>JANJGN010000243.1:17500-617500 GCA_026770705.1 Isurus oxyrinchus
GGTCAGTGTGCGGGTCAGTGTGTGAGTCAGAGTGTGGGTCAGTGTGTGGGTCAGAGTGTGGGTCAGTGTGTGGGTCAGTGTGCGGGTCAGTGTGTGGGTCAGTGTGTGGGTCAGTGTGTGAATCAGTGTGTGAGTCAGTGTGTGTCAGTATGTGGGTCAGTGTGCGGGTCAGTGTGTGAGTCAGTGTGTGAGTCAGTGTGCGGGTCAGTGTGCGAGTCAGTGTGTGAGTCAGTGTGTGAGTCAGTGTATGAGTCAGTGTGTGAGTCACTGTGCGAGTCAGTGTGTGGGTTAGTGTGTGGGTCAGTGTGCGGATCAGTGTGTGAGTCAGTGTGTGAGTCAGTGTGTGGGTCAGTGTGCGGGTCAGTGTGTGAATCAGTGTGTGGGTCAGTGTGTGAGTCAGTGTGTGGGTCAGTATCTGATTCAGTGTGTGGGTCAGTGTGTGAGTCAGTGTGTGGGTCAGTTTGCGGGTCAGTGTGTGAGTCAGTGTGCTGGTCAGTGTGCAGGTCAGTGTGTGAGTCAGTGTGCGGGTCAGTGTGCGAGTCAGTGTGCAGGTCAGTGTGCGAGTCAGTGTGCGGGTCAGTGTGCGGGTCAGTGTGCGGGTCAGTGTGCGGGTCAGTGTGCGGGTCAGTGTGCGAGTCAGTGTGCGGGTCAGTGTGCGGGTCAGTGTGCGGGTCAGTGTGTGGGTCAGTGTGCGGGTCAGTGTGCGGGTCAGTGTGTGAGTCAGTGTGCGGGTCAGTGTGCACGTCAGTGTGTGAGTCAGTGTGCGGGTCAGTGTGCGGGTCAGTGTGCGAGTCAGTGTGCGGGTCAGTGTGCGAGTCAGTGTGCGGGTCAGTGTGTGAGTCAGTGTGCGGGTCAGTGTGCGAGTCAGTGTGCGGGTCAGTGTGCGAGTCAGTGTGCGGGTCAGTCTGCGGGTCAGTGTGTGAATCAGTGTGTGAGTCAGTGTGCGAGTCAGTGTGCGAGTCAGTGTGCGGGTCAGTGTGTGAGTCAGTGTGTGAGTCAGTGTGTGGTTCAGTGTGCGGTCAGTGTGTGGATCAGTGTGTGAGTCAGTGTGCGGGTCAGTGTGTGAGTCAGTGTGCGAGTCAGTGTGTGAGTCAGTGTGTGAGTCATTGTGCGGGTCAGCGTGGGAGACAGTGTGGGAGTCAGTGTGTGGGTCAGTCTGTGAATCAGTGTGTGAATCAGTGTGTGAGTCAGTGTGTGAGTCAGTGTGCGAGACAGTGTGCGAGTCAGTGTGTGAGTCAGTGTGTGTGTGAGTCAGTGTGTGGGTCAGTGTGCGGGTCAGTGTGTGAGTCAGTGTGTGAGTCAGTGTGCGGGTCAGTGTGCGGGTCAGTGTGTGGGTCAGTATGTGAGTCAGTGTGTGAGTCAGTGTGTGAAACAGTGTGTGGGTCAGTGTGCGGGTCAGTGTGCGAGTCAGTGTGCGAGTCAGTGTGTGAGTCAGTGTGGGAGTCAGTGAGTGGGTCAGTGTGTGAATCAGTGTGTGAATCAGTGTGTGAGTCAGTGTGTGAGTCAGGGTGGGAGACAGTGTGGGAGTCAGTGTGTGGGTAAGTGTGTGAATGAGTGTGTGAATGAGTGTGTGAGTCAGTGTGTGAGTCAGTGTGTGAGTCAGTGTGCTGGTCAGTGTGTGGGTCAGTGTGTGAGTCAGTGTGTGAGTCAGTGTGCGGTTCAGTGTGCGGGTCGTGTGTGGGTCTGTGTGGGGTCAGTGTGTGAGTCAGTGTGTGAGTCAGTGTGTGAGTCAGTGTATGAGTCAGTGTGTGAGTCAGTGTGTGAGTCAGTGTGTGAGTCAGTGTGTGGGGTAGTGTGTGGGTCAGTGTGCGAATCAGTGTGTGAGTCAGTGTGTGGGTCAGTGTGTGAGTCAGTGTGTGGGTCAGTGTCTGAATCAGTGTGTGGGTCAGTGTGTGAGTCAGTGTGTGGGTCAGTGTGCGGGTCAGTGTGTGAATCAGTGTGTGAGTCAGTGTGTGAGTCAGTGTGTGGGTCAGTGTGTGGGTCAGTGTGTGAGTCAGTGTGCTGGTCATTGTGCGGGTCAGTGTGTGAGTCAGTGCATGAGTCAGTGTGTGAGTCAGTCTATGAGTCAGTGTGTGAGTCACTGTGTGAGTCAGTGTGTGGGTTAGTGTGTGGGTCAGTGTGCGGATTGTGTGAGTCAGTGCGTGGGTCAGTGTGCGGGTCAGTGTGTGAATCAGTGTGTGGGTCAGTGTGTGAGTCAGTGTGTGGGTCAGTGTGTGAATCAGTGTGTGGGTCAGTGTGCGGGTCAGTGTGTGAATCAGTGTGTGAGTCAGTGTGTGAGTCAGTGTGTGGGTCAGTGTGTGGGTCAGTGTGTGAGTCAGTGTGCTGGTCAGTGTGCAGGTCAGTGTGTGAGTCAGTGTGCGGGTCAGTGTGCGAGTCAGTGTGCGGATCAGTGTGCGGGTCAGTGTGCGGGTCAGTGTGCGGGTCAGTGTGTGAGTCAGTGTGAGAGTCAGTGTGCGGGTCAGTGTGCTGGTCCGTGTGAGAGTCAGTGTGCGGGTCAGTGTGCGAGTCAGTGTGCGGGTCAGTGTGTGAGTCAGTTTGCGGGTCAGTGTGCGGGTCAGTGTGCGAGTCAGTGTGTGGGTCAGTGTGTGAGTCAGTGTGCGGATCAGTGTGCGGGTCAGTGTGCGGGTCAGTGTGTGAGTCAGTGTGTGAGTCAGTGTGTGAGTCAGTGTGTGAGTCACTGTGCGGGTCAGTGCGTGGGTCAGTGTGCGGGTCAGTGTGCGAGTCAGTGTGCGGGTCAGTGTGCGGGTCAGTGAGTGAGTCAGTGTGTGAGTCAGTGTGGTGTCAGTGTGTGAGTCAGTGTGTGAAACAGTGTGTGTGTCAGTGTACGGGTCAGTGTGTGAGTCAGTGTGTGAGTCAGTGTGTGAGTCCGTGTGTGAGTCAGTGTGTGGGTCAGTGTGTGGGTCAGTGTGTGAGTCAGTGTGCGGGTCAGTGTGCGAGTCAGTGTGCGGGTCAGTGTGCGAGTCAGTGTGCGGGTCAGTGTGCGAGTCAGTGTGCGGGTCAGTGTGCGAGTCAGTGTGCGGGTCAGTGTGCGAGTCAGTGTGCGGGTCAGTGTGCGAGTCAGAGTGCGGGTCAGTGTGTGAGTCAGTGTGTGAGTCAGTGTGTGGTTCAGTGTGCGGGTCAGTGTGCGGGTCAGTGTGTGAGTCAGTGTGTGAGTCAGTGTGTGAGTCAGTGTGTGAGTCAGTGTGGGAGTCAGTGTGTGGGTCAGTGTGTGAATCAGTGTGTGAATCAGTGTGTGAGTCAGTGTGTGAGTCAGGGTGTGAGTCAGTGTGTGAGTCAGTGTGCGAGACAGTGTGCGAGTCAGTGTGTGGGACAGTGTGTGAGTCAGTGTGTGAGTCAGTGTGCGAGTCAGTGTGCGGGTCCCTGTGCGAGTAAGTGTGTGGATCAGTGTGTGAGTCAGTGTGTGAGTCAGGGTGCGGGTCAGTGTGCGGGTCAGTGTGCGAGTCAGTGTGCGAGTCAGTGTGCGGGTCAGTGTGCGGGTCAGTGTGCAAGTCAGTGTGCAGGTCAGTGTGTGAGTCAGTGTGCGGGTCAGTGTGCGAGTCAGTGTGCGGGTCAGTGTGCGAGTCAGTGTGCGGGTCAGTGTGCGAGTCAGTGTGCGGGTCAGTGTGCGAGTCAGTGTGCGGGTCAGTGTGCGGGTCAGTGTGTGGGTCAGTGTGCGGGTCAGTGTGCGGGTCAGTGTGTGAGTCAGTGTGTGAGTCAGTGTGTGAGTCACTGTGCGGGTCAGTGTGTGGGTCAGTGTGCGGGTCAGTGTGTGAGTCAGTGTGCGGGTCAGTGTGCGAGTCAGTGTGTGGTTCAGTGTGCGGGTCAGTGTGTGAATCAGTGTGTGAGTCAGTGTGCGAGTCAGTGTGCAGGTCAGTGTGTGAGTCAGTGTGTGAGTCAGTGTGTGGTTCAGTGTGCGGTCAGTGTGTGGATCAGTGTGTGAGTCAGTGTGTGGGTCAGTGTGCGGGTCAGTGTGCGGGTCAGGGTGTGATTCAGTGTGCGAGTCAGTGTGTGAGTCAGTGTGCGGGTCAGTGTGGGAGACAGTGTGGGAGTCAGTGTGTGGGTCAGTGTGTGAATCAGTGTGAGAATCAGTGTGTGAGTCAGTGTGTGAGTCAGTGTGCGAGACAGTGTGTGAGTCAGTGTGCGGGTCAGTGTGCGAGTCAGTGTGTGTGTGAGTCAGTGTGCGGGTCAGTGTGCGGGTCAGTGTGTGAGTCAGTGTGTGAGTCAGTGTGCGGGTCAGTGTGCGGGTCAGTGTGTGGGTCAGTGTGTGAGTCAGTGTGTGAGTCAGTGTGTGAATCAGTGTGTGGGTCAGTGAGCGGGTCAGTGCGGGAGTCAGTGTGCGAGTCAGTGTGCGAGTCAGTGTGTGGGTCAGTGTGTGAATCAGTGTGCGGGTCAGTGTGCGAGTCAGTGTGCGGGTCAGTGTGCGGGTCAGTGTGTGAGTCAGAGTGTGGGTCAGTGTGTGGGTCAGAGTGTGGGTCAGTGTGTGGGTCAGTGTGCGGGTCAGTGTGTGGGTCAGTGTGTGGGTCAGTGTGTGAATCAGTGTGTGAGTCAGTGTGTGTCAGTATGTGGGTCAGTGTGCGGGTCAGTGTGTGAGTCAGTGTGTGAGTCAGTGTGCGGGTCAGTGTGTGAGTCAGTGTGTGAGTCAGTGTGTGAGTCAGTGTATGAGTCAGTGTGTGAGTCACTGTGCGAGTCAGTGTGTGGGTTAGTGTGTGGGTCAGTGTGCGGATCAGTGTGTGAGTCAGTGTGTGAGTCCGTGTGTGGGTCAGTGTGCGGGTCAGTGTGTGAATCAGTGTGTGGGTAAGTGTGTGAGTCAGTGTGTGGGTCAGTATCTGAATCAGTGTGTGGGTCAGTGTGTGAGTCAGTGTGTGGGTCAGTTTGCGGGTCAGTGTGTGAGTCAGTGTGCTGGTCAGTGTGCAGGTCAGTGTGTGAGTCAGTGTGCGGGTCAGTGTGCGAGTCAGTGTGCAGGTCAGTGTGCGAGTCAGTGTGCGGGTCAGTGTGCGGGTCAGTGTGCGGGTCAGTGTGCGGGTCAGTGTGCGAGTCAGTGTGCGGGTCAGTGTGCGGGTCAGTGTGCGGGTCAGTGTGTGAGTCAGTGTGCGGGTCAGTGTGCGGGTCAGTGTGTGAGTCAGTGTGCGGGTCAGTGTGCACGTCAGTGTGTGAGTCAGAGTGCGGGTCAGTGTGCGGGTCAGTGTGCGAGTCAGTGTGCGGGTCAGTGTGCGAGTCAGTGTGCGGGTCAGTGTGTGAGTCAGTGTGCGGGTCAGTGTGCGAGTCAGTGTGCGGGTCAGTGTGCGAGTCAGTGTGCGGGTCAGTCTGCGGGTCAGTGTGTGAATCAGTGTGTGAGTCAGTGTGCGAGTCAGTGTGCGAGTCAGTGTGCGGGTCAGTGTGTTAGTCAGTGTGTGAGTCAGTGTGTGGTTCAGTGTGCGGTCAGTGTGTGGATCAGTGTGTGAGTCAGTGTGCGGGTCAGTGTGTGAGTCAGTGTGCGAGTCAGTGTGTGAGTCAGTGTGTGAGTCATTGTGCGGGTCAGCGTGGGAGACAGTGTGGGAGTCAGTGTGTGGGTCAGTCTGTGAATCAGTGTGTGAATCAGTGTGTGAGTCAGTGTGTGAGTCAGTGTGCGAGACAGTGTGCGAGTCAGTGTGTGAGTCAGTGTGTGTGTGAGTCAGTGTGTGGATCAGTGTGTGAGTCAGTGTGTGGGTCAGTGTGCGGGTCAGTGTGCGGGTCAGGGTGAGATTCAGTGTGCGAGTCAGTGTGTGAGTCAGTGTGCGGGTCAGTGTGGGAGACAGTGTGGGAGTCAGTGTGTGGGTCAGTGTGTGAATCAGTGTGAGAATCAGTGTGTGAGTCAGTGTGTGAGTCAGTGTGCGAGACAGTGTGTGAGTCAGTGTGCGGGTCAGTGTGCGAGTCAGTGTGTGTGTGAGTCAGTGTGCGGGTCAGTGTGCGGGTCAGTGTGTGAGTCAGTGTGTGAGTCAGTGTGCGGGTCAGTGTGCGGGTCAGTGTGTGGGTCAGTGTGTGAGTCAGTGTGTGAGTCAGTGTGTGAATCAGTGTGTGGGTCAGTGAGCGGGTCAGTGCGGGAGTCAGTGTGCGAGTCAGTGTGCGAGTCAGTGTGTGGGTCAGTGTGTGAATCAGTGTGCGGGTCAGTGTGCGAGTCAGTGTGCGGGTCAGTGTGCGGGTCAGTGTGTGAGTCAGAGTGTGGGTCAGTGTGTGGGTCAGAGTGTGGGTCAGTGTGTGGGTCAGTGTGCGGGTCAGTGTGTGGGTCAGTGTGTGGGTCAGTGTGTGAATCAGTGTGTGAGTCAGTGTGTGTCAGTATGTGGGTCAGTGTGCGGGTCAGTGTGTGAGTCAGTGTGTGAGTCAGTGTGCGGGTCAGTGTGTGAGTCAGTGTGTGAGTCAGTGTGTGAGTCAGTGTATGAGTCAGTGTGTGAGTCACTGTGCGAGTCAGTGTGTGGGTTAGTGTGTGGGTCAGTGTGCGGATCAGTGTGTGAGTCAGTGTGTGAGTCAGTGTGTGGGTCAGTGTGCGGGTCAGTGTGTGAATCAGTGTGTGGGTCAGTGTGTGAGTCAGTGTGTGGGTCAGTATCTGAATCAGTGTGTGGGTCAGTGTGTGAGTCAGTGTGTGGGTCAGTTTGCGGGTCAGTGTGTGAGTCAGTGTGCTGGTCAGTGTGCAGGTCAGTGTGTGAGTCAGTGTGCGGGTCAGTGTGCGAGTCAGTGTGCAGGTCAGTGTGCGAGTCAGTGTGCGGGTCAGTGTGCGGGTCAGTGTGCGGGTCAGTGTGCGGGTCAGTGTGCGAGTCAGTGTGCGGGTCAGTGTGCGGGTCAGTGTGCGGGTCAGTGTGTGAGTCAGTGTGCGGGTCAGTGTGCGGGTCAGTGTGTGAGTCAGTGTGCGGGTCAGTGTGCACGTCAGTGTGTGAGTCAGTGTGCGGGTCAGTGTGCGGGTCAGTGTGCGAGTCAGTGTGCGGGTCAGTGTGTGAGTCAGTGTGCGGGTCAGTGTGTGAGTCAGTGTGCGGGTCAGTGTGTGAGTCAGTGTGCGGGTCAGTGTGCGAGTCAGTGTGCGGGTCAGTCTGCGGGTCAGTGTGTGAATCAGTGTGTGAGTCAGTGTGCGAGTCAGTGTGCGAGTCAGTGTGCGGGTCAGTGTGTGAGTCAGTGTGTGAGTCAGTGTGTGGTTCAGTGTGCGGTCAGTGTGTGGATCAGTGTGTGAGTCAGTGTGCGGGTCAGTGTGTGAGTCAGTGTGCGAGTCAGTGTGTGAGTCAGTGTGTGAGTCAGTGTGTGTGTCAGCGTGGGAGACAGTGTGGGAGTCAGTGTGTGGGTCAGTCTGTGAATCAGTGTGTGAATCAGTGTGTGAGTCAGTGTGTGAGTCAGTGTGCGAGACAGTGTGCGAGTCAGTGTGTGAGTCAGTGTGTGTGTGAGTCAGTGTGTGGGTCAGTGTGCGGGTCAGTGTGTGAGTCAGTGTGTGAGTCAGTGTGCGGGTCAGTGTGCGGGTCAGTGTGTGGGTCAGTATGTGAGTCAGTGTGTGAGTCAGTGTTTGAAACAGTGTGTGGGTCAGTGTGCGGGTCAGTGTGCGAGTCAGTGTGCGAGTCAGTGTGTGAGTCAGTGTGGGAGTCAGTGAGTGGGTCAGTGTGTGAATCAGTGTGTGAATCAGTGTGTGAGTCAGTGTGTGAGTCAGGGTGGGAGACAGTGTGGGAGTCAGTGTGTGGGTAAGTGTGTGAATGAGTGTGTGAATGAGTGTGTGAGTCAGTGTGTGAGTCAGTGTGCGAGACTGTGTGAGTCAGTGTGCGGGTCAGTGTGCGAGTCAGTGTGCGGGTCAGTGTGCGAGTCAGTGTGCGAGTCAGTGTGTGAGTCAGTGTGTGAGTCAGTGTGTGGGTCAGTGGGTGAGTCAGTGTGTGAGTCAGTGTGTGGGTCAGTGTGTGAGTCAGTGTGCGGGTCAGTGTGTGAGTTAGTGTGTGGGTCAGTGAGCGAGTCAGTGTGCGGTGAGTGTGCGGATCAGTGCGTGAGTCAGTGTGCGGGTCAGTGTGCGGGTCAGTGTGCGGGTAAGTGTGTGAGCCAGTGTGTGAGTCAGTGTGTGAGTCAGTGTGCGGGTCAGTGTGTGAGTCAGTGTGTGGGTCACTGTGTGAGTCAGTGTGCGGGTCAGTGTGTGAGTCAGTGTGTGGGTCAGTGTGTGAGTCAGTGTGCGATTCAGTGTGTGGGTCAGTGTGTGGGTCAGTGTGTGAGTCAGTGTGTGAGTCAGTGTGCGGGTCAGTGTGTGAGTCAGTGTGTGAGTCAGTGTGCTGGTCAGTGTGTGGGTCAGTGTGTGAGTCAGTGTGTGAGTCAGTGTGCGGTTCAGTGTGCGGGTCGTGTGTGGGTCTGTGTGGGGTCAGTGTGTGAGTCAGTGTGTGAGTCAGTGTGTGAGTCAGTGTATGAGTCAGTGTGTGAGTCAGTGTGTGAGTCAGTGTGTGAGTCAGTGTGTGGGGTAGTGTGTGGGTCAGTGTGCGAATCAGTGTGTGAGTCAGTGTGTGGGTCAGTGTGTGAGTCAGTGTGTGGGTCAGTGTCTGAATCAGTGTGTGGGTCAGTGTGTGAGTCAGTGTGTGGGTCAGTGTGCGGGTCAGTGTGTGAATCAGTGTGTGAGTCAGTGTGTGAGTCAGTGTGTGGGTCAGTGTGTGGGTCAGTGTGTGAGTCAGTGTGCTGGTCATTGTGCGGGTCAGTGTGTGAGTCAGTGCGTGAGTCAGTGTGTGAGTCAGTGTATGAGTCAGTGTGTGAGTCACTGTGTGAGTCAGTGTGTGGGTTAGTGTGTGGGTCAGTGTGCGGATTGTGTGAGTCAGTGCGTGGGTCAGTGTGCGGGTCAGTGTGTGAATCAGTGTGTGGGTCAGTGTGTGAGTCAGTGTGTGGGTCAGTGTGTGAATCAGTGTGTGGGTCAGTGTGCGGGTCAGTGTGTGAATCAGTGTGTGAGTCAGTGTGTGAGTCAGTGTGTGGGTCAGTGTGTGGGTCAGTGTGTGAGTCAGTGTGCTGGTCAGTGTGCAGGTCAGTGTGTGAGTCAGTGTGCGGGTCAGTGTGCGAGTCAGTGTGCGGATCAGTGTGCGGGTCAGTGTGCGGGTCAGTGTGCGGGTCAGTGTGTGAGTCAGTGTGAGAGTCAGTGTGCGGGTCAGTGTGCTGGTCCGTGTGAGAGTCAGTGTGCGGGTCAGTGTGCGAGTCAGTGTGCGGGTCAGTGTGTGAGTCAGTTTGCGGGTCAGTGTGCGGGTCAGTGTGCGAGTCAGTGTGTGGGTCAGTGTGTGAGTCAGTGTGCGGATCAGTGTGCGGGTCAGTGTGCGGGTCAGTGTGTGAGTCAGTGTGTGAGTCAGTGTGTGAGTCACTGTGCGGGTCAGTGCGTGGGTCAGTGTGCGGGTCAGTGTGCGAGTCAGTGTGCGGGTCAGTGTGCGGGTCAGTGAGTGAGTCAGTGTGTGAGTCAGTGTGGTGTCAGTGTGTGAGTCAGTGTGTGAGACAGTGTGTGTGTCAGTGTACGGGTCAGTGTGTGAGTCAGTGTGTGAGTCAGTGTGCGAGTCAGTGTGCGGGTCCCTGTGCGAGTAAGTGTGCGGGTCAGTGTGCGGGTCAGTGTGCGGGTCAGTGTGCGAGTCAGTGTGCGGGTCAGTGTGCGAGTCAGTGTGCGGGTCAGTGTGCGAGTCAGTGTGCGGGTCAGTGTGCGAGTCAGTGTGCGGGTCAGTGTGTGAGTCAGTGTGCGGGTCAGTGTGCGAGTCAGTGTGCGGGTCAGTGTGCGAGTCAGAGTGCGGGTCAGTGTTTGAGTCAGTGTGTGAGTCAGTGTGTGGTTCAGTGTGCGGGTCAGTGTGCGGGTTAGTGTGTGAGTCAGTGTGTGAGTCAGTGTGTGAGTCAGTGTGTGAGTCAGTGTGGGAGTCAGTGTGTGGGTCAGTGTGTGAATCAGTGTGTGAATCAGTGTGTGAGTCAGTGTGTGAGTCAGGGTGAGAGTCAGTGTGTGAGTCAGTGTGGGAGTCAGTGTGCGAGTCAGTGTGCGGGTCCCTGTGCGAGTAAGTGTGTGGATCAGTGTGTGAGTCAGTGTGTGAGTCAGGGTGCGGGTCAGTGTGCGGGTCAGTGTGCGGGTCAGTGTGCAAGTCAGTGTGCAGGTCAGTGTGTGAGTCAGTGTGCGGGTCAGTGTGCGAGTCAGTGTGCGGGTCAGTGTGCGAGTCAGTGTGCGGGTCAGTGTGCGAGTCAGTGTGCGGGTCAGTGTGTGAGTCAGTGTGCGGGTCAGTGTGCGGGTCAGTGTGTGGGTCAGTGTGCGGGTCAGTGTGCGGGTCAGTGTGTGAGTCAGTGTGTGAGTCAGTGTGTGAGTCACTGTCCGGGTCAGTGTGTGGGTCAGTGTGCGGGTCAGTGTGTGAGTCAGTGTGCGGGTCAGTGTGCGAGTCAGTGTGCGGGTCAGTGTGCGGGTCAGTGTGTGAATCAGTGTGTGAGTCAGTGTGCGAGTCAGTGTGCAGGTCAGTGTGTGAGTCAGTGTGTGAGTCAGTGTGTGGTTCAGTGTGCGGTCAGTGTGTGGATCAGTGTGTGAGTCAGTGTGTGGGTCAGTGTGCGGGTCAGTGTGCGGGTCAGGGTGTGATTCAGTGTGCGAGTCAGTGTGTGAGTCAGTGTGCGGGTCAGTGTGGGAGACAGTGTGGGAGTCAGTGTGTGGGTCAGTGTGTGAATCAGTGTGAGAATCAGTGTGTGAGTCAGTGTGTGAGTCAGTGTGCGAGACAGTGTGTGAGTCAGTGTGCGGGTCAGTGTGCGAGTCAGTGTGTGTGTGAGTCAGTGTGCGGGTCAGTGTGCGGGTCAGTGTGTGAGTCAGTGTGTGAGTCAGTGTGCGGGTCAGTGTGCGGGTCAGTGTGTGGGTCAGTGTGTGAGTCAGTGTGTGAGTCAGTGTGTGAATCAGTGTGTGGGTCAGTGAGCGGGTCAGTGCGGGAGTCAGTGTGCGAGTCAGTGTGCGGGTCAGTGTGTGGGTCAGTGTGTGAATCAGTGTGCGGGTCAGTGTGCGAGTCAGTGTGCGGGTCAGTGTGCGGGTCAGTGTGTGAGTCAGAGTGTGGGTCAGTGTGTGGGTCAGAGTGTGGGTCAGTGTGTGGGTCAGTGTGCGGGTCAGTGTGTGGGTCAGTGTGTGGGTCAGTGTGTGAATCAGTGTGTGAGTCAGTGTGTGTCAGTATGTGGGTCAGTGTGCGGGTCAGTGTGCGAGTCAGTGTGTGAGTCAGTGTGCGGGTCAGTGTGTGAGTCAGTGTGTGAGTCAGTGTGTGAGTCAGTGTATGAGTCAGTGTGTGAGTCACTGTGCGAGTCAGTGTGTGGGTTAGTGTGTGGGTCAGTGTGCGGATCAGTGTGTGAGTCAGTGTGTGAGTCAGTGTGTGGGTCAGTGTGCGGGTCAGTGTGTGAATCAGTGTGTGGGTCAGTGTGTGAGTCAGTGTGTGGGTCAGTATCTGAATCAGTGTGTGGGTCAGTGTGTGAGTCAGTGTGTGGGTCAGTTTGCGGGTCAGTGTGTGAGTCAGTGTGCTGGTCAGTGTGCAGGTCAGTGTGTGAGTCAGTGTGCGGGTCAGTGTGCGAGTCAGTGTGCAGGTCAGTGTGCGAGTCAGTGTGCGGGTCAGTGTGCGGGTCAGTGTGCGGGTCAGTGTGCGGGTCAGTGTGCGAGTCAGTGTGCGGGTCAGTGTGCGGGTCAGTGTGCGGGTCAGTGTGTGAGTCAGTGTGCGGGTCAGTGTGCGGGTCAGTGTGTGAGTCAGTGTGCGGGTCAGTGTGCACGTCAGTGTGTGAGTCAGTGTGCGGGTCAGTGTGCGGGTCAGTGTGCGAGTCAGTGTGCGGGTCAGTGTGCGAGTCAGTGTGCGGGTCAGTGTGTGAGTCAGTGTGCGGGTCAGTGTGCGAGTCAGTGTGCGGGTCAGTGTGCGAGTCAGTGTGCGGGTCAGTCTGCGGGTCAGTGTGTGAATCAGTGTGTGAGTCAGTGTGCGAGTCAGTGTGCGAGTCAGTGTGCGGGTCAGTGTGTGAGTCAGTGTGTGAGTCAGTGTGTGGTTCAGTGTGCGGTCAGTGTGTGGATCAGTGTGTGAGTCAGTGTGCGGGTCAGTGTGTGAGTCAGTGTGCGAGTCAGTGTGTGAGTCAGTGTGTGAGTCATTGTGCGGGTCAGCGTGGGAGACAGTGTGGGAGTCAGTGTGTGGGTCAGTCTGTGAATCAGTGTGTGAATCAGTGTGTGAGTCAGTGTGTGAGTCAGTGTGCGAGACAGTGTGCGAGTCAGTGTGTGAGTCAGTGTGTGTGTGAGTCAGTGTGTGGGTCAGTGTGCGGGTCAGTGTGTGAGTCAGTGTGTGAGTCAGTGTACGGGTCAGTGTGCGGGTCAGTGTGTGGGTCAGTATGTGAGTCAGTGTGTGAGTCAGTGTGTGAAACAGTGTGTGGGTCAGTGTGCGGGTCAGTGTGCGAGTCAGTGTGCGAGTCAGTGTGTGAGTCAGTGTGGGAGTCAGTGAGTGGGTCAGTGTGTGAATCAGTGTGTGAATCAGTGTGTGAGTCAGTGTGTGAGTCAGGGTGGGAGACAGTGTGGGAGTCAGTGTGTGGGTAAGTTTGTGAATGAGTGTGTGAATGAGTGTGTGAGTCAGTGTGTGAGTCAGTGTGCGAGACTGTGTGAGTCAGTGTGCGGGTCAGTGTGCGAGTCAGTGTGCGGGTCAGTGTGCGAGTCAGTGTGTGAGTCAGTGTGTGAGTCAGTGTGTGAGTCAGTGTGTGGGTCAGTGGGTGAGTCAGTGTGTGAGTCAGTGTGTGGGTCAGTGTGTGAGTCAGTGTGCGGGTCAGTGTGTGAGTTAGTGTGTGGGTCAGTGAGCGAGTCAGTGTGCGGTGAGTGTGCGGATCAGTGCGTGAGTCAGTGTGCGGGTCAGTGTGCGGGTCAGTGTGCGGGTAAGTGTGTGAGCCAGTGTGTGAGTCAGTGTGTGAGTCAGTGTGCGGGTCAGTGTGTGAGTCAGTGTGTGGGTCACTGTGTGAGTCAGTGTGCGGGTCAGTGTGTGAGTCAGTATGTGGGTCAGTGTGTGAGTCAGTGTGCGATTCAGTGTGTGGGTCAGTGTGTGGGTCAGTGTGTGAGTCAGTGTGTGAGTCAGTGTGCGGGTCAGTGTGTGAGTCAGTGTGTTGGTCAGTGTGTGGGTCAGTGTGTGAGTCAGTGTGTGAGTCAGTGTGCGGTTCAGTGTGCGGGTCGTGTGTGGGTCTGTGTGGGGTCAGTGTGTGAGTCAGTGTGTGAGTCAGTGTGTGAGTCAGTGTATGAGTCAGTGTGTGAGTCAGTGTGTGAGTCAGTGTGTGAGTCAGTGTGTGGGGTAGTGTGTGGGTCAGTGTGCGAATCAGTGTGTGAGTCAGTGTGTGGGTCAGTGTGTGAGTCAGTGTGTGGGTCAGTGTCTGAATCAGTGTGTGGGTCAGTGTGTGAGTCAGTGTGTGGGTCAGTGTGCGGGTCAGTGTGTGAATCAGTGTGTGAGTCAGTGTGTGAGTCAGTGTGCGGGTCAGTGTGTGGGTCAGTGTGTGAGTCAGTGTGCTGGTCATTGTGCGGGTCAGTGTGTGAGTCAGTGCGTGAGTCAGTGTGTGAGTCAGTGTATGAGTCAGTGTGTGAGTCACTGTGTGAGTCAGTGTGTGGGTTAGTGTGTGGGTCAGTGTGCGGATTGTGTGAGTCAGTGCGTGGGTCAGTGTGCGGGTCAGTGTGTGAATCAGTGTGTGGGTCAGTGTGTGGGTCAGTGTGTGAGTCAGTGTGCTGGTCATTGTGCGGGTCAGTGTGTGAGTCAGTGCGTGAGTCAGTGTGTGAGACAGTGCATGAGTCAGTGTGTGAGTCACTGTGTGAGTCAGTGTGTGGGTTAGTGTGTGGGTCAGTGTGCGGATTGTGTGAGTCAGTGCGTGGGTCAGTGTGCGGGTCAGTGTGTGAATCAGTGTGTGGGTCAGTGTGTGAGTCAGTGTGTGGGTCAGTGTGTGAGTCAGTGTGTGGGTCAGTGTGTGAATCAGTGTGTGGGTCAGTGTGCGGGTCAGTGTGTGAATCAGTGTGTGAGTCAGTGTGTGAGTCAGTGTGTGGGTCAGTGTGCGGGTCAGTGTGTGAGTCAGTGTGCTGGTCAGTGTGCAGGTCAGTGTGTGAGTCAGTGTGCGGGTCAGTGTGCGAGTCAGTGTGCGGATCAGTGTGCGGGTCAGTGTGCGGGTCAGTGTGCGGGTCAGTGTGTGAGTCAGTGTGAGAGTCAGTGTGCGGGTCAGTGTGCTGGTCCGTGTGAGAGTCAGTGTGCGGGTCAGTGTGCGAGTCAGTGTGCGGGTCAGTGTGTGAGTCAGTTTGCGGGTCAGTGTGCGGGTCAGTGTGCGAGTCAGTGTGTGGGTCAGTGTGTGAGTCAGTGTGCGGATCAGTGTGCGGGTCAGTGTGCGGGTCAGTGTGTGAGTCAGTGTGTGAGTCAGTGTGTGAGTCAGTGTGTGAGTCACTGTGCGGGTCAGTGCGTGGGTCAGTGTGCGGGTCAGTGTGCGAGTCAGTGTGCGGGTCAGTGTGCGGGTCAGTGAGTGAGTCAGTGTGTGAGTCAGTGTGGTGTCAGTGTGTGAGTCAGTGTGTGAAACAGTGTGTGTGTCAGTGTACGGGTCAGTGTGTGAGTCAGTGTGTGAGTCAGTGTGTGAGTCCGTGTGTGAGTCAGTGTGTTGGTCAGTGTGTGGGTCAGTGTGTGAGTCAGTGTGCGAGTCAGTGTGCGGGTCAGTGTGCGGGTCAGTGTGTGAGTCAGTGTGCGGGTCAGTGTGCGGGTCAGTGCGTGGGTCAGTGTGTGAGTCAGTGTGCTGGTCAGTGTGTGAGTCAGTGTGTGAATCAGTGTGTGGGTCAGTGTGCGGGTCAGTGTGCGAGTCAGTGTGCGGGTCAGTGTGCGAGTCAGTGTGCGAGTCAGTGTGCGAGTCAGTGTGTGAGTCAGTGTGTGAGTCAGTGTGGGAGTCAGTGTGTGGGTCAGTGTGTGAATCAGTGTGTGAATCAGTGTGTGAGTCAGTGTGTGAGTCAGGGTGTGAGTCAGTGTGTGAGTCAGTGTGGGAGACAGTGTGCGAGTCAGTGTGTGGGACAGTGTGTGAGTCAGTGTGTGAGTCAGTGTGCGAGTCAGTGTGCGGGTCCCTGTGCGAGTAAGTGTGTGGATCAGTGTGTGAGTCAGTGTGTGAGTCAGGGTGCGGGTCAGTGTGCGGTCAGTGTGCGAGTCAGTGTGCGAGTCAGTGTGCGGGTCAGTGTGCGGGTCAGTGTGCAAGTCAGTGTGCAGGTCAGTGTGTGAGTCAGTGTGCGGGTCAGTGTGCGAGTCAGTGTGCGGGTCAGTGTGCGAGTCAGTGTGCGGGTCAGTGTGTGAGTCAGTGTGCGGGTCAGTGTGTGAGTCAGTGTGCGGGTCAGTGTGCGAGTCAGTGTGCGGGTCAGTGTGCGAATCAGAGTGCGGGTCAGTGTGTGAGTCAGTGTGTGAGTCAGTGTGTGGTTCAGTGTGCGGGTCAGTGTGTGGGTCAGTGTGTGAGTCAGTGTGTGAGTCAGTGTGTGAGTCAGTGTGTGAGTCAGTGTGGGAGTCAGTGTGTGGGTCAGTGTGTGAATCAGTGTGTGAATCAGTGTGTGAGTCAGTGTGTGAGTCAGGGTGTGAGTCAGTGTGTGAGTCAGTGTGGGAGACAGTGTGCGAGTCAGTGTGTGGGACAGTGTGTGAGTCAGTGTGTGAGTCAGTGTGCGAGTCAGTGTGCGGGTCCCTGTGCTAGTAAGTGTGTGGATCAGTGTGTGAGTCAGTGTGTGAGTCAGTGTGCGGGTCAGTGTGCGGGTCAGTGTGCGAGTCAGTGTGCGAGTCAGTGTGCGGGTCAGTGTGCGGGTCAGTGTGCAAGTCAGTGTGCAGGTCAGTGTGTGAGTCAGTGTGCGGGTCAGTGTGCGAGTCAGTGTGCGGGTCAGTGTGCGAGTCAGTGTGCGGGTCAGTGTGCGAGTCAGTGTGCGGGTCAGTGTGTGAGTCAGTGTGCGGGTCATTGTGCGGGTCAGTGTGTGGGTCAGTGTGCGGGTCAGTGTGCGGGTCAGTGTGTGAGTCAGTGTGTGAGTCAGTGTGTGAGTCACTGTGCGGGTCAGTGTGTGGGTCAGTGTGCGGGTCAGTGTGTGAGTCAGTGTGCGGGTCAGTGTGCGAGTCAGTGTGCGGGTCAGTGTGCGGGTCAGTGTGTGAATCAGTGTGTGAGTCAGTGTGCGAGTCAGTGTGCAGGTCAGTGTGTGAGTCAGTGTGTGAGTCAGTGTGTGGTTCAGTGTGCGGTCAGTGTGTGGATCAGTGTGTGAGTCAGTGTGTGGGTCAGTGTGCGAGTCAGTGTGTGAGTCAGTGTGCGGGTCAGTGTGGGAGACAGTGTGGGAGTCAGTGTGTGGGTCAGTGTGTGAATCAGTGTGAGAATCAGTGTGTGAGTCAGTGTGTGAGTCAGTGTGCGAGACAGTGTGTGAGTCAGTGTGCGGGTCAGTGTGCGAGTCAGTGTGTGTGTGAGTCAGTGTGCGGGTCAGTGTGCGGGTCAGTGTGCGGGTCAGTGTGTGAGTCAGTGTGCGGGTCAGTGTGCGGGTCAGTGTGTGGGTCAGTGTGTGAGTCAGTGTGTGATTCAGTGTGTGAATCAGTGTGTGGGTCAGTGAGCGGGTCAGTGCGGGAGTCAGTGTGCGAGTCAGTGTGCGAGTCAGTGTGTGGGTCAGTGTGTGAATCAGTGTGCGGGTCAGTGTGCGAGTCAGTGTGCGGGTCAGTGTGCGGGTCAGTGTGTGAGTCAGAGTGTGGGTCAGTGTGTGGGTCAGAGTGTGGGTCAGTGTGTGGGTCAGTGTGCGGGTCAGTGTGTGGGTCAGTGTGTGGGTCAGTGTGTGAATCAGTGTGTGAGTCAGTGTGTGTCAGTATGTGGGTCAGTGTGCGGGTCAGTGTGTGAGTCAGTGTGTGAGTCAGTGTGCGGGTCAGTGTGTGAGTCAGTGCGTGAGTCAGTGTGTGAGTCAGTGTATGAGTCAGTGTGTGAGTCACTGTGCGAGTCAGTGTGTGGGTTAGTGTGTGGGTCAGTGTGCGGATCAGTGTGTGAGTCAGTGTGTGAGTCAGTGTGTGGGTCAGTGTGCGGGTCAGTGTGTGAATCAGTGTGTGGGTCAGTGTGTGAGTCAGTGTGTGGGTCAGTATCTGAATCAGTGTGTGGGTCAGTTTGCGGGTCAGTGTGTGAGTCAGTGTGCTGGTCAGTGTGCAGGTCAGTGTGTGAGTCAGTGTGCGGGTCAGTGTGCGAGTCAGTGTGCAGGTCAGTGTGCGAGTCAGTGTGCGGGTCAGTGTGCGGGTCAGTGTGCGGGTCAGTGTGCGGGTCAGTGTGCGGGTCAGTGTGCGGGTCAGTGTGTGAGTCAGTGTGCGGGTCAGTGTGCACGTCAGTGTGTGAGTCAGTGTGCGGGTCAGTGTGCGGGTCAGTGTGCGAGTCAGTGTGTGGGTCAGTGTGCGAGTCAGTGTGCGGGTCAGTGTGTGAGTCAGTGTGCGGGTCAGTGTGCGAGTCAGTGTGCGGGTCAGTGTGCGAGTCAGTGTGCGGGTCAGTCTGCGGGTCAGTGTGTGAATCAGTGTGTGAGTCAGTGTGCGAGTCAGTGTGCGAGTCAGTGTGAGGGTCAGTGTGTGAGTCAGTGTGTGAGTCAGTGTGTGGTTCAGTGTGCGGTCAGTGTGTGGATCAGTGTGTGAGTCAGTGTGCGGGTCAGTGTGTGAGTCAGTGTGCGAGTCAGTGTGTGAGTCAGTGTGTGAGTCATTGTGCGGGTCAGCGTGGGAGACAGTGTGGGAGTCAGTGTGTGGGTCAGTCTGTGAATCAGTGTGTGAATCAGTGTGTGAGTCAGTGTGTGAGTCAGTGTGCGAGACAGTGTGCGAGTCAGTGTGTGAGTCAGTGTGTGAAACAGTGTGTGGGTCAGTGTGCGGGTCAGTGTGCGAGTCAGTGTGCGAGTCAGTGTGTGAGTCAGTGTGGGAGTCAGTGAGTGGGTCAGTGTGTGAATCAGTGTGTGAATCAGTGTGTGAGTCAGTGTGTGAGTCAGGGTGGGAGACAGTGTGGGAGTCAGTGTGTGGGTAAGTTTGTGAATGAGTGTGTGAATGAGTATGTGAGTCAGTGTGTGAGTCAGTGTGCGAGACTGTGTGAGTCAGTGTGCGGGTCAGTGTGCGAGTCAGTGTGCGGGTCAGTGTGCGAGTCAGTGTGCGAGTCAATGTGTGAGTCAGTGTGTGAGTCAGTTTGTGGGTCAGTGGGTGAGTCAGTGTGTGAGTCAGTGTGTGGGTCAGTGTGTGAGTCAGTGTGCGGGTCAGTGTGTGAGTTAGTGTGTGGGTCAGTGAGCGAGTCAGTGTGCGGTGAGTGTGCGGATCAGTGCGTGAGTCAGTGTGCGGGTCAGTGTGCGGGTCAGTGTGCGGGTAAGTGTGTGAGCCAGTGTGTGAGTCAGTGTGTGAGTCAGTGTGCGGGTCAGTGTGTGAGTCAGTGTGTGGGTCACTGTGTGAGTCAGTGTGCGGGTCAGTGTGTGAGTCAGTGTGTGGGTCAGTGTGTGAGTCAGTGTGCGATTCAGTGTGTGGGTCAGTGTGTGGGTCAGTGTGTGAGTCAGTGTGTGAGTCAGTGTGCGGGTCAGTGTGTGAGTCAGTGTGTGAGTCAGTGTGCTGGTCAGTGTGTGGGTCAGCGTGTGAGTCAGTGTGTGAGTCAGTGTGCGGTTCAGTGTGCGGGTCGTGTGTGGGTCTGTGTGGGGTCAGTGTGTGAGTCAGTGTGTGAGTCTGTGTGTGAGTCAGTGTATGAGTCAGTGTGTGAGTCAGTGTGTGAGTCAGTGTGTGAGTCAGTGTGTGGGGTAGTGTGTGGGTCAGTGTGCGAATCAGTGTGTGAGTCAGTGTGTGGGTCAGTGTGTGAGTCAGTGTGTGGGTCAGTGTCTGAATCAGTGTGTGGGTCAGTGTGTGAGTCAGTGTGTGGGTCAGTGTGCGGGTCAGTGTGTGAATCAGTGTGTGAGTCAGTGTGTGAGTCAGTGTGTGGGTCAGTGTGTGGGTCAGTGTGTGAGTCAGTGTGCTGGTCATTGTGCGGGTCAGTGTGTGAGTCAGTGCGTGAGTCAGTGTGTGAGTCAGTGTATGAGTCAGTGTGTGAGTCACTGTGTGAGTCAGTGTGTGGGTTAGTGTGTGGGTCAGTGTGCGGATTGTGTGAGTCAGTGCGTGGGTCAGTGTGCGGGTCAGTGTGTGAATCAGTGTGTGGGTCAGTGTGTGAGTCAGTGTGTGGGTCAGTGTGTGAATCAGTGTGTGGGTCAGTGTGCGGGTCAGTGTGTGAATCAGTGTGTGAGTCAGTGTGTGAGTCAGTGTGTGGGTCAGTGTGTGGGTCAGTGTGTGAGTCAGTGTGCTGGTCAGTGTGCAGGTCAGTGTGTGAGTCAGTGTGCGGGTCAGTGTGCGAGTCAGTGTGCGGATCAGTGTGCGGGTCAGTGTGTGAAACAGTGTGTGTGTCAGTGTACGAATCAGTGTGTGAGTCAGTGTGTGAGTCAGTGTGTGGGTCCGTGTGTGAGTCAGTGTGTGGGTCAGTGTGCGGGTCAGTGTGTGAGTCAGTGTGTGAGTCAGTGTGCGGGTCAGTGTGCGGGTCAGTGTGCGGGTCAGTGTGTGAGTCAGTGTGCGGGTCAGTGTGCTGGTCAGTGTGTGGGTCAGTGTGTGAATCAGTGTGTGGGTCAGTGTGCGGGTCAGTGTGCGAGTCAGTGTGCGGGTCAGTGTGCGAGTCAGTGTGCGAGTCAGTGTGTGAGTCAGTGTGTGAGTCAGTGTGTGAGTCAGTGTGGGAGTCAGTGTGTGGGTCAGTGTGTGAATCAGTGTGTGAATCAGTGTGTGAGTCAGTGTGTGAGTCAGGGTGTGAGTCAGTGTGTGAGTCAGTGTGGGAGACAGTGTGCGAGTCAGTGTGTGGGACAGTGTGTGTGTCAGTGTGTGAGTCAGTGTGCGAGTCAGTGTGCGGGTCCCTGTGCGAGTAAGTGTGTGGATCAGTGTGTGAGTCAGTGTGTGAGTCAGGGTGCGGGTCAGTGTGCGGGTCAGTGTGCGAGTCAGTGTGCGAGTCAGTGTGCGGGTCAGTGTGCGGGTCAGTGTGCAAGTCAGTGTGCAGGTCAGTGTGTGAGTCAGTGTGCGGGTCAGTGTGCGAGTCAGTGTGCGGGTCAGTGTGCGAGTCAGTGTGCGGGTCAGTGTGCGAGTCAGTGTGTGAGTCAGTGTGTGAGTCAGTGTGCGAGTCAGTGTGCGGGTCCCTGTGCGAGTAAGTGTGTGGATCAGTGTGTGAGTCAGTGTGTGAGTCAGGGTGCGGGTCAGTGTGCGGGTCAGTGTGCGAGTCAGTGTGCGAGTCAGTGTGCGGGTCAGTGTGCGGGTCAGTGTGCAAGTCAGTGTGCAGGTCAGTGTGTAAGTCAGTGTGCGGGTCAGTGTGCGGGTCAGTGTGCGGGTCAGTGTGCGAGTCAGTGTGCGGGTCAGTGTGCGAGTCAGTGTGCGGGTCAGTGTGTGAGTCAGTGTGCGGGTCAGTGTGCGAGTCAGTGTGTGAGTCAGTGTGCGGGTCAGTGTGCGAGTCAGTGTGCGGGTCAGTGTGCGAGTCAGTGTGCGGGTCAGTGTGCGAGTCAGATTGCGGGTCAGTGTGTGAGTCAGTGTGTGAGTCAGTGTGTGGTTCAGTGTGCGGGTCAGTGTGCGAGTCAGTGTGCGGGTCAGTGTGCGAGTCAGTGTGCGGGTCAGTGTGCGAGTCAGTGTGCGGGTCAGTGTGCGGGTCAGTGTGCGGGTCAGTGTGCGGGTCAGTGTGCGAGTCAGTGTGCGGGTCAGTGTGCGGGTCAGTGTGCGGGTCAGTGTGCGGGTCAGTGTGTGAGTCAGTGTGCGGGTCAGTGTGCGGGTCAGTGTGCGGGTCAGTGTGTGAGTCAGTGTGCGGGTCAGTGTGCACGTCAGTGTGTGAGTCAGTGTGCGGGTCAGTGTGCGGGTCAGTGTGCGAGTCAGTGTGCGGGTCAGTGTGTGAGTCAGTGTGCGGGTCAGTGTGTGAGTCAGTCTGCGGGTCAGTGTGTGAATCAGTGTGCGAGTCAGTGTGTGAGTCAGTGTGTGAGTCAGTGTGTGGTTCAGTGTGCGGTCAGTGTGTGGATCAGTGTGTGAGTCAGTGTGCGGGTCAGTGTGTGAGTCAGTGTGCGAGTCAGTGTGTGAGTCAGTGTGTGAGTCATTGTGTGGGTCAGTGTGCGAGTCAGTGTGCGGATCAGTGTGCGGGTCAGTGTGCGGGTCAGTGTGCGGGTCAGTGTGTGAGTCAGTGTGTGAGTCAGTGTGCGGGTCAGTGTGCTGGTCCGTGTGAGAGTCAGTGTGCGGGTCAGTGTGCGAGTCAGTGTGCGGGTTAGTGTGTGAGTCAGTTTGCGGGTCAGTGTGCGGGTCAGTGTGCGAGTCAGTGTGTGGGTCATTGTGTGAGTCAGTGTGCGGATCAGTGTGCGGGTCAGTGTGCGGGTCAGTGTGTGAGTCAGTGTGTGAGTCAGTGTGTGAGTCAGTGTGTGAGTCACTGTGCGGGTCAGTGCGTGGGTCAGTGTGCGGGTCAGTGTGCGAGTCAGTGTGCGGGTCAGTGTGCGGGTCAGTGAGTGAGTCAGTGTGTGAGTCAGTGTGGTGTCAGTGTGTGAGTCAGTGTGTGAAACAGTGTGTTAGTCAGTGTACGGGTCAGTGTGTGAGTCAGTGTGTGAGTCAGTGTGTGAGTCCGTGCGTGAGTAAGTGTGTGGGTCAGTGTGTGGGTCAGTGTGTGAGTCAGTGTGTGAGTCAGTGTGCGGGTCAGTGTGCGGGTCAGTGTGTGAGTCAGTGTGCAGGTCAGTGTGCGGGTCAGTGCGTGGGTCAGTGTGTGAGTCATTGTGCGGGTCAGTGTGTGAGTCAGTGTGTGAATCAGTGTGTGGGTCAGTGTGCGGGTCAGTGTGCGAGTCAGTGTGCGGGTCAGTGTGCGAGTCAGTGTGTGAGTCAGTGTGTGAGTCAGTGTGGGAGTCAGTGTGTGGGTCAGTGTGTGAATCAGTGTGTGAGTCAGTGTGTGAGTCAGTGTGTGAGTCAGGGTGTGAGTCAGTGTGTGAGTCAGTGTGGGAGACAGTGTGCGAGTCAGTGTGTGGGACAGTGTGTGAATCAGTGTGTGAATCAGTGTGTGAGTCAGTGTGTGAGTCAGTGTGCGAGACAGTGTGTGAGTCAGTGTGCGGGTCAGTGTGCGAGTAAGTGTGTGGATCAGTGTGTGAGTCAGTGTGTGAGTCAGTGTGCGGGTCAGTGTGCGGGTCAGTGTGCGGGTCAGTGTGTGAGTCAGTGTGCGGGTCAGTGTGCGGGTCAGTGTGCGAGTCAGTGTGCGGGTCAGTGTGCACGTCAGTGTGTGAGTCAGTGTGCGGGTCGGTGTGCGGGTCAGTGTGCGAGTCAGTGTGCGGGTCAGTGTGCGAGTCAGTGTGCGGGTCAGAGTGTGTGTCAGTGTGCGGGTCAGTGTGCGAGTCAGTGTGCGGGTCAGTGTGCGAGTCAGAGTGCGGGTCAGTGTGTGAGTCAGTGTGTGAGTCAGTGTGTGCTTCAGTGTGCGGGTCAGTGTGCGAGTCAGTGTGCGGGTCAGTGTGCGGGTCAGTGTGCGAGTCAGTGTGCGAGTCAGTGTGCGGGTCAGTGTGCGGGTCAGTGTGCGGGTCAGTGTGCAAGTCAGTGTGCGGGTCAGTGTGCGGGTCAGTGTGTGGGTCAGTTTGCGGGTCAGTGTGCGGGTCAGTGTGTGCGTCAGTGTGCGGGTCAGTGTGCGGGTCAGTGTGCGGGTCAGTGTGTGAGTCAGTGTGCGGGTCAGTGTGCGGGTCAGTGTGTGCGTCAGTGTGCGGGTCAGTGTGCGGGTCAGTGTGCGGGTCAGTGTGTGAGTCAGTGTGCGGGTCAGTGTGCACGTCAGTGTGTGAGTCAGTGTGCGGGTCAGTGTGCGAGTTAGTGTGTGGTTCAGTGTGTGAGTCATTGTTCGGGTCAGCGTGGGAGACAGTGTGGGAGTCAGTGTGCGAGTCAGTGTGTGTGTGAGTCAGTGTGTGGGTCAGTGTGCGGGTCAGTGTGTGAGTCAGTGTGCGAGACAGTGTGTGAGTCAGTGTGTGGGTCAGTGTGCGAGACAGTGTGTGAGTCAGTGTGTGGGTCAGTGTGCGAGTCAGTGTGTGAGTCAGTGTGTGGGTCAGTGTGCGGGTCAGTGTGTGAGTCAGTGTGTGAGTCAGTGTGCGGGTCAGTGTGCGGGTCAGTGTGTGGGTCAGTATGTGAGTCAGTGTGCGAGTCAGTGTGTGAGTCAGTGTGAGTCAGTGAGTGGGTCAGTGTGTGAATCAGTGTGTGAATCAGTGTGTGAGTCAGTGTGTGAGTCAGGGTGGGAGACAGTGTGGGAGTCAGTGTGTGGGTCAGTGTGTGAATGAGTTTGTGAATCAGTGTGTGAGTCAGTTTGTGAGTTAGTGTGCGAGACTGTGTGAGTCAGTGTGCGGGTCAGTGTGCGAGTCAGTGTGCGGGTCAGTGTGCGAGTCAGTGTGTGAGTCAGTGTGTGAGTCAGTGTGTGAGTCAGTGTGTGGGTCAGTGGGTGAGTCAGTGTGTGAGTCAGTGTGTGGGTCAGTGTGTGAGTCAGTGTGCGGGTCAGTGTGTGAGTTAGTGTGTGGGTCAGTGAGCGAGTCAGTGTGCGGGTCAGTGTGCGGGTCAGTGTGTGAATCAGTGTGTGAGTCAGTGTGTGGGTCAGTGTGCGGTGAGTGTGCGGATCAGTGCGTGAGTCAGTGTGCAGGTCAGTGTGCGGGTCAGTGTGCGGGTAAGTGTGTGAGCCAGTGTGTGAGTCAGTGTGTGAGTCAGTGTGTGAGTCAGTGTGCGGGTCAGTGTGTGAGTCAGTGTGTGGGTCACTGTGTGAGTCAGTGTGCGGGTCAGTGTGTGAGTCAGTGTGTGGGTCAGTGTGTGAGTCAGTGTGCGAGTCAGTGTGTGGGTCAGTGTGTGGGTCAGTGTGTGGGTCAGTGTGTGAGTCAGTGTGTGAGTCAGTGTGCGGGTCAGTGTGTGAGTCAGTGTGTGAATCAGAGTGTGGGTCAGTGTGCGGGTCAGTGTGCGAGTCAGTGTGCGGGTCAGTGTGCGAGTCAGTGTGCGAGTCAGTGTGTGAGTCAGTGTGTGAGTCAGTGTGTGAGTCAGTGTGGGAGTCAGTGTGTGGGTCAGTGTGTGAATCAGTGTGTGAATCAGTGTGTGAGTCAGTGTGTGAGTCAGGGTGTGAGTCAGTGTGTGAGTCAGTGTGGGAGACAGTGTGCGAGTCAGTGTGTGGGACAGTGTGTGAGTCAGTGTGTGAGTCAGTGTGCGAGTCAGTGTGCGGGTCCCTGTGCGAGTAAGTGTGTGGATCAGTGTGTGAGTCAGTGTGTGAGTCAGGGTGCGGGTCAGTGTGCGGGTCAGTGTGCGAGTCAGTGTGCGAGTCAGTGTGCGGGTCAGTGTGCGGGTCAGTGTGCAAGTCAGTGTGCAGGTCAGTGTGTGAGTCAGTGTACGGGTCAGTGTGCGAGTCAGTGTGCGGGTCAGTGTGCGAGTCAGTGTGCGGGTCAGTGTGCGAGTCAGTGTGCGGGTCAGTGTGTGAGTCAGTGTGCGGGTCAGTGTGCGAGTCAGTGTGCGGGTCAGTGTGCGAGTCAGAGTGCGGGTCAGTGTGTGAGTCAGTGTGTGAGTCAGTGTGTGGTTCAGTGTGCGGGTCAGTGTGCGGGTCAGTGTGTGAGTCAGTGTGTGAGTCAGTGTGTGAGTCAGTGTGTGAGTCAGTGTGGGAGTCAGTGTGTGGGTCAGTGTGTGAATCAGTGTGTGAATCAGTGTGTGAGTCAGTGTGTGAGTCAGGGTGTGAGTCAGTGTGTGAGTCAGTGTGGGAGACAGTGTGCGAGTCAGTGTGTGGGGCAGTGTGTGAGTCAGTGTGTGAGTCAGTGTGCGAGTCAGTGTGCGGGTCCCTGTGCGAGTAAGTGTGTGGATCAGTGTGTGAGTCAGTGTGTGAGTCAGGGTGCGGGTCAGTGTGCGGGTCAGTGTGCGAGTCAGTGTCCGAGTCAGTGTGCGGGTCAGTGTGCGGGTCAGTGTGCAAGTCAGTGTGCAGGTCAGTGTGTGAGTCAGTGTGCGGGTCAGTGTGCGAGTCAGTGTGCGGGTCAGTGTGCGAGTCAGTGTGCGGGTCAGTGTGCGAGTCAGTGTGCGGGTCAGTGTGCGGGTCAGTGTGTGAGTCAGTGTGCGGGTCAGTGTGCGAGTCAGTGTGCGGGTCAGTGTGCGAGTCAGTGTGCGGGTCAGTGTGCGAGTCAGAGTGCGGGTCAGTGTGTGAGTCAGTGTGTGAGTCAGTGTGCGGTTCAGTGTGCGGGTCAGTGTGCGAGTCAGTGTGAGGGTCAGTGTGCGAGTCAGTGTGCGGGTCAGTGTGCGAGTCAGTGTGCGGGTCAGTGTGCGGGTCAGTGTGCGGGTCAGTGTGCGGGTCAGTGTGCGAGTCAGTGTGTGGGTCAGTGTGCGGGTCAGTGTGCGGGTCAGTGTGTGAGTCAGTGTGCGGGTCAGTGTGCGGGTCAGTGTGCGGGTCAGTGTGTGAGTCAGTGTGCGGGTCAGTGTGCACGTCAGTGTGTGAGTCAGTGTGCGGGTCAGTGTGCGGGTCAGTGTTCGAGTCAGTGTGCGGGTCAGTGTGCGAGTCAGTGTGCGGGTCAGTGTGTGAGTCAGTCTGCGGGTCAGTGTGTGAATCAGTGTGTGAGTCAGTGTGCGGGTCAGTGTGTGAGTCAGTCTGCGGGTCAGTGTGTGAATCAGTGTGCGAGTCAGTGTGTGAGTCAGTGTGTGAGTCAGTGTGTGGTTCAGTGTGCGGTCAGTGTGTGGATCAGTGTGTGAGTCAGTGTGCGGGTCAGTGTGCGAGTCAGTGTGCGGGTCAGTGTGCGAGTCAGTGTGTGAGTCAGTGTGTGCTTCAGTGTGCGGGTCAGTGTGCGAGTCAGTGTGCGGGTCAGTGTGCGGGTCAGTGTGCGAGTCAGTGTGCGAGTCAGTGTGCGGGTCAGTGTGCGGGTCAGTGTGCGGGTCAGTGTGCAAGTCAGTGTGCGGGCCAGTGTGTGAGTCAGTGTGCGGGTCAGTGTGCGAGTCAGTGTGCGGGTCAGTGTGCGAGTCAGTGTGCGGGTCAGTGTGCGAGTCAGAGTGCGGGTCAGTGTGCGGGTCAGTGTGCGGGTCAGTGTGTGGGTCAGTTTGCGGGTCAGTGTGCGGGTCAGTGTGCGGGTCAGTGTGCGGGTCAGTGTGCGAGTCAGTGTGCGGGTCAGTGTGCGGGTCAGTGTGTGAGTCAGTGTGCGGGTCAGTGTGCGGGTCAGTGTGCGGGTCAGTGTGTGAGTCAGTGTGCGGGTCAGTGTGCACGTCAGTGTGTGAGTCAGTGTGCGGTTCAGTGTGCGGGTCAGTGTGCGAGTTAGTGTGCCAGTCAGTGTGCGAGTCAGTGTGCGGGTCAGTGTGTGAGTCAGTCTGCGGGTCAGTGTGTGAATCAGTGTGTGAGTCAGTGTGCGAGTCAGTGTGCGGGTCAGTGTGTGAGTCAGTGTGTGAGTCAGTGTGTGAGTCAGTGTGTGAGTCAGTGTGTGTGTGAGTCAGTGTGTGGGTCAGTGTGCGGGTCAGTGTGTGAGTCAGTGTGCGAGACAGTGTGCGAGACAGTGTGTGAGTCAGTGTGTGGGTCAGTGTGCGAGTCAGTGTGTGTGTGAGTCAGTGTGTGGGTCAGTGTGCGGGTCAGTGTGTGAGTCAGTGTGTGAGTCAGTGTGCGGGTCAGTGTGCGGGTCAGTGTGTGGGTCAGTATGTGAGTCAGTGTGTGAGTCAGTGTGTGAATCAGTGTGTGGGTCAGTGTGCGGGTCAGTGTGTGAGTCAGTGTGCGGGTCAGTGTGCGAGTCAGTGTGCGAGTCAGTGTGTGAGTCAGTGTGTGAGTCAGTGAGTGGGTCAGTGTGTGAATCAGTGTGTGAATCAGTGTGTGAGTCAGTGTGTGAGTCAGGGTGGGAGACAGTGTGGGAGTCAGTGTGTGGGTCAGTGTGTGAATGAGTTTGTGAATCAGTGTGTGAGTCAGTTTGTGAGTTAGTGTGCGAGACTGTGTGAGTCAGTGTGTGGGTCAGTGTGCGAGTCAGTGTGCGGGTCAGTGTGCGAGTCAGTGTGTGAGTCAGTGTGTGAGTCAGTGTGTGAGTCAGTGTGTGGGTCAGTGGGTGAGTCAGGGTGTGAGTCAGTGTGTGGGTCAGTGTGTGAGTCAGTGTGCGGGTCAGTGTGTGAGTTAGTGTGTGGGTCAGTGAGCGAGTCAGTGTGCGGGTCAGTGTGCGGGTCAGTGTGTGAATCAGTGTGTGAGTCAGTGTGTGGGTCAGTGTGCGGTGAGTGTGCGGATCAGTGCGTGAGTCAGTGTGCAGGTCAGTGTGCGGGTCAGTGTGCGGGTAAGTGTGTGAGCCAGTGTGTGAGTCAGTGTGTGAGTCAGTGTGTGAGTCAGTGTGCGGGTCAGTGTGTGAGTCAGTGTGTGGGTCACTGTGTGAGTCAGTGTGCGGGTCAGTGTGTGAGTCAGTGTGTGGGTCAGTGTGTGAGTCAGTGTGCGAGTCAGTGTGTGGGTCAGTGTGTGGGTCAGTGTGTGGGTCAGTGTGTGAGTCAGTGTGTGAGTCAGTGTGCGGGTCAGTGTGTGAGTCAGTGTGTGAATCAGAGTGTGGGTCAGTGTGCGGGTCAGTGTGTGAGTCAGTGTGTGGTTCAGTGTGCGGGTCAGTGTGCGAGTCAGTGTGAGGGTCAGTGTGCGAGTCAGTGTGCGGGTCAGTGTGCGAGTCAGTGTGCGGGTCAGTGTGCGGGTCAGTGTGCGGGTCAGTGTGCGGGTCAGTGTGCGAGTCAGTGTGCGGGTCAGTGTGCGGGTCAGTGTGCGGGTCAGTGTGTGAGTCAGTGTGCGGGTCAGTGTGCGGGTCAGTGTGTGAGTCAGTGTGCGGGTCAGTGTGCACGTCAGTGTGTGAGTCAGTGTGCGGGTCAGTGTGCGGGTCAGTGTGCGAGTCAGTGTGCGGGTCAGTGTGCGAGTCAGTGTGCGGGTCAGTGTGTGAGTCAGTGTGTGAGTCAGGGTGCGGGTCAGTGTGCGGGTCAGTGTGCGAGTCAGTGTGCGAGTCAGTGTGCGGGTCAGTGTGCGGGTCAGTGTGCAAGTCAGTGTGCAGGTCAGTGTGTGAGTCAGTGTACGGGTCAGTGTGCGAGTCAGTGTGCGGGTCAGTGTGCGAGTCAGTGTGCGGGTCAGTGTGCGAGTCAGTGTGCGGGTCAGTGTGTGAGTCAGTGTGCGGGTCAGTGTGCGAGTCAGTGTGCGGGTCAGTGTGCGAGTCAGAGTGCGGGTCAGTGTGTGAGTCAGTGTGTGAGTCAGTGTGTGGTTCAGTGTGCGGGTCAGTGTGCGGGTCAGTGTGTGAGTCAGTGTGTGAGTCAGTGTGTGAGTCAGTGTGTGAGTCAGTGTGGGAGTCAGTGTGTGGGTCAGTGTGTGAATCAGTGTGTGAATCAGTGTGTGAGTCAGTGTGTGAGTCAGGGTGTGAGTCAGTGTGTGAGTCAGTGTGGGAGACAGTGTGCGAGTCAGTGTGTGGGGCAGTGTGTGAGTCAGTGTGTGAGTCAGTGTGCGAGTCAGTGTGCGGGTCCCTGTGCGAGTAAGTGTGTGGATCAGTGTGTGAGTCAGTGTGTGAGTCAGGGTGCGGGTCAGTGTGCGGGTCAGTGTGCGAGTCAGTGTGCGAGTCAGTGTGCGGGTCAGTGTGCGGGTCAGTGTGCAAGTCAGTGTGCAGGTCAGTGTGTGAGTCAGTGTGTGAGTCAGTGTGCGGGTCAGTGTGCGAGTCAGTGTGCGGGTCAGTGTGCGAGTCAGTGTGCGGGTCAGTGTGCGAGTCAGTGTGCGGGTCAGTGTGCGGGTCAGTGTGTGAGTCAGTGTGCGGGTCAGTGTGCGAGGCAGTGTGCGGGTCAGTGTGCGAGTCAGTGTGCGGGTCAGTGTGCGAGTCAGAGTGCGGGTCAGTGTGTGAGTCAGTGTGTGAGTCAGTGTGCGGTTCAGTGTGCGGGTCAGTGTGCGAGTCAGTGTGAGGGTCAGTGTGCGAGTCAGTGTGCGGGTCAGTGTGCGAGTCAGTGTGCGGGTCAGTGTGCGGGTCAGTGTGCGGGTCAGTGTGCGGGTCAGTGTGCGAGTCAGTGTGCGGGTCAGTGTGCGGGTCAGTGTGCGGGTCAGTGTGTGAGTCAGTGTGCGGGTCAGTGTGCGGGTCAGTGTGCGGGTCAGTGTGTGAGTCAGTGTGCGGGTCAGTGTGCACGTCAGTGTGTGAGTCAGTGTGCGGGTCAGTGTGCGGGTCAGTGTTCGAGTCAGTGTGCGGGTCAGTGTGCGAGTCAGTGTGCGGGTCAGTGTGTGAGTCAGTCTGCGGGTCAGTGTGTGAATCAGTGTGTGAGTCAGTGTGCGGGTCAGTGTGTGAGTCAGTCTGCGGGTCAGTGTGTGAATCAGTGTGCGAGTCAGTGTGTGAGTCAGTGTGTGAGTCAGTGTGTGGTTCAGTGTGCGGTCAGTGTGTGGATCAGTGTGTGAGTCAGTGTGCGGGTCAGTGTGCGAGTCAGTGTGCGGGTCAGTGTGCGAGTCAGTGTGTGAGTCAGTGTGTGCTTCAGTGTGCGGGTCAGTGTGCGAGTCAGTGTGCGGGTCAGTGTGCGGGTCAGTGTGCGAGTCAGTGTGCGAGTCAGTGTGCGGGTCAGTGTGCGGGTCAGTGTGCGGGTCAGTGTGCAAGTCAGTGTGCGGGCCAGTGTGTGAGTCAGTGTGCGGGTCAGTGTGCGAGTCAGTGTGCGGGTCAGTGTGCGAGTCAGTGTGCGGGTCAGTGTGCGAGTCAGAGTGCGGGTCAGTGTGCGGGTCAGTGTGCGGGTCAGTGTGTGGGTCAGTTTGCGGGTCAGTGTGCGGGTCAGTGTGCGGGTCAGTGTGCGGGTCAGTGTGCGAGTCAGTGTGCGGGTCAGTGTGCGGGTCAGTGTGTGAGTCAGTGTGCGGGTCAGTGTGCGGGTCAGTGTGCGGGTCAGTGTGTGAGTCAGTGTGCGGGTCAGTGTGCACGTCAGTGTGTGAGTCAGTGTGCGGTTCAGTGTGCGGGTCAGTGTGCGAGTTAGTGTGCCAGTCAGTGTGCGAGTCAGTGTGCGGGTCAGTGTGTGAGTCAGTCTGCGGGTCAGTGTGTGAATCAGTGTGTGAGTCAGTGTGCGAGTCAGTGTGCGGGTCAGTGTGTGAGTCAGTGTGTGAGTCAGTGTGTGAGTCAGTGTGTGAGTCAGTGTGTGTGTGAGTCAGTGTGTGGGTCAGTGTGCGGGTCAGTGTGTGAGTCAGTGTGCGAGACAGTGTGCGAGACAGTGTGTGAGTCAGTGTGTGGGTCAGTGTGCGAGTCAGTGTGTGTGTGAGTCAGTGTGTGGGTCAGTGTGCGGGTCAGTGTGTGAGTCAGTGTGTGAGTCAGTGTGCGGGTCAGTGTGCGGGTCAGTGTGTGGGTCAGTATGTGAGTCAGTGTGTGAGTCAGTGTGTGAATCAGTGTGTGGGTCAGTGTGCGGGTCAGTGTGTGAGTCAGTGTGCGGGTCAGTGTGCGAGTCAGTGTGCGAGTCAGTGTGTGAGTCAGTGTGTGAGTCAGTGAGTGGGTCAGTGTGTGAATCAGTGTGTGAATCAGTGTGTGAGTCAGTGTGTGAGTCAGGGTGGGAGACAGTGTGGGAGTCAGTGTGTGGGTCAGTGTGTGAATGAGTTTGTGAATCAGTGTGTGAGTCAGTTTGTGAGTTAGTGTGCGAGACTGTGTGAGTCAGTGTGTGGGTCAGTGTGCGAGTCAGTGTGCGGGTCAGTGTGCGAGTCAGTGTGTGAGTCAGTGTGTGAGTCAGTGTGTGAGTCAGTGTGTGGGTCAGTGGGTGAGTCAGGGTGTGAGTCAGTGTGTGGGTCAGTGTGTGAGTCAGTGTGCGGGTCAGTGTGTGAGTTAGTGTGTGGGTCAGTGAGCGAGTCAGTGTGCGGGTCAGTGTGCGGGTCAGTGTGTGAATCAGTGTGTGAGTCAGTGTGTGGGTCAGTGTGCGGTGAGTGTGCGGATCAGTGCGTGAGTCAGTGTGCAGGTCAGTGTGCGGGTCAGTGTGCGGGTAAGTGTGTGAGCCAGTGTGTGAGTCAGTGTGTGAGTCAGTGTGTGAGTCAGTGTGCGGGTCAGTGTGTGAGTCAGTGTGTGGGTCACTGTGTGAGTCAGTGTGCGGGTCAGTGTGTGAGTCAGTGTGTGGGTCAGTGTGTGAGTCAGTGTGCGAGTCAGTGTGTGGGTCAGTGTGTGGGTCAGTGTGTGGGTCAGTGTGTGAGTCAGTGTGTGAGTCAGTGTGCGGGTCAGTGTGTGAGTCAGTGTGTGAATCAGAGTGTGGGTCAGTGTGCGGGTCAGTGTGTGAGTCAGTGTGTGGTTCAGTGTGCGGGTCAGTGTGCGAGTCAGTGTGAGGGTCAGTGTGCGAGTCAGTGTGCGGGTCAGTGTGCGAGTCAGTGTGCGGGTCAGTGTGCGGGTCAGTGTGCGGGTCAGTGTGCGGGTCAGTGTGCGAGTCAGTATGCGGGTCAGTGTGCGGGTCAGTGTGCGGGTCAGTGTGTGAGTCAGTGTGCGGGTCAGTGTGCGGGTCAGTGTGTGAGTCAGTGTGCGGGTCAGTGTGCACGTCAGTGTGTGAGTCAGTGTGCGGGTCAGTGTGCGGGTCAGTGTGCGAGTCAGTGTGCGGGTCAGTGTGCGAGTCAGTGTGCGGGTCAGTGTGTGAGTCAGTCTGCGGGTCAGTGTGTGAATCAGTGTGTGAGTCAGTGTGCGGGTCAGTGTGTGAGTCAGTCTGCGGGTCAGTGTGTGAATCAGTGTGCGAGTCAGTGTGTGAGTCAGTGTGTGAGTCAGTGTGTGGTTCAGTGTGCGGTCAGTGTGTGGATCAGTGTGTGAGTCAGTGTGCGGGTCAGTGTGCGAGTCAGTGTGCGGGTCAGTGTGCGAGTCAGTGTGTGAGTCAGTGTGTGCTTCAGTGTGCGGGTCAGTGTGCGAGTCAGTGTGCGGGTCAGTGTGCGGGTCAGTGTGCGAGTCAGTGTGCGAGTCAGTGTGCGGGTCAGTGTGCGGGTCAGTGTGCGGGTCAGTGTGCAAGTCAGTGTGCGGGCCAGTGTGTGAGTCAGTGTGCGGGTCAGTGTGCGAGTCAGTGTGCGGGTCAGTGTGCGAGTCAGTGTGCGGGTCAGTGTGCGAGTCAGAGTGCGGGTCAGTGTGCGGGTCAGTGTGCGGGTCAGTGTGCGGGTCAGTGTGCGAGTCAGTGTGCGGGTCAGTGTGCGGGTCAGTGTGTGAGTCAGTGTGCGGGTCAGTGTGCGGGTCAGTGTGCGGGTCAGTGTGTGAGTCAGTGTGCGGGTCAGTGTGCACGTCAGTGTGTGAGTCAGTGTGCGGTTCAGTGTGCGGGTCAGTGTGCGAGTTAGTGTGCCGGTCAGTGTGCGAGTCAGTGTGCGGGTCAGTGTGTGAGTCAGTCTGCGGGTCAGTGTGTGAATCAGTGTGTGAGTCAGTGTGCGAGTCAGTGTGCGGGTCAGTGTGTGAGTCAGTGTGTGAGTCAGTGTGTGGGTCAGTGGGTGAGTCAGGGTGTGAGTCAGTGTGTGGGTCAGTGTGTGAGTCAGTGTGCGGGTCAGTGTGTGAGTTAGTGTGTGGGTCAGTGAGCGAGTCAGTGTGCGGGTCAGTGTGCGGGTCAGTGTGTGAATCAGTGTGTGAGTCAGTGTGTGGGTCAGTGTGCGCTGAGTGTGCGGATCAGTGCGTGAGTCAGTGTGCAGGTCAGTGTGCGGGTCAGTGTGCGGGTAAGTGTGTGAGCCAGTGTGTGAGTCAGTGTGTGAGTCAGTGTGCGGGTCAGTGTGTGAGTCAGTGTGTGGGTCACTGTGTGAGTCAGTGTGCGGGTCAGTGTGTGAGTCAGTGTGCGGGTCAGTGTGTGAGTCAGTGTGCGAGTCAGTGTGTGGGTCAGTGTGTGGGTCAGTGTGTGGGTCAGTGTGTGAGTCAGTGTGCAGGTCAGTGTGTGAGTCAGTGTGTGAATCAGAGTGTGGGTCAGTGTGCGGGTCAGTGTGCGAGTCAGTGTGCGGGTCAGTGTGCGAGTCAGTGTGCGAGTCAGTGTGTGAGTCAGTGTGTGAGTCAGTGTGTGAGTCAGTGTGGGAGTCAGTGTGTGGGTCAGTGTGTGAATCAGTGTGTGAATCAGTGTGTGAGTCAGTGTGTGAGTCAGGGTGTGAGTCAGTGTGTGAGTCAGTGTGGGAGACAGTGTGCGAGTCAGTGTGTGGGACAGTGTGTGAGTCAGTGTGTGAGTCAGTGTGCGAGTCAGTGTGCGGGTCCCTGTGCTAGTAAGTGTGTGGATCAGTGTGTGAGTCAGTGTGTGAGTCAGGGTGCGGGTCAGTGTGCGGGTCAGTGTGCGAGTCAGTGTGCGAGTCAGTGTGCGGGTCAGTGTGCGGGTCAGTGTGCAAGTCAGTGTGCAGGTCAGTGTGTGAGTCAGTGTACGGGTCAGTGTGCGAGTCAGTGTGCGGGTCAGTGTGCGAGTCAGTGTGCGGGTCAGTGTGCGAGTCAGTGTGCGGGTCAGTGTGTGAGTCAGTGTGCGGGTCAGTGTGCGAGTCAGTGTGCGGGTCAGTGTGCGAGTCAGAGTGCGGGTCAGTGTGTGAGTCAGTGTGTGAGTCAGTGTGTGGTTCAGTGTGCGGGTCAGTGTGCGGGTCAGTGTGTGAGTCAGTGTGTGAGTCAGTGTGTGAGTCAGTGTGTGAGTCAGTGTGGGAGTCAGTGTGTGGGTCAGTGTGTGAATCAGTGTGTGAATCAGTGTGTGAGTCAGTGTGTGAGTCAGGGTGTGAGTCAGTGTGTGAGTCAGTGTGGGAGACAGTGTGCGAGTCAGTGTGTGGGACAGTGTGTGAGTCAGTGTGTGAGTCAGTGTGCGAGTCAGTGTGCGGGTCCCTGTGCGAGTAAGTGTGTGGATCAGTGTGTGAGTCAGTGTGTGAGTCAGGGTGCGGGTCAGTGTGCGGGTCAGTGTGCGAGTCAGTGTGCGAGTCAGTGTGCGGGTCAGTGTGCGGGTCAGTGTGCAAGTCAGTGTGCAGGTCAGTGTGTGAGTCAGTGTGCGGGTCAGTGTGCGAGTCAGTGTGCGGGTCAGTGTGCGAGTCAGTGTGCGGGTCAGTGTGCGAGTCAGTGTGCGGGTCAGTGTGTGAGTCAGTGTGCGGGTCAGTGTGCGAGTCAGTGTGCGGGTCAGTGTGCGAGTCAGTGTGCGGGTCAGTGTGCGAGTCAGAGTGCGGGTCAGTGTGTGAGTCAGTGTGTGAGTCAGTGTGTGGTTCAGTGTGCGGGTCAGTGTGCGAGTCAGTGTGAGGGTCAGTGTGCGAGTCAGTGTGCGGGTCAGTGTGCGAGTCAGTGTGAGGGTCAGTGTGCGGGTCAGTGTGCGGGTCAGTGTGCGGGTCAGTGTGCGAGTCAGTGTGCGGGTCAGTGTGCGGGTCAGTGTGCGGGTCAGTGTGTGAGTCAGTGTGCGGGTCAGTGTGCGGGTCAGTGTGCGGGTCAGTGTGTGAGTCAGTGTGCGGGTCAGTGTGCACATCAGTGTGTGAGTCACTGTGCGGGTCAGTGTGCGGGTCAGTGTGCGAGTCAGTGTGCGGGTCAGTGTGCGAGTCAGTGTGCGGGTCAGTGTGTGAGTCAGTCTGCGGGTCAGTGTGTGAATCAGTGTGTGAGTCAGTGTGCGGGTCAGTGTGTGAGTCAGTCTGCGGGTCAGTGTGTGAATCAGTGTGCGAGTCAGTGTGTGAGTCAGTGTGTGAGTCAGTGTGTGGTTCAGTGTGCGGTCAGTGTGTGGATCAGTGTGTGAGTCAGTGTGCGGGTCAGTGTGCGAGTCAGTGTGCGGGTCAGTGTGCGAGTCAGTGTGTGAGTCAGTGTGTGAGTCAGTGTGTGAGTCAGTGTGTGGGTCAGTGGGTGAGTCAGTGTGTGAGTCAGTGTGTGGGTCAGTGTGTGAGTCAGTGTGCGGGTCAGTGTGTGAGTTAGTGTGTGGGTCAGTGAGCGAGTCAGTGTGCGGGTCAGTGTGCGGGTCAGTGTGTGAATCAGTGTGTGAGTCAGTGTGTGGGTCAGTGTGCGGTGAGTGTGCGGATCAGTGCGTGAGTCAGTGTGCGGGTCAGTGTGCGGGTCAGTGTGCTGGTAAGTGTGTGAGCCAGTGTGTGAGTCAGTGTGTGAGTCAGTGTGTGAGTCAGTGTGCAGGTCAGTGTGTGAGTCAGTGTGTGGGTCACTGTGTGAGTCAGTGTGCGGGTCAGTGTGTGGGTCAGTGTGTGAGTCAGTGTGCGAGTCAGTGTGCGGGTCAGTGTGTGGGTCAGTGTGTGGGTCAGTGTGTGAGTCAGTGTGTGAGTCAGTGTGCGGGTCAGTGTGTGAGTCAGTGTGTGAATCAGTGTGTGGGTCAGTTTGCGGGTCAGTGTGCGAGTCAGTGTGCGGGTCAGTGTGCGAGTCAGTGTGCGAGTCAGTGTGTGAGTCAGTGTGTGAGTCAGTGTGTGAGTCAGTGTGGGAGTCAGTGTGTGGGTCAGTGTGTGAATCAGTTTGTGAATCAGTGTGTGAGTCAGTGTGTGAGTCAGGGTGTGAGTCAGTGTGTGAGTCAGTGTGGGAGACAGTGTGCGAGTCAGTGTGTGGGACAGTGTGTGAGTCAGTGTGTGAGTCAGTGTGCGAGTCAGTGTGCGGGTCGCTGTGCGAGTAAGTGTGTGGATCAGTGTGTGAGTCAGTGTGTGAGTCAGGGTGCGGGTCAGTGTGCGGGTCAGTGTGCGAGTCAGTGTGCGAGTCAGTGTGCGGGTCAGTGTGCGGGTCAGTGTGCAAGTCAGTGTGCAGGTCAGTGTGTGACTCAGTGTACGGGTCAGTGTGCGAGTCAGTGTGCGGGTCAGTGTGCGAGTCAGTGTGCGGGTCAGTGTGCGGGTCAGTGTGTGAGTCAGTGTGCGGGTCAGTGTGCGAGTCAGTGTGCGGGTCAGTGTGCGAGTCAGAGTGCGGGTCAGTGTGTGAGTTAGTGTGTGAGTCAGTGTGTGGTTCAGTGTGCGGGTCAGTGTGCGTGTCAGTGTGTGAGTCAGTGTGTGAGTCAGTGTGTGAGTCAGTGTGTGAGTCAGTGTGGGAGTCAGTGTGTGGGTCAGTGTGTGAATCAGTGTGTGAATCAGTGTGTGAGTCAGTGTGTGAGTCAGGGTGTGAGTCAGTGTGTGAGTCAGTGTGGGAGACAGTGTGCGAGTCAGTGTGTGGGACAGTGTGTGAGTCAGTGTGTGAGTCAGTGTGCGAGTCAGTGTGCGGGTCCCTGTGCGAGTAAGTGTGTGGATCAGTGTGTGAGTCAGTGTGTGAGTCAGGGTGCGGGTCAGTGTGCGGGTCAGTGTGCGAGTCAGTGTGTGAGTCAGTGTGTGGGTCAGTGTGCGGGTCAGTGTGCAAGTCAGTGTGCAGGTCAGTGTGTGAGTCAGTGTGCGGGTCAGTGTGCGAGTCAGTGTGCGGGTCAGTGTGCGAGTCAGTGTGCGGGTCAGTGTGCGAGTCAGTGTGTGGGTCAGTGTGTGAGTCAGTGTGTGAGTCAGTGTGCTGGTCAGTGTGCGGGTCAGTGCGTGAGTCAGTGTGCAGGTCAGTGTGCGGGTCAGTGCGTGGGTCAGTGTGTGAGTCATTGTGCGGGTCAGTGTGTGAGTCAGTGTGTGAATCAGTGTGTGGGTCAGTGTGCGGGTCAGTGTGCGAGTCAGTGTGCGGGTCAGTGTGCGAGTCAGTGTGTGAGTCAGTGTGTGAGTCAGTGTGGGAGTCAGTGTGTGGGTCAGTGTGTGAATCAGTGTGTGAGTCAGTGTGTGAGTCTGTGTGTGAGTCAGGGTGTGAGTCAGTGTGTGAGTCAGTGTGGGAGACAGTGTGCGAGTCAGTGTGTGGGACAGTGTGTGAATCAGTGTGTGAATCAGTGTGTGAGTCAGTGTGTGAGTCAGTGTGCGAGACAGTGTGTGAGTCAGTGTGCGGGTCAGTGTGCGAGTAAGTGTGTGGATCAGTGTGTGAGTCAGTGTGTGAGTCAGTGTGCGGGTCAGTGTGCGGGTCAGTGTGCGGGTCAGTGTGTGAGTCAGTGTGCGGGTCAGTGTGCGGGTCAGTGTGCGAGTCAGTGTGTGGGTCAGTGTGCACGTCAGTGTGTGAGTCAGTGTGCGGGTCGGTGTGCGGGTCAGTGTGCGAGTCAGTGTGCGGGTCAGTGTGCGAGTCAGTGTGCGGGTCAGAGTGTGTGTCAGTGTGCGGGTCAGTGTGCGAGTCAGTGTGCGGGTCAGTGTGCGAGTCAGAGTGCGGGTCAGTGTGTGAGTCAGTGTGCGAGTCAGTGTGCGGGTCAGTGTGCGGGTCAGTGTGCGAGTCAGTGTGCGAGTCAGTGTGCGGGTCAGTGTGCGGGTCAGTGTGCGGGTCAGTGTGCAAGTCAGTGTGCGGGCCAGTGTGTGAGTCAGTGTGCGGGTCAGTGTGCGAGTCAGTGTGCGGGTCAGTGTGCGAGTCAGTGTGCGGGTCAGTGTGCGAGTCAGAGTGCGGGTCAGTGTGCGGGTCAGTGTGCGGGTCAGTGTGCGGGTCAGTTTGCGGGTCAGTGTGCGGGTCAGTGTGCGGGTCAGTGTGCGGGTCAGTGTGCGAGTCAGTGTGCGGGTCAGTGTGTGGGTCAGTGTGCGAGTCAGTGTGCGGGTCAGTGTGCACGTCAGTGTGTGAGTCGGTGTGCGGGTCGGTGTGCGGGTCAGTGTGCGGGTCAGTGTGCGGGTCAGTGTGCGGGTCAGTGTGTGAGTCAGTGTGCGGGTCAGTGTGCGGGTCAGTGTGCGGGTCAGTGTGTGATTCAGTGTGCGGGTCAGTGTGCACGTCAGTGTGTGAGTCAGTGTGCGGTTCAGTGTGCGGGTCAGTGTGCGAGTTAGTGTGCCGGTCAGTGTGCGAGTCAGTGTGCGGGTCAGTGTGTGAGTCAGTCTGCGGGTCAGTGTGTGAATCAGTGTGTGAGTCAGTGTGCGAGTCAGTGTGCGGGTCAGTGTGTGAGTCAGTGTGCGGGTCAGTGTGTGAGTCAGTGTGTGGTTCAGTGTGTGAGTCATTGTGCGGGTCAGCGTGGGAGACAGTGTGGGAGTCAGTGTGTGGGTCAGTGTGTGAATAAGTGTGTGAATCAGTGTGTGAGTCAGTGTGTGAGTCAGTGTGCGAGACAGTGTGCGAGACAGTGTGTGAGTCAGTGTGTGGGTCAGTGTGCGAGTCAGTGTGTGTGTGAGTCAGTGTGTGGGTCAGTGTGCGGGTCAGTGTGTGAGTCAGTGTGTGAGTCAGTGTGCGGGTCTGTGTGCGGGTCAGTGTGTGGGTCAGTATGTGAGTCAGTGTGTGAGTCAGTGTGTGAATCAGTGTGTGGGTCAGTGTGCGGGTCAGTGTGCGAGTCAGTGTGCGGGTCAGTGTGCGAGTCAGTGTGCGAGTCAGTGTGTGAGTCAGTGTGGGAGTCAGTGAGTGGGTCAGTGTGTGAATCAGTGTGTGAATCAGTGTGTGAGTCAGTGTGTGAGTCAGGGTGGGAGACAGTGTGGGAGTCAGTGTGTGGGTCAGTGTGTGAATGAGTGTGTGAATCAGTGTGTGAGTCAGTTTGTGAGTTAGTGTGCGAGACTGTGTGAGTCAGTGTGCGGGTCAGTGTGCGAGTCAGTGTGCGGGTCAGTGTGCGAGTCAGTGTGTGAGTCAGTGTGTGAGTCAGTGTGTGAGTCAGTGTGTGGGTCAGTGGGTGAGTCAGTGTGTGAGTCAGTGTGCGGGTCAGTGTGTGAGTCAGTGTGCGGGTCAGTGTGTGAGTTAGTGTGTGGGTCAGTGAGCGAGTCAGTGTGCGGGTCAGTGTGCGGGTCAGTGTGTGAATCAGTGTGTGAGTCAGTGTGTGGGTCAGTGTGCGGTGAGTGTGCGGATCAGTGCGTGAGTCAGTGTGCGGGTCAGTGTGCGGGTCAGTGTGCGGGTAAGTGTGTGAGCCAGTGTGTGAGTCAGTGTGTGAGTCAGTGTGTGAGTCAGTGTGCGGGTCAGTGTGTGAGTCAGTGTGTGGGTCACTGTGTGAGTCAGTGTGCGGGTCAGTGTGTGAGTCAGTGTGTGGGTCAGTGTGTGAGTCAGTGTGCGAGTCAGTGTGTGGGTCAGTGTGTGGGTCAGTGTGTGGGTCAGTGTGTGAGTCAGTGTGTGAGTCAGTGTGCAGGTCAGTGTGTGAGTCAGTGTGTGAGTCAGTGTGCTGGTCAGTGTGTGGGTCAGTGTGTGAGTCAGTGTGTGAGTCAGTGTGCGGGTCAGTGTGCGGGTCGTGTGTGGGTCTGTGTGGGGTCAGTGTCCAGGTCGTGTGTGGGTCTGTGTGGGGTCAGTGTGTGAGTCAGTGTGTGAGTCAGTGTATGAGTCAGTGTGTGAGTCAGTGTGTGAGTCAGTGTGTGAGTCAGTTTGTGGGGTAGTGTGTGGGTCAGTGTGCGAATCAGTGTGTGAGTCAGTGTGTGGGTCAGTGTGTGAGTCAGTGTGTGGGTCAGTGTCTGAATCAGTGTGTGGGTCAGTGTGTGAGTCAGTGTATGAGTCAGTGTATGAGTCAGTGTGTGAGTCACTGTGTGAGTCAGTGTGTGGGTTAGTGTGTGGGTCAGTGTGCGGATCAGTGTGTGAGTCAGTGTGTGAGTCAGTGTGTTGGTCAGTGTGTGGGTCAGTGTGTGAATCAGTGTGTGGGTCAGTGTGTGAGTCAGTGTGTGGGTCAGTATCTGAAGCAGTGTGTGGGTCAGTGTGTGAGTCAGTGTGTGGGTCAGTGTGCGGGTCAGTGTGTGAATCAGTGTGTGAGTCAGTGTGTGAGTCAGTGTGTGGGTCAGTGTGTGGGTCAGTGTGTGAGTCAGTGTGCAGGTCAGTGTGTGTCAGTGTGCGGGTCAGTGTGCGAGTCAGTGTGCGGGTCAGTGTGCGAGTCAGTGTGTGAGTCAGTGTGTGAGTCAGTGTCTGAGTCAGTGTGTGGGTCAGTGGGTGAGTCAGTGTGTGTGTCAGTGTGTGGGTCAGTGCGTGAGTCAGTGTGCGGGTCAGTGTGCGGGTCAGTGTGCGGGTAAGTGTGTGAGCCAGTGTGTGAGTCAGTGTGTGAGTCAGTGTGTGAGTCAGTGTGCGGGTCAGTGTGTGAGTCAGTGTGTGGGTCACTGTGTGAGTCAGTGTGCGGGTCAGTGTGTGAGTCAGTGTGTGGGTCAGTGTGTGAGTCAGTGTGCGAGTCAGTGTGTGGGTCAGTGTGTGGGTCAGTGTGTGGGTCAGTGTGTGAGTCAGTGTGCGGGTCAGTGTGTGAGTCAGTGTGTGAGTCAGTGTGCTGGTCAGTGTGTGGGTCAGTGTGTGAGTCAGTGTGTGAGTCAGTGTGCGGGTCAGTGTGCGGGTCGTGTGTGGGTCTGTGTGGGGTCAGTGTGTGAGTCAGTGTGTGAGTCAGTGTGTGAGTCAGTGTATGAGTCAGTGTGTGAGTCAGTGTGTGAGTCAGTGTGTGAGTCAGTGTGTGGGGTAGTGTGTGGGTCAATGTGCGAATCAGTGTGTGAGTCAGTGTGTGGGTCAGTGTGTGAGTCAGTGTGTGGGTCAGTGTCTGAATCTGTGTGTGGGTCAGTGTGTGAGTCAGTGTGTGGGTCAGTGTGCGGGTAAGTGTGTGAATTAGTGTGTGAGTCAGTGTGTGAGTCAGTGTGTGGGTCAGTGTGTGGGTCAGTGTGTGAGTCAGTGTGTGAGTCATTGTGCGGGTCAGTGTGTGAGTCAGTGCGTGAGTCAGTGTGTGAGTCAGTGTATGAGTCAGTGTGTGAGTCACTGTGTGAGTCAGTGTGTGGGTTAGTGTGTGGGTCAGTGTGCGGATCAGTGTGTGAGTCAGTGTGTGAGTCAGTGCGTGGGTCAGTGTGCGGGTCAGTGTGTGAATCAGTGTGTTTGGTCAGTGTTTGAGACAGTGTGTGGGTCAGTGTGTGAATCAGTGTGTGGGTCAGTGTGTGAGTCAGTGTGTGGGTCAGTGTGCGGGTCAGTGTGTGATTCAGTGTGTGAGTCAGTGAGTGGGTCAGTGTGTGAATCAGTGTGTGAATCAGTGTGTGAGTCAGTGTGTGAGTCAGGGTGGGAGACAGTGTGGGAGTCAGTGTGTGGATCAGTGTGTGAATGAGTGTGTGAATCAGTGTGTGAGTCAGTTTGTGAGTTAGTGTGCGAGACTGTGTGAGTCAGTGTGCGGGTCAGTGTGCGAGTCAGTGTGCGGGTCAGTGTGCGAGTCAGTGTGTGAGTCAGTGTGTGAGTCAGTGTGTGAGTCAGTGTGTGGGTCAGTGGGTGAGTCAGTGTGTGAGTCAGTGTGTGGGTCAGTGTGTGAGTCAGTGTGCGGGTCAGTGTGTGAGTTAGTGTGTGGGTCAGTGAGCGAGTCAGTGTGCGGGTCAGTGTGCGGGTCATTGTGTGAATCAGTGTGTGAGTCAGTGTGTGGGTCAGTGTGCGGTGAGTGTGCGGATCAGTGCGTGAGTCAGTGTGCGGGTCAGTGTGCGGGTCAGTGTGCGGGTAAGTGTGTGAGCCAGTGTGTGAGTCAGTGTGTGAGTCAGTGTGTGAGTCAGTGTGCGGGTCAGTGTGTGAGTCAGTGTGTGGGTCACTGTGTGAGTCAGTGTGCGGGTCAGTGTGTGAGTCAGTGTGTGGGTCAGTGTGTGAGTCAGTGTGCGAGTCAGTGTGTGGGTCAGTGTGTGGGTCAGTGTGTGGGTCAGTGTGTGAGTCAGTGTGTGAGTCAGTGTGCGGGTCAGTGTGTGAGTCAGTGTGTGAGTCAGTGTGCTGGTCAGTGTGTGGGTCAGTGTGTGAGTCAGTGTGTGAGTCAGTGTGCGGGTCAGTGTGCGGGTCGTGTGTGGGTCTGTGTGGGGTCAGTGTGCAGGTCGTGTGTGGGTCTGTGTGGGGTCAGTGTGTGAGTCAGTGTGTGAGTCAGTGTGTGAGTCAGTGTATGAGTCAGTGTGTGAGTCAGTGTGTGAGTCAGTGTGTGAGTCAGTTTGTGGGGTAGTGTGTGGGTCAGTGTGCGAATCAGTGTGTGAGTCAGTGTGTGGGTCAGTGTGTGAGTCAGTGTGTGGGTCAGTGTCTGAATCAGTGTGTGGGTCAGTGTGTGAGTCAGTGTGTGAGTCAGTGTATGAGTCAGTGTGTGAGTCACTGTGTGAGTCAGTGTGTGGGTTAGTGTGTGGGTCAGTGTGCGGATCAGTGTGTGAGTCAGTGTGTGAGTCAGTGTGTTGGTCAGTGTGTGGGTCAGTGTGTGAATCAGTGTGTGGGTCAGTGTGTGAGTCAGTGTGTGGGTCAGTATCTGAAGCAGTGTGTGGGTCAGTGTGTGAGTCAGTGTGTGGGTCAGTGTGCGGGTCAGTGTGTGAATCAGTGTGTGAGTCAGTGTGTGAGTCAGTGTGTGGGTCAGTGTGTGGGTCAGTGTGTGAGTCAGTGTGCAGGTCAGTGTGTGTCAGTGTGCGGGTCAGTGTGTGAGTCAGTGTGCGGGTCAGTGTGCGAGTCAGTGTGTGAGTCAGTGTGTGAGTCAGTGTCTGAGTCAGTGTGTGGGTCAGTGGGTGAGTCAGTGTGTGTGTCAGTGTGTGGGTCAGTGCGTGAGTCAGTGTGCGGGTCAGTGTGCGGGTCAGTGTGCGGGTAAGTGTGTGAGCCAGTGTGTGAGTCAGTGTGTGAGTCAGTGTGTGAGTCAGTGTGCGGGTCAGTGTGTGAGTCAGTGTGTGGGTCACTGTGTGAGTCAGTGTGCGGGTCAGTGTGTGAGTCAGTGTGTGGGTCAGTGTGTGAGTCAGTGTGCGAGTCAGTGTGTGGGTCAGTGTGTGGGTCAGTGTGTGGGTCAGTGTGTCAGTCAGTGTGCGGGTCAGTGTGTGAGTCAGTGTGTGAGTCAGTGTGCTGGTCAGTGTGTGGGTCAGTGTGTGAGTCAGTGTGTGAGTCAGTGTGCGGGTCAGTGTGCGGGTCGTGTGTGGGTCTGTGTGGGGTCAGTGTGTGAGTCAGTGTGTGAATCAGTGTGTGAGTCAGTGTATGAGTCAGTGTGTGAGTCAGTGTGTGAGTCAGTGTGTGAGTCAGTGTGTGGGGTAGTGTGTGGGTCAATGTGCGAATCAGTGTGTGAGTCAGTGTGTGGGTCAGTGTGTGAGTCAGTGTGTGGGTCAGTGTCTGAATCTGTGTGTGGGTCAGTTTGTGAGTCAGTGTGTGAGTCAGTGTGCGGGTCAGTGTGTGAATCAGTGTGTGAGTCAGTGTGTGAGTCAGTGTGTGGGTCAGTGTGTGGGTCAGTGTGTGAGTCAGTGTGCTGGTCATTGTGCGGGTCAGTGTGTGAGTCAGTGTGTGAGTCAGTGTATGAGTCACTGTGTGAGTCACTGTGTGAGTCAGTGTGTGGGTTAGTGTATGGGTCAGTGTGCGGATCAGTGTGTGAGTCAGTGTGTGAGTCAGTGCGTGGGTCAGTGTGCGGGTCAGTGTGTGAATCAGTGTGTTTTTTCAGTGTTTGAGACAGTGTGTGGGTAAGTGTGTGAATCAGTGTGTGGGTCAGTGTGTGAGTCAGTGTGTGGGTCAGTGTGCGGGTCAGTGTGTGAATCAGTGTGTGAGTCAGTGTGTGAGTCAGTGTGTGAGTCAGTGTGTGGGTCAGTGTGTGAGTCAGTGTGTGAGTCAGTGTGCTGGTCAGTGTGCAGGTCAGTGTGCGGGTCAGTGTGCGAGTCAGTGTGCGGGTCAGTGTGCGGGTCACTGTGCGGGTCAGTGTGCGGGTCAGTGTGTGAGTCAGTGTGTGAGTCAGTGTGTGAGTCAGTGTGTGAGTCAGTGTGCTGGTCAGTGTGCTGGTCAGTGTGAGAGTCAGTGTGCGGGTCAGTGTGCGAGTCAGTGTGCGGGTCAGTGTGTGAGTCTGTTTGCGGGTCAGTGTGCGGGTCAGTGTGTGAGTTAGTGTGCGGGTCAGTGTGTGAGTCCGTGTGCGGGTCAGTGTGCGGGTCAGTGTGCGGGTCAGTGTGTGAGTCAGTGTGTGAGTCAGTGTGTGAGTCAGGGTGTGAGTCACTGTGCGGGTCAGTGCGTGGGTCAGTGTCCGGGTCAGTGTGTGAGTCAGTGAGCGGGTCAGTGTGCGAGTCAGTGTGCGGGTCAGTGTGCGGGTCAGTGTGTGAATCAGTATGTGAGTTAGTGTGCGAGTAAGTGTGCAGGTCAGTGTGTGAGTCAGTGTGTGAGTCAGTGTGTGGTTCAGTGTGCGGTCAGTGTGTGGATCAGTGTGTGAGTCAGTGTGTGAGTCAGTGTGCGAGTCAGTGTGCGGGTCAGTGTGCGTGTCAGTGTGCGAATCATTGTGCGAGTCAGTGTGCGGGTCAGTGTGCACGTCAGTGTGTGAGTCAGTGTGCGGGTCAGTTTGCGAGTCGGTGTGCGGGTCAGTGTGTGAGTCAGTGTGCGGGTCAGTGTGCGAGTCAGTGTGCGGGTCAGTGTGCGGGTCAGTGTGTGAGTCAGTGTACGGGTCAGTGTGCAGGTCAGTGTGTGGGTCAGTGTGCGCGTCAGTGTGTGGGTCAGTGTGCGAGTTAGTGTGCGGGTCAGTGTGCGGGTCAGTGTGCGGGTCAGTGTGCGGGTCAGTGTGTGAATCAGTGTGTGAGTCAGCGTGCGAGTCAGTGTGCGGGTCAGTGTGTGAGTCAGTGTGTGAGTCAGTGCGTGGTTCAGTGTGCGGTCAGTGTGTGGATCAGTGTGTGGGTCAGTGTGCGGGTCAGTGTACGGGTCAGTGTGCAGGTCAGTGTGTGAGTCAGTGTGCGAGTCAGTGTGTGAGTCAGTGTGTGAGTCATTGTGCGGGTCAGTGTGGGAGACAGTGTGGGAGTCAGTGTGTGGGTCAGTGTGTGAGTCAGTGTGTGAATCAGTTTGTGATTCAGTGTGTGAGTCAGTGTGCGAGACAGTGTGCGAGACAGTGTGTGAGTCAGTGTGTGGGTCAGTGTGCGAGTCAGTGTGTGTGTGAGTCAGTGTGTGGGTCAGTGTGCGGGTCAGTGTGTGAGTCAGTGTGTGAGTCAGTGTGCGGGTCAGTGTGCGGGTCAGAGTGTGGGTCAGTATGTGAGTCAGTGTGTGAGTCAGTGTGTGAATCAGTGTGTGGTTCAGTGTGCGGGTCAGTGTGCGAGTCAGTGTGCGGGTCAGTGTGCGAGTCAGTGTGCGAGTCAGTGTGTGTGTCAGTGTGGGAGTCAGTGAGTGGGTCATTGTGTGAATCAGTGTGTGAATCAGTGTGTGAGTCAGTGTGTGAGTCAGGGTGGGAGACAGTGTGGGAGTCACTGTGTGGGTCAGTGTGTGAATGAGTGTGTGAATCAGTGTGTGAGTCAGTGTGTGATCAGTGTGCGAGACAGTGTGTGAGTCAGTGTGCGGGTCAGTGTGCGAGTCAGTGTGCGGGTCAGTGTGTGAGTCAGTGTGTGAGTCAGTGTGTGAGTCAGTGTGTGGGTCAGTGTGTGAGTCAGTGTGCGTGTCAGTGTGTGAGTCAGTGTGCGGGTCAGTGTGCGAGTCAGTGTGCGGGTCAGTGTGCGGGTCAGCGTGTTAATCAGTGTGTGAGTCAGTGTGCGAGTCAGTGTGTGGGTCAGTGAGCGGGTCAGTGTGCGAGTCAGTGTGTGAGTCAGTGTGTGGGTCAGTGTGCGAGTCAGTGTGCGGGTCAGTGAGCGGGTCAGTGTGTGAGACAGTGTGTGAGTCAGTGTGTGAGTCAGTGTGTGAGTCAGTGTGCGGGTCAGTGTGCGAGTCAGTGTGTGAGTCAGTGTGTGAGTCAGTGTGTGGGTCAGTGTGTGAGTCAGTGTGTGAGTCAGTGTGCGGGTCAGTGTGCGGGTCAGTGTGCGGGTCAGTGTGTGGGTCTGTGTCGGGTCAGTGTGTGAGTCAGTGTGTGAGTCAGTGTGTGAGTCAGTGTGTGAATCAGTGTGTGGGGTAGTGTGTGAGTTAGTGTGCGAATCAGTGTGTGAGTCAGTGTGTGGGTCAGTGTGTGTGTCAGTGTGTGGGTCATTGTCTGAATCAGTGTGTTGGTCAGTGTGTGAGTCAGTGTGTGGGTCAGTCTGCGGGTCAGTGTGTGAATCAGTGTGTGATTCAGTGTGTGAGTCAGTGTGTGGGTCAGTGTGTGGGTCAGTGTGTGAGTCAGTGTGCTGGTCAGTGTGCAGGTAAGTGTGTGAGTCAGTGTGCGGGTCAGTGTGCGAGTCAGTGTGCGGGTCAGTGTGCGAGTCAATGTGTGAGTCAGTGTGGGAGTCAGTGTGTGGGTCAGTGTGTTAGTGTGCGGGTCAGTGTGTGAGTCAGTGTGTGAGTCAGTGTGTGAGTCAGTGTGCAGGTCAATGTGTGAGTCAGCGTGTGGGTCAGTGTGTGAGTCAGTGTGTGAGTCAGTGTGCTGGTCAGTGTGTGGGTCAGTGTGTGAGTCAGTGTGTGAGTCAGTGTGTTAGTCAGTGTGCGGGTTAGTGTGTGAGTCAGTGTGTGAGTCAGTGTGTGAATCAGTGTGCGGGTCAGTATGTGAATCAGTGTGTGAGTCAGTGTGTGAGTCAGTGTGCGGGTCAGTGTGCGAGTCAGTGTGTGGGTCAGTGTGTGGGTCAGTGTGTGAGTCAGTGTGTGAGTCAGTGTGTGAGTCAATGTGTGAGTCAGTGTGTGAGTCAGTGTGTGGGTCAGTGTGTGGGTCAGTGTGTGAGTCAGTGTGTGGATCAGTGTGTGGGTTAGTGTGTGGATCAGTGTGTGAGTCAGTGAGTGAGTCAGTGTGTGAGTCAGTGAGTGAAACAGTGTGTGAGTCAGTGTACGGGTCAGTGTGTGAGTCAGTGTGTGAGTCCGTGTGTGAGTCAGTGTGTGGGTCAGTGTGTGGGTCAGCGTGTGAGTCAGTGTGTGAGTCAGTGTGCGGGTCAGTGTGCGGGTCAGTGTGTGAGTCAGTGTGCGGGTCAGTGTGCGGGTCAGTGCGTGGGTCAGTGTGTGAGTCAGTGTGCGGGTCAGTGTGTGAGTCAGTGTGTGAATCAGTGTGTGGGTCAGTGTGCGGGTCAGTGTGCGGGTCAGTGTGCGGGTCAGTGTGCGAGTCAGTGTGCGAGTCAGTGTGTGAGTCAGTGTGTGAGTCAGTGTGGGAGTCAGTGTGTGGGTCAGTGTGTGAATCAGTGTGTGAATCAGTGTGTGAGTCAGTGTGTGAGTCAGTGTGTGAGTCAGTGTGCGAGACAGTGTTTGAGTCAGTGTGCGGGTCAGTGTGCGAGTAAGTGTTTGGATCAGTGTGCGGGTCAGTGTGCGAGTCAGTGTGCGGGTCAGTGTGCGGGTCAGTGTGCGAGTCAGTGTGCGAGTCAGTGTGCGGGTCAGTGTGCGGGTCAGTGTGCGGGTCAGTGTGCGGGTCAGTGTGCGAGTCAGTGTGCGGGTCAGTGTGCGGGTCAGTGTGTGAGTCAGTGTGCGAGTCAGTGTGCACGTCAGTGTGCGGGTCAGTGTGCGGGTCAGTGTGCGGGTCAGTGTGCGAGTCAGTGTGCGGGTCAGTGTGCGAGTCAGTGTGCGGATCAGTGTGTGAGTCAGTGTGCGGGTCAGTGTGCGAGTCAGTGTGCTGGTCAGTGTGCGAGTCAGAGTGCGTGTATGTCTGCGGGTCAGTGTGTGAATCAGTGTGTGAGTCAGTGTGCGAGTCAGTGTGCGGGTCAGTGTGTGAGTCAGTGTGTGAGTCAGTGTGTGGTTCAGTGTGCGGTCAGTGTGTGGATCAGTGTGTGAGTCAGTGTGCGGGTCAGTGTGTGAGTCAGTGTGCGAGTCAGTGTGTGAGTCAGTGTGTGAGTCATTGTGCGGGTCAGCGTGGGAGACAGTGTGGGAGTCAGTGTGTGGGTCAGTGTGTGAAACAGTGTGTGAATCAGTGTGTGAGTCAGTATGTGAGTCAGTTTGCGAGACAGTGTGCGAGACAGTGTGTGAGTCAGTGTGTGGGTCAGTGTGCGAGTCAGTGTGTGTGTGAGTCAGTGTGTGGGTCAGTGTGTGGGTCAGTGTGTGAGTCAGTGTGTGAGTCAGTGTGCGGGTCAGTGTGCGGGTCAGTGTGTGGGTCAGTATGTGAGTCAGTGTGTGAGTCAGTGTGTGAATCAGTGTGTGGGTCAGTGTGCGGGTCAGTGTGCGAGTCAGTGTGCGGGTCAGTGTGTGAGTCAGTGTGCGAGTCAGTATGTGAGTCAGTGGGGGAGTCAGTGAGTGGGTCAGTGTGTGAATCAGTGTGTGAATCAGTGTGTGAGTCAGGGTGGGAGGCAGTGTGGGAGTCAGTGTGTGGGTCAGTGTGTGAATGAGTGTGTGAATCAGTGTGTGAGTCAGTGTGTGACTCAGTGTGCGAGACTGTGAGTCAGTGTGCGGGTCAGTGTGCGAGTCAGTGTGCGGGTCAGTGTGCGAGTCAGTGTGTGAGTCAGTGTGTGAGTCAGTGTGTGGGTCACTGTGTGAGTCAGTGTGCGGGTCAGTGTGTGAGTTAGTGTGTGGGTCAGTGAGCGAGTCAGTGTGCGGGTCAGTGTGCGGGTCAGTGTGTGAATCAGTGTGTGAGTCAGTGTGTGGGTCAGTGTGCGGTGAGTGTGCGGATCAGTGCGTGAGTCAGTGTGCGGGTCAGTGTGCGGGTCAGTGTGCGGGTAAGTGTATGAGTCAGTGTGTGAGTCAGTGTGTGAGTCAGTGTGTGGGTCAGTGGGTGAGTCAGTGTGTGAGTCAGTGTGTGGGTCACTGTGTGAGTCAGTGTGCGGGTCAGTGTGTGAGTTAGTGTGTGGGTCAGTGAGCGAGTCAGTGTGCGGGTCAGTGTGCGGGTCAGTGTGTGAATCAGTGTGTGAGTCAGTGTGTGGGTCAGTGTGCGGTGAGTGTGCGGATCAGTGCGTGAGTCAGTGTGCGGGTCAGTGTGCGGGTCAGTGTGCGGGTAAGTGTATGAGTCAGTGTGTGAGTCAGTGTGTGAGTCAGTGTGTGAGTCAGTGTGCGGGTCAGTGTGTGAGTCAGTGTGTGGGTCACTGTGTGAGTCAGTGTGCGGGTCAGTGTGTGAGTCAGTGTGTGGGTCAGTGTGTGAGTCAGTGTGCGAGTCAGTGTGTGGGTCAGTGTGTGGGTCAGTGTGTGGGTCAGTGTGTGAGTCAGTGTGTGAGTCAGTGTGCGGGTCAGTGTGTGAGTCAGTGTGTGAGTCAGTGTGCTGGTCAGTGTGTGGGTCAGTGTGTGAGTCAGTGTGTGAGTCAGTGTGCGGGTCAGTGTGCGGGTCGTGTGTGGGTCTGTGTGGGGTCAGTGTGTGAGTCAGTGTGTGAGTCAGTGTGTGAGTCAGTGTATGAGTCAGTGTGTGAGTCAGTGTGCGAGTCAGTGTGTGAGTCAGTGTGTGGGGTAGTGTGTGGGTCAGTGTGCGAATCAGTGTGTGAGTCAGTGTGTGGGTCAGTGTGTGAGTCAGTGTGTGGGTCAGTGTCTGAATCAGTGTGTGGGTCAGTGTGTGAGTCAGTGTGTGGGTCAGTGTGCGGGTCAGTGTGTGAATCAGTGTGTGTGTCAGTGTGTGAGTCAGTGTGTGGGTCAGTGTGTGGGTCATTGTGTGAGTCAGTGTGCTGGTCATTGTGCGGGTCAGTGTGTGAGTCAGTGCGTGTGTCAGTGTGTGAGTCAGTGTATGAGTCAGTGTGTGAGTCACTGTGTGAGTCAGTGTGTGGGTCAGTGTGTGGGTCAGTGTGTGAGTCAGTGTGCTGGTCATTGTGCGGGTCAGTGTGTGAGTCAGTGCGTGAGTCAGTGTGTGAGTCAGTGTATGAGTCAGTGTGTGAGTCACTGTGTGAGTCAGTGTGTGGGTTAGTGTGTGGGTCAGTGTGCGGATCAGTGTGTGAGTCAGTGTGTGAGTCAGTGCGTGGGTCAGTGTGCGGGACAGTGTGTGAGTCAGTGTGCTGGTCATTGTGCGGGTCAGTGTGTGAGTCAGTGCGTGAGTCAGTGTGTGAGTCAGTGTATGAGTCAGTGTGTGAGTCACTGTGTGAGTCAGTGTGTGGGTTAGTGTGTGGGTCAGTGTGCAGATCAGTGTGTGAGTCAGTGTGTGAGTCAGTGCGTGGGTCAGTGTGCGGGTCAGTGTGTGAATCAGTGTGCGGGTCAGTGTGTGAGTCAGTGTGTGGGTCAGTGTCTGAATCAGTGTGTGGGTCAGTGTGTGAGTTAGTGTGTGGGTCAGTGTGCTGGTCAGTGTGTGAATCAGTGTGTGAGTCAGTGTGTGAGTCAGTGTGTGGGTCAGTGTGTGGGTCAGTGTGTGAGTCAGTGTGCTGGTCAGTGTGCAGGTCAGTGTGTGAATCAGTGTGTGAGTCAGTGTGCGGGTCAGTGTGCGGGTCAGTGTGTGAGTCAGTGTGTGAGTCAGTGTGCGGGTCAGTGTGCTGGTCAGTGTGAGAGTCAGTGTGCGGGTCAGTGTGCGAGTCAGTGTGCGGGTCAGTGTGTGAGTCAGTTTGCGGGTCAGTGTGCGGGTCAGTGTGTGAGTCAGTGTGCGAATCAGTGTGTGAGTCAGTGTGCGGGTCAGTGTGCGGGTCAGTTTGCGGGTCAGTGTGTGAGTCAGTGTGTGAGTCAGTGTGTGAGTCACTGTGTGAGTCACTGTGCGGGTCAGTGCGTCGGTCAGTGTGCGGGTCAGTGTGTGAGTCAGTGTGCCGGTCAGTGTGCGAGTCAGTGTGCGGGTCAGTGTGCGGGTCAGTGTGTGAATCAGTTTGTGAGTCAGTGTGCGAGTCAGTGTGCAGGTCAGTGTGTGAGTCAGTGTGTGAGTCATTGTGTGGTCAGTGTGCGGTCAGTTTGTGGATCAGTGTGTGAGTCAGTGTGAGGGTCAGTGTGCGGGTCAGTGTGCGGGTCTGTGTGTGAGTCAGTGTGTGGGTCAGTGTGGGAGACAGTGTGGGAGTCAGTGTGTGGGTCGGTGTGTGAATGAGTGTGTGAATCAGTGTGTGAGTCAGTGTGTGAGTCAGTGTGCGAGACAGTGTGTGAGTCAGTGGGCGGGTCAGTGTGCGAGTCAGTGTGTGTGTGAGTCAGTGTGCGGGTCAGTGTGCGGGTCAGTGTGTGAGTCAGTGTGTGAGTCAGTGTGCGGGTCAGTGTGCGGGTCAGTGTGTGAGTCAGTGTGTGAGTCAGTGTGTGAATCAGTGTGCGGGTCAGTGTGCGGGTCAGTGTGCGAGTCAGTGTGCGAGTCAGTGTGCGAGTCAGTGTGCGGGTCAGTGTGTGAATCAGTGTGCGGGTCAGTGGGCGAGTCAGTGTGCGGGTCAGTGTGCGGGTCAGTGTGTGACTCAGAGTGTGGGTCAGTGTGTGGGTCAGTGTGCGGGTCAGTGTGTGGGTCATTGTGTGCGTCAGTGTGTGAATCAGTGTGTGTCAGTATATGGGTCAGTGTGCCGGTCAGTGTGTGAGTCAGTGTGCGGTCAGTGTGCGAGTCAGTGTGTGAGTCAGTGTGTGAGTCAGTGTATGAGTCAGTGAGTGAGTCACTGTGCGAGTCAGTGTGTGGGTTAGTGTCTGGGTCATTGTGCGGATCAGTGTGTGAGTCAATGTGTGAGTCAGTGTGTGGGTCAGTGTGCGGGTCAGTGTGTGAATCAGTGTGTGGGTCAGTGTGTGAGTCAGTGTGTGGGTCAGTATCTGAATCAGTGTGTGGGTCAGTGTGTGAGTCAGTGTGTGGGTCAGTGTGCGGGTCAGAGTGTGAATCAGTGTGTGAGTCAGTGTGTGAGTCAGTGTGTGGGTCAGTGTGTGGGTCAGTGTGTGAGTCAGTGTGCTGGTCAGTGTGCAGGTCAGTGTGCGAGTCAGTGTGCGGGTCAGTGTGCGAGTCAGTGTGCGGGTCAGTGTGCGAGTCAGTGTGCGGGTCAGTGTGCGAGTCAGTGTGCGGATCAGTGTGCGAGTCAGTGTGCGGGTCAGTGTGCGGTTCAGTGTGCGAGTCAGTGTGTGAGTCAGTGTGTGAGTCAATGTATGAGTCAGTGTGTGAGTCACTGTGTGAGTCAGTGTGTGGGTTAATGTGTGGGTCAGTGTGCGGATCAGTGTGTGAGTCAGTGTGTGAGTCAGTGTGCGGGTCAGTGTGCGAGTCAGTGTGTGGGTCAGTGTGTGGGTCAGTGTGTGAGTCAGTGTGTGAGTCAGTGTGTGAGTCAGTGTGTGAGTCAATGTGTGAGTCAGTGTGTGAGTCAGTGTGTGGGTCAGTGTGTGGGTCAGTGTGTGAGTCAGTGTGTGGATCAGTGTGTGGGTTAGTGTGTGGATCAGTGTGTGAGTCAGTGAGTGAGTCAGTGTGTGAGTCAGTGAGTGAAACAGTGTGTGAGTCAGTGTACGGGTCAGTGTGTGAGTCAGTGTGTGAGTCAGTGTGTGAGTCCGTGTGTGAGTCAGTGTGTGGGTCAGTGTGTGGGTCAGTGTGTGAGTCAGTGTGTGAGTCAGTGTGCGGGTCAGTGTGCGGGTCAGTGTGTGAGTCAGTGTGCGGGTCAGTGTGCGGGTCAGTGCGTGGGTCAGTGTGTGAGTCAGTGTGCGGGTCAGTGTGTGAGTCAGTGTGTGAATCAGTGTGTGGGTCAGTGTGCGGGTCAGTGTGCGAGTCAGTGTGCGGGTCAGTGTGCGAGTCAGTGTGCGAGTCAGTGTGTGAGTCAGTGTGTGAGTCAGTGTGGGAGTCAGTGTGTGGGTCAGTGTGTGAATCAGTGTGTGAATCAGTGTGTGAGTCAGTGTGTGAGTCAGTGTGTGAGTCAGTGTGCGAGACAGTGTGTGAGTCAGTGTGCGGGTCAGTGTGCGAGTAAGTGTTTGGATCAGTGTGCGGGTCAGTGTGCGAGTCAGTGTGCGGGTCAGTGTGCGGGTCAGTGTGCGAGTCAGTGTGCGGGTCAGTGTGCGGGTCAGTGTGCGGGTCAGTGTGCGGGTCAGTGTGCGAGTCAGTGTGCGGGTCAGTGTGCGGGTCAGTGTGTGAGTCAGTGTGCGAGTCAGTGTGCACGTCAGTGTGCGGGTCAGTGTGCGGGTCAGTGTGCGGGTCAGTGTGCGAGTCAGTGTGCGGGTCAGTGTGCGAGTCAGTGTGCGGATCAGTGTGTGAGTCAGTGTGCGGGTCAGTGTGCGAGTCAGTGTGCTGGTCAGTGTGCGAGTCAGAGTGCGTGTATGTCTGCGGGTCAGTGTGTGAATCAGTGTGTGAGTCAGTGTGCGAGTCAGTGTGCGGGTCAGTGTGTGAGTCAGTGTGTGAGTCAGTGTGTGGTTCAGTGTGCGGTCAGTGTGTGGATCAGTGTGTGAGTCAGTGTGCGGGTCAGTGTGTGAGTCAGTGTGCGAGTCAGTGTGTGAGTCAGTGTGTGAGTCATTGTGCGGGTCAGCGTGGGAGACAGTGTGGGAGTCAGTGTGTGGGTCAGTGTGTGAAACAGTGTGTGAATCAGTGTGTGAGTCAGTATGTGAGTCAGTTTGCGAGACAGTGTGCGAGACAGTGTGTGAGTCAGTGTGTGGGTCAGTGTGCGAGTCAGTGTGTGTGTGAGTCAGTGTGTGGGTCAGTGTGTGGGTCAGTGTGTGAGTCAGTGTGTGAGTCAGTGTGCGGGTCAGTGTGCGGGTCAGTGTGTGGGTCAGTATGTGAGTCAGTGTGTGAGTCAGTGTGTGAATCAGTGTGTGGGTCAGTGTGCGGGTCAGTGTGCGAGTCAGTGTGCGGGTCAGTGTGCGAGTCAGTGTGCGAGTCAGTATGTGAGTCAGTGGGGGAGTCAGTGAGTGGGTCAGTGTGTGAGTCAGTGTGTGAATCAGTGTGTGAGTCAGGGTGGGAGACAGTGTGGGAGTCAGTGTGTGGGTCAGTGTTTGAATGAGTGTGTGAATCAGTGTGTGATCAGTGTGTGACTCAGTGTGCGAGACTGTGAGTCAGTGTGCGGGTCAGTGTGCGAGTCAGTGTGCGGGTCAGTGTGCGAGTCAGTGTGTGAGTCAGTGTGTGAGTCAGTGTGTGGGTCAGTGGGTGAGTCAGTGTGTGAGTCAGTGTGTGGGTCACTGTGTGAGTCAGTGTGCGGGTCAGTGTGTGAGTTAGTGTGTGGGTCAGTGAGCGAGTCAGTGTGCGGGTCAGTGTGCGGGTCAGTGTGTGAATCAGTGTGTGAGTCAGTGTGTGGGTCAGTGTGCGGTGAGTGTGCGGATCAGTGCGTGAGTCAGTGTGCGGGTCAGTGTGCGGGTCAGTGTGCGGGTAAGTGTGTGAGTCAGTGTGTGAGTCAGTGTGTGAGTCAGTGTGTGAGTCAGTGTGCGGGTCAGTGTGTGAGTCAGTGTGTGGGTCACTGTGTGAGTCAGTGTGCTGGTCAGTGTGTGAGTCAGTGTGTGGGTCAGTGTGTGAGTCAGTGTGCGAGTCAGTGTGTGGGTCAGTGTGTGGGTCAGTGTGTGGGTCAGTGTGTGAGTCAGTGTGTGAGTCAGTGTGCGGGTCAGTGTGTGAGTCAGTGTGTGAGTCAGTGTGCTGGTCAGTGTGTGGGTCAGTGTGTGAGTCAGTGTGTGAGTCAGTGTGCGGGTCAGTGTGCGGGTCATGTGTGGGTCTGTGTGGGTCAGTGTGTGAGTCAGTGTGTGAGTCAGTGTGTGAGTCAGTGTATGAGTCAGTGTGTGAGTCAGTGTGCGAGTCAGTGTGTGAGTCAGTGTGTGGGGTAGTGTGTGGCTCAGTGTGCGAATCAGTGTGTGAGTCAGTGTGTGGGTCAGTGTGTGAGTCAGTGTGTGGGTCAGTGTCTGAATCAGTGTGTGGGTCAGTGTGTGAGTCAGTGTGTGGGTCAGTGTGCGGGTCAGTGTGTGAATCAGTGTGTGTGTCAGTGTGTGAGTCAGTGTGTGGGTCAGTGTGTGGGTCAGTGTGTGAGTCAGTGTGCTGGTCATTGTGCGGGTCAGTGTGTGAGTCAGTGCGTGAGTCAGTGTGTGAGTCAGTGTATGAGTCAGTGTGTGAGTCACTGTGTGAGTCAGTGTGTGGGTCAGTGTGTGGGTCAGTGTGTGAGTCAGTGTGCTGGTCATTGTGCGGGTCAGTGTGTGAGTCAGTGCGTGAGTCAGTGTGTGAGTCAGTGTATGAGTCAGTGTGTGAGTCACTGTGTGAGTCAGTGTGTGGGTTAGTGTGTGGGTCAGTGTGCGGATCATTGTGTGAGTCAGTGTGTGAGTCAGTGCGTGGGTCAGTGTGTGGGACAGTGTGTGAGTCAGTGTGCTGGTCATTGTGCGGGTCAGTGTGTGAGTCAGTGCGTGAGTCAGTGTGTGAGTCAGTGTATGAGTCAGTGTGTGAGTCACTGTGTGAGTCAGTGTGTGGGTTAGTGTGTGGGTCAGTGTGCGGATCAGTGTGTGAGTCAGTGCGTGGGTCAGTGTGCGGGTCAGTGTGTGAATCAGTGTGCGGGTCAGTGTGTGAGTCAGTGTGTGGGTCAGTGTCTGAATCAGTGTGTGGGTCAGTGTGTGAGTTAGTGTGTGGGTCAGTGTGCGGGTCAGTGTGTGAATCAGTGTGTGAGTCAGTGTGTGAGTCAGTGTGTGGGTCAGTGTGTGGGTCAGTGTGTGAGTCAGTGTGCTGGTCAGTGTGCAGGTCAGTGTGTGAGTCAGTGTGCGAGTCAGTGTGCGAGTCAGTGTGCGGGTCAGTGTGCGGGTCAGTGTGCGGGTCAGTGTGTGAGTCAGTGTGTGAGTCAGTGTGCGGGTCAGTGTGCTGGTCAGTGTGAGAGTCAGTGTGCGGGTCAGTGTGCGAGTCAGTGTGCGGGTCAGTGTGTGAGTCAGTTTGCGGGTCAGTGTGCGGGTCAGTGTGTGAGTCAGTGTGCGAATCAGTGTGTGAGTCAGTGTGCGGGTCAGTGTGCGGGTCAGTTTGCGGGTCAGTGTGTGAGTCAGTGTGTGAGTCAGTGTGTGAGTCACTGTGTGAGTCACTGTGCGGGTCAGTGCGTCGGTCAGTGTGCGGGTCAGTGTGTGAGTCAGTGTGCCGGTCAGTGTGCGAGTCAGTGTGCGGGTCAGTGTGCGGGTCAGTGTGTGAATCAGTTTGTGAGTCAGTGTGCGAGTCAGTGTGCAGGTCAGTGTGTGAGTCAGTGTGTGAGTCATTGTGTGGTTCAGTGTGCGGTCAGTTTGTGGATCAGTGTGTGAGTCAGTGTGAGGGTCAGTGTGCGGGTCAGTGTGCGGGTCAGTGTGTGAGTCAGTGTGTGGGTCAGTGTGGGAGACAGTGTGGGAGTCAGTGTGTGGGTCAGTGTGTGAATGAGTGTGTGAATCAGTGTGTGAGTCAGTGTGTGAGTCAGTGTGCGAGACAGTGTGTGAGTCAGTGGGCGGGTCAGTGTGCGAGTCAGTGTGTGTGTGAGTCAGTGTGCGGGTCAGTGTGCGGGTCAGTGTGTGAGTCAGTGTGTGAGTCAGTGTGCGGGTCAGTGTGCGGGTCAGTGTGCGGGTCAGTGTGTGAATCAGTGTGCGGGTCAGTGTGCGAGTCAGTGTGCGGCTCAGTGTGCGGGTCAGTGTGTGACTCAGAGTGTGGGTCAGTGTGTGGGTCAGTGTGTGCGTCAGTGTGTGAATCAGTGTGTGTCAGTATGTGGGTTAGTGTGCCGGTCAGTGTGTGAGTCAGTGTGCGGTCAGTGTGCGAGTCAGTGTGTGAGTCAGTGTGTGAGTCAGTGTATGAGTCAGTGAGTGAGTCACTGTGCGAGTCAGTGTGTGGGTTAGTGTCTGGGTCATTGTGCGGATCAGTGTGTGAGTCAATGTGTGAGTCAGTGTGTGGGTCAGTGTGCGGGTCAGTGTGTGAATCAGTGTGTGGGTCAGTGTGTGAGTCAGTGTGTGGGTCAGTATCTGAATCAGTGTGTGGGTCAGTGTGTGAGTCAGTGTGTGGGTCAGTGTGCGGGTCAGTGTGTGAATCAGTGTGTGAGTCAGTGTGTGAGTCAGTGTGTGGGTCAGTGTGTGGGTCAGTGTGTGAGTCAGTGTGCTGGTCAGTGTGCAGGTCAGTGTGCGAGTCAGTGTGCGGGTCAGTGTGCGAGTCAGTGTGCGGGTCAGTGTGCGAGTCAGTGTGCGGGTCAGTGTGCGAGTCAGTGTGCGGATCAGTGTGCGAGTCAGTGTGCGGGTCAGTGTGCGGTTCAGTGTGCGAGTCAGTGTGTGAGTCAGTGTGTGAGTCAATGTATGAGTCAGTGTGTGAGTCACTGTGTGAGTCAGTGTGTGGGTTAGTGTGTGGGTCAGTGTGCGGATCAGTGTGTGAGTCAGTGTGTGAGTCAGTGTGCGGGTCAGTGTGCGAGTCAGTGTGTGGGTCAGTGTGTGGGTCAGTGTGTGAGTCAGTGTGTGAGTCAGTGTGTGAGTCAGTGTGTGAGTCAATGTGTGAGTCAGTGTGTGAGTCAGTGTGTGGGTCAGTGTGTGGGTCAGTGTGTGAGTCAGTGTGTGGATCAGTGTGTGGGTTAGTGTGTGGATCAGTGTGTGAGTCAGTGAGTGAGTCAGTGTGTGAGTCAGTGAGTGAAACAGTGTGTGAGTCAGTGTACGGGTCAGTGTGTGAGTCAGTGTGTGAGTCAGTGTGTGAGTCCGTGTGTGAGTCAGTGTGTGGGTCAGTGTGTGGGTCAGCGTGTGAGTCAGTGTGTGAGTCAGTGTGCGGGTCAGTGTGCGGGTCAGTGTGTGAGTCAGTGTGCGGGTCAGTGTGCGGGTCAGTGCGTGGGTCAGTGTGTGAGTCAGTGTGCGGGTCAGTGTGTGAGTCAGTGTGTGAATCAGTGTGTGGGTCAGTGTGCGGGTCAGTGTGCGAGTCAGTGTGCGGGTCAGTGTGCGAGTCAGTGTGCGAGTCAGTGTGTGAGTCAGTGTGTGAGTCAGTGTGGGAGTCAGTGTGTGGGTCAGTGTGTGAATCAGTGTGTGAATCAGTGTGTGAGTCAGTGTGTGAGTCAGTGTGTGAGTCAGTGTGCGAGACAGTGTGTGAGTCAGTGTGCGGGTCAGTGTGCGAGTAAGTGTTTGGATCAGTGTGCGGGTCAGTGTGCGAGTCAGTGTGCGGGTCAGTGTGCGGGTCAGTGTGCGAGTCAGTGTGCGAGTCAGTGTGCGGGTTTGTGTGCGGGTCAGTGTGCGGGTCAGTGTGCGAGTCAGTGTGCGGGTCAGTGTGCGGGTCAGTGTGTGAGTCAGTGTGCTGGTCAGTGTGCGAGTCAGAGTGCGTGTATGTCTGCGGGTCAGTGTGTGAATCAGTGTGTGAGTCAGTGTGCGAGTCAGTGTGCGGGTCAGTGTGTGAGTCAGTGTGTGAGTCAGTGTGCGGGTCAGTGTGCCAGTCAGTGTGCTGGTCAGTGTGCGAGTCAGAGTGCGTGTATGTCTGCGGGTCAGTGTGTGAATCAGTGTGTGAGTCAGTGTGCGAGTCAGTGTGCGGGTCAGTGTGTGAGTCAGTGTGTGAGTCAGTGTGTGGTTCAGTGTGCGGTCAGTGTGTGGATCAGTGTGTGAGTCAGTGTGCGGGTCAGTGTGTGAGTCAGTGTGCGAGTCAGTGTGTGAGTCAGTGTGTGAGTCATTGTGCGGGTCAGCGTGGGAGACAGTGTGGGAGTCAGTGTGTGGGTCAGTGTGTGAAACAGTGTGTGAATCAGTGTGTGAGTCAGTATGTGAGTCAGTTTGCGAGACAGTGTGCGAGACAGTGTGTGAGTCAGTGTGTGGGTCAGTGTGCGAGTCAGTGTGTGTGTGAGTCAGTGTGTGGGTCAGTGTGTGGGTCAGTGTGTGAGTCAGTGTGTGAGTCAGTGTGCGGGTCAGTGTGCGGGTCAGTGTGTGGGTCAGTATGTGAGTCAGTGTGTGAGTCAGTGTGTGAATCAGTGTGTGGGTCAGTGTGCGGGTCAGTGTGCGAGTCAGTGTGCGGGTCAGTGTGCGAGTCAGTGTGCGAGTCAGTATGTGAGTCAGTGGGGGAGTCAGTGAGTGGGTCAGTGTGTGAATCAGTGTGTGAATCAGTGTGTGAGTCAGGGTGGGAGACAGTGTGGGAGTCAGTGTGTGGGTCAGTGTGTGAATGAGTGTGTGAATCAGTGTGTGAGTCAGTGTGTGACTCAGTGTGCGAGACTGTGAGTCAGTGTGCGGGTCAGTGTGCGAGTCAGTGTGCGGGTCAGTGTGCGAGTCAGTGTGTGAGTCAGTGTGTGAGTCAGTGTGTGGGTCAGTGGGTGAGTCAGTGTGTGAGTCAGTGTGTGGGTCACTGTGTGAGTCAGTGTGCGGGTCAGTGTGTGAGTTAGTGTGTGGGTCAGTGAGCGAGTCAGTGTGCGGGTCAGTGTGCGGGTCAGTGTGTGAATCAGTGTGTGAGTCAGTGTGTGGGTCAGTGTGCGGTGACTGTGCGGATCAGTGCGTGAGTCAGTGTGCGGGTCAGTGTGCGGGTCAGTGTGCGGGTAAGTGTGTGAGTCAGTGTGTGAGTCAGTGTGTGAGTCAGTGTGTGAGTCAGTGTGTGAGTCAGTGTGCGGGTCAGTGTGTGAGTCAGTGTGTGGGTCACTGTGTGAGTCAGTGTGCGGGTCAGTGTGTGAGTCAGTGTGTGAGTCAGTGTGCTGGTCAGTGTGTGGGTCAGTGTGTGAGTCAGTGTGTGAGTCAGTGTGCGGGTCAGTGTGCGGGTCGTGTGTGGGTCTGTGTGGGGTCAGTGTGTGAGTCAGTGTGTGAGTCAGTGTGTGAGTCAGTGTATGAGTCAGTGTGTGAGTCAGTGTGCGAGTCAGTGTGTGAGTCAGTGTGTGGGGTAGTGTGTGGGTCAGTGTGCGAATCAGTGTGTGAGTCAGTGTGTGGGTCAGTGTGTGAGTCAGTGTGTGGGTCAGTGTCTGAATCAGTGTGTGGGTCAGTGTGTGAGTCAGTGTGTGGGTCAGTGTGCGGGTCAGTGTGTGAATCAGTGTGTGTGTCAGTGTGTGAGTCAGTGTGTGGGTCAGTGTGTGGGTCAGTGTGTGAGTCAGTGTGCTGGTCATTGTGCGGGTCAGTGTGTGAGTCAGTGCGTGAGTCAGTGTGTGAGTCAGTGTATGAGTCAGTGTGTGAGTCACTGTGTGAGTCAGTGTGTGGGTCAGTGTGTGGGTCAGTGTGTGAGTCAGTGTGCTGGTCATTGTGCGGGTCAGTGTGTGAGTCAGTGCGTGAGTCAGTGTGTGAGTCAGTGTATGAGTCAGTGTGTGAGTCACTGTGTGAGTCAGTGTGTGGGTTAGTGTGTGGGTCAGTGTGCGGATCAGTGTGTGAGTCAGTGTATGAGTCAGTGCGTGGGTCAGTGTGCGGGACAGTGTGTGAGTCAGTGTGCTGGTCATTGTGCGGGTCAGTGTGTGAGTCAGTGCGTGAGTCAGTGTGTGAGTCAGTGTATGAGTCAGTGTGTGAGTCACTGTGTGAGTCAGTGTGTGGGTTAGTGTGTGGGTCAGTGTGCGGATCAGTGTGTGAGTCAGTGTGTGAGTCAGTGCGTGGGTCAGTGTGCGGGTCAGTGTGTGAATCAGTGTGCGGGTCAGTGTGTGAGTCAGTGTGTGGGTCAGTGTCTGAATCAGTGTGTGGGTCAGTGTGTGAGTTAGTGTGTGGGTCAGTGTGCGGGTCAGTTTGTGAATCAGTGTGTGAGTCAGTGTGTGAGTCAGTGTGTGGGTCAGTGTGTGGGTCAGTGTGTGAGTCAGTGTGCTGGTCAGTGTGCAGGTCAGTGTGTGAGTCAGTGTGCGAGTCAGTGTGCGAGTCAGTGTGCGGGTCAGTGTGCGGGTCAGTGTGCGGGTCAGTGTGTGAGTCAGTGTGTGAGTCAGTGTGTGGGTCAGTGTGTGAGTCAGTGTGTGGGTCAGTGTGCGGGTCAGTGTGTGAGTCAGTGTGTGAGTCAGTGTGCGGGTCAGTGTGTGAGTCAGTGTGTGGGTCAGTGTGCTGGTCAGTGTGAGAGTCAGTGTGCGGGTCAGTGTGCGAGTCAGTGTGCGGGTCAGTGTGTGAGTCAGTTTGCGGGTCAGTGTGCGGGTCAGTGTGTGAGTCAGTGTGCGAATCAGTGTGTGAGTCAGTGTGCGGGTCAGTGTGCGGGTCAGTTTGCGGGTCAGTGTGTGAGTCAGTGTGTGAGTCAGTGTGAGTCACTGTGTGAGTCACTGTGCGGGTCAGTGCGTCGGTCAGTGTGCGGGTCAGTGTGTGAGTCAGTGTGCCGGTCAGTGTGCGAGTCAGTGTGCGGGTCAGTGTGCGGGTCAGTGTGTGAATCAGTTTGTGAGTCAGTGTGCGAGTCAGTGTGCAGGTCAGTGTGTGAGTCAGTGTGTGAGTCATTGTGTGGTTCAGTGTGCGGTCAGTTTGTGGATCAGTGTGTGAGTCAGTGTGAGGGTCAGTGTGCGGGTCAGTGTGCGGGTCAGTGTGTGAGTCAGTGTGTGGGTCAGTGTGGGAGACAGTGTGGGAGTCAGTGTGTGGGTCAGTGTGTGAATGAGTGTGTGAATCAGTGTGTGAGTCAGTGTGTGAGTCAGTGTGCGAGACAGTGTGTGAGTCAGTGGGCGGGTCAGTGTGCGAGTCAGTGTGTGTGTGAGTCAGTGTGCGGGTCAGTGTGCGGGTCAGTGTGTGAGTCAGTGTGTGAGTCAGTGTGCGGGTCAGTGTGCGGGTCAGTGTGCGGGTCAGTGTGTGAATCAGTGGGCGGGTCAGTGTGCGAGTCAGTGTGCGGGTCAGTGTGCGGGTCAGTGTGTGACTCAGAGTGTGGGTCAGTGTGTGGGTCAGTGTGCGGGTCAGTGTGTGGGTCAGTGTGTGCGTCAGTGTGTGAGTCAGTGTGCGGGTCAGTGTGCGAGTCAGTGTGTGAGTCAGTGTGTGAGTCAGTGTATGAGTCAGTGAGTGAGTCACTGTGCGAGTCAGTGTGTGGGTTAGTGTCTGGGTCATTGTGCGGATCAGTGTGTGAGTCAATGTGTGAGTCAGTGTGTGGGTCAGTGTGCGGGTCAGTGTGTGAATCAGTGTGTGGGTCAGTGTGTGAGTCAGTGTGTGGGTCAGTATCTGAATCAGTGTGTGGGTCAGTGTGTGAGTCAGTGTGTGGGTCAGTGTGCGGGTCAGTGTGTGAATCAGTGTGTGAGTCAGTGTGTGAGTCAGTGTGTGGGTCAGTGTGTGGGTCAGTGTGTGAGTCAGTGTGCTGGTCAGTGTGCAGGTCAGTGTGCGAGTCAGTGTGCGGGTCAGTGTGCGAGTCAGTGTGCGGGTCAGTGTGCGAGTCAGTGTGCGGGTCAGTGTGCGAGTCAGTGTGCGGATCAGTGTGCGAGTCAGTGTGCGGGTCAGTGTGCGGTTCAGTGTGCGAGTCAGTGTGTGAGTCAGTGTGTGAGTCAATGTATGAGTCAGTGTGTGAGTCACTGTGTGAGTCAGTGTGTGGGTTAGTGTGTGGGTCAGTGTGCGGATCAGTGTGTGAGTCAGTGTGTGAGTCAGTGTGTGGGTCAGTGTGCGGGTCAGTGTGTGAATCAGTGTGTGGGTCAGTGTGTGATTCAGTGTGTGGGTCAGTATCTGAAGCAGTGTGTGGGTCAGTGTGTGAGTCAGTGTGTGGGTCAGTGTGCGGGTCAGTGTGTGAATCAGTGTGTGAGTCAGTGTGTGAGTCAGTGTGTGGGTCAGTGTGTGGGTCAGTGTGTGAGTCAGTGTGCTGGTCAGTGTGCAGGTCAGTGTGTGAGTCAGTGTGCGGGTCAGTGTGCGAGTCAGTGTGCGGGTCAGTGTGCGAGTCAGTGTGCGGGTCAGTGTGCGGGTCAGTGTGCGAGTCAGTGTGCGGGTCAGTGTGCGAGTCAGTGTGCGGGTCAGTGTGCGGGTCAGTGTGCGAGTCAGTGTGCGGGTCAGTGTGCGAGTCAGTGTGCGGGTCAGTGTGCGGGTCAGTGTGCGAATCAGTGTGCGAGTCAGTGTGCGAGTCAGTGTGCACGTCAGTGTGTGAGTCAGTGTGTGGGTCAGTGTGTGATTCAGTGTGTGGGTCAGTATCTGAAGCAGTGTGCGGGTCAGTGTGCGAGTCAGTGTGCGAGTCAGTGTGCGAGTCAGTGTGCGGGTCAGTGTGTGAATCAGTGTGCGGGTCAGTGTGCGAGTCAGTGTGCGGGTCAGTGTGCGGGTCAGTGTGTGACTCAGAGTGTGTGTCAGTGTGTGGGTCAGTGTGCGGGTCAGTGTGTGGGTCAGTGTGTGCGTCAGTGTGTGAATCAGTGTGTGTCAGTATGTGGGTCAGTGTGCCGGTCAGTGTGTGAGTCAGTGTGCGGGTCAGTGTGCGAGTCAGTGTGTGAGTCAGTGTGTGAGTCAGTGTATGAGTCAGTGAGTGAGTCACTGTGCGAGTCAGTGTGTGGGTTAGTGTCTGGGTCATTGTGCGGATCAGTGTGTGAGTCAATGTGTGAGTCAGTGTGTGGGTCAGTGTGCGGGTCAGTGTGTGAATCAGTGTGTGGGTCAGTGTGTGAGTCAGTGTGTGGGTCAGTATCTGAATCAGTGTGTGGGTCAGTGTGTGAGTCAGTGTGTGGGTCAGTGTGCGGGTCAGTGTGTGAATCAGTGTGTGAGTCAGTGTGTGAGTCAGTGTGTGGGTCAGTGTGTGGGTCAGTGTGTGGGTCAGTGTGCTGGTCAGTGTGCAGGTCAGTGTGCGAGTCAGTGTGTGGGTCAGTGTGCGAGTCAGTGTGCGGGTCAGTGTGCGAGTCAGTGTGCGGGTCAGTGTGCGAGTCAGTGTGCGGATCAGTGTGCGAGTCAGTGTGCGGGTCAGTGTGCGGTTCAGTGTGCGAGTCAGTGTCTGAGTCAGTGTGTGAGTCAATGTATGAGTCAGTGTGTGAGTCACTGTGTGAGTCAGTGTGTGGGTTAGTGTGTGGGTCAGTGTGCGGATCAGTGTGTGAGTCAGTGTGTGAGTCAGTGTGTGGGTCAGTGTGCGGGTCAGTGTGTGAATCAGTGTGTGGGTCAGTGTGTGATTCAGTGTGTGGGTCAGTATCTGAAGCAGTGTGTGGGTCAGTGTGTGAGTCAGTGTGTGGGTCAGTGTGCGGGTCAGTGTGTGAATCAGTGTGTGAGTCAGTGTGTGAGTCAGTGTGTGGGTCAGTGTGTGGGTCAGTGTGTGGGTCAGTGTGTGAGTCAGTGTGCTGGTCAGTGTGCAGGTCAGTGTGTGAGTCAGTGTGCGGGTCAGTGTGCGAGTCAGTGTGCGGGTCAGTGTGCGAGTCAGTGTGCGGGTCAGTGTGCGGGTCAGTGTGCGAGTCAGTGTGCGGGTCAGTGTGCGAGTCAGTGTGCGGGTCAGTGTGCGGGTCAGTGTGCGAGTCAGTGTGCGAGTCAGTGTGCGGGTCAGTGTGCACGTCAGTGTGTGAGTCAGTGTGCGGGTCAGTGTGCGAGTCGGTGTGCGCGTCAGTGTGTGAGTCAGTGTGCGGGTCAGTTTGCAAGTCAGTGTGCGGGTCAGTCTGTGGGTCAGTGTGTGAGTCAGTGTACGGGTCCGTGTGCGGGTCAGTGTGTGGGTCAGTGTGCGGGTCAGTGTGCGGGTCAGTGTGCGAGTCAGTGTGCGGGTCAGTGTGCGGGTCAGTGTGTGAATCAGTGTGTGAGTCAGTGTGCGAGTCAGTGTGCGGGTCAGTGTGTGAGTCAGTGTGTGAGTCAGTGTGTGGTTCAGTGTGCGGTCAGTGTGTGGATCAGTGTGTGAGTCAGTGTGCGGGTCAGTGTACGGGTCAGTGTGCGGGTCAGTGTGTGAGTCAGAGTTCGAGTCAGTGTGTGAGTCAGTGTGTGAGTCATTGTGCGGGTCAGTGTGGGAGACAGTGTGGGAGTCAGTGTGTGGGTCAGTGTGTGAATCAGTGTGTGAATCAGTTTGTGATTCAGTGTGTGAGTCAGTGTGCGAGACAGTGTGCGAGACAGTGTGTGAGTCAGTGTGTGGGTCAGTGTGCGAGTCAGTGTGTGTGTGAGTCAGTGTGTGGGTCAGTGTGCGGGTCAGTGTGTGAGTCAGTGTGTGAGTCAGTGTGCGGGTCAGTGTGCGGGTCAGTGTGTGGGTCAGTATTTGAGTCAGTGTGTGAGTCAGTGTGTGAATCACTGTGTGGTTCAGTGTGCTTGTCAGTGTGCGAGTCAGTGTGCGGGTCAGTGTGCGAGTCAGTGTGCGAGCCAGTCTGTGAGTCAGTGTGGGAGTCAGTGAGTGGGTCAGTGTGTGAATCAGTGTGTGAGTCAGGGTGGGAGACAGTGTGGGAGTCAGTGTGTGGGTCAGTGTGTGAATGAGTGTGTGAATCAGTGTGTGAGTCAGTGTGTGATCAGTGTGCGAGACAGTGTGTGAGTCAGTGTGCGGGTCAGTGTGCGAGTCAGTGTGCGGGTCAGTGTGTGAGTCAGTGTGTGACTCAGTGTGTGATTCAGTGTGTGAGTCAGTGTGTGGGTCAGTGGGTGAGTCAGTGTGTGAGTCAGTGTGTGGGTCAGTGTGTGAGTCAGTGTGCGGGTCAGTGTTTGAGTTAGTGTGCGGGTCAGTGTGCGAGTCAGTGTGCGGGTCAGTGTGCGGGTCAGTGTGTGGGTCAGTATGTGAGTCAGTGTGTTAGTCAGTGTGTGAATCAGTGTGTGGTTCAGTGTGCGGGTCAGTGTGCGAGTCAGTGTGCGGGTCAGTGTGCGAGTCAGTGTGTGAGTCAGTGTTTTTAAGTCAGTGTGGGCGTCAGTGAGTGGGTCAGTGTGTGAATCAGTGTGTGAATCAGTGTGTGAGTCAGTGTGTGAGTCAGGGTGGGAGACAGTGTGGGAGTCAGTGTGTGGGTCAGTGTGTGAATGAGTGTGTGAGTCAGTGTGTGATCAGTGTGCGAGACAGTGTGTGAGTCAGTGTGCGGGTCAGTGTGCGAGTCAGTGTGCGGGTCAGTGTGTGAGTCAGTGTGTGAGTCAGTGTGTGAGTCAGTGTGTGAGTCAGTGTGTGGGTCAGAGGGTGAGTCAGTGTGTGAGTCAGTGTGTGGGTCAGTGTGTGAGTCAGTGTGCGGGTCAGTGTGTGAGTCAGTGTGCGGGTCAGTGTGCGAGTCAGTGTGCGGGTCAGTGTGCGGGTCAGCGTGTTAATCAGTGTGTGAGTCAGTGTGCGAGTCAGTGTGCGGGTCAGTGAGCGGGTCAGTGTGCGAGTCAGTGTGCGAGTCAGTGTGTGGGTCAGTGTGCGAGTCAGTGTGCGGGTCAGTGAGCGGGTCAGTGTGTGAGTCAGTGTGTGAGTCAGTGTGTGAGTCAGTGTGCGGGTCAGTGTGCGAGTCAGTGTGTGAGTCAGTGTGTGAGTCAGTGTGTGGGTCAGTGTGTGAGTCAGTGTGTGAGTCAGTGTGCGGGTCAGTGTGCGGGTCAGTGTGCGGGTCAGTGTGTGGGTCTGTGTGGGGTCAGTGTGTGAGTCAGTGTGTGAGTCAGTGTGTGAGTCAGTGTGTGAATCAGTGTGTGGGGTAGTGTGTGGGTCAGTGTGCGAATCAGTGTGTGAGTCAGTGTGTTGGTCAGTGTGTGAGTCAGTGTGTGGGTCAGTGGCTGAATCAGTGTGTGGGTCAGTGTGTGAGTCAGTGTGTGGGTCAGTCTGCGGGTCAGTGTGTGAATCAGTGTGTGATTCAGTGTGTGAGTCAGTGTGTGGGTCAGTGTGTGGGTCAGTGTGTGAGTCAGTGTGCTGGTCAGTGTGCAGGTCAGTGTGTGAATCAGTGTGCGGGTCAGTGTGCGAGTCAGTGTGCGGGTCAGTGTGCGAGTCAGTGTGTGAGTCAGTGTGTGAGTCAGTGTGTGGGTCAGTGTGTTAGTGTGCGGGTCTGTGTGTGAGTCAGTGTGTGAGTGAGTGTGTGGGTCAGTGTGCGGGTCAATGTGTGAGTCAGCGTGTGGGTCAATGTGTGAGTCAGTGAGTGAGTCAGTTTGCTGGTCAGTGTGTGGGTCAGTGTGTGATTCAGTGTGTGAGTCAGTGTGTGAGTCAGTGTGCGGGTTAGTGTGTGAGTCAGTGTGTGAGTCAGTGTGTGAATCAGTGTGCGGGTCAGTATGTGAATCAGTGTGTGAGTCAGTGTGTGAGTCAGTGTGTGAGTCAGTGTGTGAGTCAGTGTGGTGTCAGTGTGTGAGTCAGTGTGTGAAACAGTGTGTGAGTCAGTGTGTGAGTCAGTGTGTGAGTCAATGTGTGAGTCAGTGTGTGAGTCAGTGTGTGAGCCAGTGTGTGGGTCAGTGTGTGGGTCAGTGTGTGAGTCAGTGTGTGTATCAGTGTGTGGGTTAGTGTGTGGATCAGTGTGTGAGTCAGTGAGTGAGTCAGTGTGTGAGTCAGTGTGGTGTCAGTGTGTGAGTCAGTGTGTGAAACAGTGTGTGAGTCAGTGTACGGGTCAGTGTGTGAGTCAGTGTGTGAGTCAGTGTGTGAGTCCGTGTGTGAGTCAGTGTGTGGGTCAGTGTGTGGGTCAGTGTGTGAGTCAGTGTGTGAGTCAGTGTGCGGATCAGCGTGCGGGTCAGTGTGTGAGTCAGTGTGCGGGTCAGTGTGCGGGTCAGTGCGTGGGTCAGTGTGTGAGTCAGTGTGCGGGTCAGTGTGTGAGTCAGTGTGTGAATCAGTTTGTGGGTCAGTGTGCGGGTCAGTGTGCGAGTCAGTGTGCGGGTCAGTGTGCGAGTCAGTGTGCGAGTCAGTGTGTGAGTCAGTGTGTGAGTCAGTGTGTGAGTCAGTGTGGGAGTCAGTGTGTGGGTCAGTGTGTGAATCAGTGTGTGAATCAGTGTGTGAGTCAGTGTGTGAGTCAGGGTGTGAGTCAGTGTGTGAGTCAGTGTGGGAGACAGTGTGCGAGTCAGTGTGTGGGTCAGTGTGTGAATCACTGTGTGAATCAGTGTGTGAGTCAGTGTGTGAGTCAGTGTGTGAGTCAGTGTGCGAGACAGTGTGTGAGTCAGTGTGCGGGTCAGTGTGCGAGTAAGTGTTTGGATCAGTGTGCGGGTCAGTGTGCGAGTCAGTGTGCGGGTCAGTGTGCGGGTCAGTGTGCGAGTCAGTGTGCGAGTCAGTGTGCGGGTCAGTGTGCGGGTCAGTGTGCGGGTCAGTATGCGGGTCAGTGTGGGAGTCAGTGTGCGGGTCAGTGTGCGGGTCAGTGTGTGAGTCAGTGTGCGGGTCATTGTGCACGTCAGTGTGTGAGTCAGTGTGCGGGTCAGTGTGCGGGTCAGTGTGCGAGTCAGTGTGCGGGTCAGTGTGCGAGTCAGTGTGCGGGTCAGTGTGTGAGTCAGTGTGCGGGTCAGTGTGCGAGTCAGTGTGCGGGTCAGTGTGCGAGTCAGAGTGCGTGTCAGTGTGTGAGTCAGTGTGTGAGTCAGTGTGTGGTTCAGTGTGCGGTCAGTGTGTGGATCAGTGTGTGAGTCAGTGTGCGAGTCAGTGTGCGGGTCAGTGTGTGAGTCAGTGTGTGAGTCAGTGTGTGGTTCAGTGTGCGGTCAGTGTGTGGATCAGTGTGTGAGTCAGTGTGCGGGTCAGTGTGTGAGTCAGTGTGTGAGTCAGTGTGTGAGTCAGTGTGTGAGTCATTGTGCGGGTCAGCGTGGGAGACAGTGTGGGAGTCAGTGTGTGGGTCAGTGTGTGAATCAGTGTGTGAATCAGTGTGTGAGTCAGTATGTGAGTCAGTGTGCGACACAGTGTGCGAGACAGTGTGTGAGTCACTGTGTGGGTCAGTGTGCGAGTCAGTGTGTGTGTGAGTCAGTGTGTGGGTCAGTGTGCGGGTCAGTGTGTGAGTCAGTGTGTGAGTCAGTGTGCGGGTCAGTGTGTGAGTCAGTGTGTGAGTCAGTGTGTGAGTCAGTGTGTGAATCAGTGTGTGGGTCAGTGTGCGGGTCAGTGTGCGAGTCAGTGTGCGGGTCAGTGTGCGAGTCAGAGTGCGAGTCAGTATGTGAGTCAGTGTGGGAGTCAGTGAGTGGGTCAGTGTGTGAATCAGTGTGTGAATCAGTGTGTGAGTCAGTGTGTGAGTCAGGGTGGGAGACAGTGTGGGAGTCAGTGTGTGGGTCAGTGTGTGAATGAGTGTGTGAATCAGTGTGTGAGTCAGTGTGTGAGTCAGTGTGCGAGACTGTGTGAGTCAGTGTGCGGGTCAGTGTGCGAGTCAGTGTGCGGGTCAGTGTGCGAGTCAGTGTGTGAGTCAGTGTGTGAGTCAGTGTGTGAGTCAGTGTGTGGGTCAGTGGGTGAGTCAGTGTGTGAGTCAGTGTGTGGGTCACTGTGTGAGTCAGTGTGCGGGTCAGTGTGTGAGTTAGTGTGTGGGTCAGTGAGCGAGTCAGTGTGCGGGTCAGTGTGCGGGTCAGTGTGTGAATCAGTGTGTGAGTCAGTGTGTGGGTCAGTGTGCGGTGAGTGTGCGGATCAGTGCGTGAGTCAGTGTGCGGGTCAGTGTGCGGGTAAGTGTGTGAGTCAGTGTGCGGGTCAGTGTGTGAGTTAGTGTGTGGGTCAGTGAGCGAGTCAGTGTGCGGGTCAGTGTGCGGGTCAGTGTGTGAATCAGTGTGTGAGTCAGTGTGTGGGTCAGTGTGCGGTGACAGTGCGGATCAGTGCGTGAGTCAGTGTGCGGGTCAGTGTGCGGGTCAGTGTGCGGGTCAGTGTGTGAGTCAGTGTGTGGGTCACTGTGTGAGTCAGTGTGCGGGTCAGTGTGTGAGTCAGTGTGTGGGTCAGTGTGTGAGTCAGTGTGCGAGTCAGTGTGTGGGTCAGTGTGTGGGTCAGTGTGTGGGTCAGTGTGTGAGTCAGTGTGTGAGTCAGTGTGCGGGTCAGTGTGTGAGTCAGTGTGTGAGTCAGTGTGCTGGTCAGTGTGTGGGTCAGTGTGTGAGTCAGTGTGTGAGTCAGTGTGCGGGTCAGTGTGCAGGTCGTGTGTGGGTCTGTGTGGGGTCAGTGTGCGGGTCGTGTGTTGGTCTGTGTGGGGTCAGTGTGTGATTCAGTGTGTGAGTCAGTGTGTGAGTCAGTGTATGAGTCAGTGTGTGAGTCAGTGTGTGAGTCAGTGTGTGAGTCAGTTTGTGGGGTAGTGTGTGGGTCAGTGTGCGAATCAGTGTGTGAGTCAGAGTGTGGGTCAGTGTGTGAGTCAGTGTGTGGGTCAGTGTCTGAATCAGTGTGTGGGTCAGTGTGTGAGTCAGTGTGTGAGTCAGTGTATGAGTCAGTGTGTGAGTCACTGTGTGAGTCAGTGTGTGGGTTAGTGTGTGGGTCAGTGTGCGGATCAGTGTGTGAGTCAGTGTGTGAGTCAGTGTGTTGGTCAGTGTGTGGGTCAGTGTGTGAATCAGTGTGTGGGTCAGTGTGTGAGTCAGTGTGTGGGTCAGTATCTGAAGCAGTGTGTGGGTCAGTGTGTGAGTCAGTGTGTGGGTCAGTGTGCGGGTCAGTGTGTGAATCAGTGTGTGAGTCAGTGTGTGAGTCAGTGTGTGGGTCAGTGTGTGGGTCAGTGTGTGAGTCAGTGTGCTGGTCAGTGTGCAGGTCAGTGTGTGTCAGTGTGCGGGTCAGTGTGCGAGTCAGTGTGCGGGTCAGTGTGCGATTCAGTGTGTGAGTCAGTGTGTGAGTCAGTGTCTGAGTCAGTGTGTGGGTCAGTGGGTGAGTCAGTGTGTGTGTCAGTGTGTGGGTCAGTGTGTGAGTCAGTGTGCGGGTCAGTATGTGAGTTAGTGTGTGGGTCAGTGAGCGAGTCAGTATGCGGGTCAGTGTGCGGGTCAGTGTGTGAATCAGTGTGTGAGTCAGTGTGTGGGTCAGTGTGCGGTGAGTGTGCGGATCAGTGCGTGAGTCAGTGTGCGGGTCAGTGTGCGGGTCAGTGTGCGGGTAAGTGTGTGAGCCAGTGTGTGAGTCAGTGTGTGAGTCAGTGTGTGAGTCAGTGTGCGGGTCAGTGTGTGAGTCAGTGCCTGGGTCACTGTGTGAGTCAGTGTGCGGGTCAGTGTGTGAGTCAGTGTGTGGGTCAGTGTGTGAGTCAGTGTGCGAGTCAGTGCGTGGGTCAGTGTGTGGGTCAGTGTGTGGGTCAGTGTGTGAGTCAGTGTGTGAGTCAGTGTGTGAGTCAGTGTGCTGGTCATTGTGCGGGTCAGTGTGTGAGTCAGTGCGTGAGTCAGTGTGTGAGTCAGTGTATGAGTCAGTGTGTGAGTCACTGTGTGAGTCAGTGTGTGGGTTAGTGTGTGGGTCAGTGTGCGGATCAGTGTGTGAGTCAGTGTGTGAGTCAGTGCGTCGGTCAGTGTGCGGGTCAGTGTGTGAATCAGTGTGTTTGGTCAGTGTTTGAGACAGTGTGTGGGTCAGTGTGTGAATCAGTGTGTGGGTCAGTGTGTGAGTCAGTGTGTGGGTCAGTGTGCGGGTCAGTGTGTGAATCAGTGTGTGAGTCAGTGTGTGAGTCAGTGTGTGGGTCAGTATGTGGGTCAGTGTGTGAGTCAGTGTGCTGGTCAGTGTGCAGGTCAGTGTGTGAGTCAGTGTGCGGGTCAGTGTGCGAGTCAGTGTGCGGGTCAGTGTGCGGGTCAGTGTGCGGGTCAGTGTGCGGGTCAGTGTGCGAGTCAGTGTGCGAGTCAGTGTGTGAGTCAGTGTGCGGGTCAGTGTGCGAGTCAGTGTGCGAGTCAGTGTGTGAGTCAGTGTGCGAGTCAGTTTGCGGGTCAGTGTGCGGGTCAGTGTGTGAGTTAGTGTGCGGGTCAGTGTGTGAGTCCGTGTGCGGGTCAGTGTGCGGGTCAGTGTGCGGGTCAGTGTGTGAGTCAGTGTGTGAGTCAGTGTGTGAGTCAGTGTGTGAGTCACTCGGCGGGTCAGTGCGTGGGTCAGTGTCCGGGTCAGTGTGTGAGTCAGTGTGCGGGTCAGTGTGCGAGTCAGTGTGCGGGTCAGTGTGCGGGTCAGTGTGTGAATCAGTATGTGAGTTAGTGTGCGAGTAAGTGTGCAGGTCAGTGTGTGAGTCAGTGTGTGAGTCAGTGTGTGGTTCAGTGTGCGGTCAGTGTGTGGATCAGTGTGTGAGTCAGTGTGTGAGTCAGTGTGCGAGTCAGTGTGCGGGTCAGTGTGCGTGTCAGTGTGCGAATCATTGTGCGAGTCAGTGTGCGGGTCAGTGTGCACGTCAGTGTGTGAGTCAGTGTGCGGGTCAGTTTGCGAGTCGGTGTGCGGGTCAGTGTGTGTGTCAGTGTGCGGGTCAGTGTGCGAGTCAGTGTGCGGGTCAGTGTGCGGGTCAGTGTGTGAGTCAGTGTACGGGTCAGTGTGCGGGTCAGTGTGTGGGTCAGTTTGCGGGTCAGTGTGTGGGTCAGTGTGCGAGTCAGTGTGCGGGTCAGTGTGCGGGTCAGTGTGCGGGTCAGTGTGCGGGTCAGTGTGTGAATCAGTGTGTGAGTCAGCGTGCGAGTCAGTGTGCGGGTCAGTGTGTGAGTCAGTGTGTGAGTCAGTGCGTGGTTCAGTGTGCTGTCAGTGTGTGGATCAGTGTGTGGGTCAGTGTGCGGGTCAGTGTACGGGTCAGTGTGCAGGTCAGTGTGTGAGTCAGTGTGCGAGTCAGTGTGTGAGTCAGTGTGTGAGTCATTGTGCGGGTCTGTGTGGGAGACAGTGTGGGAGTCAGTGTGTGGGTCAGTGTGTGAGTCAGTGTGTGAATCAGTTTGTGATTCAGTGTGTGAGTCAGTGTGCGAGACAGTGTGCGAGACAGTGTGTGAGTCAGTGTGTGGGTCAGTGTGCGAGTCAGTGTGTGTGTGAGTCAGTGTTTGGGTCAGTGTGCGGGTCAGTGTGTGAGTCAGTGTGTGAGTCAGTGTGCGGGTCAGTGTGTGGGTCAGTGTGTGGGTCAGTATGTGAGTCAGTGTGTGAGTCAGTGTGTGAATCAGTGTGTGGTTCAGTGTGCGGGTCAGTGTGCGAGTCAGTGTGCGGGTCAGTGTGCGAGTCAGTGTGCGAGTCAGTGTGTGTGTCAGTGTGGGAGTCAGTGAGTGGGTCATTGTGTGAATCAGTGTGTGAATCAGTGTGTGAGTCAGTGTGTGAGTCAGGGTGGGAGACAGTGTGGGAGTCAGTGTGTGGGTCAGTGTGTGAATGAGTGTGTGAGTCAGTGTGTGATCAGTGTGCGAGACAGTGTGTGAGTCAGTGTGCGGGTCAGTGTGCGAGTCAGTGTGCGGGTCAGTGTGTGAGTCAGTGTGTGAGTCAGTGTGTGAGTCAGTGTGTGAGTCAGTGTGTGGGTCAGTGGGTGAGTCAGTGTGTGAGTCAGTGTGTGGGTCAGTGAGCGAGTCAGTGTGCGGGTCAGTGTGCGGGTCAGTGTGTGAATCAGTGTGTGAGTCAGTGTGTGGGTCAGTGTGCGGTGAGTGTGCGGATCAGTGCGTGAGTCAGTGTGCGGGTCAGTGTGCGGGTCAGTGTGCGGGTCAGTGTGTGAATCAGTGTGTGAGTCAGTGTGCGAGTCAGTGTGCGGGTCAGTGTGTGAGTCAGTGTGTGAGTCAGTGCGTGGTTCAGTGTGCTGTCAGTGTGTGGATCAGTGTGTGGGTCAGTGTGCGGGTCAGTGTACGGGTCAGTGTGCAGGTCAGTGTGTGAGTCAGTGTGCGAGTCAGTGTGTGAGTCAGTGTGTGAGTCATTGTGCGGGTCTGTGTGGGAGACAGTGTGGGAGTCAGTGTGTGGGTCAGTGTGTGAGTCAGTGTGTGAATCAGTTTGTGATTCAGTGTGTGAGTCAGTGTGCGAGACAGTGTGCGAGACAGTGTGTGAGTCAGTGTGTGGGTCAGTGTGCGAGTCAGTGTGTGTGTGAGTCAGTGTTTGGGTCAGTGTGCGGGTCAGTGTGTGAGTCAGTGTGTGAGTCAGTGTGCGGGTCAGTGTGTGGGTCAGTGTGTGGGTCAGTATGTGAGTCAGTGTGTGAGTCAGTGTGTGAATCAGTGTGTGGTTCAGTGTGCGGGTCAGTGTGCGAGTCAGTGTGCGGGTCAGTGTGCGAGTCAGTGTGCGAGTCAGTGTGTGTGTCAGTGTGGGAGTCAGTGAGTGGGTCATTGTGTGAATCAGTGTGTGAATCAGTGTGTGAGTCAGTGTGTGAGTCAGGGTGGGAGACAGTGTGGGAGTCAGTGTGTGGGTCAGTGTGTGAATGAGTGTGTGAGTCAGTGTGTGATCAGTGTGCGAGACAGTGTGTGAGTCAGTGTGCGGGTCAGTGTGCGAGTCAGTGTGCGGGTCAGTGTGTGAGTCAGTGTGTGAGTCAGTGTGTGAGTCAGTGTGTGAGTCAGTGTGTGGGTCAGTGGGTGAGTCAGTGTGTGAGTCAGTGTGTGGGTCAGTGTGCGAGTCAGTGTGCGGGTCAGTGTGCGAGTCAGTGTGTGAGTCAGTGTGTGGGTCAGTGGGTGAGTCAGTGTGTGAGTCAGTGTGTGGGTCACTGTGTGAGTCAGTGTGCGGGTCAGTGTGTGAGTTAGTGTGTGGGTCAGTGAGCGAGTCAGTGTGCGGGTCAGTGTGCGGGTCAGTGTGTGAATCAGTGTGTGAGTCAGTGTGTGGGTCAGTGTGCGGTGAGTGTGTGGATCAGTGCGTGAGTCAGTGTGCGGGTCAGTGTGCGGGTAAGTGTGTGAGCCAGTGTGTGAGTCAGTGTGTGAGTCAGTGTGTGAGTCAGTGTGTGGGTCACTGTGTGAGTCAGTGTGCGGGTCAGTGTGTGAGTTAGTGTGTGGGTCAGTGAGCGAGTCAGTGTGCGGGTCAGTGTGCGGGTCAGTGTGTGAATCAGTGTGTGAGTCAGTGTGTGGGTCAGTGTGCGAGTCAGTGTGCGAGTCAGTGTGTGAGTCAGTGTGTGAGTCAGTGTGTGAGTCAGTGTGGGAGTCAGTGTGTGGGTCAGTGTGTGAATCAGTGTGTGAATCAGTGTGTGAGTCAGTGTGTGAGTCAGTGTGTGAGTCAGTGTGCGAGACAGTGTGTGAGTCAGTGTGCGGGTCAGTGTGCGAGTAAGTGTTTGGATCAGTGTGCGGGTCAGTGTGCGAGTCAGTGTGCGGGTCAGTGTGCGGGTCAGTGTGCGAGTCAGTGTGCGAGTCAGTGTGCGGGTCAGTGTGCGGGTCAGTGTGCGGGTCAGTATGCGGGTCAGTGTGGGAGTCAGTGTGCGGGTCAGTGTGCGGGTCAGTGTGTGAGTCAGTGTGCGGGTCATTGTGCACGTCAGTGTGTGAGTCAGTGTGCGGGTCAGTGTGCGGGTCAGTGTGCGAGTCAGTGTGCGGGTCAGTGTGTGAGTCAGTGTGTGGGTCAGTGTGCGGTGAGTGTGCGGATCAGTGCGTGAGTCAGTGTGCGGGTCAGTGTGCGGGTCAGTGTGCGGGTAAGTGTGTGAGCCAGTGTGTGAGTCAGTGTGTGAGTCAGTGTGTGAGTCAGTGTGCGGGTCAGTGTGTGAGTCAGTGTGTGGGTCACTGTGTGAGTCAGTGTGCGGGATAGTGTGTGAGTCAGTGTGTGGGTCAGTGTGTGAGTCAGTGTGCGAGTCAGTGTGTGGGTCAGTGTGTGGGTCAGTGTGTGGGTCAGTGTGTGAGTCAGTGTGTGAGTCAGTGTGCGGGTCAGTGTGTGAGTCAGTGTGTGAGTCAGTGTGCTGGTCAGTGTGTGGGTCAGTGTGTGAGTCAGTGTGTGAGTCAGTGTGCGGGTCAGTGTGCGGGTCGTGTGTGGGTCTGTGTGGGGTCAGTGTGTGAGTCAGTGTGTGAGTCAGTGTGTGAGTCAGTGTATGAGTCAGTGTGTGAGTCAGTGTGCGAGTCAGTGTGTGAGGTAGTGTGTGGGTCAGGGTGCGAATCAGTGTGTGAGTCAGTGTGTGGGTCAGTGTGTGAGTCAGTGTGTGGGTCAGTGTGCGGGTCAGTGTGTTAATCAGTGTGTGAGTCAGTGTGTGAGTCAGTGTGTGGGTCAATGTGTGGGTCAGTGTGTGAGTCAGTGTGCTGGTCATTGTGCGGGTCAGTGTGTGAGTCAGTGCGTGAGTCAGTGTGTGAGTCAGTGTATGAGTCAGTGTGTGAGTCACTGTGTGAGTCAGTGTGTGGGTTAGTGTGTGGGTCAGTGTGCGGATCAGTGTGTGAGTCAGTGTGTGAGTCAGTGCGTGGGTCAGTGTGCGGGTCAGTGTGTGAATCAGTGTGTGGGTCAGTGTGTGAGTCAGTGTGTGGGTCAGTGTCTGAATCAGTGTGTGGGTCAGTGTGTGAGTCAGTGTGTGGGTCAGTGTGCGGGTCAGTGTGTGAATCAGTGTGTGAGTCAGTGTGTGAGTCAGTGTGTGGGTCAGTGTGTGGGTCAGTGTGTGAGTCAGTGTGCTGGTCAGTGTGCAGGTCAGTGTGTGAGTCAGTGTGCGAGTCAGTGTGCGAGTCAGTGTGCGGGTCAGTGTGCGGGTCAGTGTGTGAGTCAGTGTGTGAGTCAGTGTGCGGGTCAGTGTGCGGGTCAGTGTGAGAGTCAGTGTGCGGGTCAGTGTGCGAGTCAGTGTGCGGGTCAGTGTGTGAGTCAGTTTGCGGGTCAGTGTGCGGGTCAGTGTGTGAGTCAGTGTGCGAATCAGTGTGTGAGTCAGTGTGCGGGTCAGTGTGCGGGTCAGTGTGCGGGTCAGTGTGTGAGTCAGTGTGTGAGTCAGTGTTTGAGTCACTGTGTGAGTCACTGTGCGGGTCAGTGCGTCGGTCAGTGTGCGGGTCAGTGTGTGAGTCAGTGTGCGGGTCAGTGTGCGAGTCAGTGTGCGGGTCAGTGTGCGGGTCAGTGTGTGAATCAGTTTGTGAGTCAGTGTGCGACTCAGTGTGCAGGTCAGTGTGTGAGTCAGTGTGTGAGTCAGTGTGTGGTTCAGTGTGCGGTCAGTGTGTGGATCAGTGTGTGAGTCAGTGTGAGGGTCAGTGTGCGGGTCAGTGTGCGGGTCAGTGTGTGAGTCAGTGTGTGAGTCAGTGTGCGGGTCAGTATGGGAGACAGTGTGGGAGTCAGTGTGTGGGTCAGTGTGTGAATGAGTGTGTGAATGAGTGTGTGAGTCAGTGTGTGAATCAGTGTGCGAGACAGTGTGTGAGTCAGTGTACGGGTCAGTGTGCGAGTCAGTGTGTGTGTGAGTCAGTGTGCGGGTCAGTGTGCGGGTCAGTGTGCGAGTCAGTGTGTGAGTCAGTGTGCGGGTCAGTGTGCGGGTCAGTGTGCGGGTCAGTGTGCGGGTCAGTGTGTGAGTCAGTGTGTGAGTCAGTGTGTGAATCAGTGTGTGGGTCAGTGTGCGGGTCAATGTGCGAGTCAGTGTGCGAGTCAGTGTGCGAGTCAGTGTGCGGGTCAGTGTGTGAATCAGTGTGCGGGTCAGTGTGCGAGTCAGTGTGCGGGTCAGTGTGCGGGTCAGTGTGTGACTCAGAGTGTGGGTCAGTGTGTGGGTCAGTGTGCGGGTCATTGTGTGGGTCAGTGTGTGCGTCAGTGTGTGAATCAGTGTGTGTCAGTATGTGGGTCAGTGTGCCGGTCAGTGTGTGAGTCAGTGTGTGAGTCAGTGTGCGGGTCAGTGTGTGAGTCAGTGTGTGAGTCAGTGTGTGAGTCAGTGTATGAGTCAGTGAGTGAGTCACTGTGTGAGTCAGTGTGTGGGTTAGTGTCTGGGTCAGTGTGCGGATCAGTGTGTGAGTCAATGTGTGAGTCAGTGTGTGGGTCAGTGTGCGGGTCAGTGTGTGAATCAGTGTGTGGGTCAGTGTGTGAGTCAGTGTGTGGGTCAGTATCTGAAGCAGTGTGTGGGTCAGTGTGTGAGTCAGTGTGTGGGTCAGTGTGCGGGTCAGTGTGTGAATCAGTGTGCGAGTCAGTGTGTGAGTCAGTGTGTGAGTCAATGTATGAGTCAGTGTGTGAGTCACTGTGTGAGTCAGTGTGTGGGTTAGTGTGTGGGTCAGTGTGCGGATCAGTGTGTGAGTCAGTGTGTGAGTCAGTGTGTGGGTCAGTGTGCGGGTCAGTGTGTGAATCAGTGTGTGGGTCAGTGTGTGATTCAGTGTGTGGGTCAGTATCTGAAGCAGTGTGTGGGTCAGTGTGTGAGTCAGTGTGTGGGTCAGTGTGCGGGTCAGTGTGTGAATCAGTGTGTGAGTCAGTGTGTGAGTCAGTGTGTGGGTCAGTGTGTGGGTCAGTGTGTGAGTCAGTGTGCTGGTCAGTGTGCAGGTCAGTGTGTGAGTCAGTGTGCGGGTCAGTGTGCGAGTCAGTGTGCGGGTCAGTGTGCGAGTCAGTGTGCGGGTCTGTGTGCGAGTCAGTGTGCGGGTCAGTGTGCGGGTCAGTGTGCGAGTCAGTGTGCGGGTCAGTGTGTGAGTCAGTGTGCGGGTCAGTGTGCGGGTCAGTGTGCGAGTCAGTGTGCGAGTCAGTGTGCGGGTCAGTGTGCACGTCAGTGTGTGAGTCAGTGTGCGGGTCAGTCTGCGAGTCGGTGTGCGGGTCAGTGTGTGAGTCAGTGTGCGGGTCAGTTTGCAAGTCAGTGTGCGGGTCAGTCTGTGGGTCAGTGTGTGAGTCAGTGTACGGGTCAGTGTGCGGGTCAGTGTGCGGGTCAGTGTGCGGGTCAGTGTACGGGTCAGTGTGCGAGTCAGTGTGTGGTTCAGTGTGCGGGTCAGTGTGCGGGTCAGTGTGTGAATCAGTGTGTGAGTCAGTGTGCGAGTCAGTGTGCGGGTCAGTGTGTGAGTCAGTGTGTGAGTCAGTGTGTGGTTCAGTGTGCGGTCAGTGTGTGGATCAGTGTGTGAGTCAGTGTGCGGGTCATTGTACGGGTCAGTTTGCGGGTCAGTGTGTGAGTCAGTGTGCGGGTCAGTGTGCGAGTCAGTGTGCGGGTCAGTGTGCGAGTCAGAGTGCGTGTCAGTCTGCGGGTCAGTGTGTGAATCAGTGTGTGAGTCAGTGTGCGAGTCAGTGTGTGGGTCAGTGTGTGAGTCAGTGTGTGAGTCAGTGTGTTGTTCAGTGTGCGGTCAGTGTGTGGATCATTGTGTGAGTCAGTGTGCGGGTCAGTGTGTTAGTCAGTGTGCGAGTCAGTGTGTGAGTCAGTGTGTGAGTCAGTGTGCGGGTCAGCGTGGGAGACAGTGTGGGAGTCAGTGTGTGGGTCAGTGTGTGAATCAGTGTGTGAATCAGTGTGTGAGTCAGTATGTGAGTCAGTGTGCGAGACAGTGTGCGAGACAGTGTGTGAGTCACTGTGTGGGTCAGTGTGTGAGTCAGTGTGTGAGTCAGTGTGCGGGTCAGTGTGCGGGTCAGTGTGCGGGTCAGTGTGTGAGTCAGTGTGTGAGTCAGTGTGTGAATCAGTGTGTGGGTCAGTGTGCGGGTCAATGTGCGAGTCAGTGTGCGAATCAGTGTGCGAGTCAGTGTGCGGGTCAGTGTGTGAATCAGTGTGCGGGTCAGTGTGCGAGTCAGTGTGCGGGTCAGTGTGCGGGTCAGTGTGTGACTCAGAGTGTGGGTCAGTGTGTGGGTCAGTGTGCGGGTCAGTGTGTGGGTCAGTGTGTGCGTCAGTGTGTGAATCAGTGTGTGTCAGTATGTGGGTCAGTGTGCCGGTCAGTGTGTGAGTCAGTGTGTGAGTCAGTGTGCGGGTCAGTGTGTGAGTCAGTGTGTGAGTCAGTGTGTGAGTCAGTGTATGAGTCAGTGAGTGAGTCACTGTGTGAGTCAGTGTGTGGGTTAGTGTCTGGGTCAGTGTGCGGATCAGTGTGTGAGTCAATGTGTGAGTCAGTGTGTGGGTCAGTGTGCGGGTCAGTGTGTGAATCAGTGTGTGGGTCAGTGTGTGAGTCAGTGTGTGGGTCAGTATCTGAAGCAGTGTGTGGGTCAGTGTGTGAGTCAGTGTGTGGGTCAGTGTGCGGGTCAGTGTGTGAATCAGTGTGCGAGTCAGTGTGTGAGTCAGTGTGTGAGTCAATGTATGAGTCAGTGTGTGAGTCACTGTGTGAGTCAGTGTGTGGGTTAGTGTGTGGGTCAGTGTGCGGATCAGTGTGTGAGTCAGTGTGTGAGTCAGTGTGTGGGTCAGTGTGCGGGTCAGTGTGTGAATCAGTGTGTGGGTCAGTGTGTGATTCAGTGTGTGGGTCAGTGTGTGGGTCAGTGTGTGAGTCAGTGTGCTGGTCAGTGTGCAGGTCAGTGTGTGAGTCAGTGTGCGGGTCAGTGTGCGAGTCAGTGTGCGGGTCAGTGTGCGAGTCAGTGTGCGGGTCTGTGTGCGAGTCAGTGTGCGGGTCAGTGTGCGGGTCAGTGTGCGAGTCAGTGTGCGGGTCAGTGTGCGAGTCAGTGTGCGGGTCAGTGTGCGGGTCAGTGTGCGAGTCAGTGTGCGAGTCAGTGTGCGGGTCAGTGTGCACGTCAGTGTGTGAGTCAGTGTGCGGGTCGGTGTGCGAGTCGGTGTGCGGGTCAGTGTGTGAGTCAGTGTGCGGGTCAGTTTGCAAGTCAGTGTGCGGGTCAGTCTGTGGGTCAGTGTGTGAGTCAGTGTACGGGTCAGTGTGCGGGTCAGTGTGCGGGTCAGTGTGCGGGTCAGTGTACGGGTCAGTGTGCGAGTCAGTGTGTGGTTCAGTGTGCGGGTCAGTGTGCGGGTCAGTGTGTGAATCAGTGTGTGAGTCAGTGTGCGAGTCAGTGTGCGGGTCAGTGTGTGAGTCAGTGTGTGAGTCAGTGTGTGGTTCAGTGTGCGGTCAGTGTGTGGATCAGTGTGTGAGTCAGTGTGCGGGTCAGTGTACGGGTCAGTGTGCGGGTCAGTGTGTGAGTCAGTGTGCGGGTCAGTGTGTGGTTCAGTGTGCGGTCAGTGTGTGGATCAGTGTGTGAGTCAGTGTGCGGGTCAGTGTACGGGTCAGTGTGCGGGTCAGTGTGCGAGTCAGTGTGCGGGTCAGTGTGCGAGTCAGAGTGCGTGTCAGTCTGCGGGTCAGTGTGTGAATCAGTGTGTGAGTCAGTGTGCGAGTCAGTGTGTGGGTCAGTGTGTGAGTCAGTGTGTGAGTCAGTGTGTGGTTCAGTGTGCGGTCAGTGTGTGGATCATTGTGTGAGTCAGTGTGCGGGTCAGTGTGTTAGTCAGTGTGCGAGTCAGTGTGTGAGTCAGTGTGTGAGTCAGTGTGCGGGTCAGTGTGCAGGTCAGTGTGTGAGTCAGTGTGTGAGTCAGTGTTTGAGTCACTGTGTGAGTCACTGTGCGGGTCAGTGCGTCGGTCAGTGTGCGGGTCAGTGTGTGAGTCAGTGTGCGGGTCAGTGTGCGAGTCAGTGTGCGGGTCAGTGTGCGGGTCAGTGTGTGAATCAGTTTGTGAGTCAGTGTGCGACTCAGTGTGCAGGTCAGTGTGTGAGTCAGTGTGTGAGTCAGTGTGTGGTTCAGTGTGCGGTCAGTGTGTGGATCAGTGTGTGAGTCAGTGTGAGGGTCAGTGTGCGGGTCAGTGTGCAGGTCAGTGTGTGAGTCAGTGTGTGAGTCAGTGTGCGGGTCAGTATGGGAGACAGTGTGGGAGTCAGTGTGTGGGTCAGTGTGTGAATGAGTGTGTGAATGAGTGTGTGAGTCAGTGTGTGAATCAGTGTGCGAGACAGTGTGTGAGTCAGTGTACGGGTCAGTGTGCGAGTCAGTGTGTGTGTGAGTCAGTGTGCGGGTCAGTGTGCGGGTCAGTGTGTGAGTCAGTGTGTGAGTCAGTGTGCGGGTCAGTGTGCGGGTCAGTGTGCGGGTCAGTGTGTGAGTCAGTGTGTGAGTCAGTGTGTGAATCAGTGTGTGGGTCAGTGTGCGGGTCAATGTGCGAGTCAGTGTGCGAGTCAGTGTGCGAGTCAGTGTGCGGGTCAGTGTGTGAATCAGTGTGCGGGTCAGTGTGCGAGTCAGTGTGCGGGTCAGTGTGCGGGTCAGTGTGTGACTCAGAGTGTGGGTCAGTGTGTGGGTCAGTGTGCGGGTCATTGTGTGGGTCAGTGTGTGCGTCAGTGTGTGAATCAGTGTGTGTCAGTATGTGGGTCAGTGTGCCGGTCAGTGTGTGAGTCAGTGTGTGAGTCAGTGTGTGGGTCAGTGTGTGAGTCAGTGTGTGAGTCAGTGTGTGAGTCAGTGTATGAGTCAGTGAGTGAGTCACTGTGTGAGTCAGTGTGTGGGTTAGTGTCTGGGTCAGTGTGCGGATCAGTGTGTGAGTCAATGTGTGAGTCAGTGTGTGGGTCAGTGTGCGGGTCAGTGTGTGAATCAGTGTGTGGGTCAGTGTGTGAGTCAGTGTGTGGGTCAGTATCTGAAGCAGTGTGTGGGTCAGTGTGTGAGTCAGTGTGTGGGTCAGTGTGCGGGTCAGTGTGTGAATCAGTGTGCGAGTCAGTGTGTGAGTCAGTGTGTGAGTCAATGTATGAGTCAGTGTGTGAGTCACTGTGTGAGTCAGTGTGTGGGTTAGTGTGTGGGTCAGTGTGCGGATCAGTGTGTGAGTCAGTGTGTGAGTCAGTGTGTGGGTCAGTGTGCGGGTCAGTGTGTGAATCAGTGTGTGGGTCAGTGTGTGATTCAGTGTGTGGGTCAGTATCTGAAGCAGTGTGTGGGTCAGTGTGTGAGTCAGTGTGTGGGTCAGTGTGCGGGTCAGTGTGTGAATCAGTGTGTGAGTCAGTGTGTGAGTCAGTGTGTGGGTCAGTGTGTGGGTCAGTGTGTGAGTCAGTGTGCTGGTCAGTGTGCAGGTCAGTGTGTGAGTCAGTGTGCGGGTCAGTGTGCGAGTCAGTGTGCGGGTCAGTGTGCGAGTCAGTGTGCGGGTCTGTGTGCGAGTCAGTGTGCGGGTCAGTGTGCGGGTCAGTGTGCGAGTCAGTGTGCGGGTCAGTGTGCGAGTCAGTGTGCGGGTCAGTGTGCGGGTCAGTGTGCGAGTCAGTGTGCGAGTCAGTGTGCGGGTCAGTGTGCACGTCAGTGTGTGAGTCAGTGTGCGGGTCAGTCTGCGAGTCGGTGTGCGGGTCAGTGTGTGAGTCAGTGTGCGGGTCAGTTTGCAAGTCAGTGTGCGGGTCAGTCTGTGGGTCAGTGTGTGAGTCAGTGTACGGGTCAGTGTGCGGGTCAGTGTGCGGGTCAGTGTGCGGGTCAGTGTACGGGTCAGTGTGCGAGTCAGTGTGTGGTTCAGTGTGCGGGTCAGTGTGCGGGTCAGTGTGTGAATCAGTGTGTGAGTCAGTGTGCGAGTCAGTGTGCGGGTCAGTGTGTGAGTCAGTGTGTGAGTCAGTGTGTGGTTCAGTGTGCGGTCAGTGTGTGGATCAGTGTGTGAGTCAGTGTGCGGGTCATTGTACGGGTCAGTGTGCGGGTCAGTGTGTGAGTCAGTGTGCGGGTCAGTGTGCGAGTCAGTGTGCGGGTCAGTGTGCGAGTCAGAGTGCGTGTCAGTCTGCGGGTCAGTGTGTGAATCAGTGTGTGAGTCACTGTGCGAGTCAGTGTGTGGGTCAGTGTGTGAGTCAGTGTGTGAGTCAGTGTGTGGTTCAGTGTGCGGTCAGTGTGTGGATCATTGTGTGAGTCAGTGTGCGGGTCAGTGTGTTAGTCAGTGTGCGAGTCAGTGTGTGAGTCAGTGTGTGAGTCAGTGTGCGGGTCAGCGTGGGAGACAGTGTGGGAGTCAGTGTGTGGGTCAGTGTGTGAATCAGTGTGTGAATCAGTGTGTGAGTCAGTATGTGAGTCAGTGTGCGAGACAGTGTGCGAGACAGTGTGTGAGTCACTGTGTGGGTCAGTGTGTGAGTCAGTGTGTGAGTCAGTGTGCGGGTCAGTGTGCGGGTCAGTGTGCGGGTCAGTGTGTGAGTCAGTGTGTGATTCAGTGTGTGAATCAGTGTGTGGGTCAGTGTGCGGGTCAATGTGCGAGTCAGTGTGCGAGTCAGTGTGCGAGTCAGTGTGCGGGTCAGTGTGTGAATCAGTGTGCGGGTCAGTGTGCGAGTCAGTGTGCGGGTCAGTGTGCGGGTCAGTGTGTGACTCAGAGTGTGGGTCAGTGTGTGGGTCAGTGTGCGGGTCAGTGTGTGGGTCAGTGTGTGCGTCAGTGTGTGAATCAGTGTGTGTCAGTATGTGGGTCAGTGTGCCGGTCAGTGTGTGAGTCAGTGTGTGAGTCAGTGTGCGGGTCAGTGTGTGAGTCAGTGTGTGAGTCAGTGTGTGAGTCAGTGTATGAGTCAGTGAGTGAGTCACTGTGTGAGTCAGTGTGTGGGTTAGTGTCTGGGTCAGTGTGCGGATCAGTGTGTGAGTCAATGTGTGAGTCAGTGTGTGGGTCAGTGTGCGGGTCAGTGTGTGAATCAGTGTGTGGGTCAGTGTGTGAGTCAGTGTGTGGGTCAGTATCTGAAGCAGTGTGTGGGTCAGTGTGTGAGTCAGTGTGTGGGTCAGTGTGCGGGTCAGTGTGTGAATCAGTGTGCGAGTCAGTGTGTGAGTCAGTGTGTGAGTCAATGTATGAGTCAGTGTGTGAGTCACTGTGTGAGTCAGTGTGTGGGTTAGTGTGTGGGTCAGTGTGCGGATCAGTGTGTGAGTCAGTGTGTGAGTCAGTGTGTGGGTCAGTGTGCGGGTCAGTGTGTGAATCAGTGTGTGGGTCAGTGTGTGATTCAGTGTGTGGGTCAGTATCTGAAGCAGTGTGTGGGTCAGTGTGTGAGTCAGTGTGTGGGTCAGTGTGCGGGTCAGTGTGTGAATCAGTGTGTGAGTCAGTGTTTGAGTCAGTGTGTGGGTCAGTGTGTGGGTCAGTGTGTGAGTCAGTGTGCTGGTCAGTGTGCAGGTCAGTGTGTGAGTCAGTGTGCGGGTCAGTGTGCGAGTCAGTGTGCGGGTCAGTGTGCGGGTCAGTGTGCGGGTCTGTGTGCGAGTCAGTGTGCGGGTCAGTGTGCGGGTCAGTGTGCGAGTCAGTGTGCGGGTCAGTGTGCGAGTCAGTGTGCGGGTCAGTGTGCGGGTCAGTGTGCGAGTCAGTGTGCGAGTCAGTGTGCGGGTCAGTGTGCACGTCAGTGTGTGAGTCAGTGTGCGGGTCGGTGTGCGAGTCGGTGTGCGGGTCAGTGTGTGAGTCAGTGTGCGGGTCAGTTTGCAAGTCAGTGTGCGGGTCAGTCTGTGGGTCAGTGTGTGAGTCAGTGTACGGGTCAGTGTGCGGGTCAGTGTGCGGGTCAGTGTGCGGGTCAGTGTACGGGTCAGTGTGCGAGTCAGTGTGTGGTTCAGTGTGCGGGTCAGTGTGCGGGTCAGTGTGCGGGTCAGTGTGTGAGTCAGTGTGTGAGTCAGTGTACGGGTCAGTGTGCGGGTCAGTGTGCGGGTCAGTGTGCGGGTCAGTGTACGGGTCAGTGTGCGAGTCAGTGTGTGGTTCAGTGTGCGGGTCAGTGTGCGGGTCAGTGTGCGGGTCAGTGTGCGAGTCAGTGTGCGAGTCAGTGTGCGGGTCAGTGTGTGAGTCAGTGTGTGAGTCAGTGTGTGGTTCAGTGTGCGGTCAGTGTGTGGATCAGTGTGTGAGTCAGTGTGCGGGTCAGTGTACGGGTCAGTGTGCGGGTCAGTGTGTGAGTCAGTGTGCGGGTCAGTGTGCGAGTCAGTGTGCGGGGCAGTGTGCGAGTCAGAGTGCGTGTCAGTCTGCGGGTCAGTGTGTGAATCAGTGTGTGAGTCAGTGTGCGAGTCAGTGTGTGGGTCAGTGTGTGAGTCAGTGTGTGAGTCAGTGTGTGGTTCAGTGTGCGGTCAGTGTGTGGATCATTGTGTGAGTCAGTGTGCGGGTCAGTGTGTTAGTCAGTGTGCGAGTCAGTGTGTGAGTCAGTGTGTGAGTCAGTGTGCGGGTCAGCGTGGGAGACAGTGTGGGAGTCAGTGTGTGGGTCAGTGTGTGAATCAGTGTGTGAATCAGTGTGTGAGTCAGTATGTGAGTCAGTGTGCGAGACAGTGTGCGAGACAGTGTGTGAGTCACTGTGTGGGTCAGTGTGCGAGTCAGTGTGTGTGTGAATCAGTGTGTGGGTCAGTGTGCGGGTCAGTGTGTGAGTCAGTGTGTGAGGCAGTGTGCGGGACAGTGTGCGGGTCAGTGTGTGGGTCAGTATGTGAGTCAGTGTGTGAGTCAGTGTGTGAATCAGTGTGTGGGTCAGTGTGCGGGTCAGTGTGCGAGTCAGTGTGCGGGTCAGTGTGCGAGTCAGAGTGCGAGTCAGTATGTGAGTCAGTGTGGGAGTCAGTGAGTGGGTCAGTGTGTGAATCAGTGTGTGAATCAGTGTGTGAGTCAGTGTGTGAGTCAGGGTGGGAGACAGTGAGGGAGTCAGTGTGTGGGTCAGTGTGTGAATGAGTGTGTGAATCAGTGTGTGAGTCAGTGTGTGAGTCAGTGTGCGAGACTGTGTGAGTCAGTGTGCGGGTCAGTGTGCGAGTCAGTGTGCGGGTCAGTGTGCGAGTCAGTGTGTGAGTCAGTGTGTGAGTCAGTGTGTGAGTCAGTGTGTGGATCAGTGGGTGAGTTAGTGTGTGGGTCAGTGAGCGAGTCAGTGTGCGGGTCAGTGTGCGGGTCAGTGTGTGAATCAGTGTGTGAGTCAGTGTGTGGGTCAGTGTGCGGTGAGTGTGCGGATCAGTGCGTGAGTCGGTGTGCGGGTCAGTGTGCGGGTCAGTGTGCGGGTAAGTGTGTGAGCCAGTGTGTGAGTCAGTGTGTGAGTCAGTGTGTGAGTCAGTGTGCGGGTCAGTGTGTGAGTCAGTGTGTGGGTCACTGTGTGAGTCAGTGTGCGGGATAGTGTGTGAGTCAGTGTGTGGGTCAGTGTGTGAGTCAGTGTGCGAGTCAGTGTGTGGGTCAGTGTGTGGGTCAGTGTGTGGGTCAGTGTGTGAGTCAGTGTGTGAGTCAGTGTGCGGGTCAGTGTGTGAGTCAGTGTGTGAGTCAGTGTGCTGGTCAGTGTGTGGGTCAGTGTGTGAGTCAGTGTGTGAGTCAGTGTGCGGGTCAGTGTGCGGGTCGTGTGTGGGTTTGTGTGGGGTCAGTGTGTGAGTCAGTGTGTGAGTCAGTGTGTGAGTCAGTGTATGAGTCAGTGTGTGAGTCAGTGTGCGAGTCAGTGTGTGAGGTAGTGTGTGGGTCAGGGTGCGAATCAGTGTGTGAGTCAGTGTGTGGGTCAGTGTGTGAGTCAGTGTGTGGGTCAGTGTGTGAGTCAGTGTGTGGGTCAGTGTGCGGGTCAGTGTGTTAATCAGTGTGTGAGTCAGTGTGTGAGTCAGTGTGTGGGTCAATGTGTGGGTCAGTGTGTGAGTCAGTGTGCTGGTCATTGTGCGGGTCAGTGTGTGAGTCAGTGCGTGAGTCAGTGTGTGAGTCAGTGTATGAGTCAGTGTGTGAGTCACTGTGTGAGTCAGTGTGTGGGTTAGTGTGTGGGTCAGTGTGCGGATCAGTGTGTGAGTCAGTGTGTGAGTCAGTGCGTGGGTCAGTGTGCGGGTCAGTGTGTGAATCAGTGTGTGGGTCAGTGTGTGAGTCAGTGTGTGGGTCAGTGTCTGAATCAGTGTGTGGGTCAGTGTGTGAGTCAGTGTGTGGGTCAGTGTGCGGGTCAGTGTGTGAATCAGTGTGTGAGTCAGTGTGTGAGTCAGTGTGTGGGTCAGTGTGTGGGTCAGTGTGTGAGTCAGTGTGCTGGTCAGTGTGCAGGTTAGTGTGTGAGTCAGTGTGCGAGTCAGTGTGCGAGTCAGTGTGCGGGTCAGTGTGCGGGTCAGTGTGTGAGTCAGTGTGTGAGTCAGTGTGCGGGTCAGTGTGCTGGTCAGTGTGAGAGTCAGTGTGCGGGTCAGTGTGCGAGTCAGTGTGCGGGTCAGTGTGTGAGTCAGTTTGCGGGTCAGTGTGCGGGCCAGTGTGTGAGTCAGTGTGCGAATCAGTGTGTGAGTCAGTGTGCGGGTCAGTGTGCGGGTCAGTGTGCGGGTCAGTGTGTGAGTCAGTGTGTGAGTCAGTGTGTGAGTCACTGTGTGAGTCACTGTGCGGGTCAGTGCGTCGGTCAGTGTGCGGGTCAGTGTGTGAGTCAGTGTGCGGGTCAGTGTGCGAGTCAGTTTGCGGGTCAGTTTGCGGGTCAGTGTGTGAATCAGTTTGTGAGTCAGTGTGCGACTCAGTGTGCAGGTCAGTGTGTGAGTCAGTGTGTGAGTCAGTGTGTGGTTCAGTGTGCGGTCAGTGTGTGGATCAGTGTGTGAGTCAGTGTGAGGGTCAGTGTGCGGGTCAGTGTGCGGGTCGATGTGTGAGTCAGTGTGTGAGTCAGTGTGCGCGTCAGTATGGGAGACAGTGTGGGAGTCAGTGTGTGGGTCAGTGTGTGAATGAGTGTGTGAATCAGTGTGTGAGTCAGTGTGTGAGTCAGTGTGCGAGACAGTGTGTGAGTCAGTGTACGGGTCAGTGTGCGAGTCAGTGTGTGTGTGAGTCAGTGTGCGGGTCAGTGTGCGGGTCAGTGTGTGAGTCAGTGTGCGAGTCAGTGTGCGGGTCAGTGTGCGGGTCAGTGTGTGAGTCAGTGTGTGAGTCAGTGTGTGAATCAGTGTGTGGGTCAGTGTGCGGGTCAATGTGCGAGTCAGTGTGCGAGTCAGTGTGCGAGTCAGTGTGCGGGTCAGTGTGTGAATCAGTGTGCGGGTCAGTGTGCGAGTCAGTGTGCGGGTCAGTGTGCGGGTCAGTGTGTGACTCAGAGTGTGGGTCAGTGTGTGGGTCAGTGTGCGGGTCAGTGTGTGGGTCAGTGTGTGCGTCAGTGTGTGAATCAGTGTGTGTCAGTATGTGGGTCAGTGTGCCGGTCAGTGTGTGAGTCAGTGTGTGAGTCAGTGTGCGGGTCAGTGTGTGAGTCAGTGTGTGAGTCAGTGTGTGAGTCAGTGTATGAGTCAGTGAGTGAGTCACTGTGTGAGTCAGTGTGTGGGTTAGTGTCTGGGTCAGTGTGCGGATCAGTGTGTGAGTCAATGTGTGAGTCAGTGTGTGGGTCAGTGTGCGGGTCAGTGTGTGAATCAGTGTGTGGGTCAGTGTGTGAGTCAGTGTGTGGGTCAGTATCTGAATCAGTGTGTGTGTCAGTGTGTGACTCAGTGTGTGAGTCAGTGTGTGGATCAGTGGGTGAGTCAGTGTGTGAGTCAGTGTGTGGGTCACTGTGTGAGTCAGTGTGCGGGTCAGTGTGTGAGTTAGTGTGTGGGTCAGTGAGCGAGTCAGTGTGCGGGTCAGTGTGCGGGTCAGTGTGTGAATCAGTGTGTGGGTCAGTGTGTGGGTCAGTGTGCGGTGAGTGTGCGGATCAGTGCGTGAGTCGGTGTGCGGGTCAGTGTGCGGGTCAGTGTGCGGGTAAGTGTGTGAGCCAGTGTGTGAGTCAGTGTGTGAGTCAGTGTGTGAGTCAGTGTGCGGGACAGTGTGTGAGTCAGTGTGTGGGTCAGTGTGAGTCAGTGTGCGGGATAGTGTGTGAGTCAGTGTGTGGGTCAGTGTGTGAGTCAGTGTGCGAGTCAGTGTGTGGGTCAGTGTGTGGGTCAGTGTGTGGGTCAGTGTGTGAGTCAGTGTGTGAGTCAGTGTGCGGGTCAGTGTGTGAGTCAGTGTGTGAGTCAGTGTGCTGGTCAGTGTGTGGGTCAGTGTGTGAGTCAGTGTGTGAGTCAGTGTGCGGGTCAGTGTGCGGGTCGTGTGTGGGTTTGTGTGGGGTCAGTGTGTGAGTCAGTGTGTGAGTCAGTGTGTGAGTCAGTGTGTGAGGTAGTGTGTGGGTCAGGGTGCGAATCAGTGTGTGAGTCAGTGTGTGGGTCAGTGTGTGAGTCAGTGTGTGGGTCAGTGTGCGGGTCAGTGTGTTAATCAGTGTGTGAGTCAGTGTGTGAGTCAGTGTGTGGGTCAATGTGTGGGTCAGTGTGTGAGTCAGTGTGCTGGTCATTGTGCGGGTCAGTGTGTGAGTCAGTGCGTGAGTCAGTGTGTGAGTCAGTGTATGAGTCAGTGTGTGAGTCACTGTGTGAGTCAGTGTGTGGGTTAGTGTGTGGGTCAGTGTGCGGATCAGTGTGTGAGTCAGTGTGTGAGTCAGTGCGTGGGTCAGTGTGCGGGTCAGTGTGTGAATCAGTGTGTGGGTCAGTGTGTGAGTCAGTGTGTGGGTCAGTGTCTGAATCAGTGTGTGGGTCAGTGTGTGAGTCAGTGTGTGGGTCAGTGTGCGGGTCAGTGTGTGAATCAGTGTGTGAGTCAGTGTGTGAGTCAGTGTGTGGGTCAGTGTGTGGGTCAGTGTGTGGGTCAGTGTGTGGGTCAGTGTGTGGGTCAGTGTGTGGGTCAGTGTGTGGGTCAGTGTGTGAGTCAGTGTGCTGGTCAGTGTGCAGGTTAGTGTGTGAGTCAGTGTGCGAGTCAGTGTGCGAGTCAGTGTGCGGGTCAGTGTGCGGGACAGTGTGTGAGTCAGTGTGTGAGTCAGTGTGCGGGTCAGTGTGCTGGTCAGTGTGAGAGTCAGTGTGCGGGTCAGTGTGCGAGTCAGTGTGCGAGTCAGTGTGTGAGTCAGTTTGCGGGTCAGTGTGCGGGTCAGTGTGTGAGTCAGTGTGCGAATCAGTGTGTGAGTCAGTGTGCGGGTCAGTGTGCAGGTCAGTGTGCGGGTCAGTGTGTGAGTCAGTGTGTGAGTCAGTGTGTGAGTCACTGTGTGAGTCACTGTGCGGGTCAGTGCGTCAGTCAGTGTGCGGGTCAGTGTGTGAGTCAGTGTGCGGGTCAGTGTGCGAGTCAGTTTGCGGGTCAGTGTGCGGGTCAGTGTGTGAATCAGTTTGTGAGTCAGTGTGCGACTCAGTGTGCAGGTCAGTGTGTGAGTCAGTGTGTGAGTCAGTGTGTGGTTCAGTGTGCGGTCAGTGTGTGGATCAGTGTGTGAGTCAGTGTGAGGGTCAGTGTGCGGGTCAGTGTGCGGGTCAGTGTGTGAGTCAGTGTGTGAGTCAGCGTGCGCGTCAGTATGGGAGACAGTGTGGGAGTCAGTGTGTGGGTCAGTGTGTGAATGAGTGTGTGAATCAGTGTGTGAGTCAGTGTGTGAGTCAGTGTGCGAGACAGTGTGTGAGTCAGTGTACGGGTCAGTGTGCGAGTCAGTGTGTGTGTGAGTCAGTGTGCGGGTCAGTGTGCGGGTCAGTGTGTGAGTCAGTGTGTGAGTCAGTGTGCGGGTCAGTGTGTGGGTCAGTGTGTGAGTCAGTGTGTGAGTCAGTGTGTGAATCAGTGTGTGGGTCAGTGTGCGGGTCAATGTGCGAGTCAGTGTGCGAGTCAGTGTGCGAGTCAGTGTGCGGGTCAGTGTGTGAATCAGTGTGTGAGTCAGTGTGCGAGTCAGTGTGCGGGTCAGTGTGCGGGTCAGTGTGTGACTCAGAGTGTGGGTCAGTGTGTGGGTCAGTGTGCGGGTCAGTGTGTGGGTCAGTGTGTGCGTCAGTGTGTGAATCAGTGTGTGTCAGTATGTGGGTCAGTGTGCCGGTCAGTGTGTGAGTCATGTGTGAGTCAGTGTGCGGGTCATTGTGTGAGTCAGTGTGTGAGTCAGTGTGTGAGTCAGTGTATGAGTCAGTGAGTGAGTCACTGTGTGAGTCAGTGTGTGGGTTAGTGTCTGGGTCAGTGTGCGGATCAGTGTGTGAGTCAATGTGTGAGTCTGTGTGTGGGTCAGTGTGCGGGTCAGTGTGTGAATCAGTGTGTGGGTCAGTGTGTGAGTCAGTGTGTGGGTCAGTATCTGAATCAGTGTGTGTGTCAGTGTGTGAGTCAGTGTGTGGGTCAGTGTGCGGGTCAGTGTGCGAATCAGTGTGCGAGTCAGTGTGTGAGTCAGTGTGTGAGTCAATGTATGAGTCAGTGTGTGAGTCACTGTGTGAGTCAGTGTGTGGGTTAGTGTGTGGGTCATTGTGCGGATCAGTGTGTGAGTCAGTGTGTGAGTCAGTGTGTGGGTCAGTGTGCGGGTCAGTGTGTGAATCAGTGTGTGGGTCAGTGTGTGATTCAGTGTGTGGGTCAGTATCTGAAGCAGTGTGTGGGTCAGTGTGTGAGTCAGTGTGTGGGTCAGTGTGCGGGTCAGTGTGTGAATCAGTGTGTGAGTCAGTGTGTGAGTCAGTGTGTGGGTCAGTGTGTGTGTCAGTGTGTGAGTCAGTGTGCTGGTCAGTGTGCAGGTCAGTGTGTGAGTCAGTGTGCGGGTCAGTGTGCGAGTCAGTGTGCGGGTCAGTGTGCGAGTCAGTGTGCGGGTCTGTGTGCGAGTCAGTGTGCGGGTCAGTGTGCGGGTCAGTGTGCGAGTCAGTGTGCGGGTCAGTGTGTGCGTCAGTGTGCGGGTCAGTGTGCGGGTCAGTGTGCGAGTCAGTGTGCGAGTCAGTGTGCGGGTCAGTGTGCACGTCAGTGTGTGGGTCAGTGTGCGGGTCAGTGTGCGAGTCGGTGTGCGGGTCAGTGTGTGAGTCAGTGTGCGGGTCAGTTTGCAAGTCAGTGTGCGGGTCAGTCTGTGGGTCAGTGTGTGAGTCAGTGTACGGGTCAGTGTGCGGGTCAGTGTGCGGGTCAGTGTGCGGGTCAGTGTGCGAGTCAGTGTGTGGTTCAGTGTGCGGGTCAGTGTGGGAGACAGTGTGGGAGTCAGTGTGTGGGTCAGTGTGTGAATCAGTGTGTGAATCAGTGTGTGAGTCAGTATGTGAGTCAGTGTGCGAGACAGTGTGCGAGACAGTGTGTGAGTCACTGTGTGGGTCAGTGTGCGAGTCAGTGTGTGTGTGAATCAGTGTGTGGGTCAGTGTGCGGGTCAGTGTGTGAGTCAGTGTGTGAGGCAGTGTGCGGGACAGTGTGCGGGTCAGTGTGTGGGTCAGTATGTGAGTCAGTGTGTGAGTCAGTGTGTGAATCAGTGTGTGGGTCAGTGTGCGGGTCAGTGTGCGAGTCAGTGTGCGGGTCAGTGTGCGAGTCAGAGTGCGAGTCAGTATGTGAGTCAGTGTGGGAGTCAGTGAGTGGGTCAGTGTGTGAATCAGTGTGTGAATCAGTGTGTGAGTCAGTGTGTGAGTCAGGGTGGGAGACAGTGAGGGAGTCAGTGTGTGGGTCAGTGTGTGAATGAGTGTGTGAATCAGTGTGTGAGTCAGTGTGTGAGTCAGTGTGCGAGACTGTGTGAGTCAGTGTGCGGGTCAGTGTGCGAGTCAGTGTGCGGGTCAGTGTGCGAGTCAGTGTGTGAGTCAGTGTGTGAGTCAGTGTGTGAGTCAGTGTGTGGATCAGTGGGTGAGTTAGTGTGTGGGTCAGTGAGCGAGTCAGTGTGCGGGTCAGTGTGCGGGTCAGTGTGTGAATCAGTGTGTGAGTCAGTGTGTGGGTCAGTGTGCGGTGAGTGTGCGGATCAGTGCGTGAGTCGGTGTGCGGGTCAGTGTGCGGGTCAGTGTGCGGGTAAGTGTGTGAGCCAGTGTGTGAGTCAGTGTGTGAGTCAGTGTGTGAGTCAGTGTGCGGGTCAGTGTGTGAGTCAGTGTGTGGGTCACTGTGTGAGTCAGTGTGCGGGATAGTGTGTGAGTCAGTGTGTGGGTCAGTGTGTGAGTCAGTGTGCGAGTCAGTGTGTGGGTCAGTGTGTGGGTCAGTGTGTGGGTCAGTGTGTGAGTCAGTGTGTGAGTCAGTGTGCGGGTCAGTGTGTGAGTCAGTGTGTGAGTCAGTGTGCTGGTCAGTGTGTGGGTCAGTGTGTGAGTCAGTGTGTGAGTCAGTGTGCGGGTCAGTGTGCGGGTCGTGTGTGGGTTTGTGTGGGGTCAGTGTGTGAGTCAGTGTGTGAGTCAGTGTGTGAGTCAGTGTATGAGTCAGTGTGTGAGTCAGTGTGCGAGTCAGTGTGTGAGGTAGTGTGTGGGTCAGGGTGCGAATCAGTGTGTGAGTCAGTGTGTGGGTCAGTGTGTGAGTCAGTGTGTGGGTCAGTGTGTGAGTCAGTGTGTGGGTCAGTGTGCGGGTCAGTGTGTTAATCAGTGTGTGAGTCAGTGTGTGAGTCAGTGTGTGGGTCAATGTGTGGGTCAGTGTGTGAGTCAGTGTGCTGGTCATTGTGCGGGTCAGTGTGTGAGTCAGTGCGTGAGTCAGTGTGTGAGTCAGTGTATGAGTCAGTGTGTGAGTCACTGTGTGAGTCAGTGTGTGGGTTAGTGTGTGGGTCAGTGTGCGGATCAGTGTGTGAGTCAGTGTGTGAGTCAGTGCGTGGGTCAGTGTGCGGGTCAGTGTGTGAATCAGTGTGTGGGTCAGTGTGTGAGTCAGTGTGTGGGTCAGTGTCTGAATCAGTGTGTGGGTCAGTGTGTGAGTCAGTGTGTGGGTCAGTGTGCGGGTCAGTGTGTGAATCAGTGTGTGAGTCAGTGTGTGAGTCAGTGTGTGGGTCAGTGTGTGGGTCAGTGTGTGAGTCAGTGTGCTGGTCAGTGTGCAGGTTAGTGTGTGAGTCAGTGTGCGAGTCAGTGTGCGAGTCAGTGTGCGGGTCAGTGTGCGGGTCAGTGTGTGAGTCAGTGTGTGAGTCAGTGTGCGGGTCAGTGTGCTGGTCAGTGTGAGAGTCAGTGTGCGGGTCAGTGTGCGAGTCAGTGTGCGGGTCAGTGTGTGAGTCAGTTTGCGGGTCAGTGTGCGGGCCAGTGTGTGAGTCAGTGTGCGAATCAGTGTGTGAGTCAGTGTGCGGGTCAGTGTGCGGGTCAGTGTGCGGGTCAGTGTGTGAGTCAGTGTGTGAGTCAGTGTGTGAGTCACTGTGTGAGTCACTGTGCGGGTCAGTGCGTCGGTCAGTGTGCGGGTCAGTGTGTGAGTCAGTGTGCGGGTCAGTGTGCGAGTCAGTTTGCGGGTCAGTTTGCGGGTCAGTGTGTGAATCAGTTTGTGAGTCAGTGTGCGACTCAGTGTGCAGGTCAGTGTGTGAGTCAGTGTGTGAGTCAGTGTGTGGTTCAGTGTGCGGTCAGTGTGTGGATCAGTGTGTGAGTCAGTGTGAGGGTCAGTGTGCGGGTCAGTGTGCGGGTCGATGTGTGAGTCAGTGTGTGAGTCAGTGTGCGCGTCAGTATGGGAGACAGTGTGGGAGTCAGTGTGTGGGTCAGTGTGTGAATGAGTGTGTGAATCAGTGTGTGAGTCAGTGTGTGAGTCAGTGTGCGAGACAGTGTGTGAGTCAGTGTACGGGTCAGTGTGCGAGTCAGTGTGTGTGTGAGTCAGTGTGCGGGTCAGTGTGCGGGTCAGTGTGTGAGTCAGTGTGCGAGTCAGTGTGCGGGTCAGTGTGCGGGTCAGTGTGTGAGTCAGTGTGTGAGTCAGTGTGTGAATCAGTGTGTGGGTCAGTGTGCGGGTCAATGTGCGAGTCAGTGTGCGAGTCAGTGTGCGAGTCAGTGTGCGGGTCAGTGTGTGAATCAGTGTGCGGGTCAGTGTGCGAGTCAGTGTGCGGGTCAGTGTGCGGGTCAGTGTGTGACTCAGAGTGTGGGTCAGTGTGTGGGTCAGTGTGCGGGTCAGTGTGTGGGTCAGTGTGTGCGTCAGTGTGTGAATCAGTGTGTGTCAGTATGTGGGTCAGTGTGCCGGTCAGTGTGTGAGTCAGTGTGTGAGTCAGTGTGCGGGTCAGTGTGTGAGTCAGTGTGTGAGTCAGTGTGTGAGTCAGTGTATGAGTCAGTGAGTGAGTCACTGTGTGAGTCAGTGTGTGGGTTAGTGTCTGGGTCAGTGTGCGGATCAGTGTGTGAGTCAATGTGTGAGTCAGTGTGTGGGTCAGTGTGCGGGTCAGTGTGTGAATCAGTGTGTGGGTCAGTGTGTGAGTCAGTGTGTGGGTCAGTATCTGAATCAGTGTGTGTGTCAGTGTGTGACTCAGTGTGTGAGTCAGTGTGTGGATCAGTGGGTGAGTCAGTGTGTGAGTCAGTGTGTGGGTCACTGTGTGAGTCAGTGTGCGGGTCAGTGTGTGAGTTAGTGTGTGGGTCAGTGAGCGAGTCAGTGTGCGGGTCAGTGTGCGGGTCAGTGTGTGAATCAGTGTGTGGGTCAGTGTGTGGGTCAGTGTGCGGTGAGTGTGCGGATCAGTGCGTGAGTCGGTGTGCGGGTCAGTGTGCGGGTCAGTGTGCGGGTAAGTGTGTGAGCCAGTGTGTGAGTCAGTGTGTGAGTCAGTGTGTGAGTCAGTGTGCGGGACAGTGTGTGAGTCAGTGTGTGGGTCAGTGTGAGTCAGTGTGCGGGATAGTGTGTGAGTCAGTGTGTGGGTCAGTGTGTGAGTCAGTGTGCGAGTCAGTGTGTGGGTCAGTGTGTGGGTCAGTGTGTGGGTCAGTGTGTGAGTCAGTGTGTGAGTCAGTGTGCGGGTCAGTGTGTGAGTCAGTGTGTGAGTCAGTGTGCTGGTCAGTGTGTGGGTCAGTGTGTGAGTCAGTGTGTGAGTCAGTGTGCGGGTCAGTGTGCGGGTCGTGTGTGGGTTTGTGTGGGGTCAGTGTGTGAGTCAGTGTGTGAGTCAGTGTGTGAGTCAGTGTGTGAGGTAGTGTGTGGGTCAGGGTGCGAATCAGTGTGTGAGTCAGTGTGTGGGTCAGTGTGTGAGTCAGTGTGTGGGTCAGTGTGTGAGTCAGTGTGTGGGTCAGTGTGCGGGTCAGTGTGTTAATCAGTGTGTGAGTCAGTGTGTGAGTCAGTGTGTGGGTCAATGTGTGGGTCAGTGTGTGAGTCAGTGTGCTGGTCATTGTGCGGGTCAGTGTGTGAGTCAGTGCGTGAGTCAGTGTGTGAGTCAGTGTATGAGTCAGTGTGTGAGTCACTGTGTGAGTCAGTGTGTGGGTTAGTGTGTGGGTCAGTGTGCGGATCAGTGTGTGAGTCAGTGTGTGAGTCAGTGCGTGGGTCAGTGTGCGGGTCAGTGTGTGAATCAGTGTGTGGGTCAGTGTGTGAGTCAGTGTGTGGGTCAGTGTCTGAATCAGTGTGTGGGTCAGTGTGTGAGTCAGTGTGTGGGTCAGTGTGCGGGTCAGTGTGTGAATCAGTGTGTGAGTCAGTGTGTGAGTCAGTGTGTGGGTCAGTGTGTGGGTCAGTGTGTGGGTCAGTGTGTGGGTCAGTGTGTGGGTCAGTGTGTGGGTCAGTGTGTGGGTCAGTGTGTGAGTCAGTGTGCTGGTCAGTGTGCAGGTTAGTGTGTGAGTCAGTGTGCGAGTCAGTGTGCGAGTCAGTGTGCGGGTCAGTGTGCGGGTCAGTGTGTGAGTCAGTGTGTGAGTCAGTGTGCGGGTCAGTGTGCCGGTCAGTGTGAGAGTCAGTGTGCGGGTCAGTGTGCGAGTCAGTGTGCGAGTCAGTGTGTGAGTCAGTTTGCGGGTCAGTGTGCGGGTCAGTGTGTGAGTCAGTGTGCGAATCAGTGTGTGAGTCAGTGTGCGGGTCAGTGTGCAGGTCAGTGTGCGGGTCAGTGTGTGAGTCAGTGTGTGAGTCAGTGTGTGAGTCACTGTGTGAGTCACTGTGCGGGTCAGTGCGTCAGTCAGTGTGCGGGTCAGTGTGTGAGTCAGTGTGCGGGTCAGTGTGCGAGTCAGTTTGCGGGTCAGTGTGCGGGTCAGTGTGTGAATCAGTTTGTGAGTCAGTGTGCGACTCAGTGTGCAGGTCAGTGTGTGAGTCAGTGTGTGAGTCAGTGTGTGGTTCAGTGTGCGGTCAGTGTGTGGATCAGTGTGTGAGTCAGTGTGAGGGTCAGTGTGCGGGTCAGTGTGCGGGTCAGTGTGTGAGTCAGTGTGTGAGTCAGCGTGCGCGTCAGTATGGGAGACAGTGTGGGAGTCAGTGTGTGGGTCAGTGTGTGAATGAGTGTGTGAATCAGTGTGTGAGTCAGTGTGTGAGTCAGTGTGCGAGACAGTGTGTGAGTCAGTGTACGGGTCAGTGTGCGAGTCAGTGTGTGTGTGAGTCAGTGTGCGGGTCAGTGTGCGGGTCAGTGTGTGAGTCAGTGTGTGAGTCAGTGTGCGGGTCAGTGTGTGGGTCAGTGTGTGAGTCAGTGTGTGAGTCAGTGTGTGAATCAGTGTGTGGGTCAGTGTGCGGGTCAATGTGCGAGTCAGTGTGCGAGTCAGTGTGCGAGTCAGTGTGCGGGTCAGTGTGTGAATCAGTGTGTGAGTCAGTGTGCGAGTCAGTGTGCGGGTCAGTGTGCGGGTCAGTGTGTGACTCAGAGTGTGGGTCAGTGTGTGGGTCAGTGTGCGGGTCAGTGTGTGGGTCAGTGTGTGCGTCAGTGTGTGAATCAGTGTGTGTCAGTATGTGGGTCAGTGTGCCGGTCAGTGTGTGAGTCATGTGTGAGTCAGTGTGCGGGTCAGTGTGTGAGTCAGTGTGTGAGTCAGTGTGTGAGTCAGTGTATGAGTCAGTGAGTGAGTCACTGTGTGAGTCAGTGTGTGGGTTAGTGTCTGGGTCAGTGTGCGGATCAGTGTGTGAGTCAATGTGTGAGTCTGTGTGTGGGTCAGTGTGCGGGTCAGTGTGTGAATCAGTGTGTGGGTCAGTGTGTGAGTCAGTGTGTGGGTCAGTATCTGAATCAGTGTGTGTGTCAGTGTGTGAGTCAGTGTGTGGGTCAGTGTGCGGGTCAGTGTGCGAATCAGTGTGCGAGTCAGTGTGTGAGTCAGTGTGTGAGTCAATGTATGAGTCAGTGTGTGAGTCACTGTGTGAGTCAGTGTGTGGGTTAGTGTGTGGGTCATTGTGCGGATCAGTGTGTGAGTCAGTGTGTGAGTCAGTGTGTGGGTCAGTGTGCGGGTCAGTGTGTGAATCAGTGTGTGGGTCAGTGTGTGATTCAGTGTGTGGGTCAGTATCTGAAGCAGTGTGTGGGTCAGTGTGTGAGTCAGTGTGTGGGTCAGTGTGCGGGTCAGTGTGTGAATCAGTGTGTGAGTCAGTGTGTGAGTCAGTGTGTGGGTCAGTGTGTGTGTCAGTGTGTGAGTCAGTGTGCTGGTCAGTGTGCAGGTCAGTGTGTGAGTCAGTGTGCGGGTCAGTGTGCGAGTCAGTGTGCGGGTCAGTGTGCGAGTCAGTGTGCGGGTCTGTGTGCGAGTCAGTGTGCGGGTCAGTGTGCGGGTCAGTGTGCGAGTCAGTGTGCGGGTCAGTGTGTGCGTCAGTGTGCGGGTCAGTGTGCGGGTCAGTGTGCGAGTCAGTGTGCGAGTCAGTGTGCGGGTCAGTGTGCACGTCAGTGTGTGGGTCAGTGTGCGGGTCAGTGTGCGAGTCGGTGTGCGGGTCAGTGTGTGAGTCAGTGTGCGGGTCAGTTTGCAAGTCAGTGTGCGGGTCAGTCTGTGGGTCAGTGTGTGAGTCAGTGTACGGGTCAGTGTGCGGGTCAGTGTGCGGGTCAGTGTGCGGGTCAGTGTGCGAGTCAGTGTGTGGTTCAGTGTGCGGGTCAGTGTGCGGGTCAGTGTGTGAATCAGTGTGTGAGTCAGTGTGCGGGTCAGTGTGCGGGTCACTGTGCGAGTCAGTGTGCGAGTCAGTGTGCGGGTCAGTCTGTGGGTCAGTGTGTGAGTCAGTGTACGGGTCAGTGTGCGGGTCAGTGTGCGGGTCAGTGTGTGGGTCAGTGTGCGGGTCAGTGTGCGAGTCAGTGTGTGGTTCAGTGTGCGGGTCAGTGTGCGGGTCAGTGTGTGAATCAGTGTGTGAGTCAGTGTGCGAGTCAGTGTGCGGGTCAGTGTGTGAGTCAGTGTGTGAGTCAGTGTGTGGTTCAGTGTGCGGTCAGTGTGTGGATCAGTGTGTGAGTCAGTGTGCGGGTCAGTGTACGGGTCAGTGTGCGGGTCAGTGTGTGAGTCAGTGTGCGGGTCAGTGTGCGAGTCAGTGTGTGGGTCAGTGTGTGAGTCAGTGTGTGAGTCAGTGTGTGGTTCAGTGTGCGGTCAGTGTGTGGATCAGTGTGTGAGTCAGTGTGCGGGTCAGTGTGTTAGTCAGTGTGCGAGTCAGTGTGTGAGTCAGTGTGTGAGTCAGTGTGCGGGTCAGCGTGGGAGACAGTGTGGGAGTCAGTGTGTGGGTCAGTGTGTGAATCAGTGTGTGAATCAGTGTGTGAGTCAGTATGTGAGTCAGTGTGCGAGACAGTGTGCGAGACAGTGTGTGAGTCACTGTGTGGGTCAGTGTGCGAGTCAGTGTGTGTGTGAGTCAGTGTGTGGGTCAGTGTGCGGGTCAGTGTGTGAGTCAGTGTGTGAGGCAGTGTGCGGGACAGTGTGCGGGTCAGTGTGTGGGTCAGTATGTGAGTCAGTGTGTGAGTCAGTGTGTGAATCAGTGTGTGGGTCAGTGTGCGGGTCAGTGTGCGAGTCAGTGTGCGGGTCAGTGTGCGAGTCAGAGTGCGAGTCAGTATGTGAGTCAGTGTGGGAGTCAGTGAGTGGGTCAGTGTGTGAATCAGTGTGTGAATCAGTGTGTGAGTCAGTGTGTGAGTCAGGGTGGGAGACAGTGAGGGAGTCAGTGTGTGGGTCAGTGTGTGAATGAGTGTGTGAATCAGTGTGTGAGTCAGTGTGTGAGTCAGTGTGCGAGACTGTGTGAGTCAGTGTGCGGGTCAGTGTGCGAGTCAGTGTGCGGGTCAGTGTGCGAGTCAGTGTGTGAGTCAGTGTGTGAGTCAGTGTGTGAGTCAGTGTGTGGATCAGTGGGTGAGTCAGTGTGTGAGTCAGTGTGTGGGTCACTGTGTGAGTCAGTGTGCGGGTCAGTGTGTGAGTTAGTGTGTGGGTCAGTGAGCGAGTCAGTGTGCGGGTCAGTGTGCGGGTCAGTGTGTGAAACAGTGTGTGTGTCAGTGTGTGGGTCAGTGTGCGGTGAGTGTGCGGATCAGTGCGTGAGTCGGTGTGCGGGTCAGTGTGCGGGTCAGTGTGCGGGTAAGTGTGTGAGCCAGTGTGTGAGTCAGTGTGTGAGTCAGTGTGTGAGTCAGTGTGCGGGTCAGTGTGTGAGTCAGTGTGTGGGTCACTGTGTGAGTCAGTGTGCGGGATAGTGTGTGAGTCAGTGTGTGGGTCAGTGTGTGAGTCAGTGTGCGAGTCAGTGTGTGGGTCAGTGTGTGGGTCAGTGTGTGGGTCAGTGTGTGAGTCAGTGTGTGAGTCAGTGTGCGGGTCAGTGTGTGAGTCAGTGTGTGAGTCAGTGTGCTGGTCAGTGTGTGGGTCTGTGTGTGAGTCAGTGTGTGAGTCAGTGTGCGGGTCAGTGTGCGGGTCGTGTGTGGGTTTGTGTGGGGTCAGTGTGTGAGTCAGTGTGTGAGTCAGTGTGTGAGTCAGTGTATGAGTCAGTGTGTGAGTCAGTGTGCGAGTCAGTGTGTGAGGTAGTGTGTGGGTCAGGGTGCGAATCAGTGTGTGAGTCAGTGTGTGGGTCAGTGTGTGAGTCAGTGTGTGGGTCAGTGTGTGAGTCAGTGTGTGGGTCAGTGTGCGGGTCAGTGTGTTAATCAGTGTGTGAGTCAGTGTGTGAGTCAGTGTGTGGGTCAATGTGTGGGTCAGTGTGTGAGTCAGTGTGCTGGTCATTGTGCGGGTCAGTGTTTGAGTCAGTGCGTGAGTCAGTGTGTGAGTCAGTGTATGAGTCAGTGTGTGAGTCACTGTGTGAGTCAGTGTGTGGGTTAGTGTGTGGGTCAGTGTGCGGATCAGTGTGTGAGTCAGTGTGTGAGTCAGTGCGTGGGTCAGTGTGCGGGTCAGTGTGTGAATCAGTGTGTGGGTCAGTGTGTGAGTCAGTGTGTGGGTCAGTGTCTGAATCAGTGTGTGGGTCAGTGTGTGAGTCAGTGTGTGGGTCAGTGTGCGGGTCAGTGTGTGAATCAGTGTGTGAGTCAGTGTGTGAGTCAGTGTGTGGGTCAGTGTGTGGGTCAGTGTGCGAGTCAGTGTGTGTGTGAGTCAGTGTGTGGGTCAGTGTGCGGGTCAGTGTGTGAGTCAGTGTGTGAGGCAGTGTGCGGGACAGTGTGCGGGTCAGTGTGTGGGTCAGTATGTGAGTCAGTGTGTGAGTCAGTGTGTGAATCAGTGTGTGGGTCAGTGTGCGGGTCAGTGTGCGAGTCAGTGTGCGGGTCAGTGTGCGAGTCAGAGTGCGAGTCAGTATGTGAGTCAGTGTGGGAGTCAGTGAGTGGGTCAGTGTGTGAATCAGTGTGTGAATCAGTGTGTGAGTCAGTGTGTGAGTCAGGGTGGGAGACAGTGAGGGAGTCAGTGTGTGGGTCAGTGTGTGAATGAGTGTGTGAATCAGTGTGTGAGTCAGTGTGTGAGTCAGTGTGCGAGACTGTGTGAGTCAGTGTGCGGGTCAGTGTGCGAGTCAGTGTGCGGGTCAGTGTGCGAGTCAGTGTGTGAGTCAGTGTGTGAGTCAGTGTGTGAGTCAGTGTGTGGATCAGTGGGTGAGTCAGTGTGTGAGTCAGTGTGTGGGTCACTGTGTGAGTCAGTGTGCGGGTCAGTGTGTGAGTTAGTGTGTGGGTCAGTGAGCGAGTCAGTGTGCGGGTCAGTGTGCGGGTCAGTGTGTGAATCAGTGTGTGAGTCAGTGTGTGGGTCTGTGTGCGGTGAGTGTGCGGATCAGTGCGTGAGTCAGTGTGTGGGTCAGTGTGTGAGTCAGTGTGTGGGTCAGTGTGTGAGTCAGTGTGCGAGTCAGTGTGTGGGTCAGTGTGTGGGTCAGTGTGTGAGTCAGTGTGTGAGTCAGTGTGCGGGTCAGTGTGTGAGTCAGTGTGTGAGTCAGTGTGCTGGTCAGTGTGTGGGTCAGTGTGTGAGTCAGTGTGTGAGTCAGTGTGCGGGTCAGTGTGCGGGTCGTGTGTGGGTTTGTGTGGGGTCAGTGTGTGAGTCAGTGTGTGAGTCAGTGTGTGAGTCAGTGTATGAGTCAGTGTGTGAGTCAGTGTGCGAGTCAGTGTGCGAGTCAGTGTGCGGGTCAGTGTGCGGGTCAGTGTGTGAGTCAGTGTGTGAGTCAGTGTGCGGGTCAGTGTGCTGGTCAGTGTGAGAGTCAGTGTGCGGGTCAGTGTGCGAGTCAGTGTGCGGGTCAGTGTGTGAGTCAGTTTGCGGGTCAGTGTGCGGGTCAGTGTGTGAGTCAGTGTGCGAATCAGTGTGTGAGTCAGTGTGTGAGTCAGTGTGCGGGTCAGTGTGTGAGTCAGTGTGTGAGTCAGTGTGCTGGTCAGTGTGTGGGTCTGTGTGTGAGTCAGTGTGTGAGTCAGTGTGCGGGTCAGTGTGCGGGTCGTGTGTGGGTTTGTGTGGGGTCAGTGTGTGAGTCAGTGTGTGAGTCAGTGTGTGAGTCAGTGTATGAGTCAGTGTGTGAGTCAGTGTGCGAGTCAGTGTGTGAGGTAGTGTGTGGGTCAGGGTGCGAATCAGTGTGTGAGTCAGTGTGTGGGTCAGTGTGTGAGTCAGTGTGTGGGTCAGTGTGTGAGTCAGTGTGTGGGTCAGTGTGCGGGTCAGTGTGTTAATCAGTGTGTGAGTCAGTGTGTGAGTCAGTGTGTGGGTCAATGTGTGGGTCAGTGTGTGAGTCAGTGTGCTGGTCATTGTGCGGGTCAGTGTGTGAGTCAGTGCGTGAGTCAGTGTGTGAGTCAGTGTATGAGTCAGTGTGTGAGTCACTGTGTGAGTCAGTGTGTGGGTTAGTGTGTGGGTCAGTGTGCGGATCAGTGTGTGAGTCAGTGTGTGAGTCAGTGCGTGGGTCAGTGTGCGGGTCAGTGTGTGAATCAGTGTGTGGGTCAGTGTGTGAGTCAGTGTGTGGGTCAGTGTCTGAATCAGTGTGTGGGTCAGTGTGTGAGTCAGTGTGTGGGTCAGTGTGCGGGTCAGTGTGTGAATCAGTGTGTGAGTCAGTGTGTGAGTCAGTGTGTGGGTCAGTGTGTGGGTCAGTGTGCGAGTCAGTGTGTGTGTGAGTCAGTGTGTGGGTCAGTGTGCGGGTCACTGTGTGAGTCAGTGTGTGAGGCAGTGTGCGGGACAGTGTGCGGGTCAGTGTGTGGGTCAGTATGTGAGTCAGTGTGTGAGTCAGTGTGTGAATCAGTGTGTGGGTCAGTGTGCGGGTCAGTGTGCGAGTCAGTGTGCGGGTCAGTGTGCGAGTCAGAGTGCGAGTCAGTATGTGAGTCAGTGTGGGAGTCAGTGAGTGGGTCAGTGTGTGAATCAGTGTGTGAATCAGTGTGTGAGTCAGTGTGTGAGTCAGGGTGGGAGACAGTGAGGGAGTCAGTGTGTGGGTCAGTGTGTGAATGAGTGTGTGAATCAGTGTGTGAGTCAGTGTGTGAGTCAGTGTGCGAGACTGTGTGAGTCAGTGTGCGGGTCAGTGTGCGAGTCAGTGTGCGGGTCAGTGTGCGAGTCAGTGTGTGAGTCAGTGTGTGAGTCAGTGTGTGAGTCAGTGTGTGGATCAGTGGGTGAGTCAGTGTGTGAGTCAGTGTGTGGGTCACTGTGTGAGTCAGTGTGCGGGTCAGTGTGTGAGTTAGTGTGTGGGTCAGTGAGCGAGTCAGTGTGCGGGTCAGTGTGCGGGTCAGTGTGTGAATCAGTGTGTGAGTCAGTGTGTGGGTCTGTGTGCGGTGAGTGTGCGGATCAGTGCGTGAGTCAGTGTGTGGGTCAGTGTGTGAGTCAGTGTGTGGGTCAGTGTGTGAGTCAGTGTGCGAGTCAGTGTGTGGGTCAGTGTGTGGGTCAGTGTGTGAGTCAGTGTGTGAGTCAGTGTGCGGGTCAGTGTGTGAGTCAGTGTGTGAGTCAGTGTGCTGGTCAGTGTGTGGGTCAGTGTGTGAGTCAGTGTGTGAGTCAGTGTGCGGGTCAGTGTGCGGGTCGTGTGTGGGTTTGTGTGGGGTCAGTGTGTGAGTCAGTGTGTGAGTCAGTGTGTGAGTCAGTGTATGAGTCAGTGTGTGAGTCAGTGTGCGAGTCAGTGTGCGAGTCAGTGTGCGGGTCAGTGTGCGGGTCAGTGTGTGAGTCAGTGTGTGAGTCAGTGTGCGGGTCAGTGTGCTGGTCAGTGTGAGAGTCAGTGTGCGGGTCAGTGTGCGAGTCAGTGTGCGGGTCAGTGTGTGAGTCAGTTTGCGGGTCAGTGTGCGGGTCAGTGTGTGAGTCAGTGTGCGAATCAGTGTGTGAGTCAGTGTGCGGGTCAGTGTGCGGGTCAGTGTGCGGGTCAGTGTGTGAGTCAGTGTGTGAGTCAGTGTGTGAGTCACTGTGTGAGTCACTGTGCGGGTCAGTGCGTCGGTCAGTGTGCGGGTCAGTGTGTGAGTCAGTGTGCGAGTCAGTGTGCGAGTCAGTTTGCGGGTCAGTGTGCAGGTCAGTGTGTGAATCAGTTTGTGAGTCAGTGTGCGACTCAGTGTGCAGGTCAGTGTGTGAGTCAGTGTGTGAGTCAGTGTGTGGTTCAGTGTGCGGTCAGTGTGTGGATCAGTGTGTGAGTCAGTGTGAGGGTCAGTGTGCGGGTCAGTGTGCGGGTCAGTGTGTGAGTCAGTGTGTGAGTCAGTGTGCGCGTCAGTATGGAGACAGTGTGGGAGTCAGTGTGTGGGTCAGTGTGTGAATGAGTGTGTGATTCAGTGTGTGAGTCAGTGTGTGAGTCAGTGTGCGAGACAGTGTGTGAGTCAGTGTACGGGTCAGTGTGCGAGTCAGTGTGTGTGTGAGTCAGTGTGCGGGTCAGTGTGCGGGTCAGTGTGTGAGTCAGTGTGTGAGTCAGTGTGCGGGTCAGTGTGCGGGTCAGTGTGCGGGTCAGTGTGTGAGTCAGTGTGTGAGTCAGTGTGTGAATCAGTGTGTGGGTCAGTGTGCGGGTCAATGTGCGAGTCAGTGTGCGAGTCAGTGTGCGAGTCAGTGTGCGGGTCAGTGTGTGAATCAGTGTGCGGGTCAGTGTGCGAGTCAGTGTGCGGGTCAGTGTGCGGGTCAGTGTGTGACTCAGAGTGTGGGTCAGTGTGTGGGTCAGTGTGTGGGTCAGTGTGTGAATCAGTGTGTGTCAGTATGTGGGTCAGTGTGCCGGTCAGTGTGTGAGTCAGTGTGTGGGTCAGTGTGTGAGTCAGTGTGTGAGTCAGTGTGTGAGTCAGTGTATGAGTCAGTGAGTGAGTCACTGTGTGAGTCAGTGTGTGGGTTAGTGTCTGGGTCAGTGTGCGGATCAGTGTGTGAGTCAATGTGTGAGTCAGTGTGTGGGTCAGTGTGCGGGTCAGTGTGTGAATCAGTGTGTGGGTCAGTGTGTGAGTCAGTGTGTGGGTCAGTATCTGAATCAGTGTGTGTGTCAGTGTGTGAGTCAGTGTGTGGGTCAGTGTGCGGCTCAGTGTGTGAATCAGTGTGCGAGTCAGTGTGTGAGTCAGTGTGTGAGTCAATGTATGAGTCAGTGTGTGAGTCACTGTGTGAGTCAGTGTGTGGGTTAGTGTGTGGGTCATTGTGCGGATCAGTGTGTGAGTCAGTGTGTGAGTCAGTGTGTGGGTCAGTGTGCGGGTCAGTGTGTGAATCAGTGTGTGGGTCAGTGTGTGATTCAGTGTGTGGGTCAGTATCTGAAGCAGTGTGTGGGTCAGTGTGTGAGTCCGTGTGTGGGTCAGTGTGCGGGTCAGTGTGTGAATCAGTGTGTGAGTCAGTGTGTGAGTCAGTGTGTGGGTCAGTGTGTGGGTCAGTGTGTGAGTCAGTGTGCTGGTCAGTGTGCAGGTCAGTGTGTGAGTCAGTGTGCGGGTCAGTGTGCGAGTCAGTGTGCGGGTCAGTGTGCGAGTCAGTGTGCGGGTCTGTGTGCGAGTCAGTGTGCGGGTCAGTGTGCGGGTCAGTGTGCGAGTCAGTGTGAGGGTCAGTGTGCGAGTCAGTGTGCGGGTCAGTGTGCGGGTCAGTGTGCGAGTCAGTGTGCGAGTCAGTGTGCGGGTCAGTGTGCACGTCAGTGTGTGAGTCAGTGTGCGGGTCAGTGTGCGAGTCGGTGTGCGGGTCAGTGTATGAGTCAGTGTGCGGGTCAGTTTGCAAGTCAGTGTGCGGGTCAGTCGGTGGGTCAGTGTGTGAGTCAGTGTACGGGTCAGTGTGCGGGTCAGTGTGCGGGTCAGTGTGCGGGTCAGTGTGCGGGTCAGTGTGCGAGTCAGTGTGTGGTTCAGTGTGCGGGTCAGTGTGCGGGTCTGTGTGTGAATCAGTGTGTGAGTCAGTGTGCGAGTCAGTGTGCGGGTCAGTGTGTGAGTCAGTGTGTGGTTCAGTGTGCGGTCAGTGTGTGGATCAGTGTGTGAGTCAGTGTGCGGGTCAGTGTACGGGTCAGTGTGCGGGTCAGTGTGTGAGTCAGTGTGCGGGTCAGTGTGCGAGTCAGTGTGCGGGTCAGTGTGCGAGTCAGAGTGCGTGTCAGTCTGCGGGTCAGTGTGTGAATCAGTGTGTGAGTCAGTGTGCGAGTCAGTGTGTGGGTCAGTGTGTGAGTCAGTGTGTGAGTCAGTGTGTGGTTCAGTGTGCGGTCAGTGTGTGGATCAGTGTGTGAGTCAGTGTGCGGGTCAGTGTGTTAGTCAGTGTGCGAGTCAGTGTGTGAGTCAGTGTGTGAGTCATTGTGCGGGTCAGCGTGGGAGACAGTGTGGGAGTCAGTGTGTGGGTCAGTGTGTGAATCAGTGTGTGAATCAGTGTGTGAGTCAGTATGTGAGTCAGTGTGCGAGACAGTGTGCGAGACAGTGTGTGAGTCACTGTGTGGGTCAGTGTGCGAGTCAGTGTGTGTGTGAGTCAGTGTGTGGGTCAGTGTGCGGGTCAGTGTGTGAGTCAGTGTGTGAGGCAGTGTGCGGGACAGTGTGCGGGTCAGTGTGTGGGTCAGTATGTGAGTCAGTGTGTGAGTCAGTGTGTGAATCAGTGTGTGGGTCAGTGTGCGGGTCAGTGTGCGAGTCAGTGTGCGGGTCAGTATGCGAGTCAGAGTGCGAGTCAGTATGTGAGTCAGTGTGGGAGTCAGTGAGTGGGTCAGTGTGTGAATCAGTGTGTGAATCAGTGTGTGAGTCAGTGTGTGAGTCAGGGTGGGAGACAGTGAGGGAGTCAGTGTGTGGGTCAGTGTGTGAATGAGTGTGTGAATCAGTGTGTGAGTCAGTGTGTGAGTCAGTGTGCGAGACTGTGTGAGTCAGTGTGCGGGTCAGTGTGCGAGTCAGTGTGCGGGTCAGTGTGCGAGTCAGTGTGTGAGTCAGTGTGTGAGTCAGTGTGTGAGTCAGTGTGTGGATCAGTGGGTGAGTCAGTGTGTGAGTCAGTGTGTGGGTCACTGTGTGAGTCAGTGTGCGGGTCAGTGTGTGAGTTAGTGTGTGGGTCAGTGAGCGAGTCAGTGTGCGGGTCAGTGTGCGGGTCAGTGTGTGAATCAGTGTGTGAGTCAGTGTGTGGGTCAGTGTGCGGTCAGTGTGCGGATCAGTGCGTGAGTCGGTGTGCGGGTCAGTGTGCGGGTCAGTGTGCGGGTAAGTGTGTGAGCCAGTGTGTGAGTCAGTGTGTGAGTCAGTGTGTGAGTCAGTGTGCGGGTCAGTGTGTGAGTCAGTGTGTGGGTCACTGTGTGAGTCAGTGTGCGGGATAGTGTGTGAGTCAGTGTGTGGGTCAGTGTGTGAGTCAGTGTGCGAGTCAGTGTGTGGGTCAGTGTGTGGGTCAGTGTGTGGGTCAGTGTGTGAGTCAGTGTGTGAGTCAGTGTGCGGGTCAGTGTGTGAGTCAGTGTGCGAGTCAGTGTGCTGGTCAGTGTGTGGGTCAGTGTGTGAGTCAGTGTGTGAGTCAGTGTGCGGGTCAGTGTGCGGGTCGTGTGTGGGTTTGTGTGGGGTCAGTGTGTGAGTCAGTGTGTGAGTCAGTGTGTGAGTCAGTGTATGAGTCAGTGTGTGAGTCAGTGTGCGAGTCAGTGTGTGAGGTAGTGTGTGGGTCAGGGTGCGAATCAGTGTGTGAGTCAGTGTGTGGGTCAGTGTGTGAGTCAGTGTGTGGGTCAGTGTGCGGGTCAGTGTGTTAATCAGTGTGTGAGTCAGTATGTGAGTCAGTGTGTGGGTCAATGTGTGGGTCAGTGTGTGAGTCAGTGTGCTGGTCATTGTGCGGGTCAGTGTGTGAGTCAGTGCGTGAGTCAGTGTGTGAGTCAGTGTATGAGTCAGTGTGTGAGTCACTGTGTGAGTCAGTGTGTGGGTTAGTGTGTGGGTCAGTGTGCGGATCAGTGTGTGAGTCAGTGTGTGAGTCAGTGCGTGGGTCAGTGTGCGGGTCAGTGTGTGAATCAGTGTGTGGGTCAGTGTGTGAGTCAGTGTGTGGGTCAGTGTCTGAATCAGTGTGTGGGTCAGTGTGTGAGTCAGTGTGTGGGTCAGTGTGCGGGTCAGTGTGTGAATCAGTGTGTGAGTCAGTGTGTGAGTCAGTGTGTGGGTCGTTGTGTGGGTCAGTGTGTGAGTCAGTGTGCTAGTCAGTGTGCAGGTTAGTGTGTGAGTCAGTGTGCGAGTCAGTGTGCGAGTCAGTGTGCGGGTCAGTGTGCGGGTCAGTATGTGAGTCAGTGTGTGAGTCAGTGTGCGGGTCAGTGTGCTGGTCAGTGTGAGAGTCAGTGTGCGGGTCAGTGTGCGAGTCAGTGTGCGAATCAGTGTGCGGGTCAGTGTGCGGGTCAGTGTGCGGGTCAGTGTGCGGGTCAGTGTGTGAGTCAGTGTGTGAGTCAGTGTGTGAGTCACTGTGTGAGTCACTGTGCGGCTCAGTGCGTCGGTCAGTGTGCGGGTCAGTGTGTGAGTCAGTGTGCGGGTCAGTGTGCGAGTCAGTTTGCGGGTCAGTGTGCGGGTCAGTGTGTGAATCAGTTTGTGAGTCAGTGTGCGACTCAGTGTGCAGGTCAGTGTGTGAGTCAGTGTGTGAGTCAGTGTGTGAGTCAGTGTGTGATCAGTGTGCGAGACAGTGTGCGAGTCAGTGTGCGGGTCAGTGTGCGAGTCAGTGTGCGGGTCAGTGTGCGAGTCAGTGTGTGAGTCAGTGTGTGAGTCAGTGTGTGAGTCAGTGTGTGGGTCAGTGGGTGAGTCAGTGTGTGAGTCAGTGTGCGAGTCAGTGTGCGGGTCAGTGAGCGGGTCAGTGTGTGAGTCAGTGTGTGAGTCAGTGTGTGAGTCAGTGTGTGAGACTGTGTGTGGGTCACTGTGTGTGTCAGTGTGTGGGTCAGTGTGTGATTCAGTGTGTGGGTCAGTGTGTGAGTCAGTGTGCGAGTCAGTGTGCGAGTCAGTGTGTGGGTCAGTGTGTGAGTCAGTGTGTGAGTCAGTGTGTGAGTCAGTGTGTGAGTCAGTGTGTGGGTTAGTGTGTGGGTCAGTGTGCGGATCAGTGAGTGAGTCAGTGTGCGCGTCAGTGTGCAAGTCAGTGTGTGAGTCAGTGTGTGAGTCAGTGTGTGGGTCAGTGTGTGAGTCAGTGTGTGAGTCAGTGTGCGGGTCAGTGTGCGGGTCAGTGTGCGGGTCAGTGTGTTGGTCTGTGTGGGGTCAGTGTGTGAGTCAGTGTGTGAGTCAGTGTGTGAGTCAGTGTGTGGGGTAGTGTGTGGGTCAGTGTGCGAATCAGTGTGTGAGTCAGTGTATTGGTCAGTGTGTGAGTCAGTGTGTGGGTCAGTGTCTTAACCAGTGTGTGGGTCGGTGTGTGAGTCAGTGTGCGGGTCAGTGTGCGGGTCAGTGTGTGAATCAGTGTGTGAGTCAGTGTACGAGTCAGTGTGCGGGTCAGAGAGCGGGTCAGTGTGTGAGTCAGTGTGTGAGTCAGTGTGTGGGTCAGTGTGCGAGTCAGTGTGTGGGTCAGTGAGCGGGTCAGTGTGTGAGTCAGTGTGTGAGTCAGTGTGTGAGTCATTGTGCGGGTCAGTGTGTGAGTCAGTGTGTGAGTCTGTGTGTGGGTCACTGTGTCTGTCAGTGTGCGGGTCAGTGTGTGAGTCAGTGTGTGGGTCAGTGTGTGAGTCAGTGTGTGAGTCAGTGTGCGAGTCAGTGTGCGGGTCAGTGTGTGCGTCAGTGTGTGAGTCAGTGTGTGAGTCAGTGTGTGGGTCAGTGTGTGAGTCAGTGTGTGAGTCAGTGTGCGGGTCAGTTTGCGGGTCAGTGTGCGGGTCAGTGTGTGGGTCTGTGTGGGGTCAGTGTGTGAGTCAGTGTGTGAGTCAGTGTGTGAGTCAGTGTGTGAGTCAGTGTGTGGGGTAGTGTGTGGGTCAGTGTGCGAATCAGTGTGTGAGTCAGTGTGTTGGTCAGTGTGTGAGTCAGTGTGTGGGTCAGTGTCTGAATCAGTGTGTGAGTCAGTGTGTGAGTCAGTGTGTGGGTCAGTGTGTGGGTCAGTGTGTGAGTCAGTGTGCTGGTCAGTGTGCAGGTCAGTGTGTGAGTTAGTGTGCGGGTCAGTGTGCGAGTCAGTGTGCGAGTCAGTGTGCGGGTCAGTGTGTGAGTCAGTGTGTGATTCAGTGTGTGGGTCAGTGTGCGCTTAGTGTGCGGATCAGTGTGTGAGTCAGTGTGCGCGTCAGTGTGCGAGTCAGTGTGTGAGTCAGTGTGTGAGTCAGTGTGTGGGTCAGTGTGTTAGTCAGTGTGCGGGTCAGTGTGTGAGTCAGTGTGTGAGTCAGTGTGTGAGTCAGTGTGCGGGTCAGTGTGCGGGTCAATGTGTGAGTCAGCGTGTGGGTCAGTGTGTGAGTCAGTGTGTGAGTCAGTGTGCTGGTCAGTGTGTGGGTCAGTGTGTGAGTCAGTGTGTGAGTCAGTGTGTGAGTCAGTGTGCGGGTCAGTGTGTGAGTCAGTGTGTGAGTCAGTGTGTGAATCAGTGTGCGGGTCAGTATGTGAATCAGTGTGTGAGTCAGTGTGCGGGTCAGTGTGTGAGTCAGTGTGTGAGTCAGTGTGTGGGTCAGTGTGTGGGTCAGTGTGTGAGTCAGTGTGTGAGTCACTGTGTGAGTCAGTGTGTGAGTCAGTGTGTGAGTCAGTGTGTGAGTCAGTGTGTGGGTCAGTTTGTGGGTCAGTGTGTGAGTCAGTGTGTGAGTCAGTGTGTGGGTCAGTGTGCGGGTCAGTGTGCGAGTCAGTGTGTGAGTCAGTGTGTGAGTCAGTGTGCACGTCAGTGTGCACTTCAGTGTGTGAGTCATTGTGTGAGTCAGTGTGTGAGTCAATGTGTGAGTCAGTGTGTGAGTCAGTGTGTGGGTCAGTGTGTGGGTCAGTGTGTGAGTCAGTGTGTGGGTCAGTGTGCGGATCAGTGTGTGGGTCAGTTTGTGAGTCAGTGTGTGGGTAAGTGTGCGGGTCAGTGTGTCGGTCAGTGTGCTGGTCATTGTGTGACTCAGTGTGCGGGTCAGTGTGTGGATCAGTGTGTGGGTCAGTGTGTGAGTCAGTGTGTGGATCAGTTTGCTGGTTAGTGTGTGGATCAGTGTGTGAGTCAGTGAGTGAATCAGTGTGTGAGTCAGTGTGGTGTCAGTGTGTGAGTCAGTGTGTGAAACAGTGTGTGAGTCAGTGTGCGGGTCAGTGTGTGAGTCAGTGTGTGAGTCAGTGTGTGAGTCCGTGTGTGAGTCAGTGTGTGGGTCAGTGTGTGGGTCAGTGTGTGAGTCAGTGTGTGGGTCAGTGTGCGGGTCAATGTGCGGGTCAGTGTGTGAGTCAGTGTGCGGGTCAGTGTGCGGGTCAGTGCGTGGGTCAGTGTGTGAGTCAGTGTGCGGGTCAGTGTGTGAGTCAGTGTGTCATTCAGTGTGTGGGTCAGTGTGCGGGTCAGTGTGCGAGTCAGTGTGCGGGTCAGTGTGCAAGTCAGTGTGCGAGTCAGTGTGTGAGTCAGTGTGTGAGTCAGTGTGTGAGTCAGTGTGGGTGTCAGTGTGTGGGTCAGTGTGTGAATCAGTGTGTGAGTCAGTGTGTGAGTCAGTGTGTGGGTCAGTGTGAGGGTCAGTGTGTGAGTCAGTGTGCTGGTCAGTGTGCAGGTCAGTGTGTGAGTCAGTGTGCGGGTCAGTGTGCGAGTCAGTGTGCGAGTCAGTGTGCGGGTCAGTGTGTGAGTCAGTGTGTGATTCAGTGTGTGGGTCAGTGTGCGCTTAGTGTGCGGATCAGTGTGTGAGTCAGTGTGCACGTCGGTGTGCGAGTCAGTGTGCGAGTCAGTGTGTGAGTCAGTGTGTGAGTCAGTGTGTGGGTCAGTGTGTTAGTCAGTGTGCGGGTCAGTGTGTGAGTCAGTGTGCGGGTCAGTGTGTGAGTCAGTGTGTGGGTCACTGTGTGAGTCAGTGTGCGGGATAGTGTGTGAGTCAGTGTGTGGGTCAGTGTGTGAGTCAGTGTGCGAGTCAGTGTGTGGGTCAGTGTGTGGGTCAGTGTGTGGGTCAGTGTGTGAGTCAGTGTGTGAGTCAGTGTGCGGGTCAGTGTGTGAGTCAGTGTGCGAGTCAGTGTGCTGGTCAGTGTGTGGGTCAGTGTGTGAGTCAGTGTGTGAGTCAGTGTGCGGGTCAGTGTGCGGGTCGTGTGTGGGTTTGTGTGGGGTCAGTGTGTGAGTCAGTGTGTGAGTCAGTGTGTGAGTCAGTGTATGAGTCAGTGTGTGAGTCAGTGTGCGAGTCAGTGTGTGAGGTAGTGTGTGGGTCAGGGTGCGAATCAGTGTGTGAGTCAGTGTGTGGGTCAGTGTGTGAGTCAGTGTGTGGGTCAGTGTGCGGGTCAGTGTGTTAATCAGTGTGTGAGTCAGTATGTGAGTCAGTGTGTGGGTCAATGTGTGGGTCAGTGTGTGAGTCAGTGTGCTGGTCATTGTGCGGGTCAGTGTGTGAGTCAGTGCGTGAGTCAGTGTGTGAGTCAGTGTATGAGTCAGTGTGTGAGTCACTGTGTGAGTCAGTGTGTGGGTTAGTGTGTGGGTCAGTGTGCGGATCAGTGTGTGAGTCAGTGTGTGAGTCAGTGCGTGGGTCAGTGTGCGGGTCAGTGTGTGAATCAGTGTGTGGGTCAGTGTGTGAGTCAGTGTGTGGGTCAGTGTCTGAATCAGTGTGTGGGTCAGTGTGTGAGTCAGTGTGTGGGTCAGTGTGCGGGTCAGTGTGTGAATCAGTGTGTGAGTCAGTGTGTGAGTCAGTGTGTGGGTCGTTGTGTGGGTCAGTGTGTGAGTCAGTGTGCTAGTCAGTGTGCAGGTTAGTGTGTGAGTCAGTGTGCGAGTCAGTGTGCGAGTCAGTGTGCGGGTCAGTGTACGGGTCAGTATGTGAGTCAGTGTGTGAGTCAGTGTGCGGGTCAGTGTGCTGGTCAGTGTGAGAGTCAGTGTGCGGGTCAGTGTGCGAGTCAGTGTGCGAATCAGTGTGCGGGTCAGTGTGCGGGTCAGTGTGCGGGTCAGTGTGCGGGTCAGTGTGTGAGTCAGTGTGTGAGTCAGTGTGTGAGTCACTGTGTGAGTCACTGTGCGGCTCAGTGCGTCGGTCAGTGTGCGGGTCAGTGTGTGAGTCAGTGTGCGGGTCAGTGTGCGAGTCAGTTTGCGGGTCAGTGTGCGGGTCAGTGTGTGAATCAGTTTGTGAGTCAGTGTGCGACTCAGTGTGCAGGTCAGTGTGTGAGTCAGTGTGTGAGTCAGTGTGTGAGTCAGTGTGTGATCAGTGTGCGAGACAGTGTGCGAGTCAGTGTGCGGGTCAGTGTGCGAGTCAGTGTGCGGGTCAGTGTGCGAGTCAGTGTGTGAGTCAGTGTGTGAGTCAGTGTGTGAGTCAGTGTGTGGGTCAGTGGGTGAGTCAGTGTGTGAGTCAGTGTGCGAGTCAGTGTGCGGGTCAGTGAGCGGGTCAGTGTGTGAGTCAGTGTGTGAGTCAGTGTGTGAGTCAGTGTGTGAGACTGTGTGTGGGTCACTGTGTGTGTCAGTGTGTGGGTCAGTGTGTGATTCAGTGTGTGGGTCAGTGTGTGAGTCAGTGTGCGAGTCAGTGTGCGAGTCAGTGTGTGGGTCAGTGTGTGAGTCAGTGTGTGAGTCAGTGTGTGAGTCAGTGTGTGAGTCAGTGTGTGGGTTAGTGTGTGGGTCAGTGTGCGGATCAGTGAGTGAGTCAGTGTGCGCGTCAGTGTGCGAGTCAGTGTGTGAGTCAGTGTGTGAGTCAGTGTGTGGGTCAGTGTGTGAGTCAGTGTGTGAGTCACTGTGCGGGTCAGTGTGCGGGTCAGTGTGCGGGTCAGTGTGTTGGTCTGTGTGGGGTCAGTGTGTGAGTCAGTGTGTGAGTCAGTGTGTGAGTCAGTGTGTGGGGTAGTGTGTGGGTCAGTGTGCGAATCAGTGTGTGAGTCAGTGTATTGGTCAGTGTGTGAGTCAGTGTGTGGGTCAGTGTCTTAACCAGTGTGTGGGTCGGTGTGTGAGTCAGTGTGCGGGTCAGTGTGCGGGTCAGTGTGTGAATCAGTGTGTGAGTCAGTGTACGAGTCAGTGTGCGGGTCAGAGAGCGGGTCAGTGTGTGAGTCAGTGTGTGAGTCAGTGTGTGGGTCAGTGTGCGAGTCAGTGTGTGGGTCAGTGAGCGGGTCAGTGTGTGAGTCAGTGTGTGAGTCAGTGTGTGAGTCATTGTGCGGGTCAGTGTGTGAGTCAGTGTGTGAGTCTGTGTGTGGGTCACTGTGTCTGTCAGTGTGCGGGTCAGTGTGTGAGTCAGTGTGTGGGTCAGTGTGTGAGTCAGTGTGTGAGTCAGTGTGCGAGTCAGTGTGCGGGTCAGTGTGTGCGTCAGTGTGTGAGTCAGTGTGTGAGTCAGTGTGTGGGTCAGTGTGTGAGTCAGTGTGTGAGTCAGTGTGCGGGTCAGTTTGCGGGTCAGTGTGCGGGTCAGTGTGTGGGTCTGTGTGGGGTCAGTGTGTGAGTCAGTGTGTGAGTCAGTGTGTGAGTCAGTGTGTGAGTCAGTGTGTGGGGTAGTGTGTGGGTCAGTGTGCGAATCAGTGTGTGAGTCAGTGTGTTGGTCAGTGTGTGAGTCAGTGTGTGGGTCAGTGTCTGAATCAGTGTGTGAGTCAGTGTGTGAGTCAGTGTGTGGGTCAGTGTGTGGGTCAGTGTGTGAGTCAGTGTGCTGGTCAGTGTGCAGGTCAGTGTGTGAGTTAGTGTGCGGGTCAGTGTGCGAGTCAGTGTGCGAGTCAGTGTGCGGGTCAGTGTGTGAGTCAGTGTGTGATTCAGTGTGTGGGTCAGTGTGCGCTTAGTGTGCGGATCAGTGTGTGAGTCAGTGTGCGCGTCAGTGTGCGAGTCAGTGTGTGAGTCAGTGTGTGAGTCAGTGTGTGGGTCAGTGTGTTAGTCAGTGTGCGGGTCAGTGTGTGAGTCAGTGTGTGAGTCAGTGTGTGAGTCAGTGTGCGGGTCAGTGTGCGGGTCAATGTGTGAGTCAGCGTGTGGGTCAGTGTGTGAGTCAGTGTGTGAGTCAGTGTGCTGGTCAGTGTGTGGGTCAGTGTGTGAGTCAGTGTGTGAGTCAGTGTGTGAGTCAGTGTGCGGGTCAGTGTGTGAGTCAGTGTGTGAGTCAGTGTGTGAATCAGTGTGCGGGTCAGTATGTGAATCAGTGTGTGAGTCAGTGTGCGGGTCAGTGTGTGAGTCAGTGTGTGAGTCAGTGTGTGGGTCAGTGTGTGGGTCAGTGTGTGAGTCAGTGTGTGAGTCACTGTGTGAGTCAGTGTGTGAGTCAGTGTGTGAGTCAGTGTGTGAGTCAGTGTGTGGGTCAGTTTGTGGGTCAGTGTGTGAGTCAGTGTGTGAGTCAGTGTGTGGGTCAGTGTGCGGGTCAGTGTGCGAGTCAGTGTGTGAGTCAGTGTGTGAGTCAGTGTGCACGTCAGTGTGCACTTCAGTGTGTGAGTCATTGTGTGAGTCAGTGTGTGAGTCAATGTGTGAGTCAGTGTGTGAGTCAGTGTGTGGGTCAGTGTGTGGGTCAGTGTGTGAGTCAGTGTGTGGGTCAGTGTGCGGATCAGTGTGTGGGTCAGTTTGTGAGTCAGTGTGTGGGTAAGTGTGCGGGTCAGTGTGTCGGTCAGTGTGCTGGTCATTGTGTGACTCAGTGTGCGGGTCAGTGTGTGGATCAGTGTGTGGGTCAGTGTGTGAGTCAGTGTGTGGATCAGTTTGCTGGTTAGTGTGTGGATCAGTGTGTGAGTCAGTGAGTGAATCAGTGTGTGAGTCAGTGTGGTGTCAGTGTGTGAGTCAGTGTGTGAAACAGTGTGTGAGTCAGTGTGCGGGTCAGTGTGTGAGTCAGTGTGTGAGTCAGTGTGTGAGTCCGTGTGTGAGTCAGTGTGTGGGTCAGTGTGTGGGTCAGTGTGTGAGTCAGTGTGTGGGTCAGTGTGCGGGTCAATGTGCGGGTCAGTGTGTGAGTCAGTGTGCGGGTCAGTGTGCGGGTCAGTGCGTGGGTCAGTGTGTGAGTCAGTGTGCGGGTCAGTGTGTGAGTCAGTGTGTCATTCAGTGTGTGGGTCAGTGTGCGGGTCAGTGTGCGAGTCAGTGTGCGGGTCAGTGTGCAAGTCAGTGTGCGAGTCAGTGTGTGAGTCAGTGTGTGAGTCAGTGTGTGAGTCAGTGTGGGTGTCAGTGTGTGGGTCAGTGTGTGAATCAGTGTGTGAGTCAGTGTGTGAGTCAGTGTGTGGGTCAGTGTGAGGGTCAGTGTGTGAGTCAGTGTGCTGGTCAGTGTGCAGGTCAGTGTGTGAGTCAGTGTGCGGGTCAGTGTGCGAGTCAGTGTGCGAGTCAGTGTGCGGGTCAGTGTGTGAGTCAGTGTGTGATTCAGTGTGTGGGTCAGTGTGCGCTTAGTGTGCGGATCAGTGTGTGAGTCAGTGTGCACGTCGGTGTGCGAGTCAGTGTGCGAGTCAGTGTGTGAGTCAGTGTGTGAGTCAGTGTGTGGGTCAGTGTGTTAGTCAGTGTGCGGGTCAGTGTGTGAGTCAGTGTGTGAGTCAGTGTGTGAGTCAGTGTGCGGGTCAGTGTGCGGGTCAGTGTGCGGGTCAATGTGTGAGTCAGCGTGTGGGTCAGTGTGTGAGTCAGTGTGTGAGTCAGTGTGCTGGTCAGTGTGTGGGTCAATGTGTGAGTCAGTGTGTGAGTCAGTGTGTGAGTCAGTTTGCGGGTCAGTGTGTGAGTCAGTGTGTGAGTCAGTGTGTGAATCAGTGTGCGGGTCAGTATGTGAATCAGTGTGTGAGTCAGTGTGTGAGTCAGTGTGCGGGTCAGTGTGTGAGTCAGTGTGTGAGTCAGTGTGTGGGTCAGTGTGTGGGTCAGTGTGTGAGTCAGTGTGTGAGTCACTGTGTGAGTCAGTGTGTGAGTCAGTGTGTGAGTCAGTGTGTGAGTCAGTGTGTGGGTCAGTTTGTGGGTCAGTGTGTGAGTCAGTGTGTGAGTCAGTGTGTGGGTCAGTGTGCGGGTCAGTGAGCGGGTCAGTGTGTGAGTCAGTGTGTGAGTCAGTGTGTGGGTCAGTGTGCGAGTCAGTGTGTGGGTCAGTGAGCGGGTCAGTGTGTGAGTCAGTGTGTGAGTCAGTGTGTGAGTCAGTGTGCGGGTCAGTGTGTGAGTCAGTGTGTGAGTCTGTGTGTGGGTCACTGTGTGTGTCAGTGTGCGGGTCAGTGTGTGAGTCAGTGTGTGGGTCAGTGTGTGAGTCAGTGTGTGAGTCAGTGTGCGAGTCAGTGTGTGGGTCAGTGTGTGAGTCAGTGTGTGAGTCAGTGTGTGAGTCAGTGTGTGGGTCAGTGTGTGGGTCTGTGTGGGGTCAGTGTGTGAGTCAGTATGTGAGTCAGTGTGTGAGTCAGTGTGTGAGTCAGTGTGTGGGGTAGTGTGTGGGTCAGTGTGTGAATCAGTGTGTGAGTCAGTGTGTTGGTCAGTGTGTGAGTCAGTGTGTGGGTCAGTGTCTGAATCAGTGTGTGAGTCAGTGTGTGAGTCAGTGTGTGGGTCAGTGTGTGGGTCTGTGTGTGAGTCAGTGTGCTGGTCAGTGTGCAGGTCAGTGTGTGAGTCAGTGTGCGGGTCAGTGCGCGAGTCAGTGTGCGAGTCAGTGTGCGGGTCAGTGTGTGAGTCAGTGTGTGATTCAGTGTGTGGGTCAGTGTGCGGTTAGTGTGCGGATCAGTGTGTGAGTCAGTGTGCGCGTCAGTGTGCGAGTCAGTGTGTGAGTCAGTGTGTGAGTCAGTGTGTGGGTCAGTGTGTTAGTCAGTGTGCGGGTCAGTGTGTGAGTCAGTGTGTGAGTCAGTGTGTGAGTCAGTGTGCGGGTCAGTGTGCGGATCAATGTGTGAGTCAGCGTGTGGGTCAGTGTGTGAGTCAGTGTGTGAGTCAGTGTGCTGGTCAGTGTGTGGGTCAGTGTGTGAGTCAGTGTGTGAGTCAGTGTGTGAGTCAGTGTGCGGGTCAGTGTGTGAGTCAGTGTGTGAGTCAGTGTGTGAATCAGTGTGCGGGTCAGTATGTGAATCAGTGTGTGAGTCAGTGTGTGAGTCAGTGTGTGGGTCAGTGTGTGAGTCAGTGTGTGAGTCAGTGTGTGGGTCAGTGTGTGGGTCAGTGTGTGAGTCAGTGTGTGAGTCAGTGTGTGAGTCAGTGTTTGAGTCAGTGTGTGAGTCAGTGTGTGGGTCAGTTTGTGGGTCAGTGTGTGAGTCAGTGTGTGAGTCAGTGTGTGGGTCAGTGTGCGGGTCAGTGTGCGAGTCAGTGTGTGAGTCAGTGTGTGAGTCAGTGTGCACGTCAGTGTGCACTTCAGTGTGTGAGTCATTGTGTGAGTCAGTGTGTGAGTCAATGTGTGAGTCTGTGTGTGAGTCAGTGTTTGGGTCAGTGTGTGGGTCAGTGTGTGAGTCAGTGTGTGGGTCAGTGTGCGGATCAGTGTGTGGGTCAGTGCCTGAGTCAGTGTGTGGGTAAGTGTGCGGGTCAGTGTGTCGGTCAGTGTGCGGGTCAGTGTGTGACTCAGTGTGCGGGTCAGTGTGTGGATCAGTGTGTGGGTCAGTGTGTGAGTCAGTGTGTGGATCAGTGTGCTGGTTAGTGTGTGGATCAGTGTGTGAGTCAGTGAGTGAATCAGTGCGTGAGTCAGTGTGGTGTCAGTGTGTGAGTCAGTGTGTGAAACAGTGTGTGAGTCAGTGTGCGGGTCAGTGTGTGAGTCAGTGTGTGAGTCAGTGTGTGAGTCCGTGTGTGAGTCAGTGTGTGGGTCAGTGTGTGGGTCAGTGTGTGAGTCAGTGTGTGGGTCAGTGTGCGGGTCAATGTGCGGGTCAGTGTGTGAGTCATTGTGCGGGTCAGTGTGCGGGTCAGTGCGTGGGTCATTGTGTGAGTCAGTGTGCGGGTCAGTGTGTGAGTCAGTGTGTAATTCAGTGTGTGGGTCAGTGTGCGGGTCAGTGTGCGAGTCAGTGTGCGGGTCAGTGTGCGAGTCAGTGTTCGAGTCAGTGTGTGAGTCAGTGTGTGAGTCAGGGTGTGAGTCAGTGTGGGAGTCAGTGTGTGGGTCAGTGTGTGAATCAGTGTGTGAATCAGTGTGTGAGTCAGTGTGTGAGTCAGGGTGTGAGTCAGTGTGTGAGTCAGTGTGGGAGACAGTGTGCGAGTCAATGTGTGGGTCAGTGTGTGAATCAGTGTGTGATTCAGTGTGTTGGTCAGTGTGTGAGTCAGTGTGTGGGTCAGTGTCTGAATCAGTGTGTGAGTCAGTGTGTGGGGTAGTGTGTGGGTCAGTGTGCGAATCAGTGTGTGAGTCAGTGTGTTGGTCAGTGTGTGAGTCAGTGTGTGGGTCAGTGTCTGAATCAGTGTGTGAGTCAGTGTGTGAGTCAGTGTGTGGGTCAGTGTGTGGGTCAGTGTGTGAGTCAGTGTGCTGGTCAGTGTGCAGGTCAGTGTGTGAGTTAGTGTGCGGGTCAGTGTGCGAGTCAGTGTGCGAGTCAGTGTGCGGGTCAGTGTGTGAGTCAGTGTGTGATTCAGTGTGTGGGTCAGTGTGCGCTTAGTGTGCGGATCAGTGTGTGAGTCAGTGTGCGCGTCAGTGTGCGAGTCAGTGTGTGAGTCAGTGTGTGAGTCAGTGTGTGGGTCAGTGTGTTAGTCAGTGTGCGGGTCAGTGTGTGAGTCAGTGTGTGAGTCAGTGTGTGAGTCAGTGTGCGGGTCAGTGTGCGGGTCAATGTGTGAGTCAGCGTGTGGGTCAGTGTGTGAGTCAGTGTGTGAGTCAGTGTGCTGGTCAGTGTGTGGGTCAGTGTGTGAGTCAGTGTGTGAGTCAGTGTGTGAGTCAGTGTGCGGGTCAGTGTGTGAGTCAGTGTGTGAGTCAGTGTGTGAATCAGTGTGCGGGTCAGTATGTGAATCAGTGTGTGAGTCAGTGTGCGGGTCAGTGTGTGAGTCAGTGTGTGAGTCAGTGTGTGGGTCAGTGTGTGGGTCAGTGTGTGAGTCAGTGTGTGAGTCACTGTGTGAGTCAGTGTGTGAGTCAGTGTGTGAGTCAGTGTGTGAGTCAGTGTGTGGGTCAGTTTGTGGGTCAGTGTTTGAGTCAGTGTGTGAGTCAGTGTGTGGGTCAGTGTGCGGGTCAGTGTGCGAGTCAGTGTGTGAGTCAGTGTGTGAGTCAGTGTGCACGTCAGTGTGCACTTCAGTGTGTGAGTCATTGTGTGAGTCAGTGTGTGAGTCAATGTGTGAGTCAGTGTGTGAGTCAGTGTGTGGGTCAGTGTGTGGGTCAGTGTGTGAGTCAGTGTGTGGGTCAGTGTGCGGATCAGTGTGTGGGTCAGTTTGTGAGTCAGTGTGTGGGTAAGTGTGCGGGTCAGTGTGTCGGTCAGTGTGCTGGTCATTGTGTGACTCAGTGTGCGGGTCAGTGTGTGGATCAGTGTGTGGGTCAGTGTGTGAGTCAGTGTGTGGATCAGTTTGCTGGTTAGTGTGTGGATCAGTGTGTGAGTCAGTGAGTGAATCAGTGTGTGAGTCAGTGTGGTGTCAGTGTGTGAGTCAGTGTGTGAAACAGTGTGTGAGTCAGTGTGCGGGTCAGTGTGTGAGTCAGTGTGTGAGTCAGTGTGTGAGTCCGTGTGTGAGTCAGTGTGTGGGTCAGTGTGTGGGTCAGTGTGTGAGTCAGTGTGTGGGTCAGTGTGCGGGTCAATGTGCGGGTCAGTGTGTGAGTCAGTGTGCGGGTCAGTGTGCGGGTCAGTGCGTGGGTCAGTGTGTGAGTCAGTGTGCGGGTCAGTGTGTGAGTCAGTGTGTCATTCAGTGTGTGGGTCAGTGTGCGGGTCAGTGTGCGAGTCAGTGTGCGGGTCAGTGTGCAAGTCAGTGTGCGAGTCAGTGTGTGAGTCAGTGTGTGAGTCAGTGTGTGAGTCAGTGTGGGTGTCAGTGTGTGGGTCAGTGTGTGAATCAGTGTGTGAGTCAGTGTGTGAGTCAGTGTGTGGGTCAGTGTGAGGGTCAGTGTGTGAGTCAGTGTGCTGGTCAGTGTGCAGGTCAGTGTGTGAGTCAGTGTGCGGGTCAGTGTGCGAGTCAGTGTGCGAGTCAGTGTGCGGGTCAGTGTGTGAGTCAGTGTGTGATTCAGTGTGTGGGTCAGTGTGCGCTTAGTGTGCGGATCAGTGTGTGAGTCAGTGTGCACGTCGGTGTGCGAGTCAGTGTGTGAGTCAGTGTGTGAGTCAGTGTGTGGGTCAGTGTGTTAGTCAGTGTGCGGGTCAGTGTGTGAGTCAGTGTGTGAGTCAGTGTGTGAGTCAGTGTGCGGGTCAGTGTGCGGGTCAGTGTGCGGGTCAATGTGTGAGTCAGCGTGTGGGTCAGTGTGTGAGTCAGTGTGTGAGTCAGTGTGCTGGTCAGTGTGTGGGTCAATGTGTGAGTCAGTGTGTGAGTCAGTGTGTGAGTCAGTGTGCGGGTCAGTGTGTGAGTCAGTGTGTGAGTCAGTGTGTGAATCAGTGTGCGGGTCAGTATGTGAATCAGTGTGTGAGTCAGTGTGTGAGTCAGTGTGCGGGTCAGTGTGTGAGTCAGTGTGTGAGTCAGTGTGTGGGTCAGTGTGTGGGTCAGTGTGTGAGTCAGTGTGTGAGTCAGTGTGTGAGTCAGTGTGTGAGTCAGTGTGTGAGTCAGTGTGTGAGTCAGTGTGTGGGTCAGTTTGTGGGTCAGTGTGTGAGTCAGTGTGTGAGTCAGTGTGTGGGTCAGTGTGCGGGTCAGTGAGCGGGTCAGTGTGTGAGTCAGTGTGTGAGTCAGTGTGTGGGTCAGTGTGCGAGTCAGTGTGTGGGTCAGTGAGCGGGTCAGTGTGTGAGTCAGTGTGTGAGTCAGTGTGTGAGTCAGTGTGCGGGTCAGTGTGTGAGTCAGTGTGTGAGTCTGTGTGTGGGTCACTGTGTGTGTCAGTGTGCGGGTCAGTGTGTGAGTCAGTGTGTGGGTCAGTGTGTGAGTCAGTGTGTGAGTCAGTGTGCGAGTCAGTGTGTGGGTCAGTGTGTGAGTCAGTGTGTGAGTCAGTGTGTGAGTCAGTGTGTGGGTCAGTGTGTGGGTCTGTGTGGGGTCAGTGTGTGAGTCAGTATGTGAGTCAGTGTGTGAGTCAGTGTGTGAGTCAGTGTGTGGGGTAGTGTGTGGGTCAGTGTGTGAATCAGTGTGTGAGTCAGTGTGTTGGTCAGTGTGTGAGTCAGTGTGTGGGTCAGTGTCTGAATCAGTGTGTGAGTCAGTGTGTGAGTCAGTGTGTGGGTCAGTGTGTGGGTCTGTGTGTGAGTCAGTGTGCTGGTCAGTGTGCAGGTCAGTGTGTGAGTCAGTGTGCGGGTCAGTGCGCGAGTCAGTGTGCGAGTCAGTGTGCGGGTCAGTGTGTGAGTCAGTGTGTGATTCAGTGTGTGGGTCAGTGTGCGGTTAGTGTGCGGATCAGTGTGTGAGTCAGTGTGCGCGTCAGTGTGCGAGTCAGTGTGTGAGTCAGTGTGTGAGTCAGTGTGTGGGTCAGTGTCTTAGTCAGTGTGCGGGTCAGTGTGTGAGTCAGTGTGTGAGTCAGTGTGTGAGTCAGTGTGCGGGTCAGTGTGCGGATCAATGTGTGAGTCAGCGTGTGGGTCAGTGTGTGAGTCAGTGTGTGAGTCAGTGTGCTGGTCAGTGTGTGGGTCAGTGTGTGAGTCAGTGTGTGAGTCAGTGTGTGAGTCAGTGTGCGGGTCAGTGTGTGAGTCAGTGTGTGAGTCAGTGTGTGAATCAGTGTGCGGGTCAGTATGTGAATCAGTGTGTGAGTCAGTGTGTGAGTCAGTGTGTGGGTCAGTGTGTGAGTCAGTGTGTGAGTCAGTGTGTGGGTCAGTGTGTGGGTCAGTGTGTGAGTCAGTGTGTGAGTCAGTGTGTGAGTCAGTGTTTGAGTCAGTGTGTGAGTCAGTGTGTGGGTCAGTTTGTGGGTCAGTGTGTGAGTCAGTGTGTGAGTCAGTGTGTGGGTCAGTGTGCGGGTCAGTGTGCGAGTCAGTGTGTGAGTCAGTGTGTGAGTCAGTGTGCACGTCAGTGTGCACTTCAGTGTGTGAGTCATTGTGTGAGTCAGTGTGTGAGTCAATGTGTGAGTCAGTGTGTGAGTCAGTGTTTGGGTCAGTGTGTGGGTCAGTGTGTGAGTCAGTGTGTGGGTCAGTGTGCGGATCAGTGTGTGGGTCAGTGCCTGAGTCAGTGTGTGGGTAAGTGTGCGGGTCAGTGTGTCGGTCAGTGTGCGGGTCAGTGTGTGACTCAGTGTGCGGGTCAGTGTGTGGATCAGTGTGTGGGTCAGTGTGTGAGTCAGTGTGTGGATCAGTGTGCTGGTTAGTGTGTGGATCAGTGTGTGAGTCAGTGAGTGAATCAGTGCGTGAGTCAGTGTGGTGTCAGTGTGTGAGTCAGTGTGTGAAACAGTGTGTGAGTCAGTGTGCGGGTCAGTGTGTGAGTCAGTGTGTGAGTCAGTGTGTGAGTCCATGTGTGAGTCAGTGTGTGGGTCAGTGTGTGGGTCAGTGTGTGAGTCAGTGTGTGGGTCAGTGTGCGGGTCAATGTGCGGGTCAGTGTGTGAGTCAGTGTGCGGGTCAGTGTGCGGGTCAGTGCGTGGGTCATTGTGTGAGTCAGTGTGCGGGTCAGTGTGTGAGTCAGTGTGTAATTCAGTGTGTGGGTCAGTGTGCGGGTCAGTGTGCGAGTCAGTGTGCGGGTCAGTGTGCGAGTCAGTGTTCGAGTCAGTGTGTGAGTCAGTGTGTGAGTCAGGGTGTGAGTCAGTGTGGGAGTCAGTGTGTGGGTCAGTGTGTGAATCAGTGTGTGAATCAGTGTGTGAGTCAGTGTGTGAGTCAGGGTGTGAGTCAGTGTGTGAGTCAGTGTGGGAGACAGTGTGCGAGTCAATGTGTGGGTCAGTGTGTGAATCAGTGTGTGATTCAGTGTGTGAGTCAGTGTGTGAGTCAGTGTGTGAGTCAGTGTGCGAGACAGTGTGTGAGTCAGTGTGCTGGTCAGTGTGCGAATAAGTGTGCGGATCAGTGTGTGAGTCAGTGTGTGAGTCAGTGTGCGGGTCAGTGTGCGGTTCAGTGTGCGAGTCAGTGTGTGAGTCAGTGTGCGGGTCAGTGTGCGGGTCAGTGTGCGGGTCAGTGTGCAAGTCAGTGTGCGAATCAGTGTGTGAGTCAGTGTGTGAGTCAGTGTGTGATTCAGGGTATGAGTCAGTGTGTGAGTCAGTGTGGGAGACAGTGTGGGAGTCAGTGTGTGGGTCAGTGTGTGAATCAGTGTGTGAATCAGTGTGTGAGTCAGTGTGCGAGTCAGTGTGCGGGTCCGTGTGCGGGTCAGTGTGTGAGTCAGTATGTAAGTCAGTGTGTTGGTCAGTGTGCGGTCAGTGTGCGGATCAGTGTGTGAGTCAGTCTGCCGCTCAGTGTGCAGGTCAGTGTGTGAGTCAGTGTGCGGGTCAGTGTGCGGTCAGTGTGTGGATCAGTGTGTGAGTCAGTGTGAGGGTCAGTGTGCGGGTCAGTGTGCGGGTCAGTGTGTGAGTCAGTGTGCGAGTCAGTGTGTGTGTCAGTGTGTGAGTCAGTGTGCCGGTCAGTGTGGGAGACAGTGTGGGAGTCAGTGTGTGGGTCAGTGTGTGAATGAGTGTGTGAATCAGTGTGTGAGTCGGTGTGTGAGTCAGTGTGCGAGACAGTGTGTGAGTCAGTGTGCGGGTCAGTGTGCGGGTCAGTATGTGTGAGAGTCAGTGTGCGGGTCAGTGTGCGGGTCAGTGTGTGACTAAGTGTGTGAGTCAGTGTGCGGGTCAGTGTGCGGGTCAGTGTGCGGGTCAGTGTGTGAGTCAGTGTGTGAGTCAGTGTGTGAATCAGTGTGCGGGTCAGTGTGCGGGTCAGTGTGCGAGTCAGTGTGTGAGTCAGTGTGCGAGTCAGTGTGCGGGTCAGTGTGTGAATCAGTGTGCGGGTCAGTGTGCGAGTCAGTGTGCGGGTCAGTGTGCGGGTCAGTGTGTGACTCAGAGAGTGGGTCAGTGTGTGGGTCAGTGTGTGCGTCAGTGTGTGAATCAGTGTGTGTCAGTATGTGGGTCAGTGTGCCGGTCAGTGTGTGAGTCAGTGTGTGAGTCAGTGTGCGGGTCAGTGTGTGAGTCAGTGTGTGAGTCAGTGTGTGAGTCAGTGTATGAGTCAGTGAGTGAGTCACTGTGTGAGTCAGTGTGTGGGTTAGTGTCTGGGTCAGTGTGCGGATCAGTGTGTGAGTCAATGTGTGAGTCAGTGTGTGGGTCAGTGTGCGGGTCAGTGTGTGAATCAGTGTGTGGGTCAGTGTGTGAGTCAGTGTGTGGGTCAGTATCTGAATCAGTGTGTGGGTCAGTGTGTGAGTCAGTGTGTGGGTCAGTGTGCGGGTCAGTGTGTCAATCAGTGTGTGAGTCAGTGTGTGAGTCAGTGTGTGGGTCAGTGTGTGGGTCAGTGTGTGAGTCAGTGTGCTGGTCAGTGTGCAGGTCAGTGTGTGAGTCAGTGTGCGGGTCAGTGTGCGAGTCAGTGTGCGGGTCTGTGTGCGAGTCAGTGTCCGAGTCAGTGTGCGAGTCAGTGTGCAGAACAGTGTGTGAGTCAGTTTGCGGGTCAGTGTGCGGGTCAGTGTGCGAGTGAGTGTGTGAGTCAGTGTGTGAGTCAGTGTATGAGTCAGTGTGTGAGTCACTGTGTGAGTCAGTGTGTGGGTTAGTGTGTGGGTCAGTGTGCGGATCAGTGTGTGAGTCAGTGTGTGAGTCAGTGTGTGTGTGAGTGTGCGGGTCAGTGTGTGAATCAGTGTGTTGGTCAGTGTGTGATTCAGTGTGTGGGTCAGTATCTGAAGCAGTGTGTGGGTCAGTGTGTGAGTCAGTGTGTGGGTCAGCGTGCGGGTCAGTGTGTGAATCAGTGTGTGAGTCAGTGTGTGAGTCAGTGTGTGGGTCAGTGTGTGGGTCAGTGTGTGAGTCAGTGTGCTGGTCAGTGTGCAGGTCAGTGTGTGAGTCAGTGTGCGGGTCAGTGTGCGAGTCAGTGTGCGGGTCAGTGTGCGAGTCAGTGTGCGGGTCAGTGTGCGGGTCAGTGTGCGAGTCAGTGTGCGGGTCAGTGTGCGAGTCAGTGTGCGGGTCAGTGTGCGGTTCAGTGTGCGAGTCAGTGTGCGAGTCAGTGTGCGGGTCAGTGTGCACGTCAGTATGTAAGTCAGTGTGCGGGTCAGTGTGCAAGTCGGTGTGCGGGTCAGTGTGTGAGTCAGTGTGCGGGTCAGTGTGCAAGTCAGTGTGCGGGTCAGTGTGCGGGTCAGTGTATGAGTCAATGTACGGGTCAGTGTGCGGGTCAGTGTGTGGGTCAGTGTGCGGGTCAGTGTGCGGGTCAGTGTGCGAGTCAGTGTGCGGGTCAGTGTGCGGGTCAGTGTGCGGGTCAGTGTGTGGATCAGTGTGTGAGTCAGTGTGCGAGTCAGTGTACGGGTCAGTGTGCGGGTCAGTGTGTGAGTCAGTGTGCGAGTCAATGTGTGAGTCAGTGTGTGAGTCATTGTGCGGGTCATTGTGGGAGACAGTGTGGGAGTCAGTGTGTGGGTCAGTGTGTGAATCAGTGTGTGAATCAGTTTGTGAGTCAGTGTGTGAGTCAGTGCGCGAGACAGTGTGCGAGACAGTGTGTGAGTCAGTGTGTGGGTCAGTGTGCGAGTCAGTGTGTGTGTGAGTCAGTGTGTGAGTCAGTGTGTGAATCAGTGTGTGGTTCAGTGTGCGGGTCAGTGTGCGAGTCAGTGTGCGGGTCAGTGTGCGAGTCAGTGTGCGAGTCAGTGTGTGAGTCAGTGTGGGAGTCAGTGAGTTGGTCAGTGTGTGAATCAGTGTGTGAATCAGTGTGTGAGTCAGTGTGTGAGTCAGGGTGGGAGACAGTGTGGGAGTCAGTGTGTGGGTCAGTGTGTGAATGAGTGTGTGAATCAGTGTGTGAGTCAGTGTGTGATCAGTGTGCGAGACAGTGTGTGAGTCAGTGTGCGGGTCAGTGTGCGAGTCAGTGTGCGGGTCAGAGTGTGAGTCAGTGTGTGAGTCAGTGTGTGGGTCAGTGGGTGAGTCAGTGTGTGAGTCAGTGTGTGAGTCAGTGTGCGAGTCAGTGTGCGGGTCAGTGTGTGAATCAGTGTGCGGGTCAGTGTGCGAGTCAGTGTGCGGGTCAGTGTGCGGGTCAGTGTGTGACTCAGAGAGTGGGTCAGTGTGTGGGTCAGTGTGCGGGTCAGTGTGTGGGTCAGTGTGTGCGTCAGTGTGTGAATCAGTGTGTGTCAGTATGTGGGTCAGTGTGCCGGTCAGTGTGTGAGTCAGTGTGTGAGTCAGTGTGCGGGTCAGTGTGTGAGTCAGTGTGTGAGTCAGTGTGTGAGTCAGTGTATGAGTCAGTGAGTGAGTCACTGTGTGAGTCAGTGTGTGGGTTAGTGTCTGGGTCAGTGTGCGGATCAGTGTGTGAGTCAATGTGTGAGTCAGTGTGTGGGTCAGTGTGCGGGTCAGTGTGTGAATCAGTGTGTGGGTCAGTGTGTGAGTCAGTGTGTGGGTCAGTATCTGAATCAGTGTGTGGGTCAGTGTGTGAGTCAGTGTGTGGGTCAGTGTGCGGGTCAGTGTGTCAATCAGTGTGTGAGTCAGTGTGTGAGTCAGTGTGTTGGTCAGTGTGTGGGTCAGTGTGTGAGTCAGTGTGCTGGTCAGTGTGCAGGTCAGTGTGTGAGTCAGTGTGCGGGTCAGTGTGCGAGTCAGTGTGCGGGTCTGTGTGCGAGTCAGTGTCCGAGTCAGTGTGCGAGTCAGTGTGCAGAACAGTGTGCGAGTCAGTGTGCGGGTCAGTGTGCGGGTCAGTGTGCGAGTGAGTGTGTGAGTCAGTGTGTGAGTCAGTGTATGAGTCAGTGTGTGAGTCACTGTGTGAGTCAGTGTGTGGGTTAGTGTGTGGGTCAGTGTGCGGATCAGTGTGTGAGTCAGTGTGTGAGTCAGTGTGTGGGTCAGTGTGCGGGTCAGTGTGTGAATCAGTGTGTGGGTCAGTGTGTGATTCAGTGTGTGGGTCAGTATCTGAAGCAGTGTGTGGGTCAGTGTGTGAGTCAGTGTGTGGGTCAGCATGCGGGTCAGTGTGTGAATCAGTGTGTGAGTCAGTGTGTGGGTCAGTGTGTGGGTCAGTGTGTGAGTCAGTGTGTGGGTCAGCGTGCGGGTCAGTGTGTGAATCAGTGTGTGAGTCAGTGTGCGAGTCAGTGTGCGGGTCAGTGTGCGAGTCAGTGTGCGGGTCAGTGTGCGAGTCAGTGTGCGGATCAGTGTGCGGGTCAGTGTGCGAGTCAGTGTGCGGGTCAGTGTGCGAGTCAGTGTGCGGGTCAGTGTGCGGTTCAGTGTGCGAGTCAGTGTGCGAGTCAGTGTGCGGGTCAGTGTGCACGTCAGTATGTGAGTCAGTGTGCGGGTCAGTGTGCAAGTCGGTGTGTGAGTCTGTGTGTGGGTCACTGTGTGTGTCAGTGTGCGGGTCAGTGTGTGAGTCAGTGTGTGGGTCAGTGTGTGAGTCAGTGTGTGAGTCAGTGTGCGAGTCAGTGTGTGGGTCAGTGTGTGAGTCAGTGTGTGAGTCAGTGTGTGAGTCAGTGTGTGGGTCAGTGTGTGGGTCTGTGTGGGGTCAGTGTGTGAGTCAGTATGTGAGTCAGTGTGTGAGTCAGTGTGTGAGTCAGTGTGTGGGGTAGTGTGTGGGTCAGTGTGTGAATCAGTGTGTGAGTCAGTGTGTTGGTCAGTGTGTGAGTCAGTGTGTGGGTCAGTGTCTGAATCAGTGTGTGAGTCAGTGTGTGAGTCAGTGTGTGGGTCAGTGTGTGGGTCTGTGTGTGAGTCAGTGTGCTGGTCAGTGTGCAGGTCAGTGTGTGAGTCAGTGTGCGGGTCAGTGCGCGAGTCAGTGTGCGAGTCAGTGTGCGGGTCAGTGTGTGAGTCAGTGTGTGATTCAGTGTGTGGGTCAGTGTGCGGTTAGTGTGCGGATCAGTGTGTGAGTCAGTGTGCGCGTCAGTGTGCGAGTCAGTGTGTGAGTCAGTGTGTGAGTCAGTGTGTGGGTCAGTGTCTTAGTCAGTGTGCGGGTCAGTGTGTGAGTCAGTGTGTGAGTCAGTGTGTGAGTCAGTGTGCGGGTCAGTGTGCGGATCAATGTGTGAGTCAGCGTGTGGGTCAGTGTGTGAGTCAGTGTGTGAGTCAGTGTGCTGGTCAGTGTGTGGGTCAGTGTGTGAGTCAGTGTGTGAGTCAGTGTGTGAGTCAGTGTGCGGGTCAGTGTGTGAGTCAGTGTGTGAGTCAGTGTGTGAATCAGTGTGCGGGTCAGTATGTGAATCAGTGTGTGAGTCAGTGTGTGAGTCAGTGTGTGGGTCAGTGTGTGAGTCAGTGTGTGAGTCAGTGTGTGGGTCAGTGTGTGGGTCAGTGTGTGAGTCAGTGTGTGAGTCAGTGTGTGAGTCAGTGTTTGAGTCAGTGTGTGAGTCAGTGTGTGGGTCAGTTTGTGGGTCAGTGTGTGAGTCAGTGTGTGAGTCAGTGTGTGGGTCAGTGTGCGGGTCAGTGTGCGAGTCAGTGTGTGAGTCAGTGTGTGAGTCAGTGTGCACGTCAGTGTGCACTTCAGTGTGTGAGTCATTGTGTGAGTCAGTGTGTGAGTCAATGTGTGAGTCAGTGTGTGAGTCAGTGTTTGGGTCAGTGTGTGGGTCAGTGTGTGAGTCAGTGTGTGGGTCAGTGTGCGGATCAGTGTGTGGGTCAGTGCCTGAGTCAGTGTGTGGGTAAGTGTGCGGGTCAGTGTGTCGGTCAGTGTGCGGGTCAGTGTGTGACTCAGTGTGCGGGTCAGTGTGTGGATCAGTGTGTGGGTCAGTGTGTGAGTCAGTGTGTGGATCAGTGTGCTGGTTAGTGTGTGGATCAGTGTGTGAGTCAGTGAGTGAATCAGTGCGTGAGTCAGTGTGGTGTCAGTGTGTGAGTCAGTGTGTGAAACAGTGTGTGAGTCAGTGTGCGGGTCAGTGTGTGAGTCAGTGTGTGAGTCAGTGTGTGAGTCCGTGTGTGAGTCAGTGTGTGGGTCAGTGTGTGGGTCAGTGTGTGAGTCAGTGTGTGGGTCAGTGTGCGGGTCAATGTGCGGGTCAGTGTGTGAGTCAGTGTGCGGGTCAGTGTGCGGGTCAGTGCGTGGGTCATTGTGTGAGTCAGTGTGCGGGTCAGTGTGTGAGTCAGTGTGTAATTCAGTGTGTGGGTCAGTGTGCGGGTCAGTGTGCGAGTCAGTGTGCGGGTCAGTGTGCGAGTCAGTGTTCGAGTCAGTGTGTGAGTCAGTGTGTGAGTCAGGGTGTGAGTCAGTGTGGGAGTCAGTGTGTGGGTCAGTGTGTGAATCAGTGTGTGAATCAGTGTGTGAGTCAGTGTGTGAGTCAGGGTGTGAGTCAGTGTGTGAGTCAGTGTGGGAGACAGTGTGCGAGTCAATGTGTGGGTCAGTGTGTGAATCAGTGTGTGATTCAGTGTGTGAGTCAGTGTGTGAGTCAGTGTGTGAGTCAGTGTGCGAGACAGTGTGTGAGTCAGTGTGCTGGTCAGTGTGCGAATAAGTGTGCGGATCAGTGTGTGAGTCAGTGTGTGAGTCAGTGTGCGGGTCAGTGTGCGGTTCAGTGTGCGAGTCAGTGTGTGAGTCAGTGTGCGGGTCAGTGTGCGGGTCAGTGTGCGGGTCAGTGTGCAAGTCAGTGTGCGAATCAGTGTGTGAGTCAGTGTGTGAGTCAGTGTGTGATTCAGGGTATGAGTCAGTGTGTGAGTCAGTGTGGGAGACAGTGTGGGAGTCAGTGTGTGGGTCAGTGTGTGAATCAGTGTGTGAATCAGTGTGTGAGTCAGTGTGCGAGTCAGTGTGCGGGTCCGTGTGCGGGTCAGTGTGTGAGTCAGTATGTAAGTCAGTGTGTTGGTCAGTGTGCGGTCAGTGTGCGGATCAGTGTGTGAGTCAGTCTGCCGCTCAGTGTGCAGGTCAGTGTGTGAGTCAGTGTGCGGGTCAGTGTGCGGTCAGTGTGTGGATCAGTGTGTGAGTCAGTGTGAGGGTCAGTGTGCGGGTCAGTGTGCGGGTCAGTGTGTGAGTCAGTGTGCGAGTCAGTGTGTGTGTCAGTGTGTGAGTCAGTGTGCCGGTCAGTGTGGGAGACAGTGTGGGAGTCAGTGTGTGGGTCAGTGTGTGAATGAGTGTGTGAATCAGTGTGTGAGTCGGTGTGTGAGTCAGTGTGCGAGACAGTGTGTGAGTCAGTGTGCGGGTCAGTGTGCGGGTCAGTATGTGTGAGAGTCAGTGTGCGGGTCAGTGTGCGGGTCAGTGTGTGACTAAGTGTGTGAGTCAGTGTGCGGGTCAGTGTGCGGGTCAGTGTGCGGGTCAGTGTGTGAGTCAGTGTGTGAGTCAGTGTGTGAATCAGTGTGCGGGTCAGTGTGCGGGTCAGTGTGCGAGTCAGTGTGTGAGTCAGTGTGCGAGTCAGTGTGCGGGTCAGTGTGTGAATCAGTGTGCGGGTCAGTGTGCGAGTCAGTGTGCGGGTCAGTGTGCGGGTCAGTGTGTGACTCAGAGAGTGGGTCAGTGTGTGGGTCAGTGTGTGCGTCAGTGTGTGAATCAGTGTGTGTCAGTATGTGGGTCAGTGTGCCGGTCAGTGTGTGAGTCAGTGTGTGAGTCAGTGTGCGGGTCAGTGTGTGAGTCAGTGTGTGAGTCAGTGTGTGAGTCAGTGTATGAGTCAGTGAGTGAGTCACTGTGTGAGTCAGTGTGTGGGTTAGTGTCTGGGTCAGTGTGCGGATCAGTGTGTGAGTCAATGTGTGAGTCAGTGTGTGGGTCAGTGTGCGGGTCAGTGTGTGAATCAGTGTGTGGGTCAGTGTGTGAGTCAGTGTGTGGGTCAGTATCTGAATCAGTGTGTGGGTCAGTGTGTGAGTCAGTGTGTGGGTCAGTGTGCGGGTCAGTGTGTCAATCAGTGTGTGAGTCAGTGTGTGAGTCAGTGTGTGGGTCAGTGTGTGGGTCAGTGTGTGAGTCAGTGTGCTGGTCAGTGTGCAGGTCAGTGTGTGAGTCAGTGTGCGGGTCAGTGTGCGAGTCAGTGTGCGGGTCTGTGTGCGAGTCAGTGTCCGAGTCAGTGTGCGAGTCAGTGTGCAGAACAGTGTGTGAGTCAGTTTGCGGGTCAGTGTGCGGGTCAGTGTGCGAGTGAGTGTGTGAGTCAGTGTGTGAGTCAGTGTATGAGTCAGTGTGTGAGTCACTGTGTGAGTCAGTGTGTGGGTTAGTGTGTGGGTCAGTGTGCGGATCAGTGTGTGAGTCAGTGTGTGAGTCAGTGTGTGTGTGAGTGTGCGGGTCAGTGTGTGAATCAGTGTGTTGGTCAGTGTGTGATTCAGTGTGTGGGTCAGTATCTGAAGCAGTGTGTGGGTCAGTGTGTGAGTCAGTGTGTGGGTCAGCGTGCGGGTCAGTGTGTGAATCAGTGTGTGAGTCAGTGTGTGAGTCAGTGTGTGGGTCAGTGTGTGGGTCAGTGTGTGAGTCAGTGTGCTGGTCAGTGTGCAGGTCAGTGTGTGAGTCAGTGTGCGGGTCAGTGTGCGAGTCAGTGTGCGGGTCAGTGTGCGAGTCAGTGTGCGGGTCAGTGTGCGGGTCAGTGTGCGAGTCAGTGTGCGGGTCAGTGTGCGAGTCAGTGTGCGGGTCAGTGTGCGGTTCAGTGTGCGAGTCAGTGTGCGAGTCAGTGTGCGGGTCAGTGTGCACGTCAGTATGTAAGTCAGTGTGCGGGTCAGTGTGCAAGTCGGTGTGCGGGTCAGTGTGTGAGTCAGTGTGCGGGTCAGTGTGCAAGTCAGTGTGCGGGTCAGTGTGCGGGTCAGTGTATGAGTCAATGTACGGGTCAGTGTGCGGGTCAGTGTGTGGGTCAGTGTGCGGGTCAGTGTGCGGGTCAGTGTGCGAGTCAGTGTGCGGGTCAGTGTGCGGGTCAGTGTGCGGGTCAGTGTGTGGATCAGTGTGTGAGTCAGTGTGCGAGTCAGTGTACGGGTCAGTGTGCGGGTCAGTGTGTGAGTCAGTGTGCGAGTCAATGTGTGAGTCAGTGTGTGAGTCATTGTGCGGGTCATTGTGGGAGACAGTGTGGGAGTCAGTGTGTGGGTCAGTGTGTGAATCAGTGTGTGAATCAGTTTGTGAGTCAGTGTGTGAGTCAGTGCGCGAGACAGTGTGCGAGACAGTGTGTGAGTCAGTGTGTGGGTCAGTGTGCGAGTCAGTGTGTGTGTGAGTCAGTGTGTGAGTCAGTGTGTGAATCAGTGTGTGGTTCAGTGTGCGGGTCAGTGTGCGAGTCAGTGTGCGGGTCAGTGTGCGAGTCAGTGTGCGAGTCAGTGTGTGAGTCAGTGTGGGAGTCAGTGAGTTGGTCAGTGTGTGAATCAGTGTGTGAATCAGTGTGTGAGTCAGTGTGTGAGTCAGGGTGGGAGACAGTGTGGGAGTCAGTGTGTGGGTCAGTGTGTGAATGAGTGTGTGAATCAGTGTGTGAGTCAGTGTGTGATCAGTGTGCGAGACAGTGTGTGAGTCAGTGTGCGGGTCAGTGTGCGAGTCAGTGTGCGGGTCAGAGTGTGAGTCAGTGTGTGAGTCAGTGTGTGGGTCAGTGGGTGAGTCAGTGTGTGAGTCAGTGTGTGAGTCAGTGTGCGAGTCAGTGTGCGGGTCAGTGTGTGAATCAGTGTGCGGGTCAGTGTGCGAGTCAGTGTGCGGGTCAGTGTGCGGGTCAGTGTGTGACTCAGAGAGTGGGTCAGTGTGTGGGTCAGTGTGCGGGTCAGTGTGTGGGTCAGTGTGTGCGTCAGTGTGTGAATCAGTGTGTGTCAGTATGTGGGTCAGTGTGCCGGTCAGTGTGTGAGTCAGTGTGTGAGTCAGTGTGCGGGTCAGTGTGTGAGTCAGTGTGTGAGTCAGTGTGTGAGTCAGTGTATGAGTCAGTGAGTGAGTCACTGTGTGAGTCAGTGTGTGGGTTAGTGTCTGGGTCAGTGTGCGGATCAGTGTGTGAGTCAATGTGTGAGTCAGTGTGTGGGTCAGTGTGCGGGTCAGTGTGTGAATCAGTGTGTGGGTCAGTGTGTGAGTCAGTGTGTGGGTCAGTATCTGAATCAGTGTGTGGGTCAGTGTGTGAGTCAGTGTGTGGGTCAGTGTGCGGGTCAGTGTGTCAATCAGTGTGTGAGTCAGTGTGTGAGTCAGTGTGTTGGTCAGTGTGTGGGTCAGTGTGTGAGTCAGTGTGCTGGTCAGTGTGCAGGTCAGTGTGTGAGTCAGTGTGCGGGTCAGTGTGCGAGTCAGTGTGCGGGTCTGTGTGCGAGTCAGTGTCCGAGTCAGTGTGCGAGTCAGTGTGCAGAACAGTGTGCGAGTCAGTGTGCGGGTCAGTGTGCGGGTCAGTGTGCGAGTGAGTGTGTGAGTCAGTGTGTGAGTCAGTGTATGAGTCAGTGTGTGAGTCACTGTGTGAGTCAGTGTGTGGGTTAGTGTGTGGGTCAGTGTGCGGATCAGTGTGTGAGTCAGTGTGTGAGTCAGTGTGTGGGTCAGTGTGCGGGTCAGTGTGTGAATCAGTGTGTGGGTCAGTGTGTGATTCAGTGTGTGGGTCAGTATCTGAAGCAGTGTGTGGGTCAGTGTGTGAGTCAGTGTGTGGGTCAGCATGCGGGTCAGTGTGTGAATCAGTGTGTGAGTCAGTGTGTGGGTCAGTGTGTGGGTCAGTGTGTGAGTCAGTGTGTGGGTCAGCGTGCGGGTCAGTGTGTGAATCAGTGTGTGAGTCAGTGTGCGAGTCAGTGTGCGGGTCAGTGTGCGAGTCAGTGTGCGGGTCAGTGTGCGAGTCAGTGTGCGGATCAGTGTGCGGGTCAGTGTGCGAGTCAGTGTGCGGGTCAGTGTGCGAGTCAGTGTGCGGGTCAGTGTGCGGTTCAGTGTGCGAGTCAGTGTGCGAGTCAGTGTGCGGGTCAGTGTGCACGTCAGTATGTGAGTCAGTGTGCGGGTCAGTGTGCAAGTCGGTGTGCGGGTCAGTGTGCGGGTCAGTGTGCGGGTCAGTGTGTGGATCAGTGTGTGAGTCAGTGTGCGAGTCAGTGTACGGGTCAGTGTGCGGGTCAGTGTGTGAGTCAGTGTGCGAGTCAGTGTGTCAGTCAGTGTGTGAGTCATTGTGCGGGTCAGTGTGGGAGACAGTGTGGGAGTCAGTGTGTTAGTCAGTGTGTGAATCACTATGTGAGTCAGTGTGTGAGTCAGTGTGCGAGACAGTGTGCGAGACAGTGTGCGAGACAGTGCGTGAGTCAGTGTGTGGGTCAGTGTGCGAGTCAGTGTGTGTGTGAGTCAGTGTGTGAGTCAGTGCGTGAATCAGTGTGTGGTTCAGTGTGCGGGTCAGTGTGCGAGTCAGTGTGCGGGTCAGTGTGCGAGTCAGTGTGCGAGTCAGTCTGTGAGTCAGTGTGGGAGTCAGTGAGTGGGTCAGTGTGTGAATCAGTGTGTGAATCAGTGTGTGAGTCAGTGTGTGAGTCAGGGTGGGAGACAGTGTGGGATTCAGTGTGTGGGTCAGTGTGTGAATGAGTGTGTGAATCAGTGTGTGAGTCAGTGTGTGATCAGTGTGCGAGACAGTGTGTGAGTCAGTGTGCGGGTCAGTGTGCGAGTCAGTGTGCGGGTCAGAGTGTGAGTCAGTGTGTGAGTCAGTGTGTGAGTCAGTGTGTGAGTCAGTGTGTGGGTCAGTGGGTGAGTCAGTGTGTGAGTCAGTGTGTGAGTCAGTGTGCGAGTCAGTGTGCGGGTCAGTGTGTGAATCAGTGTGCGGGTCAGTGTGCGAGTCAGTGTGCGGATCAGTGTGCGGGTCAGTGTGTGACTCAGAGAGTGGGTCAGTGTGTGGGTCAGTGTGCGGGTCAGTGTGTGGGTCAGTGTGTGCGTCAGTGTGTGAATCAGTGTGTGTCAGAATGTGGGTCAGTGTGCCGGTCAGTGTGTGAGTCAGTGTGTGAGTCAGTGTGCGGGTCAGTGTGTGAGTCAGTGTGTGAGTCAGTGTGTGAGTCAGTGTATGAGTCAGTGAGTGAGTCACTGTGTGAGTCAGTGTTTGGGTTAGTGTCTGGGTCAGTGTGCGGATCAGTGTGTGAGTCAGTGTGTGAGTCAGTGTGCGGGTCAGTGTGCGAGTCAGTGTGCGGGTCTGTGTGCGAGTCAGTGTCCGAGTCAGTGTGCGAGTCAGTGTGCAGAACAGTGTGCGAGTCAGTGTGCGGGTCAGTGTGCGGGTCAGTGTGCGAGTGAGTGTGTGAGTCAGTGTGTGAGTCAGTGTATGAGTCAGTGTGTGAGTCACTGTGTGAGTCAGTGTGTGGGTTAGTGTGTGGGTCAGTGTGCGGATCAGTGTGTGAGTCAGTGTGTGAGTCAGTGTGTGGGTCAGTGTGCGGTTCAGTGTGTGAATCAGTGTGTGGGTCAGTGTGTGATTCAGTGTGTGGGTCAGTATCTGAAGCAGTGTGTGGGTCAGTGTGTGAGTCAGTGTGTGGGTCAGCGTGCGGGTCAGTGTGTGAATCAGTGTTTGAGTCAGTGTGTGAGTCAGTGTGTGGGTCAGTGTGTGAGTCAGTGTGCGGGTCAGTGTGCGAGTCAGTGTGCGGGTCAGTGTGCGAGTCAGTGTGCGGGTCAGTGTGCGAGTCAGTGTGCGGGTCAGTGTGCGGGTCAGTGTGCGAGTCAGTGTGCGGGTCAGTGTGCGAGTCAGTGTGCGGGTCAGTGTGCGGTTCAGTGTGCGAGTCAGTGTGCGTGTCAGTGTGCGGGTCAGTGTGCACGTCAGTATGTGAGTCAGTGTGCGGGTCAGTGTGCAAGTCGGTGTGCGGGTCAGTGTGTGAGTCAGTGTGCGGGTCAGTGTGCAAGTCAGTGTGCGGGTCAGTGTGCGGTTCAGTGTGCGAGTCAGTGTGCGTGTCAGTGTGCGGGTCAGTGTGCACGTCAGTATGTGAGTCAGTGTGCGGGTCAGTGTGCAAGTCGGTGTGCGGGTCAGTGTGTGAGTCAGTGTGCGGGTCAGTGTGCAAGTCAGTGTGTGGGTCAGTGTGCGGGTCAGTGTGTGTGTGAGTCAGTGTGTGAGTCAGTGTGTGAATCAGTGTGTGGTTCAGTGTGCGGGTCAGTGTGCGAGTCAGTGTGCGGGTCAGTGTGCGAGTCAGTGTGCGAGTCAGTCTGTGAGTCAGTGTGGGAGTCAGTGAGTGGGTCAGTGTGTGAATCAGTGTGTGAATCAGTGTGTGAATCAGTGTGTGAGTCAGTCTGTGATCAGTGTGCGAGACAGTGTGTGAGTCAGTGTGCGGGTCAGTGTGCGAGTCAGTGTGCGGGTCAGAGTGTGAGTCAGTGTGTGAGTCAGTGTGTGAGTCAGTGTGTGAGTCAGTGTGTGCGTCAGTGGGTGAGTCAGTGTGTGAGTCAGTGTGTGGGTCAGTGTGTGAGTCAGTGTGCGGGTCAGTGTGTGAGTTAGGGTGCGGGTCAGTGTGCGAGTCAGTGTGCGGGTCAGTGTGCGGGTCAGTGTGTGAATCAGTGTGTGAGTCAGTGTACGAGTCAGTGTGCGGGACAGTGAGCGGGTCAGTGTGTGAGTCAGTGTGTGAGTCAGTGTGTGGGTCAGTGTGCGAGTCAGTGTGCGGGTCAGTGAGCGGGTCAGTGTGTGAGTCAGTGTGTGAGTCAGTGTGTGGATCAGTGTGTGGGTTAGTGTGTGGATCAGTGTGTGAGTCAGTGTGTGTGTGAGTCAGTGTGTGAGTCAGTGTGTGAATCAGTGTGTGGTTCAGTGTGCGGGTCAGTGTGCGAGTCAGTGTGCGGGTCAGTGTGCGAGTCAGTGTGCGAGTCAGTCTGTGAGTCAGTGTGGGAGTCAGTGAGTGGGTCAGTGTGTGAATCAGTGTGTGAATCAGTGTGTGAGTCAGTGTGTGAGTCAGGGTGGGAGACAGTGTGGGAGTCAGTGTGTGGGTCAGTGTGTGAATGAGTGTGTGAATCAGTGTGTGAGTCAGTGTGTGATCAGTGTGCGAGACAGTGTGTGAGTCAGTGTGTGAGTCAGTGTGTGAGTCAGTGTGTGAGTCAGTGTGTGCGTCAGTGGGTGAGTCAGTGTGTGAATCAGTGTGTGGGTCAGTGTGTGAGTCAGTGTGCGGGTCAGTGTGTGAGTTAGGGTTAGGGTCAGTGTGCGAGTCAGTGTGCGGGTCAGTGTGCGGGTCAGTGTGTGAATCAGTGTGTGAGTCAGTGTACGAGTCAGTGTGCGGGACAGTGAGCGGGTCAGTGTGTGAGTCAGTGTGTGAGTCAGTGTGTGGGTCAGTGTGCGAGTCAGTGTGCGGGTCAGTGAGCGGGTCAGTGTGTGAGTCAGTGTGTGAGTCAGTGTGTGGATCAGTGTGTGGGTTAGTGTGTGGATCAGTGTGTGAGTCAGTGAGTGAGTCAGTGCGTGAGTCAGTGTGGTGTCAGTTTGTGAGTCAGTGTGTGAAACAGTGTGTGAGTCAGTGTGCGGGTCAGTGTGTGAGTCAGTGTGTGAGTCAGTGTGTGAGTCCGTGTGTGAGTCAGTGTGTGGGTCAGTGTGTGGGTCAGTGTGTGAGTCAGTGTGTGAGTCAGTGTGCGGGTCAGTGTGCGGGTCAGTGTGCGAGTCAGTGTGTGAGTCAGTGTGCGGGTCAGTGTGCGGGTCAGTGCATGGGTCAGTGTGTGAGTCAGTGTGCGGGTCAGTGTGTGAGTCAGTGTGTGAATCAGTGTGTGGGTCAGTGAGCGGGTCAGTGTGCGAGTCAGTGTGTGGGTCAGTGTGCGAGTCAGTGTGCGAGTCAGTGTGTGAGTTAGTGTGTGAGTCAGTGTGTGAGTCAGTGTGTGAGTCAGTGTGTGGGTCAGTGTGTGAATCAGTGTGTGAATCAATGTGTGAGTCAGTGTGTGAGTCAGTGTGTGAGTCAGTGTGGGAGACAGTGTGCGAGTCAGTGTGTGGGTCAGTGTGTGAATCAGTATGTGAATCAGTCTGTGAGTCAGTGTGTGAGTCAGTGTGTGAGTCAGTGTGCGAGACAGTGTGTGAGTGAGTTTGCGGGTCAGTCTGCGAGTAAGTGTGTGGATCAGTGTGTGAGTCAGTGTTTGAGTCAGTGTGTGAGTCAGTGTACGAGTCAGTGTGCGGGTTAGTGAGCGGGTCAGTGTGTGAGTCAGTGTGTGAGTCAGTGTGCGGGTCAGTGTGCGGTCAGTGTGCGGGTCAGTGTGCAAGTCAGTGTGCGAATCAGTGTGTGAGTCAGTGTGTGAGTCAGTGTGCGGGTCAGTGTGTGAGTCTGTGTGTGGGTCACTGTGTGTGTCAGTGTGCGGGTCAGTGTGTGAGTCAGTGTGTGGGTCAGTGTGTGAGTCAGTGTGCGAGTCAGTGTGCGAGTCAGTGTGTGGGTCAGTGTGTGAGTCAGTGTGTGAGTCAGTGTGTGGGTCAGTGTGTGAGTCAGTGTGTGAGTCAGTGTGCGGGTCAGTGTGCGGGTCAGTGTGCGGGTCAGTGTGTGGGTCTGTGTGGGATCAGTGTGTGAGTCAGTGTGTGAGTCAGTGTGTGAGTCAGTGTGTGGGGTAGTGTGTGGGTCAGTGTGCGAATAAGTGTGTGAGTCCGTGTGTGGATCAGTGTGTGAGTCAGTGTGCGGGTCAGTGTACGGGTCAGTGTGCGGGTCAGTGTGTGAGTCAGTGTGCGAGTCAGTGTGTGAGTCAGTGTGTGAGTCATTGTGCGGGTCAGTGTGGGAGACAGTGTGGGAGTCAGTGTGTGGGTCAGTGTGTGAATCAGTGTGTGAATCAGTTTGTGAGTCAGTGTGTGAGTCAGGGTGTGAGTCAGTGTGTGAGTCAGTGTGGGAGACAGTGTGCGAGTCAGTGTGTGGGTCAGTGTGTGAATCAGTATGTGAATCAGTGTGTGAGTCAGTGTGTGAGTCAGTGTGTGAGTCAGTGTGCGAGACAGTGTGTGGGTCAGTGAGCGGGTCAGTGTGTGAGTCAGTGTGTGAGTCAGTGTGCGGGTCAGTGTGCGGTCAGTGTGCGGGTCAGTGTGCAAGTCAGTGTGCGAATCAGTGTGTGAGTCAGTGTGTGAGTCAGTGTGCGGGTCAGTGTGTGAGTCTGTGTGTGGGTCACTGTGTGTGTCAGTGTGCGGGTCAGTGTGTGGGTCAGTGTGTGGATCAGTGTGTGGGTTAGTGTGTGGATCAGTGTGTGAGTCAGTGAGTGAGTCAGTGCGTGAGTCAGTGTGGTGTCAGTGTGTGAGTCAGTGTATGAGTCAGTGAGTGAGTCACTGTGTGAGTCAGTGTGTGGGTTAGTGTCTGGGTCAGTGTGCGGATCAGTGTGTGAGTCAGTGTGTGAGTCAGTGTGCGGGTCAGTGTGCGAGTCAGTGTGCGGGTCTGTGTGCGAGTCAGTGTCCGAGTCAGTGTGCGAGTCAGTGTGCAGAACAGTGTGCGAGTCAGTGTGCGGGTCAGTGTGCGGGTCAGTGTGCGAGTGAGTGTGTGAGTCAGTGTGTGAGTCAGTGTATGAGTCAGTGTGTGAGTCACTGTGTGAGTCAGTGTGTGGGTTAGTGTGTGGGTCAGTGTGCGGATCAGTGTGTGAGTCAGTGTGTGAGTCAGTGTGTGGGTCAGTGTGCGGTTCAGTGTGTGAATCAGTGTGTGGGTCAGTGTGTGATTCAGTGTGTGGGTCAGTATCTGAAGCAGTGTGTGGGTCAGTGTGTGAGTCAGTGTGTGGGTCAGCGTGCGGGTCAGTGTGTGAATCAGTGTGTGAGTCAGTGTGTGAGTCAGTGTGTGGGTCAGTGTGTGATTCAGTGTGCGGGTCAGTGTGCGAGTCAGTGTGCGGGTCAGTGTGCGAGTCAGTGTGCGGGTCAGTGTGCGAGTCAGTGTGCGGGTCAGTGTGCGGGTCAGTGTGCGAGTCAGTGTGCGGGTCAGTGTGCGAGTCAGTGTGCGGGTCAGTGTGCGGTTCAGTGTGCGAGTCAGTGTGCGTGTCAGTGTGCGGGTCAGTGTGCACGTCAGTATGTGAGTCAGTGTGCGGGTCAGTGTGCAAGTCGGTGTGCGGGTCAGTGTGTGAGTCAGTGTGCGGGTCAGTGTGCAAGTCAGTGTGCGGGTCAGTGTGCGGTTCAGTGTGCGAGTCAGTGTGCGTGTCAGTGTGCGGGTCAGTGTGCACGTCAGTATGTGAGTCAGTGTGCGGGTCAGTGTGCAAGTCGGTGTGCGGGTCAGTGTGTGAGTCAGTGTGCGGGTCAGTGTGCAAGTCAGTGTGTGGGTCAGTGTGCGGGTCAGTGTGTGTGTGAGTCAGTGTGTGAGTCAGTGTGTGAATCAGTGTGTGGTTCAGTGTGCGGGTCAGTGTGCGAGTCAGTGTGCGGGTCAGTGTGCGAGTCAGTGTGCGAGTCAGTCTGTGAGTCAGTGTGGGAGTCAGTGAGTGGGTCAGTGTGTGAATCAGTGTGTGAATCAGTGTGTGAATCAGTGTGTGAGTCAGTCTGTGATCAGTGTGCGAGACAGTGTGTGAGTCAGTGTGCGGGTCAGTGTGCGAGTCAGTGTGCGGGTCAGAGTGTGAGTCAGTGTGTGAGTCAGTGTGTGAGTCAGTGTGTGAGTCAGTGTGTGCGTCAGTGGGTGAGTCAGTGTGTGAGTCAGTGTGTGGGTCAGTGTGTGAGTCAGTGTGCGGGTCAGTGTGTGAGTTAGGGTGCGGGTCAGTGTGCGAGTCAGTGTGCGGGTCAGTGTGCGGGTCAGTGTGTGAATCAGTGTGTGAGTCAGTGTACGAGTCAGTGTGCGGGACAGTGAGCGGGTCAGTGTGTGAGTCAGTGTGTGAGTCAGTGTGTGGGTCAGTGTGCGAGTCAGTGTGCGGGTCAGTGAGCGGGTCAGTGTGTGAGTCAGTGTGTGAGTCAGTGTGTGGATCAGTGTGTGGGTTAGTGTGTGGATCAGTGTGTGAGTCAGTGTGTGTGTGAGTCAGTGTGTGAGTCAGTGTGTGAATCAGTGTGTGGTTCAGTGTGCGGGTCAGTGTGCGAGTCAGTGTGCGGGTCAGTGTGCGAGTCAGTGTGCGAGTCAGTCTGTGAGTCAGTGTGGGAGTCAGTGAGTGGGTCAGTGTGTGAATCAGTGTGTGAATCAGTGTGTGAGTCAGTGTGTGAGTCAGGGTGGGAGACAGTGTGGGAGTCAGTGTGTGCGTCAGTGTGTGAATGAGTGTGTGAATCAGTGTGTGAGTCAGTGTGTGATCAGTGTGCGAGACAGTGTGTGAGTCAGTGTGCGGGTCAGTGTGCGAGTCAGTGTGCGGGTCAGAGTGTGAGTCAGTGTGTGAGTCAGTGTGTGAGTCAGTGTGTGAGTCAGTGTGTGCGTCAGTGGGTGAGTCAGTGTGTGAGTCAGTGTGTGGGTCAGTGTGTGAGTCAGTGTGCGGGTCAGTGTGTGAGTTAGGGTGCGGGTCAGTGTGCGAGTCAGTGTGCGGGTCAGTGTGCGGGTCAGTGTGTGAATCAGTGTGTGAGTCAGTGTACGAGTCAGTGTGCGGGACAGTGAGCGGGTCAGTGTGTGAGTCAGTGTGTGAGTCAGTGTGTGGGTCAGTGTGCGAGTCAGTGTGCGGGTCAGTGAGCGGGTCAGTGTGTGAGTCAGTGTGTGAGTCAGTGTGTGGATCAGTGTGTGGGTTAGTGTGTGGATCAGTGTGTGAGTCAGTGAGTGAGTCAGTGCGTGAGTCAGTGTGGTGTCAGTTTGTGAGTCAGTGTGTGAAACAGTGTGTGAGTCAGTGTGCGGGTCAGTGTGTGAGTCAGTGTGTGAGTCAGTGTGTGAGTCCGTGTGTGAGTCAGTGTGTGGGTCAGTGTGTGGGTCAGTGTGTGAGTCAGTGTGTGAGTCAGTGTGCGGGTCAGTGTGCGGGTCAGTGTGCGAGTCAGTGTGTGAGTCAGTGTGCGGGTCAGTGTGCGGGTCAGTGCATGGGTCAGTGTGTGAGTCAGTGTGCGGGTCAGTGTGTGAGTCAGTGTGTGAATCAGTGTGTGGGTCAGTGAGCGGGTCAGTGTGCGAGTCAGTGTGTGGGTCAGTGTGCGAGTCAGTGTGCGAGTCAGTGTGTGAGTTAGTGTGTGAGTCAGTGTGTGAGTCAGTGTGTGAGTCAGTGTGTGGGTCAGTGTGTGAATCAGTGTGTGAATCAATGTGTGAGTCAGTGTGTGAGTCAGTGTGTGAGTCAGTGTGGGAGACAGTGTGCGAGTCAGTGTGTGGGTCAGTGTGTGAATCAGTATGTGAATCAGTCTGTGAGTCAGTGTGTGAGTCAGTGTGTGAGTCAGTGTGCGAGACAGTGTGTGAGTGAGTTTGCGGGTCAGTATGCGAGTAAGTGTGTGGATCAGTGTGTGAGTCAGTGTGTGAGTCAGTGTGTGAGTCAGTGTACGAGTCAGTGTGCGGGTCAGTGAGCGGGTCAGTGTGTGAGTCAGTGTGTGAGTCAGTGTGCGGGTCAGTGTGCGGTCAGTGTGCGGGTCAGTGTGCAAGTCAGTGTGCGAATCAGTGTGTGAGTCAGTGTGTGAGTCAGTGTGCGGGTCAGTGTGTGAGTCTGTGTGTGGGTCACTGTGTGTGTCAGTGTGCGGGTCAGTGTGTGAGTCAGTGTGTGGGTCAGTGTGTGAGTCAGTGTGCGAGTCAGTGTGCGAGTCAGTGTGTGGGTCAGTGTGTGAGTCAGTGTGTGAGTCAGTGTGTGGGTCAGTGTGTGAGTCAGTGTGTGAGTCAGTGTGCGGGTCAGTGTGCGGGTCAGTGTGCGGGTCAGTGTGTGGGTCTGTGTGGGATCAGTGTGTGAGTCAGTGTGTGAGTCAGTGTGTGAGTCAGTGTGTGGGGTAGTGTGTGGGTCAGTGTGCGAATAAGTGTGTGAGTCCGTGTGTGGATCAGTGTGTGAGTCAGTGTGGGGGTCAGTGTACGGGTCAGTGTGCGGGTCAGTGTGTGAGTCAGTGTGCGAGTCAGTGTGTGAGTCAGTGTGTGAGTCATTGTGCGGGTCAGTGTGGGAGACAGTGTGGGAGTCAGTGTGTGGGTCAGTGTGTGAATCAGTGTGTGAATCAGTTTGTGAGTCAGTGTGTGATTCAGGGTGTGAGTCAGTGTGTGAGTCAGTGTGGGAGACAGTGTGCGAGTCAGTGTGTGGGTCAGTGTGTGAATCAGTATGTGAATCAGTGTGTGAGTCAGTGTGTGAGTCAGTGTGTGAGTCAGTGTGCGAGACAGTGTGTGGGTCAGTGAGCGGGTCAGTGTGTGAGTCAGTGTGTGAGTCAGTGTGCGGGTCAGTGTGCGGTCAGTGTGCGGGTCAGTGTGCAAGTCAGTGTGCGAATCAGTGTGTGAGTCAGTGTGTGAGTCAGTGTGCGGGTCAGTGTGTGAGTCTGTGTGTGGGTCACTGTGTGTGTCAGTGTGCGGGTCAGTGTGTGGGTCAGTGTGCGGGTCAGTGTGTGGATCAGTGTGTGAGTCAGTGTGCGAGTCAGTGTACGGGTCAGTGTGCGGGTCAGTGTGTGAGTCAGTGTGCGAGTCAGTGTGTGAGTCAGTGTGTGAATCATTGTGCGGGTCAGTGTGGGAGACAGTGTGGGAGTCAGTGTGTGGGTCAGTGTGTGAATCAGTGTGTGAATCAGTTTGTGAGTCAGTGTGTGAGTCAGTGTGCGAGACAGTGTGCGAGACAGTGTGTGAGTCAGTGTGTGGGTCAGTGTGCGAGTCAGTGTGTGTGTGAGTCAGTGTGTGAGTCAGTGTGTGAATCAGTGTGTGGTTCAGTGTGCGGGTCAGTGTGCGAGTCAGTGTGCGGGTCAGTGTGCGAGTCAGTGTGCGAGTCAGTGTGTGAGTCAGTGTGGGAGTCAGTGAGATGGTCAGTGTGTGAATCAGTGTGTGAATCAGTGTGTGAGTCAGTGTGTGAGTCAGGGTGGGAGACAGCGTGGGAGTCAGTGTGTGGGTCAGTGTGTGAATGAGTGTGTGAATCAGTGTGTGAGTCAGTGTGTGATCAGTGTGCGAGACAGTGTGTGAGTCAGTGTGCGGGTCAGTGTGCGAGTCAGTGTGCGGGTCAGAGTGTGAGTCAGTGTGTGAGTCAGTGTGTGGGTCAGTGGGTGAGTCAGTGTGTGAGTCAGTGTGTGAGTCAGTGTGCGAGTCAGTGTGCGGGTCAGTGTGTGAATCAGTGTGCGGGTCAGTGTGCGGGTCAGTGTGTGACTCAGAGAGTGGGTCAGTGTGTGAGTCAGTGTGCGGGTCAGTGTGTGAGTCTGTGTGTGGGTCACTGTGTGTGTCAGTGTGCGGGTCAGTGTGTGGGTCAGTGTGCGGGTCAGTGTGCGGGTCAGTGTGCGAGTCAGTGTGCGGGTCAGTGTGCGGGTCAGTGTGTGGGTCAGTGTGTGAATGAGTGTGTGAATCAGTGTGTGAGTCAGTGTGTGATCAGTGTGCGAGACAGTGTGTGAGTCAGTGTGCGGGTCAGTGTGCGAGTCAGTGTGCGGGTCAGAGTGTGAGTCAGTGTGTGAGTCAGTGTGTGGGTCAGTGGGTGAGTCAGTGTGTGAGTCAGTGTGTGAGTCAGTGTGCGAGTCAGTGTGCGGGTCAGTGTGTGAATCAGTGTGCGGGTCAGTGTGCGAGTCAGTGTGCGGGTCAGTGTGCGGGTCAGTGTGTGACTCAGAGAGTGGGTCAGTGTGTGGGTCAGTGTGGTGTCAGTTTGTGAGTCAGTGTGTGAAACAGTGTGTGAGTCAGTGTGTGGGTCAGTGTGTGAGTCAGTGTGTGAGTCAGTGTGCGGGTCAGTGTGCGGGTCAGTGTGCGGGTCAGTGTGTGGGTCTGTGTGGGATCAGTGTGTGAGTCTGTGTGTGAGTCAGTGTGTGAGTCAGTGTGTGGGGTAGTGTGTGGGTCAGTGTGCGAATAAGTGTGTGAGTCCGTGTGTGGATCAGTGTGTGAGTCAGTGTGCGGGTCAGTGTACGGGTCAGTGTGCGGGTCAGTGTGTGAGTCAGTGTGCGAGTCAGTGTGTGAGTCAGTGTGTGAGTCATTGTGCGGGTCAGTGTGGGAGACAGTGTGGGAGTCAGTGTGTGGGTCAGTGTGTGAATCAGTGTGTGAATCAGTTTGTGAGTCAGTGTGTGAGTCAGGGTGTGAGTCAGTGTGTGAGTCAGTGTGGGAGACAGTGTGCGAGTCAGTGTGTGGGTCAGTGTGTGAATCAGTATGTGAATCAGTGTGTGAGTCAGTGTGTGAGTCAGTGTGTGAGTCAGTGTGCGAGACAGTGTGTGGGTCAGTGAGCGGGTCAGTGTGTGAGTCAGTGTGTGAGTCAGTGTGCGGGTCAGTGTGCGGTCAGTGTGCGGGTCAGTGTGCAAGTCAGTGTGCGAATCAGTGTGTGAGTCAGTGTGTGAGTCAGTGTGCGGGTCAGTGTGTGAGTCTGTGTGTGGGTCACTGTGTGTGTCAGTGTGCGGGTCAGTGTGTGGGTCAGTGTGCGGGTCAGTGTGTGGATCAGTGTGTGAGTCAGTGTGCGAGTCAGTGTACGGGTCAGTGTGCGGGTCAGTGTGTGAGTCAGTGTGCGAGTCAGTGTGTGAGTCAGTGTGTGAGTCATTGTGCGGGTCAGTGTGGGAGACAGTGTGGGAGTCAGTGTGTGGGTCAGTGTGTGAATCAGTGTGTGAATCAGTTTGTGAGTCAGTGTGTGAGTCAGTGTGCGAGACAGTGTGTGAGACAGTGTGTGAGTCAGTGTGTGGGTCAGTGTGCGAGTCAGTGTGTGTGTGAGTCAGTGTGTGAGTCAGTGTGTGAATCAGTGTGTGGTTCAGTGTGCGGGTCAGTGTGCGAGTCAGTGTGCGGGTCAGTGTGCGAGTCAGTGTGCGAGTCAGTGTGTGAGTCAGTGTGGGAGTCAGTGAGATGGTCAGTGTGTGAATCAGTGTGTGAATCAGTGTGTGAGTCAGTGTGTGAGTCAGGGTGGGAGACAGCGTGGGAGTCAGTGTGTGGGTCAGTGTGTGAATGAGTGTGTGAATCAGTGTGTGAGTCAGTGTGTGATCAGTGTGCGAGACAGTGTGTGAGTCAGTGTGCGGGTCAGTGTGCGAGTCAGTGTGCGGGTCAGAGTGTGAGTCAGTGTGTGAGTCAGTGTGTGGGTCAGTGGGTGAGTCAGTGTGTGAGTCAGTGTGTGAGTCAGTGTGCGAGTCAGTGTGCGGGTCAGTGTGTGAATCAGTGTGCGGGTCAGTGTGCGGGTCAGTGTGTGACTCAGAGAGTGGGTCAGTGTGTGAGTCAGTGTGCGGGTCAGTGTGTGAGTCTGTGTGTGGGTCACTGTGTGTGTCAGTGTGCGGGTCAGTGTGTGGGTCAGTGTGCGGGTCAGTGTGCGGGTCAGTGTGCGAGTCAGTGTGCGGGTCAGTGTGCGGGTCAGTGTGTGGGTCAGTGTGTGAATGAGTGTGTGAATCAGTGTGTGAGTCAGTGTGTGATCAGTGTGCGAGACAGTGTGTGAGTCAGTGTGCGGGTCAGTGTGCGAGTCAGTGTGCGGGTCAGAGTGTGAGTCAGTGTGTGAGTCAGTGTGTGGGTCAGTGGGTGAGTCAGTGTGTGAGTCAGTGTGTGAGTCAGTGTGCGAGTCAGTGTGCGGGTCAGTGTGTGAATCAGTGTGCGGGTCAGTGTGCGAGTCAGTGTGCGGGTCAGTGTGCGGGTCAGTGTGTGACTCAGAGAGTGGGTCAGTGTGTGGGTCAGTGTGCGGGTCAGTGTGTGGGTCAGTGTGTGCGTCAGTGTGTGAATCAGTGTGTGTCAGTATGTGGGTCAGTGTGCCGGTCAGTGTGTGAGTCAGTGTGTGAGTCAGTGTGCGGGTCAGTGTGTGAGTCAGTGTGTGAGTCAGTGTGTGAGTCAGTGTATGAGTCAGTGAGTGAGTCACTGTGTGAGTCAGTGTGTGGGTTAGTGTCTGGGTCAGTGTGCGGATCAGTGTGTGAGTCAATGTGTGAGTCAGTGTGTGGGTCAGTGTGCGGGTCAGTGTGTGAATCAGTGTGTGGGTCAGTGTGTGAGTCAGTGTGTGGGTCAGTATCTGAATCAGTGTGTGGGTCAGTGTGTGAGTCAGTGTGTGGGTCAGTGTGCGGGTCAGTGTGTCAATCAGTGTGTGAGTCAGTGTGTGAGTCAGTGTGTGGGTCAGTGTGTGGGTCAGTGTGTGAGTCAGTGTGCTGGTCAGTGTGCAGGTCAGTGTGTGAGTCAGTGTGCGGGTCAGTGTGCGAGTCAGTGTGCGGGTCTGTGTGCGAGTCAGTGTCCGAGTCAGTGTGCGAGTCAGTGTGCAGAACAGTGTGCGAGTCAGTGTGCGGGTCAGTGTGCGGGTCAGTGTGCGAGTGAGTGTGTGAGTCAGTGTGTGAGTCAGTGTATGAGTCAGTGTGTGAGTCACTGTGTGAGTCAGTGTGTGGGTAAGTGTGTGGGTCAGTGTGCGGATCAGTGTGTGAGTCAGTGTGTGAGTCAGTGTGTGGGTCAGTGTGCGGGTCAGTGTGTGAATCAGTGTGTGGGTCAGTGTGTGATTCAGTGTGTGGGTCAGTATCTGAAGCAGTGTGTGGGTCAGTGTGTGAGTCAGTGTGTGGGACAGCGTGCGGGTCAGTGTGTGGGTCAGTGTGTGAGTCAGTGTGCTGGTCAGTGTGCAGGTCAGTGTGTGAGTCAGTGTGCGGGTCAGTGTGCGAGTCAGTGTGCGGGTCAGTGTGCGAGTCAGTGTGCGGGTCAGTGTGCGGGTCAGTGTGCGAGTCAGTGTGCGGGTCAGTGTGCGAGTCAGTGTGCGGGTCAGTGTGCGGTTCAGTGTGCGAGTCAGTGTGCGAGTCAGTGTGCGGGTCAGTGTGCACGTCAGTATGTAAGTCAGTGTGCGGGTCAGTGTGCAAGTCGGTGTGCGGGTCAGTGTGTGAGTCAGTGTGCGGGTCAGTGTGCAAGTCAGTGTGCGGGTCAGTGTGCGGGTCAGTGTATGAGTCAATGTACGGGTCAGTGTGCGGGTCAGTGTGTGGGTCAGTGTGCGGGTCAGTGTGCGGGTCAGTGTGCGAGTCAGTGTGCGGGTCAGTGTGCGGGTCAGTGTGCGGGTCAGTGTGTGGATCAGTGTGTGAGTCAGTGTGCGAGTCAGTGTACGGGTCAGTGTGCGGGTCAGTGTGTGAGTCAGTGTGCGAGTCAGTGTGTGAGTCAGTGTGTGAGTCATTGTGCGGGTCATTGTGGGAGACAGTGTGGGAGTCAGTGTGTGGGTCAGTGTGTGAATCAGTGTGTGAATCAGTTTGTGAGTCAGTGTGTGAGTCAGTGCGCGAGACAGTGTGCGAGACAGTGTGTGAGTCAGTGTGTGGGTCAGTGTGCGAGTCAGTGTGTGTGTGAGTCAGTGTGTGAGTCAGTGTGTGAATCAGTGTGTGGTTCAGTGTGCGGGTCAGTGTGCGAGTCAGTGTGCGGGTCAGTGTGCGAGTCAGTGTGCGAGTCAGTGTGTGAGTCAGTGTGGGAGTCAGTGAGATGGTCAGTGTGTGAATCAGTGTGTGAATCAGTGTGTGAGTCAGTGTGTGAGTCAGGGTGGGAGACAGTGTGGGAGTCAGTGTGTGGGTCAGTGTGTGAATGAGTGTGTGAATCAGTGTGTGAGTCAGTGTGTGATCAGTGTGCGAGACAGTGTGTGAGTCAGTGTGCGGGTCAGTGTGCGAGTCAGTGTGCGGGTCAGAGTGTGAGTCAGTGTGTGAGTCAGTGTGTGGGTCAGTGGGTGAGTCAGTGTGTGAGTCAGTGTGTGAGTCAGTGTGCGAGTCAGTGTGTGGGTCAGTGTGTGAATCAGTGTGCGGGTCAGTGTGCGAGTCAGTGTGCGGGTCAGTGTGCGGGTCAGTGTGTGACTCAGAGAGTGGGTCAGTGTGTGGGTCAGTGTGCGGGTCAGTGTGTGGGTCAGTGTGTGCGTCAGTGTGTGAATCAGTGTGTGTCAGTATGTGGGTCAGTGTGCCGGTCAGTGTGTGAGTCAGTGTGTGAGTCAGTGTGCGGGTCAGTGTGTGAGTCAGTGTGTGAGTCAGTGTGTGAGTCAGTGTATGAGTCAGTGAGTGAGTCACTGTGTGAGTCAGTGTGTGGGTTAGTGTCTGGGTCAGTGTGCGGATCAGTGTGTGAGTCAATGTGTGAGTCAGTGTGTGGGTCAGTGTGCGGGTCAGTGTGTGAATCAGTGTGTGGGTCAGTGTGTGAGTCAGTGTGTGGGTCAGTATCTGAATCAGTGTGTGGGTCAGTGTGTGAGTCAGTGTGTGGGTCAGTGTGCGGGTCAGTGTGTCAATCAGTGTGTGAGTCAGTGTGTGAGTCAGTGTGTGGGTCAGTGTGTGGGTCAGTGTGTGAGTCAGTGTGCTGGTCAGTGTGCAGGTCAGTGTGTGAGTCAGTGTGCGGGTCAGTGTGCGAGTCAGTGTGCGGGTCTGTGTGCGAGTCAGTGTCCGAGTCAGTGTGCGAGTCAGTGTGCACAACAGTGTGCGAGTCAGTGTGCGGGTCAGTGTGCGGGTCAGTGTGCGAGTGAGTGTGTGAGTCAGTGTGTGAGTCAGTGTATGAGTCAGTGTGTGAGTCACTGTGTGAGTCAGTGTGTGGGTTAGTGTGCGGGTCAGTGTGTGAATCAGTGTGTGGGTCAGTGTGTGATTCAGTGTGTGGGTCAGTATCTGAAGCAGTGTGTGGGTCAGTGTGTGAGTCAGTGTGTGGGTCAGCGTGCGGGTCAGTGTGTGAATCAGTGTGTGAGTCAGTGTGTGAGTCAGTGTGTGGGTCAGTATGTGGGTCAGTGTGTGAGTCAGTGTGTGGGTCAGCGTGCGGGTCAGTGTGTGAATCAGTGTGTGAGTCAGTGTGCGAGTCAGTGTGTGGGTCAGTGTGCGAGTCAGTGTGCGGGTCAGTGTGCGAGTCAGTGTGCGGATCAGTGTGCGGGTCAGTGTGCGAGTCAGTGTGCGGGTCAGTGTGCGAGTCAGTGTGCGGGTCAGTGTGCGGTTCAGTGTGCGAGTCAGTGTGCGAGTCAGTGTGCGGGTCAGTGTGCACGTCAGTATGTGAGTCAGTGTGCGGGTCAGTGTGCAAGTCGGTGTGCGGGTCAGTGTGCGGGTCAGTGTGCGGGTCAGTGTGTGGATCAGTGTGTGAGTCAGTGTGCGAGTCAGTGTACGGGTCAGTGTGCGGGTCAGTGTGTGAGTCAGTGTGCGAGTCAGTGTGTGAGTCAGTGTGTGAGTCATTGTGCGGGTCAGTGTGGGAGACAGTGTGGGAGTCAGTGTGTGGGTCAGTGTGTGAATCTCTATGTGAATCAGTTTGTGAGTCAGTGTGTGAGTCAGTGTGCGAGACAGTGTGCGAGACAGTGTGTGAGTCAGTGTGTGGGTCAGTGTGCGAGTCAGTGTGTGTGTGAGTCAGTGTGTGAGTCAGTGCGTGAATCAGTGTGTGGTTCAGTGTGCGGGTCAGTGTGCGAGTCAGTGTGCGGGTCAGTGTGCGAGTCAGTGTGCGAGTCAGTCTGTGAGTCAGTGTGGGAGTCAGTGAGTGGGTCAGTGTGTGAATCAGTGTGTGAGTCAGTGTGTGAGTCAGTGTGTGAGTCAGGGTGGGAGACAGTGTGGGATTCAGTGTGTGGGTCAGTGTGTGAATGAGTGTGTGAATCAGTGTGTGAGTCAGTGTGTGATCAGTGTGCGAGACAGTGTGTGAGTCAGTGTGCGGGTCAGTGTGCGAGTCAGTGTGCGGGTCAGAGTGTGAGTCAGTGTGTGAGTCAGTGTGTGAGTCAGTGTGTGAGTCAGTGTGTGGGTCAGTGGGTGAGTCAGTGTGTGAGTTAGTGTGTGAGTCAGTGTGCGAGTCAGTGTGCGGGTCAGTGTGTGAATCAGTGTGCGGGTCAGTGTGCGAGTCAGTGTGCGGATCAGTGTGCGGGTCAGTGTGTGACTCAGAGAGTGGGTCAGTGTGTGGGTCAGTGTGCGGGTCAGTGTGTGGGTCAGTGTGTGCGTCAGTGTGTGAATCAGTGTGTGTCAGTATGTGGGTCAGTGTGCCCGTCAGTGTGTGAGTCAGTGTGTGAGTCAGTGTGCGGGTCAGTGTGTGAGTCAGTGTGTGAGTCAGTGTGTGAGTCAGTGTATGAGTCAGTGAGTGAGTCACTGTGTGAGTCAGTGTGTGGGTTAGTGTCTGGGTCAGTGTGCGGATCAGTGTGTGAGTCAATGTGTGAGTCAGTGTGCGGGTCAGTGTGCGGGTCAGTGTGTGAATCAGTGTGTGGGTCAGTGTGTGAGTCAGTGTGTGGGTCAGTATCTGAATCAGTGTGTCGGTCAGTGTGTGAGTCAGTGTGTGGGTCAGTGTGCGGGTCAGTGTGTCAATCAGTGTGTTAGTCAGTGTGTGAGTCAGTGTGTGGGTCAGTGTGTGGGTCAGTGTGTGAGTCAGTGTGCTGGTCAGTGTGCAGGTCAGTGTGTGAGTCAGTGTGCGGGTCAGTGTGCGAGTCAGTGTGCGGGTCTGTGTGCGAGTCAGTGTCCGAGTCAGTGTGCGAGTCAGTGTGCAGAACAGTGTGCGAGTCAGTGTGCGGGTCAGTGTGCGGGTCAGTGTGCGAGTGAGTGTGTGAGTCAGTGTGTGAGTCAGTGTATGAGTCAGTGTGTGAGTCACTGTGTGAGTCAGTGTGTGGGTTAGTGTGTGGGTCAGTGTGCGGATCAGTGTGTGAGTCAGTGTGTGAGTCAGTGTGCGGGTCAGTGTGTGAATCAGTGTGTGGGTCAGTGTGTGATTCAGTGTGTGGGTCAGTATCTGAAGCAGTGTGTGGGTCAGTGTGTGAGTCAGTGTGTGGGTCAGCGTGCGGGTCAGTGTGTGAATCAGTGTGTGAGTCAGTGTGTGAGTCAGTGTGTGTGTCAGTGTGTGAGTCAGTGTGCGGGTCAGTGTGCGAGTCAGTGTGCGGGTCAGTGTGCGAGTCAGTGTGCGGGTCAGTGTGCGAGTCAGTGTGCGGGTCAGTGTGCGGGTCAGTGTGCGAGTCAGTGTGCGGGTCAGTGTGCGAGTCAGTGTGCGGGTCAGTGTGCGCTTCAGTGTGCGAGTCAGTGTGCGTGTCAGTGTGCGGGTCAGTGTGCACGTCAGTATGTGAGTCAGTGTGCGGGTCAGTGTGCAAGTCGGTGTGCGGGTCAGTGTGTGAGTCAGTGTGCGGGTCAGTGTGCAAGTCAGTGTGCGGGTCAGTGTGCGGGTCAGTGTGTGAGTCAATGTACGGGTCAGTCTGCGGGTCAGTGTGTGGGTCAGTGTGCGGGTCAGTGTGTGTGTGAGTCAGTGTGTGAGTCAGTGTGTGAATCAGTGTGTGGTTCAGTGTGCGGGTCAGTGTGCGAGTCAGTGTGCGGGTCAGTGTGCGAGTCAGTGTGCGAGTCAGTCTGTGAGTCAGTGTGGGAGTCAGTGAGTGGGTCAGTGTGTGAATCAGTGTGTGAATCAGTGTGTGAGTCAGTGTGTGAGTCAGGGTGGGAGACAGTGTGGGAGTCAGTGTGTGGGTCAGTGTGTGAATGAGTGTGTGAATCAGTGTGTGAGTCAGTGTGTGATCAGTGTGCGAGACAGTGTGTGAGTCAGTGTGCGGGTCAGTGTGCGAGTCAGTGTGCGGGTCAGAGTGTGAGTCAGTGTGTGAGTCAGTGTGTGAGTCAGTGTGTGAGTCAGTGTGTGGGTCAGTGGGTGAGTCAGTGTGTGAGTCAGTGTGTGGGTCAGTGTGTGAGTCAGTGTGCGGGTCAGTGTGTGAGTTAGGGTGCGGGTCAGTGTGCGAGTCAGTGTGCGGGTCAGTGTGCGGGTCAGTGTGTGAATCAGTGTGTGAGTCAGTGTACGAGTCAGTGTGCGGGACAGTGAGCGGGTCAGTGTGTGAGTCAGTGTGTGAGTCAGTGTGTGGGTCAGTGTGCGAGTCAGTGTGCGGGTCAGTGAGCGGGTCAGTGTGTGAGTCAGTGTGTGAGTCAGTGTGTGGATCAGTGTGTGGGTTAGTGTGTGGATCAGTGTGTGAGTCAGTGAGTGAGTCAGTGCGTGAGTCAGTGTGGTGTCAGTTTGTGAGTCAGTGTGTGAAACAGTGTGTGAGTCAGTGTGCGGGTCAGTGTGTGAGTCAGTGTGTGAGTCAGTGTGTGAGTCCGTGTGTGAGTCAGTGTTTGGGTCAGTGTGTGGGTCAGTGTGTGAGTCAGTGTGTGAGTCAGTGTGCGGGTCAGTGTGCGGGTCAGTGTGCGAGTCAGTGTGTGAGTCAGTGTGCGGGTCAGTGTGCGGGTCAGTGCATGGGTCAGTGTGTGAGTCAGTGTGCGGGTCAGTGTGTGAGTCAGTGTGTGAATCACTGTGTGGGTCAGTGAGCGGGTCAGTGTGCGAGTCAGTGTGTGGGTCAGTGTGCGAGTCAGTGTGCGAGTCAGTGTGTGAGTCAGTGTGTGAGTCAGTGTGGGAGACAGTGTGCGAGTCAGTGTGTGGGTCAGTGTGTGAATCAGTATGTGAATCAGTGTGTGAGTCAGTGTGTGAGTCAGTGTGTGAGTCAGTGTGCGAGACAGTGTGTGAGTGAGTGTGCGGGTCAGTGTGCGAGTAAGTGTGTGGATCAGTGTGTGAGTCAGTGTGTGAGTCAGTGTGTGAGTCAGTGTACGAGTCAGTGTGCGGGTCAGTGAGCGGGTCAGTGTGTGAGTCAGTGTGTGAGTCAGTGTGTGGTTCAGTGTGCGAGTCAGTGTGCGGGTCAGTGAGCGGGTCAGTGTGTGAGTCAGTGTGTGAGTCAGTGTGCGGGTCAGTGTGCGGTCAGTGTGCGGGTCAGTGTGCAAGTCAGTGTGCGAATCAGTGTGTGAGTCAGTGTGTGAGTCAGTGTGCGGGTCAGTGTGTGAGTCTGTGTGTGGGTCACTGTGTGTGTCAGTGTGCGGGTCAGTGTGTGAGTCAGTGTGTGGGTCAGTGTGTGAGTCAGTGTGCGAGTCAGTGTGCGAGTCAGTGTGTGGGTCAGTGTGTGAGTCAGTGTGTGAGTCAGTGTGTGGGTCAGTGTGTGAGTCAGTGTGTGAGTCAGTGTGCGGGTCAGTGTGCGGGTCAGTGTGCGTGTCAGTGTGTGGGTCTGTGTGGGATCAGTGTGTGAGTCAGTGTGTGAGTCAGTGTGTGAGTCAGTGTGTGGGGTCGTGTGTGGGTCAGTGTGCGAATAAGTGTGTGAGTCCGTGTGTGGATCAGTGTGTGAGTCAGTGTGCGGGTCAGTGTACGGGTCAGTGTGCGGGTCAGTGTGTGAGTCAGTGTGCGAGTCAGTGTGTGAGTCAGTGTGTGAGTCATTGTGCGGGTCAGTGTGGGAGACAGTGTGGGAGTCAGTGTGTGGGTCAGTGTGTGAATCAGTGTGTGAATCAGTTTGTGAGTCAGTGTGTGAGTCAGGGTGTGAGTCAGTGTGTGAGTCAGTGTGGGAGACAGTGTGCGAGTCAGTGTGTGAATCAGTATGTGAATCAGTGTGTGAGTCAGTGTGTGAGTCAGTGTGTGAGTCAGTGTGCGAGACAGTGTGTGGGTCAGTGAGCGGGTCAGTGTGTGAGTCAGTGTGTGAGTCAGTGTGCGGGTCAGTGTGCGGTCAGTGTGCGGGTCAGTGTGCAAGTCAGTGTGCGAATCAGTGTGTGAGTCAGTGTGTGAGTCAGTGTGCGGGTCAGTGTGTGAGTCTGTGTGTGGGTCACTGTGTGTGTCAGTGTGCGGGTCAGTGTGTGAGTCAGTGTGTGGGTCAGTGTGTGAGTCATTGTGCGAGTCAGTGTGCGAGTCAGTGTGTGGGTCAGTGTGTGAGTCAGTGTGTGAGTCAGTGTGTGGGTCAGTGTGTGAGTCAGTGTGTGAGTCAGTGTGCGGGTCAGTGTGCGGGTCAGTGTGCGGGTCAGTGTGTGTGTCTGTGTGGGATCAGTGTGTGAGTCAGTGTGTGAGTCAGTGTGTGAGTCAGTGTGTGGGGTAGTGTGTGGGTCAGTGTGCGAATAAGTGTGTGAGTCCGTGTGTGGATCAGTGTGTGAGTCAGTGTGCGGGTCAGTGTACGGGTCAGTGTGCGGGTCAGTGTGTGAGTCAGTGTGCGAGTCAGTGTGTGAGTCAGTGTTTGAGTCATTGTGCGGGTCAGTGTGGGAGACAGTGTGGGAGTCAGTGTGTGGGTCAGTGTGTGAATCAGTGTGTGAATCAGTTTGTGAGTCAGTGTGTGAGTCAGTGTGCGAGACAGTGTGCGAGACAGTGTGTGAGTCAGTGTGTGGGTCAGTGTGCGAGTCAGTGTGTGTGTGAGTCAGTGTGTGAATCAGTGTGTGGTTCAGTGTGCGGGTCAGTGTGCGATTCAGATTGCGGGTCAGTGTGCGAGTCAGTGTGCGAGTCTGTCTGTGAGTCAGTGTGGGAGTTAGTGAGTGGGTCAGTGCGTGAATCAGTGTGTGAATCAGTGTGTGAGTCAGTGTGTGAGTCAGGGTGGGAGACAGTGTGGGAGTCAGTGTGTGGGTCAGTGTGTGAATGAGTGTGTGAATCAGTGTGTGAGTCAGTGTGTGATCAGTGTGCGAGACAGTGTGTGAGTCAGTGTGCGGGTCAGTGTGCGAGTCAGTGTGCGGGTCAGAGTGTGAGTCAGTGTGTGAGTCAGTGTGTGAGTCAGTGTGTGAGTCAGTGTGTGGGTCAGTGGGTGAGTCAGTGTGTGAGTCAGTGTGTGGGTCAGTGTGTGAGTCAGTGTGCGGGTCAGTGTGTGAGTTAGTGTGCGGGTCAGTGTGCGAGTCAGTGTGCGGGTCAGTGTGCGGGTCAGTGTGTGAATCAGTGTGTGAGTCAGTTTACGAGTCAGTGTGCGGGTCAGTGAGCGGGTCAGTGTGTGAGTCAGTGTGTGAGTCAGTGTGTGGGTCAGTGTGCGAGTCAGTGTGCGGGTCAGTGAGCGGGTCAGTGTGTGAGTCAGTGTGTGAGTCAGTGTGTGGATCAGTGTGTGGGTTAGTGTGTGGATCAGTGTGTGAGTCAGTGAGTGAGTCAGTGCGTGAGTCAGTGTGGTGTCAGTTTGTGAGTCAGTGTGTGAAACAGTGTGTGAGTCAGTGTGCGGGTCAGTGTGTGAGTCAGTGTGTGAGTCAGTGTGTGAGTCTGTGTGTGAGTCAGTGTGTGGGTCAGTGTGTGGGTCAGTGTGTGGGTCAGTGTGTGAGTCAGTGTGTGAGTCAGTGTGCGGGTCAGTGTGCGGGTCAGTGTGCGTGTCAGTGTGTGAGTCAGTGTGCGGGTCAGTGTGCGGGTCAGTGCATGCGTCAGTGTGTGAGTCAGTGTGCGGGTCAGTGTGTGAGTCAGTGTGTGAATCAGTGTGTGGGTCAGTGAGCGGGTCAATGTGCGAGTCAGTGTGCGGGTCAGTGTGCGAGTCAGTGTGCGAGTCAGTGTGCGAGTCAGTGTGCGAGTCAGTGTGCGAGTCAGTGTGTGAGTCAGTGTGTGGGTCAGTGTGTGAATCAGTGTGTGAATCAGTGTGTGAGTCAGTGTGTGAGTCAGGGTGTGTGTCAGTGTGTGAGTCAGTGTGGGAGACAGTGTGCGAGTCAGTGTGTGGGTCAGTGTGTGAATCAGTATGTGAATCAGTGTGTGAGTCAGTGTGTGAGTCAGTGTGTGAGTCAGTGTGCGAGACAGTGTGTGAGTCAGTGTGCGGGTCAGTGTGCGAGTAAGTATGTGGATCAGTGTGTGAGTCAGTGTGTGAGTCAGTGTGTGAGTCAGTGTGTGGGTCAGTGTGCGAGTCAGTGTGCGGGTCATTGAGCGGGTCAGTGTGTGAGTCAGTGTGTGAGTCAGTGTGTGGATCAGTGTGTGGGTTAGTGTGTGGATCAGTGTGTGAGTCAGTGAGTGAGTCAGTGCGTGAGTCAGTGTGGTGTCAGTTTGTGAGTCAGTGTGTGAAACAGTGTGTGAGTCAGTGTGCGGGTCAGTGTGTGAGTCAGTGTGTGAGTCAGTGTGTGAGTCCGTGTGTGAGTCAGTGTGTGGGTCAGTGTGTGAGTCAGTGTGTGAGTCAGTGTGCGGGTCAGTGTGCGGGTCAGTGTGCGAGTCAGTGTGTGAGTCAGTGTGCGGGTCAGTGTGCGGGTCAGTGCATGGGTCAGTGTGTGAGTCAGTGTGCGGGTCAGTGTGTGAGTCAGTGTGTGAATCAGTGTGTGGGTCAGTGAGCGGGTCAGTGTGCGAGTCAGTGTGCGGGTCAGTGTGTGGGTCAGTGTGCGAGTCAGTGTGCGGGTCAGTGAGCGGGTCAGTGTGTGAGTCAGTGTGTGAGTCTGTGTGCGGGTCAGTGTGCGGGTCAGTGTGCGGGTCAGTGTGCAAGTCAGTGTGCGAATCAGTGTGTGAGTCAGTGTGTGAGTCAGTGTGCGGGTCAGTGTGTGAGTCTGTGTGTGGGTCACTGTGTGTGTCAGTGTGCGGGTCAGTGTGTGAGTCAGTGTGTGGGTCAGTGTGTGAGTCAGTGTGCGAGTCAGTGTGCGAGTCAGTGTGTGGGTCAGTGTGTGAGTCAGTGTGTCAGTCAGTGTGTGGGTCAGTGTGTGAGTCAGTGTGTAGTCAGTGTGCGGGTCAGTGTGCGGGTCAGTGTGTGGGTCTGTGTGGGGTCAGTGTGTGAGTCAGTGTGTGAGTCAGTGTGTGAGTCAGTGTGTGAGTCAGTGTGTGGGGTAGTGTGTGGGTCAGTGTGCGAATCAGTGTGTGAGTCAGTGTGTGGATCAGTGTGTGAGTCAGTGTCCGGGTCAGTGTACGGGTCAGTGTGCGGGTCAGTGTGTGAGTCAGTGTGCGAGTCAGTGTGTGAGTCAATGTGTGAGTCATTGTGCGGGTCAGTGTGGGAGACAGTGTGGGAGTCAGTGTGTGGGTCAGTGTGTGAATCAGTGTGTGAATCAGTTTGTGAGTCAGTGTGTGAGTCAGTGTGCGAGACAGTGTGCGAGACAGTGTGTGAGTCAGTGTGTGGGTCAGTGTGCGAGTCAGTGTGAGTGTGAGTCAGTGTGTGAGTCAGTGTGTGAATCAGTGTGTGGTTCAGTGTGCGGGTCAGTGTGCGAGTCAGTGTGCGGGTCAGTGTGCGAGTCAGTGTGCGAGTCAGTCTGTGAGTCAGTGTGGGAGTCAGTGAGTGGGTCAGTGTGTGAATCAGTGTGTGAATCAGTGTGTGAGTCAGTGTGTGGGTCAGTGTGTGAGTCAGTGTGCGGGTCAGTGTGTGAGTTAGTGTGCGGGTCAGTGTGCGAGTCAGTGTGCGGGTCAGTGTGCGGGTCAGTGTGTGAATCAGTGTGTGAGTCAGTGTACGAGTCAGTGTGCGGGTCAGTGAGCCGGTCAGTGTGTGAGTCAGTGTGTGAGTCAGTGTGTGGGTCAGTGTGCGAGTCAGTGTGCGGGTCAGTGAGCGGGTCAGTGTGTGAGTCAGTGTGTGAGTCAGTGTGTGGATCAGTGTGTGAGTCAGTGTGTGATCTGTGTGCGAGACAGTGTGTGAGTCAGTGTGCGGGTCAGTGTGCGAGTCAGTGTGAGGGTCAGAGTGTGAGTCAGTGTGTGAGTCAGTGTGTGAGTCAGTGTGTGAGTCAGTGTGTGAGTCAGTGTGTGGGTCAGTGTGCGGGTCAGTGTGCGAGTCAGTGTGTGAGTCAATGTGTGAGTCAGTGTGTGAGTCAGTGTGTGGGTCAGTGTGTGGGTCAGTGTGTTAGTCAGTGTGTGGGTCTGTGTGCGGATCAGTGTGTGGGTCAGTGCCTGAGTCAGTGTGTGGGTAAGTGTGCGGGTCAGTGTGTCGGTCAGTGTGCGGGTCAGTGTGTACTCAGTGTGCGGGTCAGTGTGTGGATCAGTGTGTGGGTCAGTGTGTGAGTCAGTGTGTGGATCAGTGTGCTGGTTAGTGTGTGGATCAGTGTGTGAGTTAGTGAGTGAATCAGTGTGTGAGTCAGTGTGGTGTCAGTGTGTGAGTCAGTGTGTGAAACAGTGTGTGAGTCAGTGTGCGGGTCAGTGTGTGAGTCAGTGTGTGAGTCAGTGTGTGAGTCCGTGTGTGAGTCAGTGTGTGGGTCAGTGTGTGGGTCAGTGTGTGAGTCAGTGTGTGGGTCAGTGTGTGGGTCAATGTGCGGGTCAGTGTGTGAGTCAGTGTGCGGGTCAGTGTGCGGGTCAGTGCGTGGGTCAGTGTGTGAGTCAGTGTGCGGGTCAGTGTGTGAGTCAGTGTGTAATTCAGTGTGTGGGTCAGTGTGCGGGTCAGTGTGCGAGTCAGTGTGCGGGTCAGTGTGCGAGTCAGTGTGCGAGTCAGTGTGTGAGTCAGTGTGGGAGTCAGTGTGTGGGTCAGTGTGTGAATCAGTGTGTGAATCAGTGTGTGAGTCAGTGTGTGAGTCAGGGTGTGAGTCAGTGTGTGAGTCAGTGTGGGAGACAGTGTGCGAGTCAATGTGTGGGTCAGTGTGTGAATCAGTGTGTGATTCAGTGTGTGAGTCAGTGTGTGAGTCAGTGTGTGAGTCAGTGTGCGAGACAGTGTGTGAGTCAGTGTGCGGGTCAGTGTGCGAATAAGTGTGTGGATCAGTGTGTGAGTCAGTGTGTGAGTCAGTGTGCGGGTCAGTGTGCGGGTCAGTGTGCGAGTCAGTGTGTGAGTCAGTGTGCGGGTCAGTGTGCGGGTCAGTGTGCGGGTCAGTGTGCAAGTCAGTGTGCGAATCAGTGAGTGAGTCAGTGTGTGAGTCAGTGTGTGAGTCAGGGTATGAGTCAGTGTGTGAGTCAGTGTGGGAGACAGTGTGGGAGTCAGTGTGTGGGTCAGTGTGCGAGTCAGTGTGCGGGTCAGTGTGCGAGTCAGTGTGCGAGTCAGTGTGTGAGTCAGTGTGGGAGTCAGTGTGTGGGTCAGTGTGTGAATCAGTGTGTGAATCAGTGTGTGAGTCAGTGTGTGAGTCAGGGTGTGAGTCAGTGTGTGAGTCAGTGTGGGAGACAGTGTGCGAGTCAATGTGTGGGTCAGTGTGTGAATCAGTGTGTGATTCAGTGTGTGAGTCAGTGTGTGAGTCAGTGTGTGAGTCAGTGTGCGAGACAGTGTGTGAGTCAGTGTGCGGGTCAGTGTGCGAATAAGTGTGTGGATCAGTGTGTGAGTCAGTGTGTGAGTCAGTGTGCGGGTCAGTGTGCGGGTCAGTGTGCGAGTCAGTGTGTGAGTCAGTGTGCGGGTCAGTGTGCGGGTCAGTGTGCGGGTCAGTGTGCAAGTCAGTGTGCGAATCAGTGTGTGAGTCAGTGTGTGAGTCAGTGTGTGAGTCAGGGTATGAGTCAGTGTGTGAGTCAGTGTGGGAGACAGTGTGGGAGTCAGTGTGTGGGTCAGTGTGTGAATCAGTGTGTGAATCAGTGTGTGAGTCAGTGTGCGAGTCAGTGTGCGGGTCCGTGTGCGGGTCAGTGTGTGAGTCAGTATGTAAGTCAGTGTGTGGGTCAGTGTGCGGTCAGTGTGCGGATCAGTGTGTGAGTCAGTCTGCCGGTCAGTGTGCAGGTCAGTGTGTGAGTCAGTGTGCGGGTCAGTGTGCGGTCAGTGTGTGGATCAGTGTGTGAGTCAGTGTGAGGGTCAGTGTGCGGGTCAGTGTGCGGGTCAGTGTGTGAGTCAGTGTGCGAGTCAGTGTGTGAGTCAGTGTGTGAGTCAGTGTGCGGGTCAGTGTGGGAGACAGTGTGGGAGTCAGTGTGTGGGTCAGTGTGTGAATGAGTGTGTGAATCAGTGTGTGAGTCAGTGTGTGAGTCAGTGTGCGAGACAGTGTGTGCGTCAGTGTGCGGGTCATTGTGCGAGTCAGTGTGTGTGAGAGTCAGTGTGCGGGTCAGTGTGCGGGTCAGTGTGTGACTAAGTGTGCGGGTCAGTGTGCGGGTCAGTGTGCGGGTCAGTGTGTGAGTCAGTGTGTGAGTCAGTGTGTGAATCAGTGTGCGGGTCAGTGTGCGGGTCAGTGTGCGAGTCAGTGTGTGAGTCAGTGTGCGAGTCAGTGTGCGGGTCAGTGTGTGAATCAGTGTGCGGGTCAGTGTGCGAGTCAGTGTGCGGGTCAGTGTGCGGGTCAGTGTGTGATTCAGAGAGTGGGTCAGTGTGTGGGTCAGTGTGCGGGTCAGTATGTGGGTCAGTGTGTGCGTCAGTGTGTGAATCAGTGTGTGTCAGTATGTGGGTCAGTGTGCCGGTCAGTGTGTGAGTCCGTGTGTGAGTCAGTGTGCGGGTCAGTGTGTGAGTCAGTGTGTGAGTCAGTGTGTGAGTCAGTGTATGAGTCAGTGAGTGAGTCACTGTGTAAGTCAGTGTGTGGGTTAGTGTCTGGGTCAGTGTGCGAATCAGTGTGTGAGTCAATGTGTGAGTTAGTGTGTGGGTCAGTGTGCGGGTCAGTGTGTGAATCAGTGTGTGGGTCAGTGTGTGAGTCAGTGTGTGGGTCAGTATCTGAATCAGTGTGTGGGTCAGTGTGCGAGTCAGTGTGTGGGTCAGTGTGCGGGTCAGTGTGTCAATCAGTGTGTGAGTCAGTGTGTGAGTCAGTGTGTGGGTCAGTGTGTGGGTCAGTGTGTGAGTCAGTGTGCTGGTCAGTGTGCAGGTCAGTGTGTGAGTCAGTGTGCGGGTCAGTGTGCGAGTCAGTGTGCGGGTCTGTGTGCGAGTCAGTGTCCGAGTCAGTATGCGAGTCAGTGTGCGGAACAGTGTGCGAGTCAGTGTGCGGGTCAGTGTGCGGGTCAGTGTCCGAGTCAGTGTGTGAGTCACTGTGTGAGTCAGTGTATGAGTCAGTGTGTGAGTCACTGTGTGAGTCAGTGTGTGGGTTAGTGTGTGGGTCAGTGTGCGGATCAGTGTGTGAGTCAGTGTGTGAGTCAGTGTGTGGGTCAGTGTGCGGGTCAGTGTGTGAATCAGTGTGTGGGTCAGTGTGTGATTCAGTGTGTGGGTCAATATTTGAAGCAGTGTGTGGGTCAGTGTGTGAGTCAGTGTGTGGGTCAGCGTGCGGGTCAGTGTGTGAATCAGTGTGTGAGTCGGTGTGTGAGTCAGTGTGTGGGTCAGTGTGTGGGTCAGTGTGTGAGTCAGTGTGCTGGTCAGTGTGCAGGTCAGTGTGTGAGTCAGTGTGCGGGTCAGTGTGCAAGTCAGTGTGCGGGTCAGTGTGCGAGTCAGTGTGCGGGTCAGTGTGCGAGTCAGTGTGCGAGTCAGTGTGCGGTTCAGTGTGCGAGTCAGTGTGCGAGTCAGTGTGCGGGTCAGTGTGCACTTCCGTATGTGAGTCAGTGTGCGGGTCAGTGTGCGAGTCGGTGTGCGGGTCAGTGTGTGAGTCAGTGTGCGGGTCAGTGTGCAAGTCAGTGTGCGGGTCAGTGTGCTGGTCAGTGTGTGAGTCAATGTACGGGTCAGTGTGCGGGTCAGTGTGTGAGTCAGTGTGCGGGTCAGTGCGTGGGTCAGTGTGTGAGTCAGTGTGCGGGTCAGTGTGTGAGTCAGTGTGTAATTCAGTGTGTGGGTCAGTGTGCGGGTCAGTGTGCGAGTCAGTGTGCGGGTCAGTGTGCGAGTCAGTGTGCGAGTCAGTGTGTGAGTCAGTGTGTGAGTCAGTGTGTGAGTCAGTGTGGGAGTCAGTGGGTGGGTCAGTGTGTGAATCAGTGTGTGAGTCAGTGTGTGAGTCAGTGTGTGAGTCAGGGTGTGAGTCAGTGTGTGAGTCAGTGTGGGAGACAGTGTGCGAGTCAATGTGTGGGTCAGTGTGTGAATCAGTGTGTGATTCAGTGTGTGAGTCAGTGTGTGAGTCAGTGTGTGAGTCAGTGTGCGAGACAGTGTGTGAGTCAGTGTGCGGGTCAGTGTGCGAATAAGTGTGTGGATTAGTGTGTGAGTCAGTGTGTGAGTCAGTGTGTAATTCAGTGTGTGGGTCAGTGTGCGGGTCAGTGTGCGAGTCAGTGTGCGGGTCAGTGTGCGAGTCAGTGTGCGAGTCAGTGTGCGAGTCAGTGTGTGAGTCAGTGTGCGGGTCAGTGTGCGGGTCAGTGTGCGGGTCAGTGTGCAAGTCAGTGTGCAAGTCAGTGTGCGAATCAGTGTGTGAGTCAGTGTGTGAGTCAGTGTGTAAGTCAGGGTATGAGTCAGTGTGTGAGTCAGTGTGGGAGACAGTGTGGGAGTCGGTGTGTGGGTCAGTGTGTGAATCAGTGTGCGAATCAGTGTGTGAGTCAGTGTGCGAGTCAGTGTGCGGGTCCGTGTGCGGGTCAGTGTGTGAGTCAGTATGTAAGTCAGTGTGTGGGTCAGTGTGCGGTCAGTGTGCGGTCAGTGTGTGGATCAGTGTGTGAGTCAGTGTGAGGGTCAGTGTGCGGGTCAGTGTGTGCGTCAGTGTGCGAGTCAGTGTGTGAGTCAGTGTGTGAGTCAGTGTGCGGGTCAGTGTGGGAGACAGTGTGGGAGTCAGTGTGTGGGTCAGTGTGTGAATGAGTGTGTGAATCAGTGTGTGAGTCAGTGTGTGAGTCAGTGTGCGAGACAGTGTGTGAGTCAGTGTGCGGGTCATTGTGCGAGTCACAGTGTGTGAGAGTCAGTGTGCGGGTCAGTGTGCGGGTCAGTGTGTGGGTCAGTGTGCGGGTCAGTGTGTGAGTCAGTGTGTGAGTCAGTGTGTGAATCAGTGTGCGGGTCAGTGTGCGGGTCAGTGTGCGAGTCAGTGTGCGAGTCAGTGTGCGAGTCAGTGTGCGGGTCAGTGTGTGAATCAGTGTGCGGGTCAGTGTGCGAGTCAGTGTGCGGGTCAGTGTGCGGGTCAGTGTGTGACTCAGAGAGTGGGTCAGTGTGTGGGTCAGTGTGCGGGTCAGTGTGTGGGTCAGTGTGTGCGTCAGTGTGTGAATCAGTGTGTGTCAGTATGTGGGTCAGTGTGCCGGTCAGTGTGTGAGTCAGTGTGTGAGTCAGTGTGCGGGTCAGTGTGTGAGTCAGTGTGTGAGTCAGTGTGTGAGTCAGTGTATGAGTCAGTGAGTGAGTCACTGTGTGAGTCAGTGTGTGGGTTAGTGTCTGGGTCAGTGTGCGGATCAGTGTGTGAGTCAATGTGTGAGTCAGTGTGTGGGTCAGTGTGCGGGTCAGTGTGTGAATCTTTGTGTGGGTCAGTGTGTGAGTCAGTGTGTGGGTCAGTATCTGAATCAGTGTGTGGGTCAGTGTGTGAGTCAGTGTGTGGGTCAGTGTGCGGGTCAGTGTGTCAATCAGTGTGTGAGTCAGTGTGTGAGTCAGTGTGTGGGTCAGTGTGTGGGTCAGTGTGTGAGTCAGTGTGTGAGTCAGTGTGTGAGTCAGTGTATGAGTCAGTGCGTGAGTCACTGTGTGAGTCAGTGTGTGGGTTAGTGTCTGGGTTAGTGTGCGGATCAGTGTGTGAGTCAATGTGTGAGTCAGTGTGCGGGTCAGTGTGTGAATCAGTGTGTGGGTCAGTGTGTGAGTCAGTGTGTGGGTCAGTATCTGAATCAGTGTGTGGGTCAGTGTGCGAGTCAGTGTGTGGGTCAGTGTGCGGGTCAGTGTGTCAATCAGTGTGTGAGTCAGTGTGTGAGTCAGTGTGTGGGTCAGTGTGTGGGTCAGTGTGTGAGTCAGTGTGCTGGTCAGTGTGCAGGTCAGTGTGTGAGTCAGTGTGCGGGTCAGTGTGCGAGTCAGTGTGCGGGTCTGTGTGCGAGTCAGTGTCCGAGTCAGTATGCGAGTCAGTGTGCGGAACATTGTGCGAGTCAGTGTGCGGGTCAGTGTGCGGGTCAGTGTGCGAGTGAGTGTGTGAGTCAGTGTGTGAGTCAGTGTATGAGTCAGTGTGTGAGTCACTGTGTGAGTCAGTGTGTGGGTTAGTGTGTGGGTCAGTGTGCGGATCAGTGTGTGAGTCAGTGTGTGAGTCAGTGTGTGGGTCAGTGTGCGGGTCAGTGTGTGAATCAGTGTGTGGGTCAGTGTGTGATTCAGTGTGTGGGTCAGTATTTGAAGCAGTGTGTGGGTCAGTGTGTGAGTCAGTGTGTGGGTCAGCGTGCGGGTCAGTGTGTGAATCAGTGTGTGAGTCAGTGTGTGAGTCAGTGTGTGGGTCAGTGTGTGGGTCAGTGTGTGAGTCAGTGTGCTGGTCAGTGTGCAGGTCAGTGTGTGAGTCAGTGTGCGGGTCAGTGTGCGAGTCAGTGTGCGGGTCAGTGTGCGAGTCAGTGTGTGAGTCAGTGTGCGGGTCAGTGTGCGAGTCAGTGTGCGGGTCAGTGTGCGAGTCAGTGTGCGAGTCAGTGTGCGGTTCAGTGTGCGAGTCAGTGTGCGAGTCAGTGTGTGGGTCAGTGTGCACTTCAGTATGTGAGTCAGTGTGCGGGTCAGTGTGCGAGTCGGTGTGCGGGTCAGTGTGTGAGTCAGTGTGCGGGTCAGTGTGCAAGTCAGTGTGCGGGTCAGTGTGCGGGTCAGTGTGTGAGTCAATGTACGGGTCAGTGTGCGGGTCAGTGTGTGAGTCAGTGTGCGGGTCAGTGCGTGGGTCAGTGTGTGAGTCAGTGTGCGGGTCAGTGTGTGAGTCAGTGTGTAATTCAGTGTGTGGGTCAGTGTGCGGGTCAGTGTGCGAGTCAGTGTGCGGGTCAGTGTGCGAGTCAGTGTGCGAGTCAGTGTGTGAGTCAGTGTGTGAGTCAGTGTGGGAGTCAGTGTGTGGGTCAGTGTGTGAATCAGTGTGTGAATCAGTGTGTGAGTCAGTGTGTGAGTCAGGGTGTGAGTCAGTGTGTGAGTCAGTGTGGGAGACAGTGTGCGAGTCAATGTGTGGGTCAGTGTGTGAATCAGTGTGTGATTCAGTGTGTGAGTCAGTGGGTGAGTCAGTGTGTGAGTCAGTGTGCGAGACAGTGTGTGAGTCAGTGTGCGGGTCAGTGTGCGAATAAGTGTGTGGATCAGTGTGTGAGTCAGTGTGTGAGTCATTGTGCGGGTCAGTGTGCGGGTCAGTGTGCGAGTCAGTGTGTGAGTCAGTGTGCGGGTCAGTGTGCTGGTCAGTGTGCGGGTCAGTGTGCAAGTCAGTGTGCGCATCAGTGTGTGAGTCAGTGTGTGAGTCAGTGTGTGAGTCAGGGTATGAGTCAGTGTGTGAGTCAGTGTGGGAGACAGTGTGGGAGTCAGTGTGTGGGTCAGTGTGTGGGTCAGTGTGTGAATCAGTGTGTGAATCAGTGTGTGAGTCAGTGTGCGAGTCAGTGTGCGGGTCCGTGTGCGGGTCAGTGTGTGAGTCAGTATGTAAGTCAGTGTGTGGGTCAGTGTGCGGTCAGTGTGCGGTCAGTGTGTGGATCAGTGTGTGAGTCAGTGTGAGGGTCAGTGTGCGGGTCAGTGTGCGGGTCAGTGTGCAAGTCAGTGTGCGAATCAGTGTGTGAGTCAGTGTGTGAGTCAGTGTGTGAGTCAGGGTATGAGTCAGTGTGTGAGTCAGTGTGGGAGACAGTGTGGGAGTCAGTGTGTGAGTCAGTGTGTGAATCAGTGTGTGAATCAGTGTGTGAGTCAGTGTGCGAGTCAGTGTGCGGGTCCGTGTGCGGGTCAGTGTGTGAGTCAGTATGTAAGTCAGTGTGTGGGTCAGTGTGCGGTCAGTGTGCGGTCAGTGTGTGGATCAGTGTGTGAGTCAGTGTGAGGGTCAGTGTGCGGGTCAGTGTGCGGGTCAGTGTGTGAGTCAGTGTGCGTGTCAGTGTGTGAGTCAGTGTGTGAGTCAGTGTGCGGGTCAGTGTGGGAGACAGTGTGGGAGTCAGTGTGTGGGTCAGTGTGTGAATGAGTGTGTGAATGAGTGTGTGAGTCAGTGTGTGAGTCAGTGTGCGAGACAGTGTGTGAGTCAGTGTGCGGGTCATTGTGCGAGTCAGTGTGTGTGAGAGTCAGTGTGCGGGTCAGTGTGCGGGTCAGTGTGTGACTAAGTGTGTGAGTCAGTGTGCGGGTCAGTGTGCGGGTCAGTGTGTGGGTCAGTGTGTGCGTCAGTGTGTGAATCAGTGTGTGTCAGTATGTGGGTCAGTGTGCCGGTCAGTGTGTGAGTCAGTGTGTGAGTCAGTGTGCGGGTCAGTGTGTGAGTCAGTGTGTGAGTCAGTGTGTGAGTCAGTGTATGAGTCAGTGAGTGAGTCACTGTGTGAGTCAGTGTGTGGGTTAGTGTCTGGGTCAGTGTGCGGATCAGTGTGTGAGTCAATGTGTGAGTCAGTGTGTGGGTCAGTGTGCGGGTCAGTGTGTGAATCAGTGTGTGGGTCAGTGTGTGAGTCAGTGTGTGGGTCAGTATCTGAATCAGTGTGTGGGTCAGTGTGTGAGTCAGTGTGTGGGTCAGTGTGCGGGTCAGTGTGTCAATCAGTGTGTGAGTCAGTGTGTGAGTCAGTGTGTGGGTCAGTGTGTGGGTCAGTGTGTGAGTCAGTGTGCTGGTCAGTGTGCAGGTCAGTGTCTGAGTCAGTGTGCGGGTCAGTGTGCGGGTCACTGTGCGGGTCTGTGTGCGAGTCAGTGTCCGAGTCAGTATGCGAGTCAGTGTGCGGAACAGTGTGCGAGTCAGTGTGCGGGTCAGTGTGCGGGTCAGTGTGCGAGTCAGTGTGTGAGTCAGTGTGTGAGTCAGTGTATGAGTCAGTGTGTGAGTCACTGTGTGAGTCAGTGTGTGGGTTAGTGTGTGGGTCAGTGTGCGGATCAGTGTGTGAGTCAGTGTGTGAGTCAGTGTGTGGGTCAGTGTGCGGGTCAGTGTCTGAATCAGTGTGTGGGTCAGTGTGTGATTCAGTGTGTGGGTCAGTATTTGAAGCAGTGTGTGGGTCAGTGTGTGAGTCAGTGTGTGGGTCAGCGTGCGGGTCAGTGTGTGAATCAGTGTGTGAGTCAGTGTGTGAGTCAGTGTGTGGGTCAGTGTGTGGGTCAGTGTGTGAGTCAGTGTGCTGGTCAGTGTGCAGGTCAGTGTGTGAGTCAGTGTGCGGGTCAGTGTGCGAGTCAGTGTGCGGCTCAGTGTGCGAGTCAGTGTGCGGGTCAGTGTGCGGGTCAGTGTGCGAGTCAGTGTGCGGGTCAGTGTGCGAGTCAGTGTGCGGGTCAGTGTGCGGGTCAGTGTGCACGTCAGTATGTGAGTCAGTGTGCGGGTCAGTGTGCGAGTCGGTGTGCGGGTCAGTGTGTGAGTCAGTGTGCGGGTCAGTGTGCAAGTCAGTGTGCCGGTCAGTGTGCGGGTCAGTGTGTGAGTCAATGTACGGGTCAGTGTGCGGGTCAGTGTGTGGGTCAGTGTGCGGGTCAGTGTGCGGGTCAGTGTGCGATTCAGTGTGCGGGTCAGTGTGCGGGTCAGTGTGCGGGTCAGTGTGTGAATCAGTGTGTGAGTCAGTGTGCGAGTCAGTGTGCGGATCAGTGTGTGAGTCAGTGTGCGGATCAGTGTGTGAGTCAGTGTGCGAGTCAGTGTGTGGATCAGTGTGTGAGTCAGTGTGCGGGTCAGTGTGGGAAACAGTGTGGGAGTCAGTGTGTGGGTCAGTGTGTGAATCAGTGTGTGAATCAGTTTGTGAGTCAGTGTGTGAGTCAGTGTGCGAGACAGTGTGCGAGACAGTGTGTGAGTCAGTGTGTGGGTCAGTGTGCGAGTCAGTGTGTGTGTGAGTCAGTGTGTGAGTCAGTGTGTGAATCAGTGTGTGGTTCAGTGTGCGGGTCAGTGTGCGAGTCAGTGTGCGGGTCAGTGTGCGAGTCAGTGTGCGAGTCAGTCTGTGAGTCAGTGTGGGAGTCAGTGAGTGGGTCAGTGTGTGAATCAGTGTGTGAATCAGTGTGTGAGTCAGTGTGTGAGTCAGGGTGGGAGACAGTGTGGGAGTCAGTGTGTGGGTCAGTGTTTGAATGAGTGTGTGAATCAGTGTGTGAGTCAGTGTGTGATCAGTGTGCGAGACAGTGTGTGAGTCAGTGTGCGGGTCAGTGTGCGAGTCAGTGTGCGGGTCAGAGTGTGAGTCAGTGTGTGAGTCAGTGTGTGAGTCAGTGTGTGAGTCAGTGTGTGGGTCAGTGGGTGAGTCAGTGTGTGAGTCAGTGTGTGGGTCAGTGTGTGAGTCAGTGTGCGGGTCAGTGTGTGAGTTAGTGTGCGGGTCAGTGTGCGAGTCAGTGTGCGGGTCAGTGTGCGGGTCAGTGTGTGAATCAGTGTGTGAGTCAGTGTACGAGTCAGTGTGCGGGTCAGTGAGCGGGTCAGTGTGTGAGTCAGTGTGTGAGTCAGTGTGTGGGTCAGTGTGCGAGTCAGTGTGCGGGTCAGTGAGCGGGTCAGTGTGTGAGTCAGTGTGTGTGTCAGTGTGTGGATCAGTGTGTGGGTTAGTGTGTGGATCAGTGTGTGAGTCAGTGAGTGAGTCAGTGCGTGAGTCAGTGTGGTGTCAGTTTGTGAGTCAGTGTGTGAAACAGTGTGTGAGTCAGTGTGCGGGTCAGTGTGTGAGTCAGTGTGTGAGTCAGTGTGTGAGTCCGTGTGTGAGTCAGTGTACGAGTCAGTGTGCGGGTCAGTGAGCTGGTCAGTGTGTGAGTCAGTGTGTGAGTCAGTGTGTGGGTCAGTGTGCGAGTCAGTGTGCGGGTCAGTGAGCGGGTCAGTGTGTGAGTCAGTGTGTGAGTCAGTGTGTGGATCAGTGTGTGGGTTAGTGTGTGGATCAGTGTGTGAGTCAGTGAGTGAGTCAGTGCGTGAGTCAGTGTGGTGTCAGTTTGTGAGTCAGTGTGTGAAACAGTGTGTGAGTCAGTGTGCGGGTCAGTGTGTGAGTCAGTGTGTGAGTCAGTGTGTGAGTCCGTGTGTGAGTCAGTGTGTGGGTCAGTGTGTGGGTCAGTGTGTGAGTCAGTGTGTGAGTCAGTGTGCGGGTCAGTGTGCGGGTCAGTGTGCGAGTCAGTGTGTGAGTCAGTGTGCGGGTCAGTGTGCGGGTCAGTGCATGCGTCAGTGTGTGAGTCAGTGTGCGGGTCAGTGTGTGAGTCAGTGTGTGAATCAGTGTGTGGGTCAGTGAGCGGGTCAGTGTGCGAGTCAGTGTGCGGGTCAGTGTGCGAGTCAGTGGGCGAGTCAGTGTTCAAGTCAGTGTGTGAGTCAGTGTGTGAGTCAGTGTGTGAGTCAGTGTGTGGGTCAGTGTGTGAATCAGTGTGTGAATCAGTGTGTGAGTCAGTGTGTGAGTCAGGGTGTGAGTCAGTGTGTGAGTCAGTGTGGGAGACAGTGTGCGAGTCAGTGTGTGGGTCAGTGTGTGAATCAGTATGTGAATCAGTGTGTGAGTCAGTGTGTGAGTCAGTGTGTGAGTCAGTGTGCGAGACCGTGTGTGAGTCAGTGTGCGGGTCAGTGTGCGAGTAAGTGTGTGGATCAGTGTGTGAGTCAGTGTGTGAGTCAGTGTGTGAGTCAGTGTGTGGGTCAGTGTGCGAGTCAGTGTGCGGGTCATTGAGCGGGTCAGTGTGTGAGTCAGTGTGTGAGTCAGTGTGTGGATCAGTGTGTGGGTTAGTGTGTGGATCAGTGTGTGAGTCAGTGAGTGAGTCAGTGCGTGAGTCAGTGTGGTGTCAGTTTGTGAGTCAGTGTGTGAAACAGTGTGTGAGTCAGTGTGCGGGTCAGTGTGTGAGTCAGTGTGTGAGTCAGTGTGTGAGTCCGTGTGTGAGTCAGTGTGTGGGTCAGTGTGTGGGTCAGTGTGTGAGTCAGTGTGTGAGTCAGTGTGTGGGTCAGTGTGCGGGTCAGTGTGCGAGTCAGTGTGTGAGTCAGTGTGCGGGTCAGTGTGCGGGTCAGTGCATGGGTCAGTGTGTTAGTCAGTGTGCGGGACAGTGTGCGAGTCAGTGTGTGAATCAGTGTGTGGGTCAGTGAGCGGGTCAGTGTGCGAGTCAGTGTGCGTGTCAGTGTGTGGGTCAGTGTGCGAGTCAGTGTGCGGGTCAGTGAGCGGGTCAGTGTGTGAGTCAGTGTGTGAGTCAGTGTGCGGGTCAGTGTGCGGGTCAGTGTGCGGGTCAGTGTGCGAGTCAGTGTGCGAATCAGTGTGTGAGTCAGTGTGTGAGTCAGTGTGCGGGTCAGTGTGTGAGTCTGTGTGTGGGTCTCTGTGTGTGTCAGTGTGCGGGTCAGTGTTTGAGTCAGTGTGTGGGTCAGTGTGTGAGTCAGTGTGCGAGTCAGTGTGCGAGTCATTGTGTGGGTCAGTGTGTGAGTCAGTGTGTGAGTCAGTGTGTGGGTCAGTGTGTGAGTCAGTGTGTGAGTCAGTGTGCGGGTCAGTGTGCGGGTCAGTGTGCGGGTCAGTGTGTGGGTCTGTGTGGGGTCAGTGTGTGAGTCAGTGTGTGAGTCAGTATGTGAGTCTGTGTGTGAGTCAGATTGTGGGGTAGTGTGTGGGTCAGTGTGCGAATCAGTGTGTGAGTCAGTGTGTGGATCAGTGTGTGAGTCAGTGTGCGGGTCAGTGTACGGGTCAGTGTGCGGGTCAGTGTGTGAGTCAGTGTGCGAGTCAGTGTGTGAGTCAGTGTGTGAGTCATTGTGCGGGTCAGTGTGGGAGACAGTGTGGGAGTCAGTGTGTGGGTCAGTGTGTGAATCAGTGTGTGAATCAGTTTGTGAGTCAGTGTGTGAGTCAGTGTGCGAGACAGTGTGCGAGACAGTGTGTGAGTCAGTGTGTGGGTCAGTGTGCGAGTCAGTGTGTGTGTGAGTCAGTGTGTGAGTCAGTGTGTGAATCAGTGTGTGGTTCAGTGTGCGGGTCAGTGTGCGAGTGAGTGTGCGGGTCAGTGTGCGAGTCAGTGTGCGAGTCAGTCTGTGAGTCAGTGTGGGAGTCAGTGAGTGGGTCAGTGTGTGAATCAGTGTGTGAATCAGTGTGTGAGTCAGTTTGCGGGTCAGTGTGGGAGACAGTGTGGGAGTCAGTGTGTGGGTCAGTGTGTGAATGAGTGTGTGAATGAGTGTGTGAGTCAGTGTGTGAGTCAGTGTGCGAGACAGTGTGTGAGTCAGTGTGCGGGTCATTGTGCGAGTCAGTGTGTGTGAGAGTCAGTGTGCGGGTCAGTGTGCGGGTCAGTGTGTGACTAAGTGTGTGAGTCAGTGTGCGGGTCAGTGTGCGGGTCAGTGTGTGGGTCAGTGTGTGCGTCAGTGTGTGAATCAGTGTGTGTCAGTATGTGGGTCAGTGTGCCGGTCAGTGTGTGAGTCAGTGTGTGAGTCAGTGTGCGGGTCAGTGTGTGAGTCAGTGTGTGAGTCAGTGTGTGAGTCAGTGTATGAGTCAGTGAGTGAGTCACTGTGTGAGTCAGTGTGTGGGTTAGTGTCTGGGTCAGTGTGCGGATCAGTGTGTGAGTCAATGTGTGAGTCAGTGTGTGGGTCAGTGTGCGGGTCAGTGTGTGAATCAGTGTGTGGGTCAGTGTGTGAGTCAGTGTGTGGGTCAGTATCTGAATCAGTGTGTGGGTCAGTGTGTGAGTCAGTGTGTGGGTCAGTGTGCGGGTCAGTGTGTCAATCAGTGTGTGAGTCAGTGTGTGAGTCAGTGTGTGGGTCAGTGTGTGGGTCAGTGTGTGAGTCAGTGTGCTGGTCAGTGTGCAGGTCAGTGTGTGAGTCAGTGTGCGGGTCAGTGTGCGGGTCAGTGTGCGGGTCTGTGTGCGAGTCAGTGTCCGAGTCAGTATGCGAGTCAGTGTGCGGAACGGTGTGCGAGTCAGTGTGCGGGTCAGTGTGCGGGTCAGTGTGCGAGTCAGTGTGTGAGTCAGTGTGTGAGTCAGTGTATGAGTCAGTGTGTGAGTCACTGTGTGAGTCAGTGTGTGGGTTAGTGTGTGGGTCAGTGTGCGGATCAGTGTGTGAGTCAGTGTGTGAGTCAGTGTGTGGGTCAGTGTGCGGGTCAGTGTGTGAATCAGTGTGTGGGTCAGTGTGTGATTCAGTGTGTGGGTCAGTATTTGAAGCAGTGTGTGGGTCAGTGTGTGAGTCAGTGTGTGGGTCAGCGTGCGGGTCAGTGTGTGAATCAGTGTGTGAGTCAGTGTGTGAGTCAGTGTGTGGGTCAGTGTGTGGGTCAGTGTGTGAGTCAGTGTGCTTGTCAGTGTGCAGGTCAGTGTGTGAGTCAGTGTGCGGGTCAGTGTGCGAGTCAGTGTGCGGGTCAGTGTGCGGGTCAGTGTGCGGGTCAGTGTGCGAGTCAGTGTGCGGTTCAGTGTGCGGGTTAGTGTGCGAGTCAGTGTGCGGGTCAGTGTGCGAGTCAGTGTGCGGGTCAGTGTGCACGTCAGTATGTGAGTCAGTGTGCGGGTCAGTGTGCGAGTCGGTGTGCGGGTCAGTGTGTGAGTCAGTGTGCGGGTCAGTGTGCAAGTCAGTGTGCGGGTCAGTGTGCGGGTCAGTGTGTGAGTCAATGTACGGGTCAGTGTGCGGGTCAGTGTGTGGGTCAGTGTGCGGGTCAGTGTGCGGGTCAGTGTGCGAGTCAGTGTGCTGGTCAGTGTGCGGGTCAGTGTGCGGGTCAGTGTGTGAATCAGTGTGTGAGTCAGTGTGCGAGTCAGTGTGCGGATCAGTGTGTGAGTCAGTGTGCGGATCAGTGTGTGAGTCAGTGTGCGAGTCAGTGTGTGGATCAGTGTGTGAGTCAGTGTGCGGGTCAGTGTGGGAAACAGTGTGGGAGTCAGTGTGTGGGTCAGTGTGTGAATCAGTGTGTGAATCAGTTTGTGAGTCAGTGTGTGGGTCAGTGTGCGTGTCAGTGTGCGAGTCAGTGTGTGAGTCAGTGTGCGAGTCAGTGTGTGAGTCAGTGTGCGAGTCAGTGTGCACGTCAGTGTGCACTTCAGTGTGTGTCATTGTGTGATTCAGTGTGTGAGTCAATGTGTGAGTCAGTGTGTGAGTCAGTGTGTGGGTCAGTGTGTGGGTCAGTGTGTGAGTCAGTGTGAGGGTCAGTGTGCGGATCAGTGTGTGGGTCAGTGCCTGAGTCAGTGTGTGGGTAAGTGTGCGGGTCAGTGTGTCGGTCAGTGTGCGGGTCAGTGTGTGACTCAGTGTGCGGGTCAGTGTGTGGATCAGTGTGTGGGTCAGTGTGTGAGTCAGTGTGTGGATCAGTGTGCTGGTTAGTGTGTGGATCAGTGTGTGAGTCAGTGAGTGAATCAGTGTGTGAGTCAGTGTGGTGTCAGTGAGTGAGTCAGTGTGTGAAACAGTGTGTGAGTCAGTGTGCGGGTCAGTGTGTGAGTCAGTGTGTGAGTCAGCGTGTGAGTCCGTGTGTGAGTCAGTGTGTGGGTCAGTGTGTGGGTCAGTGTGTGAGTCAGTGTGTGGGTCAGTGTGCGGGTCAATGTGAGGGTCAGTGTGTGAGTCAGTGTGCGGGTCAGTGTGCGGGTCAGTGCGTGGGTCAGTGTGTGAGTCAGTGTGCGGGTCAGTGTGTGAGTCAGTGTGTAATTCAGTGTGTGGGTCAGTGTGCGGGTCAGTGTGCGAGTCAGTGTGCGGGTCAGTGTGCGAGTCAGTGTGCGAGTCAGTGTGTGAGTCAGTGTGTGAGTCAGTGTGTGAGTCAGTGTGGGAGTCAGTGTGTGGGTCAGTGTGTGAATCAGTGTGTGAATCAGTGTGTGAGTCAGTGTGTGAGTCAGGGTGTGAGTCAGTGTGTGAGTCAGTGTGGGAGACAGTGTGCGAGTCAATGTGTGGGTCAGTGTGTGAATCAGTGTGTGATTCAGTGTGTGAGTCAGTGTGTGAGTCAGTGTGTGAGTCAGTGTGCGAGACAGTTTGTGAGTCAGTGTGCGGGTCAGTGTGCGAATAAGTGTGTGGATCAGTGTGTGAGTCAGTGTGCGGGTCAGTGTGCGGGTCAGTGTGCGGGTCAGTGTGCGAGTCAGTGTGTGAGTCAGTGTGCGGGTCAGTGTGCGGGTCAGTGTGCGGGTCAGTGTGCAAGTCAGTGTGCGAATCAGTGTGTGAGTCAGTGTGTGAGTCAGTGTGTGAGTCAGGGTATGAGTCAGTGTGTGAGTCAGTGTGGGAGACAGTGTGGGAGTCAGTGTGTGGGTCAGTGTGTGAATCAGTGTGTGAATCAGTGTGTGAGTCAGTGTGCGAGTCAGTGTGCGGGTCCGTGTGCGGGTCAGTGTGTGAGTCAGTATGTAAGTCAGTGTGTGGGTCAGTGTGCGGTCAGTGTGCGGATCAGTGTGTGAGTCAGTCTGCCGGTCAGTGTGCAGGTCAGTGTGTGAGTCAGTGTGCGGGTCAGTGTGCGGTCAGTGTGTGGATCAGTGTGTGAGTCAGTGTGAGGGTCAGTGTGCGGGTCAGTGTGCGGGTCAGTGTGTGAGTCAGTGTGCGAGTCAGTGTGTGAGTCAGTGTGTGAGTCAGTGTGCGGGTCAGTGTGGGAGACAGTGTGGGAGTCAGTGTGTGGGTCAGTGTGTGAATGAGTGTGTGAATCAGTGTGTGAGTCAGTGTGTGAGTCAGTGTGCGAGACAGTGTGTGAGTCAGTGTGCAGGTCAGTGTGCGAGGCAGTGTGTGTGAGAGTCAGTGTGCGGGTCAGTGTGCGGGTCAGTGTGTGACTAAGTGTGTGAGTCAGTGTGCGGGTCAGTGTGCGGGTCAGTGTGCGGGTCAGTGTGCGGGTCAGTGTGTGAGTCAGTGTGTGAGTCAGTGTGTGAATCAGTGTGCGGGTCAGTGTGCGGGTCAGTGTGCGAGTCAGTGTGTGAGTCAGTGTGCCAGTCAGTGTGCGGGTCAGTGTGTGAATCAGTGTGCGGGTCAGTGTGCGAGTCAGTGTGCGGGTCAGTGTGCGGGTCAGTGTGTGACTCAGAGAGAGTGTCAGGGTGTGGGTCAGTGTGCGGGTCAGTGTGTGGGTCAGTGTGTGCGTCAGTGTGTGAATCAGTGTGTGTCAGTATGTGGGTCAGTGTGCCGGTCAGTGTGTGAGTCAGTGTGTGAGTCAGTGTGCGGGTCAGTGTGTGAGTCAGTGTGTGAGTCAGTGTGTGAGTCAGTGTATGAGTCAGTGAGTGAGTCACTGTGTGAGTCAGTGTGTGGGTTAGTGTGCGAGACAGTGTGTGAGTCAGTGTGTGAGTCAGTGTGTGAGTCAGTGTGCGAGACAGTGTGTGAGTCAGTGTGCGGGTCAGTGTGCGAGTAAGTGTGTGGATCAGTGTGTGAGTCAGTGTGTGAGTCAGTGTGTGAGTCAGTGTACGAGTCAGTGTGCGGGTCAGTGAGCGGGTCAGTGTGTGAGTCAGTCTGTGAGTCAGTGTGTGGGTCAGTGTGCGAGTCAGTGTGCGGGTCAGTGAGCGGGTCAGTGTGTGAGTCAGTGTGTGAGTCAGTGTGCGGGTCAGTGTGCGGTCAGTGTGCGGGTCAGTGTGCAAGTCAGTGTGCGAATCAGTGTGTGAGTGAGTGTGTGAGTCAGTGTGCGGGTCAGTGTGTGAGTCTGTGTGTGGGTCACTGTGTGTGTCAGTGTGCGGGTCAGTGTGTGAGTCAGTGTGTGGGTCAGTGTGTGAGTCAGTGTGCGAGTCAGTGTGCGAGTCAGTGTGCGGGTCAGTGTGTGGGTCAGTGTGTGAGTCAGTGTGTGAGTCAGTGTGTGGGTCAGTGTGTGAGTCAGTGTGTGAGTCAGTGTGCGGGTCAGTGTGCGGGTCAGTGTGCGGGTCAGTGTGTGGGTCTGTGTGGGGTCAGTGTGTGAGTCAGTGTGTGAGTCAGTGTGTGAGTCAGTGTGTGGGGTAGTGTGTGGGTCAGTGTGCGAATAAGTGTGTGAGTCAGTGTGTGGATCAGTGTGTGAGTCAGTGTGCGGGTCAGTGTACGGGTCAGTGTGCGGGTCAGTGTGTGAGTCAGTGTGCGAGTCAGTGTGTGAGTCAGTGTGTGAGTCATTGTGCAGGTCAGTGTGGGAGACAGTGTGGGAGTCAGTGTGTGGGTCAGTGTGTGAATCAGTGTGTGAATCAGTTTGTGAGTCAGTGTGTGAGTCAGTGTGCGAGACAGTGTGCGAGACAGTGTGTGAGTCAGTGTGTGGGTCAGTGTGCGAGTCAGTGTGTGTGTGAGTCAGTGTGTGAGTCAGTGTGTGAATCAGTGTGTGGTTCAGTGTGCGGGTCAGTGTGCGAGTCAGTGTGCGGGTCAGTGTGCGAGTCAGTGTGCGAGTCAGTCCGTGAGTCAGTGTGGGAGTCAGTGAGTGGGTCAGTGTGTGAATCAGTGTGTGAATCAGTGTGTGAGTCAGTGTGTGAGTCAGGGTGGGAGACAGTGTGTGGGTCAGTGTGTGGGTCAGTGTGTGAATGAGTGTGTGAATCAGTGTGTGAGTCAGTGTGTGATCAGTGTGCGAGACAGTGTGTGAGTCAGTGTGCGGGTCAGTGTGCGAGTCAGTGTGCGGGTCAGAGTGTGAGTCAGTGTGAGAGTCAGTGTGTGAGTCAGTGTGTGAGTCAGTGTGTGGGTCAGTGGGTGAGTCAGTGTGTGGGTCAGTGTGTGGGTCAGTGTGTGAGTCAGCGTGCGTGTCAGTGTGTGAGTTAGTGTGCGGGTCAGTGTGCGAGTCAGTGTGCGGGTCAGTGTGCGGGTCAGTGTGTGAATCAGTGTGTGAGTCAGTGTACGAATCAGAGTGCGGGTCAGTGAGCGGGTCAGTGTGTGAGTCAGTGTGTGAGTCAGTGTGCGAGTCAGTTTGTGAGTCAGTGTGTGAGTCATTGTGCGGGTCAGTGTGGGAGACAGTGTGGGAGTCAGTGTGTGGGTCAGTGTGTGAATCAGTGTGTGAATCAGTTTGTGAGTCAGTGTGTGAGTCAGTGTGCGAGACAGTGTGCGAGACAGTGTGTGAGTCAGTGTGTGGGTCAGTGTGCGAGTCAGTGTGTGTGTGAGTCAGTGTGTGAGTCAGTGTGTGAATCAGTGTGTGGTTCAGTGTGCGGGTCAGTGTGCGAGTCAGTGTGCGGGTCAGTGTGCGAGTCAGTGTGCGAGTCAGTCTGTGAGTCAGTGTGGGAGTCAGTGAGTGGGTCAGTGTGTGAATCAGTGTGTGAATCAGTGTGTGAGTCAGTGTGTGAGTCAGGGTGGGAGACAGTGTGGGAGTCAGTGTGTGGGTCAGTGTGTGAATGAGTGTGTGAATCAGTGTGTGAGTCAGTGTGTGATCAGTGTGCGAGACAGTGTGTGAGTCAGTGTGTGGGTCAGTGTGCGAGTCAGTGTGCGGGTCAGAGTGTGAGTCAGTGTGTGAGTCAGTGTGTGAGTCAGTGTGTGAGTCAGTGTGTGGGTCAGTGGGTGAGTCAGTGTGTGAGTCAGTGTGTGGGTCAGTGTGTGAGTCAGTGTGCGGGTCAGTGTGTGAGTTAGTGTGCGGGTCAGTGTGCGAGTCAGTGTGCGGGTCAGTGTGCGGGTCAGTGTGTGAATCAGTGTGTGAGTCAGTGTACGAGTCAGTGTGCGGGTCAGTGAGCGGGTCAGTGTGTGAGTCAGTGTGTGAGTCAGTGTGTTTGTCAGTGTGCGAGTCAGTGTGCGGGTCAGTGAGCGGGTCAGTGTGTGAGTCAGTGTGTGAGTCAGTGTGTGGATCAGTGTGTGGGTTAGTGTGTGGATCAGTGTGTGAGTCAGTGAGTGAGTCAGTGCGTGAGTCAGTGTGGTGTCAGTTTGTGAGTCAGTGTGTGAAACAGTGTGTGAGTCAGTGTGCGGGTCAGTGTGTGAGTCAGTGTGTGAGTCAGTGTGTGAGTCCGTTTGTGAGTCAGTGTGTGGGTCAGTGTGTGGGTCAGTGTGTGAGTCAGTGTGTGAGTCAGTGTGCGGGTCAGTGTGCGGGTCAGTGTGCGAGTCAGTATGTGAGTCAGTGTGCGGGTCAGTGTGCGGGACAGTGCATGGGTCAGTGTGTGAGTCAGTGTGCGGGTCAGTGTGTGAGTCAGTGTGTGAATCAGTGTGTGGGTCAGTGAGCGGGTCAGTGTGCGAGTCAGTGTGCGGGTCAGTGTGCGAGTCAGTGTGTGAGTCAGTGTGTGAGTCAGTGTGTGAGTCAGTGTGTGGGTCAGTGTGTGAATCAGTGTGTGAATCAATGTTTGAGTCAGTGTGTGAGTCAGGGTGTGAGTCAGTGTGTGAGTCAGTGTGGGAGACAGTGTGTGAGTCAGTGTGTGGGTCAGTGTGTGAATCAGTATGTGAATCAGTGTGTGAGTCAGTGTGTGAGCCAGTGTGTGAGTCAGTGTGCGAGTCAGTGTGTGAGTCAGTGTGCGGGTCAGTGTGCGAGTAAGTGTGTGGATCAGTGTGTGAGTCAGTGTGTGAGTCAGTGTGTGAGTCAGTGTACGAGTCAGTGTGCGGGTCAGTGAGCGGGTCAGTGTGTGAGTCAGTGTGTGAGTCAGTGTGTGGGTCAGTGTGCGAGTCAGTGTGCGGGTCAGTGAGCGGGTCAGTGTGTGAGTCAGTGTGTGAGTCAGTGTGCGGGTCAGTGTGCAAGTCAGTGTGCGAATCAGTGTGTGAGTGAGTGTGTGAGTCAGTGTGCGGGTCAGTGTGTGAGTCTGTGTGTGGGTCTCTGTGTGTGTCAGTGTGCGGGTCAGTGTGTGAGTCAGTGTGTGGGTCAGTGTGTGAGTCAGTGTGCGAGTCAGTGTGCGAGTCAGTGTGCGGGTCAGTGTGTGGGTCAGTGTGTGAGTCAGTGTGTGAGTCAGTGTGTGGGTCAGTGTGTGAGTCAGTGTGTGATTCAGTGTGCGGGTCAGTGTGCGGGTCAGTATGCGGGTCAGTGTGTGGGTCTGTGTGGGGTCAGTGTGTGAGTCAGTGTGTGAGTCAGTGTGTGAGTCAGTGTGTGGGGTAGTGTGTGGGTCAGTGTGCGAATAAGTGTGTGAGTCAGTGTGTGGATCAGTGTGTGAGTCAGTGTGCGGGTCAGTGTACGGGTCAGTGTGCGGGTCAGTGTGTGAGTCAGTGTGCGAGTCAGTGTGTGAGTCAGTGTGTGAGTCATTGTGCAGGTCAGTGTGGGAGACAGTGTGGGAGTCAGTGTGTGGGTCAGTGTGTGAATCAGTGTGTGAATCAGTTTGTGAGTCAGTGTGTGAGTCAGTGTGCGAGACAGTGTGCGAGACAGTGTGTGAGTCGGTGTGTGGGTCAGTGTGCGAGTCAGTGTGTGTGTGAGTCAGTGTGTGAGTCAGTGTGTGGGTCAGTGTGTGAGTCAGTGTGCGGGTCAGTGTGTGAGTTAGTGTGCGGGTCAGTGTGCGAGTCAGTGTGCGGGTCAGTGTGCGGGTCAGTGTGTGAATCAGTGTGTGAGTCAGTGTACGAGTCAGTGTGCGGGTCAGTGAGCGGGTCAGTGTGTGAGTCAGTGTGTGAGTCAGTGTGTGGGTCAGTGTGCAAGTCAGTGTGCGGGTCAGTGAGCGGGTCAGTGTGTGAGTCAGTGTGTGAGTCAGTGTGTGGATCAGTGTGTGGGTTAGTGTGTGGATCAGTGTGTGAGTCAGTGAGTGAGTCAGTGCGTGAGTCAGTGTGGTGTCAGTTTGTGAGTCAGTGTGTGAAACAGTGTGTGAGTCAGTGTGCGGGTCAGTGTGTGAGTCAGTGTGTGAGTCAGTGTGTGAGTCCGTTTGTGAGTCAGTGTGTGGGTCAGTGTGTGGGTCAGTGTGTGAGTCAGTGTGTGAGTCAGTGTGCGGGTCAGTGTGCGGGTCAGTGTGCGAGTCAGTGTGTGAGTCAGTGTGCGGGTCAGTGTGCGGGTCAGTGCATGGGTCAGTGTGTGAGTCAGTGTGCGGGTCAGTGTGTGAGTCAGTGTGTGAATCAGTGTGTGTGTCAGTGAGCGGGTCAGTGTGCGAGTCAGTGTGCGGGTCAGTGTGTGAGTCAGTGTGTGAGTCAGTGTGTGGGTCAGTGTGTGAATCAGTGTGTGAATCAATGTGTGAGTCAGTGTGTGAGTCAGGGTGTGAGTCAGTGTGTGAGTCAGTGTGGGAGACAGTGTGCGAGTCAGTGTGTGGGTCAGTGTGTGAATCAGTATGTGAATCAGTGTGTGAGTCAGTGTGTGAGTCAGTGTGTGAGTCAGTGTGCGAGACAGTGTGTGAGTCAGTGTGCGGGTCAGTGTGCGAGTAAGTGTGTGGATCAGTGTGTGAGTCAGTGTGTGAGTCAGTGTGTGAGTCAGTGTACGAGTCAGTGTGCGGGTCAGTGAGCGGGTCAGTGTGTGAGTCAGTCTGTGAGTCAGTGTGTGGGTCAGTGTGCGAGTCAGTGTGCGGGTCAGTGAGCGGGTCAGTGTGTGAGTCAGTGTGTGAGTCAGTGTGCGGGTCAGTGTGTGGTCAGTGTGCGGGTCAGTGTGCAAGTCAGTGTGCGAATCAGTGTGTGAGTGAGTGTGTGAGTCAGTGTGCGGGTCAGTGTGTGAGTCTGTGTGTGGGTCACTGTGTGTGTCAGTGTGCGGGTCAGTGTGTGAGTCAGTGTGTGGGTCAGTGTGTGAGTCAGTGTGCGAGTCAGTGTGCGAGTCAGTGTGCGGGTCAGTGTGTGGGTCAGTGTGTGAGTCAGTGTGTGAGTCAGTGTGTGGGTCAGTGTGTGAGTCAGTGTGTGAGTCAGTGTGCGGGTCAGTGTGCGGGTCAGTGTGCGGGTCAGTGTGTGGGTCTGTGTGGGGTCAGTGTGTGAGTCAGTGTGTGAGTCAGTGTGTGAGTCAGTGTGTGGGGTAGTGTGTGGGTCAGTGTGCGAATAAGTGTGTGAGTCAGTGTGTGGATCAGTGTGTGAGTCAGTGTGCGGGTCAGTGTACGGGTCAGTGTGCGGGTCAGTGTGTGAGTCAGTGTGCGAGTCAGTGTGTGAGTCAGTGTGTGAGTCATTGTGCAGGTCAGTGTGGGAGACAGTGTGGGAGTCAGTGTGTGGGTCAGTGTGTGAATCAGTGTGTGAATCAGTTTGTGAGTCAGTGTGTGAGTCAGTGTGCGAGACAGTGTGCGAGACAGTGTGTGAGTCAGTGTGTGGGTCAGTGTGCGAGTCAGTGTGTGTGTGAGTCAGTGTGTGAGTCAGTGTGTGAATCAGTGTGTGGTTCAGTGTGCGGGTCAGTGTGCGAGTCAGTGTGCGGGTCAGTGTGCGAGTCAGTGTGCGAGTCAGTCCGTGAGTCAGTGTGGGAGTCAGTGAGTGGGTCAGTGTGTGAATCAGTGTGTGAATCAGTGTGTGAGTCAGTGTGTGAGTCAGGGTGGGAGACAGTGTGTGGGTCAGTGTGTGGGTCAGTGTGTGAATGAGTGTGTGAATCAGTGTGTGAGTCAGTGTGTGATCAGTGTGCGAGACAGTGTGTGAGTCAGTGTGCGGGTCAGTGTGCGAGTCAGTGTGCGGGTCAGAGTGTGAGTCAGTGTGAGAGTCAGTGTGTGAGTCAGTGTGTGAGTCAGTGTGTGGGTCAGTGGGTGAGTCAGTGTGTGAGTCAGTGTGTGGGTCAGTGTGTGAGTCAGCGTGCGTGTCAGTGTGTGAGTTAGTGTGCGGGTCAGTGTGCGAGTCAGTGTGCGGGTCAGTGTGCGGGTCAGTGTGTGAATCAGTGTGTGAGTCAGTGTACGAATCAGTGTGCGGGTCAGTGAGCGGGTCAGTGTGTGAGTCAGTGTGTGAGTCAGTGTGCGAGTCAGTGTGTGAGTCAGTGTGTGAGTCATTGTGCGGGTCAGTGTGGGAGACAGTGTGGGAGTCAGTGTGTGGGTCAGTGTGTGAATCAGTGTGTGAATCAGTTTGTGAGTCAGTGTGTGAGTCAGTGTGCGAGACAGTGTGCGAGACAGTGTGTGAGTCAGTGTGTGGGTCAGTGTGCGAGTCAGTGTGTGTGTGAGTCAGTGAGTGGGTCAGTGTGTGAATCAGTGTGTGAATCAGTGTGTGAGTCAGTGTGTGAGTCAGGGTGGGAGACAGTGTGCGAGTCAGTGTGTGGGTCAGTGTGTGAATCAGTATGTGAATCAGTGTGTGAGTCAGTGTGTGAGTCAGTGTGTGAGTCAGTGTGCGAGACAGTGTGTGAGTCAGTGTGCGGGTCAGTGTGCGAGTAAGTGTGTGGATCAGTGTGTGAGTCAGTGTGTGAGTCAGTGTGTGAGTCAGTGTGTGGGTCATTGTGCGAGTCAGTGTGCGGGTCAGTGAGCGGGTCAGTGTGTGAGTCAGTGTGTGAGTCAGTGTGTGGATCAGTGTGTGGGTTAGTGTGTGGATCAGTGTGTGAGTCAGTGAGTGAGTCAGTGCGTGAGTCAGTGTGGTGTCAGTGTGTGAGTCAGTGTGTGAGTCAGTGTGTGAGTCCGTGTGTGAGTCCGTGTGTGAGTCAGTGTGTGGGTCAGTGTGTGGGTCAGTGTGCGAGTCAGTGTGCGGGTCAGTGTGCGAGTCAGTGTGCGGGTCAGTGAGCGGGTCAGTGTGTGAGTCAGTGTGTGAGTCAGTGTGCGTTCAGTGTGTGGGTCAGTGTGCGGGTCAGTGTGCAAGTCAGTGTGCGAATCAGTGTGTGAGTCAGTGTGTGAGTCAGTGTGCAGGTCAGTGTGTGAGTCTGTGTGTGGGTCACTGTGTGTGTCAGTGTGCGGGTCAGTGTGTGAGTCAGTGTGTGGGTCAGTGTGTGAGTCAGTGTGCGAGTCAGTGTGCGAGTCAGTGTGTGGGTCAGTGTGTGAGTCAGTGTGTGAGTCATGTGTGGGTCAGTGTGTGAGTCAGTGTGCGAGTCAGTGTGCGGGTCAGTGTGCTGGTCAGTGTGCGAATCAGTTTGTGGGTCAGTGTGTGAGTCAGTGTGTGAGTCAGTGTGCGGGTCAGTGTGCGGGTCAGTGTGCGTGTCAGTGTGTGAGTCAGTGTGCGGGTCAGTGTGCGGGTCAGTGCATGCGTCAGTGTGTGAGTCAGTGTGCGGGTCAGTGTGTGAGTCAGTGTGTGAATCAGTGTGTGGGTCAGTGAGCGGGTCAGTGTGCGAGTCAGTGTGTGGGGTAGTGTGTGGGTCAGTGTGCGAATCAGTGTGTGAGTCAGTGTGTGGATCAGTGTGTAAGTCAGTGTGCGGGTCAGTGTACGGGTCAGTGTGCGGGTCAGTGTGTGAGTCAGTGTGCGAGTCAGTGTGTGAGTCAGTGTGTGAGTCATTGTGCGGGTCAGTGTGGGAGACAGTGTGTGAGTCAGTGTGTGGGTCAGTTTGTGAATCAGTGTGTGAATCAGTTTGTGAGTCAGTGTGTGAGTCAGTGTGCGAGACAGTGTGCGAGACAGTGTGTGAGTCAGTGTGTGGGTCAGTGTGAGTGTCAGAGTGTGTGGGAGACAGTGTGCGAGTCAGTGTGCGGGTCAGTGTGCGAGTCAGTGTGCGAGTCAGTCTGTGAGTCAGTGTGGGAGTCAGTGAGTGGGACAGTGTGTGAATCAGTGTGTGAATCAGTGTGTGAGTCAGTGTGTGAGTCAGGGTGGGAGACAGTGTGGGAGTCAGTGTGTGGGTCAGTGTGTGAATGAGTGTGTGAATCAGTGTGTGAGTCAGTGTGTGATCAGTGTGCGAGAAAGTGTGTGAGTCAGTGTGCGGGTCAGTGTGCGAGTCAGTGTGCGGGTCAGAGTGTGAGTCAGTGTGTGAGTCAGTGTGTGAGTCAGTGTGTGAGTCAGTGTGTGGGTCAGTGGGTGAGTCAGTGTGTGAGTCAGTGTGTGGGTCAGTGTGTGAGTCAGTGTGCGTGTCAGTGTGTGAGTTAGTGTGCGGGTCAGTGTGCGAGTCAGTGTGCGGGTCAGTGTGCGGGTCAGTGTGTGAATCAGTGTGTGAGTCAGTGTACGAGTCAGTGTGCGGGTCAGTGAGCGGGTCAGTGTGTGAGTCAGTGTGTGAGTCAGTGTGTGGGTCAGTGTGCGAGTCAGTGTGCGGGTCAGTGAGCGGGTCAGTGAGTGAGTCAGTGTGTGAGTCAGTGTGTGGATCAGTGTGTGGGTTAGTGTGTGGATCAGTGTGTGAGTCAGTGTGTGAGTCAGTGCGTGAGTCAGTGTGGTGTCAGTTTGTGAGTCAGTGTGTGAAACAGTGTGTGAGTCAGTGTGCGGGTCAGTGTGTGAGTCAGTGTGTGAGTCAGTGTGTGGGTCAGTGTGTGAGTCAGTGTGTGAGTCAGTGTGCGGGTCAGTGTGCGGGTCAGTGTGCGAGTCAGTGTGTGAGTCAGTGTGCGGGTCAGTGTGCGGGTCAGTGCATGCGTCAGTGTGTGAGTCAGTGTGCGGGTCAGTGTGTGAGTCAGTGTGTGAATCAGTGTGTGGGTCAGTGAGCGGGTCAGTGTGCGGGTCAGTGTGCGGGTCAGTGTGCGAGTCAGTGTGCGAGTCAGTGTGCGAGTCAGTGTGCGAGTCAGTGTGCGAGTCAGTGTGTGAGTCAGTGTGTGGGTCAGTGTGTGAATCAGTGTGTGAATCAGTGTGTGAGTCAGTGTGTGAGTCAGGGTGTGAGTCAGTGTGTGAGTCAGTGTTGGAGACAGTGTGCGAGTCAGTGTGTGGGTCAGTGTGTGAATCAGTATGTGAATCAGTGTGTGAGTAGGTGTGTGAGTCAGTGTGTGAGTCAGTGTGCGAGACAGTGTGCGAGTCAGTGTGCGGGTCAGTGTGCGAGTAAGTGTGTGGATCAGTGTGTGAGTCAGTGTGTGAGTCAGTGTGTGAGTCAGTGTACGAGTCAGTGTGCGGGTCAGTGAGCGGGTCAGTGTGTGAGTCAGTGTGTGAGTCAGTGTGTGGGTCAGTGTGCGAGTCAGTGTGCGGGTCAGTGTGCGAGTCAGTGTGCGGGTCAGTGTGCGAGTCAGTGTGCGAGTCAGTCTGTGAGTCAGTGTGGGAGTCAGTGAGTGGGTCAGTGTGTGAATCAGTGTGTGAATCAGTGTGTGAGTCAGTGTGTGAGTCAGGGTGGGAGACAGTGTGGGAGTCAGTGTGTGGGTCAGTGTGTGAATGAGTGTGTGAATCAGTGTGTGAGTCAGTGTGTGATCAGTGTGCGAGACAGTGTGTGAGTCAGTGTGCGGGTCAGTGTGCGAGTCAGTGTGCGGGTCAGAGTGTGAGTCAGTGTGTGAGTCATTGTGTGAGTCAGTGTGTGAGTCAGTGTGTGGGTCAGTGGGTGAGTCAGTGTGTGAGTCAGTGTGTGGGTCAGTGTGTGAGTCAGTGTGCGTGTCAGTGTGTGAGTTAGTGTGCGGGTCAGTGTGCGAGTCAGTGTGCGGGTCAGTGTGCGGGTCAGTGTGTGAATCAGTGTGTGAGTCAGTGTACGAGTCAGTGTGCGGGTCAGTGAGCGGGTCAGTGTGTGAGTCAGTGTGTGAGTCAGTGTGTGGGTCAGTGTGCGAGTCAGTGTGCGGGTCAGTGAGCGGGTCAGTGTGTGAGTCAGTGTGTGAGTCAGTGTGTGGATCAGTGTGTGGGTTAGTGTGTGGATCAGTGTGTGAGTCACTGAGTGAGTCAGTGCGTGAGTCAGTGTGGTGTCAGTTTGTGAGTCAGTGTGTGAAACAGTGTGTGAGTCAGTGTGCGGGTCAGTGTGTGAGTCAGTGTGCGAGTCAGTGTGTGAGTCAGTGTGTGAGTCATTGTGCGGGTCAGTGTGGGAGACAGTGTGGGATTCAGTGTGTGGGTCAGTTTGTGAATCAGTGTGTGAATCAGTTTGTGAGTCAGTGTGTGAGTCAGTGTGCGAGACAGTGTGCGAGACAGTGTGTGAGTCAGTGTGTGGGTCAGTGTGAGAGTCAGTGTGTGTGTGAGTCAGTGTGTGAGTCAGTGTGTGAATCAGTGTGTGGTTCAGTGTGCGGGTCAGTGTGCGAGTCAGTGTGCGGGTCAGTGTGCGAGTCAGTGTGCGAGTCAGTCTGTGAGTCAGTGTGGGAGTCAGTGAGTGGGACAGTGTGTGAATCAGTGTGTGAATCAGTGTGTGAGTCAGTGTGTGAGTCAGTGTGCGTTCAGTGTGTGGGTCAGTGTGCGGGTCAGTGTGCAAGTCAGTGTGCGAATCAGTGTGTGAGTCAGTGTGTGAGTCAGTGTGCAGGTCAGTGTGTGAGTCTGTGTGTGGGTCACTGTGTGTGTCAGTGTGCGGGTCAGTGTGTGAGTCAGTGTGTGGGTCAGTGTGTGAGTCAGTGTGCGAGTCAGTGTGCGAGTCAGTGTGTGGGTCAGTGTGTGAGTCAGTGTGTGAGTCATGTGTGGGTCAGTGTGTGAGTCAGTGTGCGAGTCAGTGTGCGGGTCAGTGTGCTGGTCAGTGTGCGAATCAGTTTGTGGGTCAGTGTGTGAGTCAGTGTGTGAGTCAGTGTGCGGGTCAGTGTGCGGGTCAGTGTGCGTGTCAGTGTGTGAGTCAGTGTGCGGGTCAGTGTGCGGGTCAGTGCATGCGTCAGTGTGTGAGTCAGTGTGCGGGTCAGTGTGTGAGTCAGTGTGTGAATCAGTGTGTGGGTCAGTGAGCGGGTCAGTGTGCGAGTCAGTGTGTGGGGTAGTGTGTGGGTCAGTGTGCGAATCAGTGTGTGAGTCAGTGTGTGGATCAGTGTGTAAGTCAGTGTGCGGGTCAGTGTACGGGTCAGTGTGCGGGTCAGTGTGTGAGTCAGTGTGCGAGTCAGTGTGTGAGTCAGTGTGTGAGTCATTGTGCGGGTCAGTGTGGGAGACAGTGTGTGAGTCAGTGTGTGGGTCAGTTTGTGAATCAGTGTGTGAATCAGTTTGTGAGTCAGTGTGTGAGTCAGTGTGCGAGACAGTGTGCGAGACAGTGTGTGAGTCAGTGTGTGGGTCAGTGTGAGTGTCAGAGTGTGTGGGAGACAGTGTGCGAGTCAGTGTGCGGGTCAGTGTGCGAGTCAGTGTGCGAGTCAGTCTGTGAGTCAGTGTGGGAGTCAGTGAGTGGGACAGTGTGTGAATCAGTGTGTGAATCAGTGTGTGAGTCAGTGTGTGAGTCAGGGTGGGAGACAGTGTGGGAGTCAGTGTGTGGGTCAGTGTGTGAATGAGTGTGTGAATCAGTGTGTGAGTCAGTGTGTGATCAGTGTGCGAGAAAGTGTGTGAGTCAGTGTGCGGGTCAGTGTGCGAGTCAGTGTGCGGGTCAGAGTGTGAGTCAGTGTGTGAGTCAGTGTGTGAGTCAGTGTGTGAGTCAGTGTGTGGGTCAGTGGGTGAGTCAGTGTGTGAGTCAGTGTGTGGGTCAGTGTGTGAGTCAGTGTGCGTGTCAGTGTGTGAGTTAGTGTGCGGGTCAGTGTGCGAGTCAGTGTGCGGGTCAGTGTGCGGGTCAGTGTGTGAATCAGTGTGTGAGTCAGTGTACGAGTCAGTGTGCGGGTCAGTGAGCGGGTCAGTGTGTGAGTCAGTGTGTGAGTCAGTGTGTGGGTCAGTGTGCGAGTCAGTGTGCGGGTCAGTGAGCGGGTCAGTGAGTGAGTCAGTGTGTGAGTCAGTGTGTGGATCAGTGTGTGGGTTAGTGTGTGGATCAGTGTGTGAGTCAGTGTGTGAGTCAGTGCGTGAGTCAGTGTGGTGTCAGTTTGTGAGTCAGTGTGTGAAACAGTGTGTGAGTCAGTGTGCGGGTCAGTGTGTGAGTCAGTGTGTGAGTCAGTGTGTGGGTCAGTGTGTGAGTCAGTGTGTGAGTCAGTGTGCGGGTCAGTGTGCGGGTCAGTGTGCGAGTCAGTGTGTGAGTCAGTGTGCGGGTCAGTGTGCGGGTCAGTGCATGCGTCAGTGTGTGAGTCAGTGTGCGGGTCAGTGTGTGAGTCAGTGTGTGAATCAGTGTGTGGGTCAGTGAGCGGGTCAGTGTGCGGGTCAGTGTGCGAGTCAGTGTGCGAGTCAGTGTGCGAGTCAGTGTGCGAGTCAGTGTGCGAGTCAGTGTGTGAGTCAGTGTGTGGGTCAGTGTGTGAATCAGTGTGTGAATCAGTGTGTGAGTCAGTGTGTGAGTCAGGGTGTGAGTCAGTGTGTGAGTCAGTGTTGGAGACAGTGTGCGAGTCAGTGTGTGGGTCAGTGTGTGAATCAGTATGTGAATCAGTGTGTGAGTAGGTGTGTGAGTCAGTGTGTGAGTCAGTGTGCGAGACAGTGTGCGAGTCAGTGTGCGGGTCAGTGTGCGAGTAAGTGTGTGGATCAGTGTGTGAGTCAGTGTGTGAGTCAGTGTGTGAGTCAGTGTACGAGTCAGTGTGCGGGTCAGTGAGCGGGTCAGTGTGTGAGTCAGTGTGTGAGTCAGTGTGTGGGTCAGTGTGCGAGTCAGTGTGCGGGTCAGTGTGCGAGTCAGTGTGCGGGTCAGTGTGCGAGTCAGTGTGCGAGTCAGTCTGTGAGTCAGTGTGGGAGTCAGTGAGTGGGTCAGTGTGTGAATCAGTGTGTGAATCAGTGTGTGAGTCAGTGTGTGAGTCAGGGTGGGAGACAGTGTGGGAGTCAGTGTGTGGGTCAGTGTGTGAATGAGTGTGTGAATCAGTGTGTGAGTCAGTGTGTGATCAGTGTGCGAGACAGTGTGTGAGTCAGTGTGCGGGTCAGTGTGCGAGTCAGTGTGCGGGTCAGAGTGTGAGTCAGTGTGTGAGTCATTGTGTGAGTCAGTGTGTGAGTCAGTGTGTGGGTCAGTGGGTGAGTCAGTGTGTGAGTCAGTGTGTGGGTCAGTGTGTGAGTCAGTGTGCGTGTCAGTGTGTGAGTTAGTGTGCGGGTCAGTGTGCGAGTCAGTGTGCGGGTCAGTGTGCGGGTCAGTGTGTGAATCAGTGTGTGAGTCAGTGTACGAGTCAGTGTGCGGGTCAGTGAGCGGGTCAGTGTGTGAGTCAGTGTGTGAGTCAGTGTGTGGGTCAGTGTGCGAGTCAGTGTGCGGGTCAGTGAGCGGGTCAGTGTGTGAGTCAGTGTGTGAGTCAGTGTGTGGATCAGTGTGTGGGTTAGTGTGTGGATCAGTGTGTGAGTCACTGAGTGAGTCAGTGCGTGAGTCAGTGTGGTGTCAGTTTGTGAGTCAGTGTGTGAAACAGTGTGTGAGTCAGTGTGCGGGTCAGTGTGTGAGTCAGTGTGCGAGTCAGTGTGTGAGTCAGTGTGTGAGTCATTGTGCGGGTCAGTGTGGGAGACAGTGTGGGATTCAGTGTGTGGGTCAGTTTGTGAATCAGTGTGTGAATCAGTTTGTGAGTCAGTGTGTGAGTCAGTGTGCGAGACAGTGTGCGAGACAGTGTGTGAGTCAGTGTGTGGGTCAGTGTGAGAGTCAGTGTGTGTGTGAGTCAGTGTGTGAGTCAGTGTGTGAATCAGTGTGTGGTTCAGTGTGCGGGTCAGTGTGCGAGTCAGTGTGCGGGTCAGTGTGCGAGTCAGTGTGCGAGTCAGTCTGTGAGTCAGTGTGGGAGTCAGTGAGTGGGACAGTGTGTGAATCAGTGTGTGAATCAGTGTGTGAGTCAGTGTGTGAGTCAGGGTGGGAGACAGTGTGGGAGTCAGTGTGTGGGTCAGTGTGTGAATGAGTGTGTGAATCAGTGTGTGAGTCAGTGTGTGATCAGTGTGCGAGAAAGTGTGTGAGTCAGTGTGCGGGTCAGTGTGCGAGTCAGTGTGCGGGTCAGAGTGTGAGTCAGTGTGTGAGTCAGTGTGTGAGTCAGTGTGTGAGTCAGTGTGTGGGTCAGTGGGTGAGTCAGTGTGTGAGTCAGTGTGTGGGTCAGTGTGTGAGTCAGTGTGCGTGTCAGTGTGTGAGTTAGTGTGCGGGTCAGTGTGCGAGTCAGTGTGCGGGTCAGTGTGCGGGTCAGTGTGTGAATCAGTGTGTGAGTCAGTGTACGAGTCAGTGTGCGGGTCAGTGAGCGGGTCAGTGTGTGAGTCAGTGTGTGAGTCAGTGTGTGGGTCAGTGTGCGAGTCAGTGTGCGGGTCAGTGAGCGGGTCAGTGAGTGAGTCAGTGTGTGAGTCAGTGTGTGGATCAGTGTGTGGGTTAGTGTGTGGATCAGTGTGTGAGTCAGTGTGTGAGTCAGTGCGTGAGTCAGTGTGGTGTCAGTTTGTGAGTCAGTGTGTGAAACAGTGTGTGAGTCAGTGTGCGGGTCAGTGTGTGAGTCAGTGTGTGAGTCAGTGTGTGAGTCCGTGTGTGAGTCAGTGTGTGGGTCAGTGTGTGGGTCAGTGTGTGAGTCAGTGTGTGAGTCAGTGTGCGGGTCAGTGTGCGGGTCAGTGTGCGAGTCAGTGTGTGAGTCAGTGTGCGGGTCAGTGTGCGGGTCAATGCATGCGTCAGTGTGTGAGTCAGTGTGCGGGTCAGTGTGTGAGTCAGTGTGTGAATCAGTGTGTGGTTCAGTGAGCGGGTCAGTGTGCGAGTCAGTGTGCGGGTCAGTGTGCGAGTCAGTGTGCGAGTCAGTGTGCGAGTCAGTGTGTGAGTCAGTGTGTGAGTCAGTGTGTGGGTCAGTGTGTGAATCAGTGTGTGAATCAGTGTGTGAGTCAGTGTGTGAGTCAGGGTGTGAGTCAGTGTGTGAGTCAGTGTTGGAGACAGTGTGCGAGTCAGTGTGTGGGTCAGTGTGTGAATCAGTATGTGAATCAGTGTGTGAGTCAGTGTGTGAGTCAGTGTGTGAGTCAGTGTGCGAGACAGTGTGCGAGTCAGTGTGCGGGTCAGTGTGCGAGTAAGTGTGTGGATCAGTGTGTGAGTCAGTGTGTGAGTCAGTGTGTGAGTCAGTGTACGAGTCAGTGTGCGGGTCAGTGAGCGGGTCAGTGTGTGAGTCAGTGTGTGAGTCAGTGTGTGGGTCAGTGTGCGAGTCAGTGTGCGGGTCAGTGAGCGGGTCAGTGTGTGAGTCAGTGTGTGATTCAGTGTGCGGGTCAGTGTGCGGGTCAGTGTGCGGGTCAGTGTGCAAGTCAGTGTGCGAATCAGTGTGTGACTGAGTGTGTGAGTCAGTGTGCGGGTCAGTGTGTGAGTCTGTGTGTGGGTCACTGTGTGTGTCAGTGTGCGGGTCAGTGTGTGAGTCAGTGTGTGGGTCAGTGTGTGAGTCAGTGTACGAGTCAGTGTGCGAGTCAGTGTGTGGGTCAGTGTGTGAGTCAGTGTGTGAGTCAGTGTGTGGGTCAGTGTGTGAGTCAGTGTGCGGGTCAGTGTGCGGGTCAGTGTGCGGGTCAGTGTGTGGGTCTGTGTGGGGTCAGTGTGTGAGTCAGTGTGTGAGTCAGTGTGTGAGTCTGTGTGTGAGTCAGTGTGTGGGGCAGTGTGTGGGTCAGTGTGCGAATCAGTGTGTGAGTCAGTGTGTGGGTCAGTGTGTGAGTCAGTGTGTGAGTCATTGTGCGGGTCAGTGTGGGAGACAGTGTGGGAGTCAGTGTGTGGGTCAGTGTGTGAATCAGTGTGTGAATCAGTTTGTGAGTCAGTGTGTGAGTCAGTGTGCGAGACAGTGTGCGAGACAGTGTGCGAGTCAGTGTGTGGGTCAGTGTGCGAGTCAGTGTGTGTGTGAGTCAGTGTGTGAGTCAGTGTGTGAATCAGTGTGTGGTTCAGTCTGCGGGTCAGTGTGCGAGTCAGTGTGCGGGTCAGTGTGCGAGTCAGTGTGCGAGTCAGTCTGTGAGTCAGTGTGGGAGTCAGTGAGTGGGTCAGTGTGTGAATCAGTGTGTGAATCAGTGTGTGAGTCAGTGTGTGAGTCAGGGTGGGAGACAGTGTGGGAGTCAGTGTGTGGGTCAGTGTGTGAATGAGTGTGTGAATCAGTGTGTGAGTCAGTGTGTGATCAGTGTGCGAGACAGTGTGTGAGTCAGTGTGCGAATCAGTGTGTGAGTCAGTGTGTGGGTCAGTGTGTGAGTCAGTGTGTGAGTCATTGTGCGGGTCAGTGTGGGAGACAGTGTGGGAGTCAGTGTGTGGGTCAGTGTGTGAATCAGTGTGTGAATCAGTTTGTGAGTCAGTGTGTGAGTCAGTGTGCGAGACAGTGTGCGAGACAGTGTGCGAGTCAGTGTGTGGGTCAGTGTGCGAGTCAGTGTGTGTGTGAGTCAGTGTGTGAGTCAGTGTGTGAATCAGTGTGTGGTTCAGTCTGCGGGTCAGTGTGCGAGTCAGTGTGCGGGTCAGTGTGCGAGTCAGTGTGCGAGTCAGTCTGTGAGTCAGTGTGGGAGTCAGTGAGTGGGTCAGTGTGTGAATCAGTGTGTGAATCAGTGTGTGAGTCAGTGTGTGAGTCAGGGTGGGAGACAGTGTGGGAGTCAGTGTGTGGGTCAGTGTGTGAATGAGTGTGTGAATCAGTGTGTGAGTCAGTGTGTGATCAGTGTGCCAGACAGTGTGTGAGTCAGTGTGCGGGTCAGTGTGCGAGTCAGTGTGCGGGTCAGAGTGTGAGTCAGTGTGTGAGTCATTGTGTGAGTCAGTGTGTGAGTCAGTGTGTGGGTCAGTGGGTGTGTCAGTGTGTGAGTCAGTGTGTGGGTCAGTGTGTGAGTCAGTGTGCGTGTCAGTGTGTGAGTTAGTGTGCGGGTCAGTGTGCGAGTCAGTGTGCGGGTCAGTGTGCGGGTCAGTGTGTGAGTCAGTGTGTGAGTCAGTGTACGAGTCAGTGTGCGGGTCAGTGAGCGGATCAGTGTGTGAGTCAGTGTGTGAGTCAGTGTGTGGGTCAGTGTGCGAGTCAGTGTGCGGGTCAGTGAGCGGGTCAGTGTGTGAGTCAGTGTGTGAGTCAGTGTGTGGATCAGTGTGTGGGTTAGTGTGTGGATCAGTGTGTGAGTCACTGAGTGAGTCAGTGCGTGAGTCAGTGTGGTGTCAGTTTGTGAGTCAGTGTGTGAAACAGTGTGTCAGTCAGTGTGCGGGTCAGTGTGTGAGTCAGTGTGTGAGTCAGTGTGTGAGTCCGTGTGTGAGTCAGTGTGTGGGTCAGTATGTGAGTCAGTGTGTGAGTCAGTGTGCGGGTCAGTGTGCGGGTCAGTGTGCGAGTCAGTGTGTGAGTCAGTGTGTGAGTCAGTGTGCGGGTCAGTGCATGGGTCAGTGTGTGAGTCAGTGTGCGGGTCAGTGTGTGAGTCAGTGTGTGAATCAGTGTGTGGGTCAGTGAGCGGGTCAGTGAGCGGGTCAGTGTGCGAGTCATTGTGCGGGTCAGTGTGCGAGTCAGTGTGCGAGTCAGTGTGCGAGTCAGTGTGTGAGTCAGTGTGTGAGTCAGTGTGTGGATCAGTGTGTGAATCAGTGTGTGAATCAGTGTGTGAGTCAGTGTGTGAGTCAGGGTGTGAGTCAGTGTGTGAGTCAGTGTGGGAGACAATGTGCGAGTCAGTGTGTGAGTCAGTGTGTGAATCAGTATGTGAATCAGTGTGTGAGTCAGTGAGTGAGTCAGTGTGTGAGTCAGTGTGCGAGACAGTGTGCGGGTCAGTGTGCGAGTCAGTGTGCGGGTCAGTGAGCGGGTCAGTGTGTGAGTCAGTGTGTGAGTCAGTGTGCGGGTCAGTGTGCGGGTCAGTGTGCGGGTCAGTGTGCGAGTCAGTGTGCGAATCAGTGTGTGAGTCAGTGTGTGAGTCAGTGTGCGGGTCAGTGTGTGAGTCTGTGTGTGGGTCACTGTGTGTGTCAGTGTGCGGGTCAGTGTGCGAGTCAGTGTGTGGGTCAGTGTGTGAGTCAGTGTGCGAGTCAGTGTGCGAGTCAGTGTGCGGGTCAGTGTGTGAGTCAGTGTGTGAGTCAGTGTGTGGGTCAGTGTGTGAGTCAGTGTGTGAGTCAGTGTGCGGGTCAGTGTGCGGGTCAGTGTGCGGGTCAGTGTGTGGGTCTGTGTGGGGTCAGTGTGTGAGTCAGTGTGTGAGTCAGTGTGTGAGTCAGTGTGTGGGGTAGTGTGTGGGTCAGTGTGCGAATCGGTGTGTGAGTCAGTGTGTGGGTCAGTGTGTGAGTCAGTGTGTGGGTCAGTGTCTGAATCAGTGTGTGGGTCGGTGTGTGAGTCAGCGTGCGGGTCAGTGTGCGGGTCAGTTTGTGAATCAGTGTGTGAGTCAGTGTACGAGTCAGTGTGCGGGTCAGTGAGCGGGTCAGTGTGTGAGTCAGTGTGTGAGTCAGTGTGTGGGTCAGTGTGCGAGTCAGTGTGCGGGTCAGTGAGCGGGTCAGTGTGTGAGTCAGTGTGTGAGTCAGTGTTGAGTCAGTGTGCGGGTCAGTGTGTGAGTCAGTGTGTGAGTCTGTGTGTGGTTCACTGTGTGTGTCAGTGTGCAGGTCAGTGTGTGAGTCAGTGTGTGGGTCAGTGTGTGAGTCAGTGTGCGAGTCAGTGTGCGAGTCAGTGTGCGGGTCAGTGTGTGAGTCAGTGTGTGAGTCAGTGTGTGAGTCAGTGTGTGGGTCAGTGTGTGAGTCAGTGTGTGAGTCAGTGTGCGGGTCAGTGTGCGGGTCAGTGTGCGGGTCAGTGTGTGGGTCTGTGTGGGGTCAGTGTGTGAGTCAGTGTGTGAGTCAGTGTGTGAGTCAGTGTGTGAGTCAGTGTGTGGGTCAGTGTGTGAGTCAGTGTGTGGGTCAGTGTCTGAATCAGTGTGTGGGTCGGTGTGTGAGTCAGTGTGTGGGTCAGTGTGCGGGTCAGTGTGTGAATCAGTGTGTGTGTCAGTGTGTGAGTCAGTGTGTGGGTCAGTGTGTGGGTCAGTGTGTGAGTCAGTGTGCTGGTCAGTGTGCAGGTCAGTGTGTGAGTCAGTGTGTGGCTCAGTGTGCGAGTCAGTGTGCGAGTCAGTGTGCGGGTCAGTGTGTGAGTCAGTGTGTGATTCAGTGTGTGGGTCAGTGTGCGGTCAGTGTGCGGATCAGTGTGTGAGTCAGTGTGCGCGTCAGTGTGCGGGTCAGTGTGCGAGTCAGTGTGTGAGTCAGTGTGTGAGTCAGTGTGTGAGTCAGTGTGTGAATCAGTATGTGAATCAGTGTGTGAGTCAGTGTGTGAGTCAGTGTGTGAGTCAGTGTGCGAGACAGTGTGCGAGTCAGTGTGCGGGTCAGTGTGCGAGTAAGTGTGTGGATCAGTGTGTGAGTCAGTGTGTGAGTCAGTGTGTGAGTCAGTGTACGAGTCAGTGTGCGGGTCAGTGAGCGGGTCAGTGTGTGAGTCAGTGTGTGAGTCAGTGTGTGGGTCAGTGTGCGAGTCAGTGTGCGGGTCAGTGAGCGGGTCAGTGTGTGAGTCAGTGTGTGAGTCAGTGTGCGGGTCAGTGTGCGGGTCAGTGTGCGGGTCAGTGTGCAAGTCAGTGTGCGAATCAGTGTGTGAGTCAGTGTGTGAGTCAGTGTGCGGGTCAGTGTGTGAGTCTGTGTGTGGGTCACTGTGTGTGTCAGTGTGCGGGTCAGTGTGTGAGTCAGTGTGTGGGTCAGTGTGTGAGTCAGTGTGCGAGTCAGTGTGCGTGTCAGTGTGCGGGTCAGTGTGTGAGTCAGTGTGTGAGTCAGTGTGTGGGTCAGTGTGTGAGTCAGTGTGTGAGTCAGTGTGCGGGTCAGTGTGCGGGTCAGTGTGCGGGTCAGTGTGTGGGTCTGTGTGGGGTCAGTGTGTGAGTCAGTGTGTGAGTCAGTGTGTGAGTCAGTGTGTGGGGTAGTGTGTGGGTCAGTGTGCGAATCGGTGTGTGAGTCAGTGTGTGGGTCAGTGTGTGAGTCAGTGTGTGGGTCAGTGTCTGAATCAGTGTGTGGGTCGGTGTGTGAGTCAGCGTGCGGGTCAGTGTGCGGGTCAGTTTGTGAATCAGTGTGTGAGTCAGTGTACGAGTCAGTGTGCGGGTCAGTGAGCGGGTCAGTGTGTGAGTCAGTGTGTGAGTCAGTGTGTGGGTCAGTGTGCGAGTCAGTGTGCGGGTCAGTGAGCGGGTCAGTGTGTGAGTCAGTGTGTGAGTCAGTGTTGAGTCAGTGTGCGGGTCAGTGTGTGAGTCAGTGTGTGAGTCTGTGTGTGGTTCACTGTGTGTGTCAGTGTGCAGGTCAGTGTGTGAGTCAGTGTGTGGGTCAGTGTGTGAGTCAGTGTGCGAGTCAGTGTGCGAGTCAGTGTGCGGGTCAGTGTGTGAGTCAGTGTGTGAGTCAGTGTGTGAGTCAGTGTGTGGGTCAGTGTGTGAGTCAGTGTGTGAGTCAGTGTGCGGGTCAGTGTGCGGGTCAGTGTGCGGGTCAGTGTGTGGGTCTGTGTGGGGTCAGTGTGTGAGTCAGTGTGTGAGTCAGTGTGTGAGTCAGTGTGTGAGTCAGTGTGTGGGTCAGTGTGTGAGTCAGTGTGTGGGTCAGTGTCTGAATCAGTGTGTGGGTCGGTGTGTGAGTCAGTGTGTGGGTCAGTGTGCGGGTCAGTGTGTGAATCAGTGTGTGTGTCAGTGTGTGAGTCAGTGTGTGGGTCAGTGTGTGGGTCAGTGTGTGAGTCAGTGTGCTGGTCAGTGTGCAGGTCAGTGTGTGAGTCAGTGTGTGGCTCAGTGTGCGAGTCAGTGTGCGAGTCAGTGTGCGGGTCAGTGTGTGAGTCAGTGTGTGATTCAGTGTGTGGGTCAGTGTGCGGTCAGTGTGCGGATCAGTGTGTGAGTCAGTGTGCGCGTCAGTGTGCGGGTCAGTGTGCGAGTCAGTGTGTGAGTCAGTGTGTGAGTCAGTGTGTGAGTCAGTGTGTGAATCAGTATGTGAATCAGTGTGTGAGTCAGTGTGTGAGTCAGTGTGTGAGTCAGTGTGCGAGACAGTGTGCGAGTCAGTGTGCGGGTCAGTGTGCGAGTAAGTGTGTGGATCAGTGTGTGAGTCAGTGTGTGAGTCAGTGTGTGAGTCAGTGTACGAGTCAGTGTGCGGGTCAGTGAGCGGGTCAGTGTGTGAGTCAGTGTGTGAGTCAGTGTGTGGGTCAGTGTGCGAGTCAGTGTGCGGGTCAGTGAGCGGGTCAGTGTGTGAGTCAGTGTGTGAGTCAGTGTGCGGTCAGTGTGCGGATCAGTGTGTGAGTCAGTGTGCGCGTCAGTGTGCGGGTCAGTGTGCGAGTCAGTGTGTGAGTCAGTGTGTGAGTCAGTGTGTGAGTCAGTGTGTGAATCAGTATGTGAATCAGTGTGTGAGTCAGTGTGTGAGTCAGTGTGCGGGTCAGTGTGTGAGTCTGTGTGTGGGTCACTGTGTGTGTCAGTGTGCGGGTCAGTGTGTGAGTCAGTGTGTGGGTCAGTGTGTGAGTCAGTGTGCGAGTCAGTGTGCGTGTCAGTGTGCGGGTCAGTGTGTGAGTCAGTGTGTGAGTCAGTGTGTGGGTCAGTGTGTGAGTCAGTGTGTGAGTCAGTGTGCGGGTCAGTGTGCGGGTCAGTGTGCGGGTCAGTGTGTGGGTCTGTGTGGGGTCAGTGTGTGAGTCAGTGTGTGAGTCAGTGTGTGAGTCAGTGTGTGAGTCAGTGTGTGGGGTAGTGTGTGGGTCAGTGTGCGAATCAGTGTGTGAGTCAGTGTGTGGGTCAGTGTGTGAGTCAGTGTGTGGGTCAGTGTCTGAATCAGTGTGTGGTTCGGTGTGTGAGTCAGCGTGCGGGTCAGTGTGCGGGTCAGTTTGTGAATCGGTGTGTGAGTCAGTGTACGAGTCAGTGTGCGGGTCAGTGAGCGGGTCAGTGTGTGAGTCAGTGTGTGAGTCAGTGTGTGGGTCAGTGTGCGAGTCAGTGTGCGGGTCAGTGAGCGGGTCAGTGTGTGAGTCAGTGTGTGAGTCAGTGTGCGGGTCAGTGTGTGAGTCAGTGTGTGAGTCTGTGTGTGGGTCACTGTGTGTGTCAGTGTGCGGGTCAGTGTGTGAGTCAGTGTGTGGGTCAGTGTGTGAGTCAGTGTGCGAGTCAGTGTGCGAGTCAGTGTGCGGGTCAGTGTGCGAGTCAGTGTGTGAGTCAGTGTGTGAGTCAGTGTGTGGGTCAGTGTGTGAGTCAGTGTGTGAGTCAGTGTGCGGGTCAGTGTGCGGGTCAGTGTGTGGGTCAGTGTGTGGGTCTGTGTGGGGTCAGTGTGTGAGTCAGTGTGTGAGTCAGTGTGTGAGTCAGTGTGTGAGTCAGTGTGTGGGGTAGTGTGTGGGTCAGTGTGTGAGTCAGTGTGTGAGTCAGTGTGTGAGTCAGTGTGTGGGTCAGTGTGTGAGTCAGTGTGTGGGTCAGTGTCTGAATCAGTGTGTGGGTCGGTGTGTGAGTCAGTGTGTGGGTCAGTGTGCGGGTCAGTGTGTGAATCAGTGTGTGTGTCAGTGTGTGAGTCAGTGTGTGGGTCAGTGTGTGGGTCAGTGTGTGAGTCAGTGTGCTGGTCAGTGTGCAGGTCAGTGTGTGAGTCAGTGTGTGGCTCAGTGTGCAAGTCAGTGTGCGAGTCAGTGTGCGGGTCAGTGTGTGAGTCAGTGTGTGATTCAGTGTGTGGGTCAGTGTGCGGTCAGTGTGCGGATCAGTGTGTGAGTCAGTGTGCGCGTCAGTGTGCGGGTCAGTGTGCGAGTCAGTGTGTGAGTCAGTGTGTGAGTCAGTGTGTGAGTCAGTGTGTGAATCAGTATGTGAATCAGTGTGTGAGTCAGTGTGTGAGTCAGTGTGTGAGTCAGTGTGCGAGACAGTGTGCGAGTCAGTGTGCGGGTCAGTGTGCGAGTAAGTGTGTGGATCAGTGTGTGAGTCTGTGTGTGGGTCACTGTGTGTGTCAGTGTGCGGGTCAGTGTGTGAGTCAGTGTGTGGGTCAGTGTGTGAGTCAGTGTGCGAGTCAGTGTGCGAGTCAGTGTGCGGGTCAGTGTGTGAGTCAGTGTGTGAGTCAGTGTGTGGGTCAGTGTGTGAGTCAGTGTGTGAGTCAGTGTGCGGGTCAGTGTGCGGGTCAGTGTGCTGGTCAGTGTGTGGGTCTGTGTGGGGTCAGTGTGTGAGTCAGTGTGTGAGTCAGTGTGTGAGTCAGTGTGTGAGTCAGTGTGTGGGGTAGTGTGTGGGTCAGTGTGCGAATCAGTGTGTGAGTCAGTGTGTGGGTCAGTGTGTGAGTCAGTGTGTGGGTCAGTGTCTGAATCAGTGTGTGGTTCGGTGTGTGAGTCAGCGTGCGGGTCAGTGTGCGGGTCAGTATGTGAATCAGTGTGTGAGTCAGTGTACGAGTCAGTGTGCGGGTCAGTGAGCGGGTCAGTGTGTGAGTCAGTGTGTGAGTCAGTGTGTGAGTCAGTGTGTGGGGTAGTGTGTGGGTCAGTGTGTGAGTCAGTGTGTGAGTCAGTGTGTGAGTCAGTGTGTGGGTCAGTGTGTGAGTCAGTGTGTGGGTCAGTGTCTGAATCAGTGTGTGGGTCGGTGTGTGAGTCAGTGTGTGGGTCAGTGTGCGGGTCAGTGTGTGAATCAGTGTGTGTGTCAGTGTGTGAGTCAGTGTGTGGGTCAGTGTGTGGGTCAGTGTGTGAGTCAGTGTGCTGGTCAGTGTGCAGGTCAGTGTGTGAGTCAGTGTGTGGCTCAGTGTGCAAGTCAGTGTGCGAGTCAGTGTGCGGGTCAGTGTGTGAGTCAGTGTGTGATTCAGTGTGTGGGTCAGTGTGCGGTCAGTGTGCGGATCAGTGTGTGAGTCAGTGTGCGCGTCAGTGTGCGGGTCAGTGTGCGAGTCAGTGTGTGAGTCAGTGTGTGAGTCAGTGTGTGAGTCAGTGTGTGAATCAGTATGTGAATCAGTGTGTGAGTCAGTGTGTGAGTCAGTGTGTGAGTCAGTGTGCGAGACAGTGTGCGAGTCAGTGTGCGGGTCAGTGTGCGAGTAAGTGTGTGGATCAGTGTGTGAGTCTGTGTGTGGGTCACTGTGTGTGTCAGTGTGCGGGTCAGTGTGTGAGTCAGTGTGTGGGTCAGTGTGTGAGTCAGTGTGCGAGTCAGTGTGCGAGTCAGTGTGCGGGTCAGTGTGTGAGTCAGTGTGTGAGTCAGTGTGTGGGTCAGTGTGTGAGTCAGTGTGTGAGTCAGTGTGCGGGTCAGTGTGCGGGTCAGTGTGCGGGTCAGTGTGTGGGTCTGTGTGGGGTCAGTGTGTGAGTCAGTGTGTGAGTCAGTGTGTGAGTCAGTGTGTGAGTCAGTGTGTGGGGTAGTGTGTGGGTCAGTGTGCGAATCAGTGTGTGAGTCAGTGTGTGGGTCAGTGTGTGAGTCAGTGTGTGGGTCAGTGTCTGAATCAGTGTGTGGTTCGGTGTGTGAGTCAGCGTGCGGGTCAGTGTGCGGGTCAGTATGTGAATCAGTGTGTGAGTCAGTGTACGAGTCAGTGTGCGGGTCAGTGAGCGGGTCAGTGTGTGAGTCAGTGTGTGAGTCAGTGTGTGGGTCAGTGTGCGAGTCAGTGTGCGGGTCAGTGAGCGGGTCAGTGTGTGAGTCAGTGTGTGAGTCAGTGTGCGGGTCAGTGTGTGAGTCAGTGTGTGAGTCTGTGTGTGGGTCACTGTGTGTGTCAGTGTGCGGGTCAGTGTGTGAGTCAGTGTGTGGGTCAGTGTGTGAGTCAGTGTGCGAGTCAGTGTGCGAGTCAGTGTGCGGGTCAGTGTGCGAGTCAGTGTGTGAGTCAGTGTGTGGGTCAGTGTGTGAGTCAGTGTGTGAGTCAGTGTGCGGGTCAGTGTGCGGGTCAGTGTGTGGGTCAGTGTGTGGGTCTGTCTGGGGTCAGTGTGTGAGTCAGTGTGTGAGTCAGTGTGTGAGTCAGTGTGTGAGTCAGTGTGTGGGGTAGTGTGTGGGTCAGTGTGTGAGTCAGTGTGTGAGTCAGTGTGTGAGTCAGTGTGTGGGTCAGTGTGTGAGTCAGTGTGTGGGTCAGTGTCTGAATCAGTGTGTGGGTCGGTGTGTGAGTCAGTGTGTGGGTCAGTGTGCGGGTCAGTGTGTGAATCAGTGTGTGTGTCAGTGTGTGAGTCAGTGTGTGGGTCAGTGTGTGGGTCAGTGTGTGAGTCAGTGTGCTGGTCAGTGTGCAGGTCAGTGTGTGAGTCAGTGTGTGGCTCAGTGTGCAAGTCAGTGTGCGAGTCAGTGTGCGGGTCAGTGTGTGAGTCAGTGTGTGATTCAGTGTGTGGGTCAGTGTGCGGTCAGTGTGCGGATCAGTGTGTGAGTCAGTGTGCGCGTCAGTGTGCGGGTCAGTGTGCGAGTCAGTGTGTGAGTCAGTGTGTGAGTCAGTGTGTGAGTCAGTGTGTGAATCAGTATGTGAATCAGTGTGTGAGTCAGTGTGTGAGTCAGTGTGTGAGTCAGTGTGCGAGACAGTGTGCGAGTCAGTGTGCGGGTCAGTGTGCGAGTAAGTGTGTGGATCAGTGTGTGAGTCTGTGTGTGGGTCACTGTGTGTGTCAGTGTGCGGGTCAGTGTGTGAGTCAGTGTGTGGGTCAGTGTGTGAGTCAGTGTGCGAGTCAGTGTGCGAGTCAGTGTGCGGGTCAGTGTGTGAGTCAGTGTGTGAGTCAGTGTGTGGGTCAGTGTGTGAGTCAGTGTGTGAGTCAGTGTGCGGGTCAGTGTGCGGGTCAGTGTGCTGGTCAGTGTGTGGGTCTGTGTGGGGTCAGTGTGTGAGTCAGTGTGTGAGTCAGTGTGTGAGTCAGTGTGTGAGTCAGTGTGTGGGGTAGTGTGTGGGTCAGTGTGCGAATCAGTGTGTGAGTCAGTGTGTGGGTCAGTGTGTGAGTCAGTGTGTGGGTCAGTGTCTGAATCAGTGTGTGGTTCGGTGTGTGAGTCAGCGTGCGGGTCAGTGTGCGGGTCAGTATGTGAATCAGTGTGTGAGTCAGTGTACGAGTCAGTGTGCGGGTCAGTGAGCGGGTCAGTGTGTGAGTCAGTGTGTGAGTCAGTGTGTGAGTCAGTGTGTGAGTCAGTGTGTGGGGTAGTGTGTGGGTCAGTGTGTGAGTCAGTGTGTGAGTCAGTGTGTGAGTCAGTGTGTGGGTCAGTGTGTGAGTCAGTGTGTGGGTCAGTGTCTGAATCAGTGTGTGGGTCGGTGTGTGAGTCAGTGTGTGGGTCAGTGTGCGGGTCAGTGTGTGAATCAGTGTGTGTGTCAGTGTGTGAGTCAGTGTGTGGGTCAGTGTGTGGGTCAGTGTGTGAGTCAGTGTGCTGGTCAGTGTGCAGGTCAGTGTGTGAGTCAGTGTGTGGCTCAGTGTGCAAGTCAGTGTGCGAGTCAGTGTGCGGGTCAGTGTGTGAGTCAGTGTGTGATTCAGTGTGTGGGTCAGTGTGCGGTCAGTGTGCGGATCAGTGTGTGAGTCAGTGTGCGCGTCAGTGTGCGGGTCAGTGTGCGAGTCAGTGTGTGAGTCAGTGTGTGAGTCAGTGTGTGAGTCAGTGTGTGAATCAGTATGTGAATCAGTGTGTGAGTCAGTGTGTGAGTCAGTGTGTGAGTCAGTGTGCGAGACAGTGTGCGAGTCAGTGTGCGGGTCAGTGTGCGAGTAAGTGTGTGGATCAGTGTGTGAGTCTGTGTGTGGGTCACTGTGTGTGTCAGTGTGCGGGTCAGTGTGTGAGTCAGTGTGTGGGTCAGTGTGTGAGTCAGTGTGCGAGTCAGTGTGCGAGTCAGTGTGCGGGTCAGTGTGTGAGTCAGTGTGTGAGTCAGTGTGTGGGTCAGTGTGTGAGTCAGTGTGTGAGTCAGTGTGCGGGTCAGTGTGCGGGTCAGTGTGCGGGTCAGTGTGTGGGTCTGTGTGGGGTCAGTGTGTGAGTCAGTGTGTGAGTCAGTGTGTGAGTCAGTGTGTGAGTCAGTGTGTGGGGTAGTGTGTGGGTCAGTGTGCGAATCAGTGTGTGAGTCAGTGTGTGGGTCAGTGTGTGAGTCAGTGTGTGGGTCAGTGTCTGAATCAGTGTGTGGTTCGGTGTGTGAGTCAGCGTGCGGGTCAGTGTGCGGGTCAGTATGTGAATCAGTGTGTGAGTCAGTGTACGAGTCAGTGTGCGGGTCAGTGAGCGGGTCAGTGTGTGAGTCAGTGTGTGAGTCAGTGTGTGGGTCAGTGTGCGAGTCAGTGTGCGGGTCAGTGAGCGGGTCAGTGTGTGAGTCAGTGTGTGAGTCAGTGTGCGGGTCAGTGTGTGAGTCAGTGTGTGAGTCTGTGTGTGGGTCACTGTGTGTGTCAGTGTGCGGGTCAGTGTGTGAGTCAGTGTGTGGGTCAGTGTGTGAGTCAGTGTGCGAGTCAGTGTGCGAGTCAGTGTGCGGGTCAGTGTGCGAGTCAGTGTGCGAGTCAGTGTGTGAGTCAGTGTGTGGGTCAGTGTGTGAGTCAGTGTGTGAGTCAGTGTGCGGGTCAGTGTGCGGGTCAGTGTGTGGGTCAGTGTGTGGGTCTGTCTGGGGTCAGTGTGTGAGTCAGTGTGTGAGTCAGTGTGTGAGTCAGTGTGTGAGTCAGTGTGTGGGGTAGTGTGTGGGTCAGTGTGTGAGTCAGTGTGTGAGTCAGTGTGTGAGTCAGTGTGTGGGTCAGTGTGTGAGTCAGTGTGTGGGTCAGTGTCTGAATCAGTGTGTGGGTCGGTGTGTGAGTCAGTGTGTGGGTCAGTGTGCGGGTCAGTGTGTGAATCAGTGTGTGTGTCAGTGTGTGAGTCAGTGTGTGGGTCAGTGTGTGGGTCAGTGTGTGAGTCAGTGTGCTGGTCAGTGTGCAGGTCAGTGTGTGAGTCAGTGTGTGGCTCAGTGTGCAAGTCAGTGTGCGAGTCAGTGTGCGGGTCAGTGTGTGAGTCAGTGTGTGATTCAGTGTGTGGGTCAGTGTGCGGTCAGTGTGCGGATCAGTGTGTGAGTCAGTGTGCGCGTCAGTGTGCGGGTCAGTGTGCGAGTCAGTGTGTGAGTCAGTGTGTGAGTCAGTGTGTGAGTCAGTGTGTGAATCAGTATGTGAATCAGTGTGTGAGTCAGTGTGTGAGTCAGTGTGTGAGTCAGTGTGCGAGACAGTGTGCGAGTCAGTGTGCGGGTCAGTGTGCGAGTAAGTGTGTGGATCAGTGTGTGAGTCAGTGTGTGAGTCAGTGTGTGAGTCAGTGTACGAGTCAGTGTGCGGGTCAGTGAGCGGGTCAGTGTGTGAGTCAGTGTGTGAGTCAGTGTGTGGGTCAGTGTGCGAGTCAGTGTGCGGGTCAGTGAGCGGGTCAGTGTGTGAGTCAGTGTGTGAGTCAGTGTGCGGGTCAGTGTGCGGGTCAGTGTGCGGGTCAGTGTGCGGGTCAGTGTGCGAATCAATGTGTGAGTCAGTGTGTGAGTCAGTGTGCGGGTCAGTGTGTGAGTCTGTGTGTGGGTCACTGTGTGTGTCAGTGTGCGGGTCAGTGTGTGAGTCAGTGTGTGGGTCAGTGTGTGAGTCAGTGTGCGAGTCAGTGTGCGAGTCAGTGTGTGGGTCAGTGTGTGAGTCAGTGTGTGAGTCAGTGTGTGGGTCAGTGTGTGAGTCAGTGTGTGAGTCAGTGTGCGGGTCAGTGTGCGGGTCAGTGTGCGGGTCAGTGTGTGGGTCTGTGTGGGGTCAGTGTGTGAGTCAGTGTGTGAGTCAGTGTGTGAGTCAGTGTGTGAGTCAGTGTGTGGGGTAGTGTGTGGGTCAGTGTGCGAATCAGTGTGTGAGTCAGTGTGTGGGTCAGTGTGTTAGTCAGTGTGTGGGTCAGTGTCTGAATCAGTGTGTGGTTCGGTGTGTGAGTCAGCGTGCGGGTCAGTGTGCGGGTCAGTTTGTGAATCGGTGTGTGAGTCAGTGTACGAGTCAGTGTGCGGGTCAGTGAGCGGGTCAGTGTGTGAGTCAGTGTGTGAGTCAGTGTGTGGGTCAGTGTGCGAGTCAGTGTGCGGGTCAGTGAGCGGGTCAGTGTGTGAGTCAGTGTGTGAGTCAGTGTGCGGGTCAGTGTGTGAGTCAGTGTGTGAGTCTGTGTGTGGGTCAATGTGTGTGTCAGTGTGCGGGTCAGTGTGTGAGTCAGTGTGTGGGTCAGTGTGTGAGTCAGTGTGCGAGTCAGTGTGCGAGTCAGTGTGCGGGTCAGTGTGTGAGTCAGTGTGTGAGTCAGTGTGTGAGTCAGTGTGTGGGTCAGTGTGTGAGTCAGTGTGTGAGTCAGTGTGCGGGTCAGTGTGCGGGTCAGTGTGTGGGTCAGTGTGTTGGTCTGTGTGGGGTCAGTGTGTGAGTCAGTGTGTGAGTCAGTGTGTGAGTCAGTGTGTGAGTCAGTGTGTGGGGTAGTGTGTGGGTCAGTGTGCGAATCAGTGTGTGAGTCAGTGTGTGGGTCAGTGTGTGAGTCAGTGTGTGGGTCAGTGTCTGAATCAGTGTGTGGGTCGGTGTGTGAGTCAGTGTGTGGGTCAGTGTGCGGGTCAGTGTGTGAATCAGTGTGTGTGTCAGTGTGTGAGTCAGTGTGTGGGTCAGTGTGTGGGTCAGTGTGTGAGTCAGTGTGCTGGTCAGTGTGCAGGTCAGTGTGTGAGTCAGTGTGCGGCTCAGTGTGCGAGTCAGTGTGCGAGTCAGTGTGCGGGTCAGTGTGTGAGTCAGTGTGTGATTCAGTGTGTGGGTCAGTGTGCGGTCAGTGTGCGGATCAGTGTGTGAGTCAGAGTGCGCGTCAGTGTGCGGGTCAGTGTGCGAGTCAGTGTGTGAGTCAGTGTGTGAGTCAGTGTGTGGGTCAGTGTGTTAGTCAGTGTGCGGGTCAGTGTGTGAGTCAGTGTGTGAGTCAGTGTGTGAGTCAGTGTGCGGGTTAGTGTGCGGGTCAATGTGTGAGTCAGCGTGTGGGTCAGTGTGTGAGTCAGTGTGTGAGTCAGTGTGCTGGTCAGTGTGTGGGTCAGTGTGTGAGTCAGTGTGTGAGTCAGTGTGTGAGTCAGTGTGCGGGTCAGTGTGTGAGTCAGTGTGTGAGTCAGTGTGTGGGTCAGTGTGTGAGTCAGTGTGCGAGTCAGTGTGCGAGTCAGTGTGCGGGTCAGTGTGTGAGTCAGTGTGTGAGTCAGTGTGTGGGTCAGTGTGTGAGTCAGTGTGCGGGTCAGTGTGCGGGTCAGTGTGCGGGTCAGTGTGCGGGTCAGTGTGTGGGTCTGTGTGGGGTCAGTGTGTGAGTCAGTGTGTGAGTCAGTGTGTGAGTCAGTGTGTGAGTCAGTGTGTGGGGTAGTGTGTGGGTCAGTGTGCGAATCAGTGTGTGAGTCAGTGTGTGGGTCAGTGTGTGAGTCAGTGTGTGGGTCAGTGTCTGAATCAGTGTGTGGTTCGGTGTGTGAGTCAGCGTGCGGGTCAGTGTGCGGGTCAGTTTGTGAATCAGTGTGTGAGTCAGTGTACGAGTCAGTGTGCGGGTCAGTGAGCGGGTCAGTGTGTGAGTCAGTGTGTGAGTCAGTGTGTGGGTCAGTGTGCGAGTCAGTGTGCGGGTCAGTGAGCGGGTCAGTGTGTGAGTCAGTGTGTGAGTCAGTGTGCGGGTCAGTGTGTGAGTCAGTGTGTGAGTCTGTGTGTGGGTCACTGTGTGTGTCAGTGTGCGGGTCAGTGTGTGAGTCAGTGTGTGGGTCAGTGTGTGAGTCAGTGTGCGAGTCAGTGTGCGAGTCAGTGTGCGGGTCAGTGTGTGAGTCAGTGTGTGAGTCAGTGTGTGAGTCAGTGTGTGGGTCAGTGTGTGAGTCAGTGTGTGAGTCAGTGTGCGGGTCAGTGTGCGGGTCAGTGTGTGGGTCAGTGTGTGGGTCTGTGTGGGGTCAGTGTGTGAGTCAGTGTGTGAGTCAGTGTGTGAGTCAGTGTGTGAGTCAGTGTGTGGGGTAGTGTGTGGGTCAGTGTGCGAATCAGTGTGTGAGTCAGTGTGTGGGTCAGTGTGTGAGTCAGTGTGTGGGTCAGTGTCTGAATCAGTGTGTGGGTCGGTGTGTGAGTCAGTGTGTGGGTCAATGTGCGGGTCAGTGTGTAAATCAGTGTGTGTGTCAGTGTGTGAGTCAGTGTGTGGGTCAGTGTGTGGGTCAGTGTGTGAGTCAGTGTGCTGGTCAGTGTGCAGGTCAGTGTGTGAGTCAGTGTGCGGCTCAGTGTGCGAGTCAGTGTGCGAGTCAGTGTGCGAGTCAGTGTGCGGGTCAGTGTGTGAGTCAGTGTGTGATTCAGTGTGTGGGTCAGTGTGCGGTCAGTCTGCGGATCAGTGTGTGAGTCAGAGTGCGCGTCAGTGTGCGGGTCAGTGTGCGAGTCAGTGTGTGAGTCAGTGTGTGAGTCAGTGTGTGGGTCAGTGTGTTAGTCAGTGTGCGGGTCAGTGTGTGAGTCAGTGTGTGAGTCAGTGTGTGAGTCAGTGTGCGGGTTAGTGTGCGGGTCAATGTGTGAGTCAGCGTGTGGGTCAGTGTGTGAGTCAGTGTGTGAGTCAGTGTGCTGGTCAGTGTGTGGGTCAGTGTGTGAGTCAGTGTGTGAGTCAGTGTGTGAGTCAGTGTGCGGGTCAGTGTGTGAGTCAGTGTGTGAGTCAGTGTGTGAGTCAGTGTGTGAGTCAGTGTGTGGGTCAGTGTGTGAGTCAGTGTGCGAGTCAGTGTGCGAGTCAGTGTGTGGGTCAGTGTGTGAGTCAGTGTGTGAGTCAGTGTGTGGGTCAGCGTGTGAGTCAGTGTGCGGGTCAGTGTGCGGGTCAGTGTGCGGGTCAGTGTGCGGGTCAGTGTGTGGGTCTGTGTGGGGTCAGTGTGTGAGTCAGTGTGTGAGTCAGTGTGTGAGTCAGTGTGTGAGTCAGTGTGTGGGGTAGTGTGTGGGTCAGTGTGCGAATCAGTGTGTGAGTCAGTGTGTGGGTCAGTGTGTGAGTCAGTGTGTGGGTCAGTGTCTGAATCAGTGTGTGGTTCGGTGTGTGAGTCAGCGTGCGGGTCAGTGTGCGGGTCAGTTTGTGAATCAGTGTGTGAGTCAGTGTACGAGTCAGTGTGCGGGTCAGTGAGCGGGTCAGTGTGTGAGTCAGTGTGTGAGTCAGTGTGTGGGTCAGTGTGCGAGTCAGTGTGCGGGTCAGTGAGCGGGTCAGTGTGTGAGTCAGTGTGTGAGTCAGTGTGCGGGTCAGTGTGTGAGTCAGTGTGTGAGTCTGTGTGTGGGTCACTGTGTGTGTCAGTGTGCGGGTCAGTGTGTGAGTCAGTGTGTGGGTCAGTGTGTGAGTCAGTGTGCGAGTCAGTGTGCGAGTCAGTGTGCGGGTCAGTGTGTGAGTCAGTGTGTGAGTCAGTGTGTGAGTCAGTGTGTGGGTCAGTGTGTGAGTCAGTGTGTGGGTCAGTGTGCGGGTCAGTGTGCGGGTCAGTGTGTGGGTCAGTGTGTGGGTCTGTGTGGGGTCAGTGTGTGAGTCAGTGTGTGAGTCAGTGTGTGAGTCAGTGTGTGAGTCAGTGTGTGGGGTAGTGTGTGGGTCAGTGTGCGAATCAGTGTGTGAGTCAGTGTGTGGGTCAGTGTGTGAGTCAGTGTGTGGGTCAGTGTCTGAATCAGTGTGTGGGTCGGTGTGTGAGTCAGTGTGTGGGTCAATGTGCGGGTCAGTGTGTAAATCAGTGTGTGTGTCAGTGTGTGAGTCAGTGTGTGGGTCAGTGTGTGGGTCAGTGTGTGAGTCAGTGTGCTGGTCAGTGTGCAGGTCAGTGTGTGAGTCAGTGTGCGGCTCAGTGTGCGAGTCAGTGTGCGAGTCAGTGTGCGGGTCAGTGTGTGAGTCAGTGTGTGATTCAGTGTGTGGGTCAGTGTGCGGTCAGTGTGCGGATCAGTGTGTGAGTCAGAGTGCGCGTCAGTGTGCGGGTCAGTGTGCGAGTCAGTGTGTGAGTCAGTGTGTGAGTCAGTGTGTGGGTCAGTGTGTTAGTCAGTGTGCGGGTCAGTGTGTGAGTCAGTGTGTGAGTCAGTGTGTGAGTCAGTGTGCGGGTCAGTGTGCGGGTCAATGTGTGAGTCAGCGTGTGGGTCAGTGTGTGAGTCAGTGTGTGAGTCAGTGTGCTGGTCAGTGTGTGGGTCAGTGTGTGAGTCAGTGTGTGAGTCAGTGTGTGAGTCAGTGTGCGGGTCAGTGTGTGAGTCAGTGTGTGAGTCAGTGTGTGAATCAGTGTGCGGGTCAGTATGTGAATCAGTGTGTGAGTCAGTGTGTGAGTCAGTGTGTGAGTCAGTGTGCACGTCAGTGTGCACTTCAGTGTGTGAGTCATTGTGTGAGTCAGTGTGCGAGTCAGTGTGTGGGTCAGTGTGTGAGTCAGTGTGTGAGTCAGTGTGTGGGTCAGTGTGTGAGTCAGTGTGTGAGTCAGTGTGCGGGTCAGTGTGCGGGTCAGTGTGCGGGTCAGTGTGTGGGTCTGTGTGGGGTCAGTGTGTGAGTCAGTGTGTGAGTCAGTGTGTGAGTCAGTGTGTGAGTCAGTGTGTGGGGTAGTGTGTGGGTCAGTGTGCGAATCAGTGTGTGAGTCAGTGTGTGGGTCTGTGTGTTAGTCAGTGTGTGGGTCAGTGTCTGAATCAGTGTGTGGTTCGGTGTGTGAGTCAGCGTGCGGGTCAGTGTGCGGGTCAGTTTGTGAATCAGTGTGTGAGTCAGTGTACGAGTCAGTGTGCGGGTCAGTGAGCGGGTCAGTGTGTGAGTCAGTGTGTGAGTCAGTGTGTGGGTCAGTGTGCGAGTCAGTGTGCGGGTCAGTGAGCGGGTCAGTGTGTGAGTCAGTGTGTGAGTCAGTGTGCGGGTCAGTGTGTGAGTCAGTGTGTGAGTCTGTGTGTGGGTCACTGTGTGTGTCAGTGTGCGGGTCAGTGTGTGAGTCAGTGTGTGGGTCAGTGTGTGAGTCAGTGTGCGAGTCAGTGTGCGAGTCAGTGTGCGGGTCAGTGTGTGAGTCAGTGTGTGAGTCAGTGTGTGAGTCAGTGTGTGGGTCAGTGTGTGAGTCAGTGTGTGAGTCAGTGTGCGGGTCAGTGTGCGGGTCAGTGTGTGGGTCAGTGTGTGGGTCTGTGTGGGGTCAGTGTGTGAGTCAGTGTGTGAGTCAGTGTGTGAGTCAGTGTGTGAGTCAGTGTGTGGGGTAGTGTGTGGGTCAGTGTGCGAATCAGTGTGTGAGTCAGTGTGTGGGTCATTGTGTGAGTAAGTGTGTGGGTCAGTGTCTGAATCAGTGTGTGGGTCGGTGTGTGAGTCAGTGTGTGGGTCAGTGTGCGGGTCAGTGTGTGAATCAGTGTGTGTGTCAGTGTGTGAGTCAGTGTGTGGGTCAGTGTGTGGATCAGTGTGTGAGTCAGTGTGCTGGTCAGTGTGCAGGTCAGTGTGTGAGTCAGTGTGCGGCTCAGTGTGCGAGTCAGTGTGCGAGTCAGTGTGCGGGTCAGTGTGTGAGTCAGTGTGTGATTCAGTGTGTGGGTCAGTGTGCGGTCAGTGTGCGGATCAGTGTGTGAGTCAGAGTGCGCGTCAGTGTGCGGGTCAGTGTGCGAGTCAGTGTGTGAGTCAGTGTGTGAGTCAGTGTGTGGGTCAGTGTGTTAGTCAGTGTGCGGGTCAGTGTGTGAGTCAGTGTGTGAGTCAGTGTGTGAGTCAGTGTGCGGGTTAGTGTGCGGGTCAATGTGTGAGTCAGCGTGTGGGTCAGTGTGTGACTCAGTGTGTGAGTCAGTGTGCTGGTCAGTGTGTGGGTCAGTGTGTGAGTCAGTGTGTGAGTCAGTGTGTGAGTCAGTGTGCTGGTCAGTGTGTGAGTCAGTGTGTGAGTCAGTGTGTGGGTCAGTGTGTGAGTCAGTGTGCGAGTCAGTGTGCGAGTCAGTGTGTGGGTCAGTGTGTGAGTCAGTGTGTGAGTCAGTGTGTGGGTCAGTGTGTGAGTCAGTGTGCGGGTCAGTGTGCGGGTCAGTGTGCGGGTCAGTGTGCGGGTCAGTGTGTGGGTCTGTGTGGGGTCAGTGTGTGAGTCAGTGTGTGAGTCAGTGTGTGAGTCAGTGTGTGAGTCAGTGTGTGGGGTAGTGTGTGGGTCAGTGTGCGAATCAGTGTGTGAGTCAGTGTGTGGGTCAGTGTGTGAGTCAGTGTGTGGGTCAGTGTCTGAATCAGTGTGTGGTTCGGTGTGTGAGTCAGCGTGCGGGTCAGTGTGCGGGTCAGTTTGTGAATCAGTGTGTGAGTCAGTGTACGAGTCAGTGTGCGGGTCAGTGAGCGGGTCAGTGTGTGAGTCAGTGTGTGAGTCAGTGTGTGGGTCAGTGTGCGAGTCAGTGTGCGGGTCAGTGAGCGGGTCAGTGTGTGAGTCAGTGTGTGAGTCAGTGTGCGGGTCAGTGTGTGAGTCAGTGTGTGAGTCTGTGTGTGGGTCACTGTGTGTGTCAGTGTGCGGGTCAGTGTGTGAGTCAGTGTGTGGGTCAGTGTGTGAGTCAGTGTGCGAGTCAGTGTGCGGGTCAGTGTGTGAGTCAGTGTGTGAGTCAGTGTGTGAGTCAGTGTGTGGGTCAGTGTGTGAGTCAGTGTGTGAGTCAGTGTGCGGGTCAGTGTGCGGGTCAGTGTGTGGGTCAGTGTGTGGGTCTGTGTGGGGTCAGTGTGTGAGTCAGTGTGTGATTCAGTGTGTGAGTCAGTGTGTGAGTCAGTGTGTGGGGTAGTGTGTGGGTCAGTGTGCGAATCAGTGTGTGAGTCAGTGCGTGAGTCTGTGTGTGGGTCACTGTGTGTGTCAGTGTGCGGGTCAGTGTGTGAGTCAGTGTGTGGGTCAGTGTGTGAGTCAGTGTGCGAGTCAGTGTGCGAGTCAGTGTGCGGGTCAGTGTGTGAGTCAGTGTGTGAGTCAGTGTGTGAGTCAGTGTGTGGGTCAGTGTGTGAGTCAGTGTGTGAGTCAGTGTGCGGGTCAGTGTGCGGGTCAGTGTGTGGGTCAGTGTGTGGGTCTGTGTGGGGTCAGTGTGTGAGTCAGTGTGTGAGTCAGTGTGTGAGTCAGTGTGTGAGTCAGTGTGTGGGGTAGTGTGTGGGTCAGTGTGTGAATCAGTGTGTGAGTCAGTGTGTGGGTCAGTGTGTGAGTCAGTGTGTGGGTCAGTGTCTGAATCAGTGCGTGGGTCGGTGTGTGAGTCAGTGTGTGGGTCAATGTGCGGGTCAGTGTGTAAATCAGTGTGTGTGTCAGTGTGTGAGTCAGTGTGTGGGTCAGTGTGTGGGTCAGTGTGTGAGTCAGTGTGCTGGTCAGTGTGCAGGTCAGTGTGTGAGTCAGTGTGCGGCTCAGTGTGCGAGTCAGTGTGCGATTCAGTGTGCGGGTCAGTGTGTGAGTCAGTGTGTGATTCAGTGTGTGGGTCAGTGTGCGGTCAGTGTGCGGATCAGTGTGTGAGTCAGAGTGCGCGTCAGTGTGCGGGTCAGTGTGCGAGTCAGTGTGTGAGTCAGTGTGTGAGTCAGTGTGTGGGTCAGTGTGTTAGTCAGTGTGCGGGTCAGTGTGTGAGTCAGTGTGTGAGTCAGTGTGTGAGTCAGTGTGCGGGTCAGTGTGCGGGTCAATGTGTGAGTCAGCGTGTGGGTCAGTGTGTGAGTCAGTGTGTGAGTCAGTGTGCTGGTCAGTGTGTGGGTCAGTGTGTGAGTCAGTGTGTGAGTCAGTGTGTGAGTCAGTGTGCGGGTCAGTGTGTGAGTCAGTGTGTGAGTCAGTGTGTGAATCAGTGTGCGGGTCAGTATGTGAATCAGTGTGTGAGTCAGTGTGTGAGTCAGTGTGTGAGTCAGTGTGCACGTCAGTGTGCACTTCAGTGTGTGAGTCATTGTGTGAGTCAGTGTGCGAGTCAGTGTGTGGGTCAGTGTGTGAGTCAGTGTGTGAGTCAGTGTGTGGGTCAGTGTGTGAGTCAGTGTGTGAGTCAGTGTGCGGGTCAGTGTGCGGGTCAGTGTGCGGGTCAGTGTGTGGGTCTGTGTGGGGTCAGTGTGTGAGTCAGTGTGTGAGTCAGTGTGTGAGTCAGTGTGTGAGTCAGTGTGTGGGGTAGTGTGTGGGTCAGTGTGCGAATCAGTGTGTGAGTCAGTGTGTGGGTCTGTGTGTTAGTCAGTGTGTGGGTCAGTGTCTGAATCAGTGTGTGGTTCGGTGTGTGAGTCAGCGTGCGGGTCAGTGTGCGGGTCAGTTTGTGAATCAGTGTGTGAGTCAGTGTACGAGTCAGTGTGCGGGTCAGTGAGCGGGTCAGTGTGTGAGTCAGTGTGTGAGTCAGTGTGTGGGTCAGTGTGCGAGTCAGTGTGCGGGTCAGTGAGCGGGTCAGTGTGTGAGTCAGTGTGTGAGTCAGTGTGCGGGTCAGTGTGTGAGTCAGTGTGTGAGTCTGTGTGTGGGTCACTGTGTGTGTCAGTGTGCGGGTCAGTGTGTGAGTCAGTGTGTGGGTCAGTGTGTGAGTCAGTGTGCGAGTCAGTGTGCGAGTCAGTGTGCGGGTCAGTGTGTGAGTCAGTGTGTGAGTCAGTGTGTGAGTCAGTGTGTGGGTCAGTGTGTGAGTCAGTGTGTGAGTCAGTGTGCGGGTCAGTGTGCGGGTCAGTGTGTGGGTCAGTGTGTGGGTCTGTGTGGGGTCAGTGTGTGAGTCAGTGTGTGAGTCAGTGTGTGAGTCAGTGTGTGAGTCAGTGTGTGGGGTAGTGTGTGGGTCAGTGTGCGAATCAGTGTGTGAGTCAGTGTGTGGGTCAGTGTGTGAGTCAGTGTGTGGGTCAGTGTCTGAATCAGTGTGTGGGTCGGTGTGTGAGTCAGTGTGTGGGTCAGTGTGCGGGTCAGTGTGTGAATCAGTGTGTGTGTCAGTGTGTGAGTCAGTGTGTGGGTCAGTGTGTGGATCAGTGTGTGAGTCAGTGTGCTGGTCAGTGTGCAGGTCAGTGTGTGAGTCAGTGTGCGGCTCAGTGTGCGAGTCAGTGTGCGAGTCAGTGTGCGGGTCAGTGTGTGAGTCAGTGTGTGATTCAGTGTGTGGGTCAGTGTGCGGTCAGTGTGCGGATCAGTGTGTGAGTCAGAGTGCGCGTCAGTGTGCGGGTCAGTGTGCGAGTCAGTGTGTGAGTCAGTGTGTGAGTCAGTGTGTGGGTCAGTGTGTTAGTCAGTGTGCGGGTCAGTGTGTGAGTCAGTGTGTCAGTCAGTGTGTGAGTCAGTGTGCGGGTTAGTGTGCGGGTCAATGTGTGAGTCAGCGTGTGGGTCAGTGTGTGACTCAGTGTGTGAGTCAGTGTGCTGGTCAGTGTGTGGGTCAGTGTGTGAGTCAGTGTGTGAGTCAGTGTGTGAGTCAGTGTGCGGGTCAGTGTGTGAGTCAGTGTGTGAGTCAGTGTGTGGGTCAGTGTGTGAGTCAGTGTGCGAGTCAGTGTGCGAGTCAGTGTGTGGGTCAGTGTCTGAATCAGTGCGTGGGTCGGTGTGTGAGTCAGTGTGTGGGTCAATGTGCGGGTCAGTGTGTAAATCAGTGTGTGTGTCAGTGTGTGAGTCAGTGTGTGGGTCAGTGTGTGGGTCAGTGTGTGAGTCAGTGTGCTGGTCAGTGTGCAGGTCAGTGTGTGAGTCAGTTTGCGGCTCAGTGTGCGAGTCAGTGTGCGAGTCAGTGTGCGGGTCAGTGTGTGATTCAGTGTGTGGGTCAGTGTGCGGTCAGTGTGCGGATCAGTGTGTGAGTCAGAGTGCGCGTCAGTGTGCGGGTCAGTGTGCGAGTCAGTGTGTGAGTCAGTGTGTGAGTCAGTGTGTGGGTCAGTGTGTTAGTCAGTGTGCGGGTCAGTGTGTGAGTCAGTGTGTGAGTCAGTGTGTGAGTCAGTGTGCGGGTCAGTGTGCGGGTCAATGTGTGAGTCAGCGTGTGGGTCAGTGTGTGAGTCAGTGTGTGAGTCAGTGTGCTGGTCAGTGTGTGGGTCAGTGTGTGAGTCAGTGTGTGAGTCAGTGTGTGAGTCAGTGTGCGGGTCAGTGTGTGAGTCAGTGTGTGAGTCAGTGTGTGAATCAGTGTGCGGGTCAGTATGTGAATCAGTGTGTGAGTCAGTGTGTGAGTCAGTGTGTGAGTCAGTGTGCACGTCAGTGTGCACTTCAGTGTGTGAGTCATTGTGTGAGTCAGTGTGCGAGTCAGTGTGTGGGTCAGTGTGTGAGTCAGTGTGTGAGTCAGTGTGTGGGTCAGTGTGTGAGTCAGTGTGTGAGTCAGTGTGCGGGTCAGTGTGCGGGTCAGTGTGCGGGTCAGTGTGTGGGTCTGTGTGGGGTCAGTGTGTGAGTCAGTGTGTGAGTCAGTGTGTGAGTCAGTGTGTGAGTCAGTGTGTGGGGTAGTGTGTGGGTCAGTGTGCGAATCAGTGTGTGAGTCAGTGTGTGGGTCTGTGTGTTAGTCAGTGTGTGGGTCAGTGTCTGAATCAGTGTGTGGTTCGGTGTGTGAGTCAGCGTGCGGGTCAGTGTGCGGGTCAGTTTGTGAATCAGTGTGTGAGTCAGTGTACGAGTCAGTGTGCGGGTCAGTGAGCGGGTCAGTGTGTGAGTCAGTGTGTGAGTCAGTGTGTGGGTCAGTGTGCGAGTCAGTGTGCGGGTCAGTGAGCGGGTCAGTGTGTGAGTCAGTGTGTGAGTCAGTGTGCGGGTCAGTGTGTGAGTCAGTGTGTGAGTCTGTGTGTGGGTCACTGTGTGTGTCAGTGTGCGGGTCAGTGTGTGAGTCAGTGTGTGGGTCAGTGTGTGAGTCAGTGTGCGAGTCAGTGTGCGAGTCAGTGTGCGGGTCAGTGTGTGAGTCAGTGTGTGAGTCAGTGTGTGAGTCAGTGTGTGGGTCAGTGTGTGAGTCAGTGTGTGAGTCAGTGTGCGGGTCAGTGTGCGGGTCAGTGTGTGGGTCAGTGTGTGAGTCAGTGTGTGGGTCAGTGTGTGGATCAGTGTGTGAGTCAGTGTGCTGGTCAGTGTGCAGGTCAGTGTGTGAGTCAGTGTGCGGCTCAGTGTGCGAGTCAGTGTGCGAGTCAGTGTGCGGGTCAGTGTGTGAGTCAGTGTGTGATTCAGTGTGTGGGTCAGTGTGCGGTCAGTGTGCGGATCAGTGTGTGAGTCAGAGTGCGCGTCAGTGTGCGGGTCAGTGTGCGAGTCAGTGTGTGAGTCAGTGTGTGAGTCAGTGTGTGGGTCAGTGTGTTAGTCAGTGTGCGGGTCAGTGTGTGAGTCAGTGTGTCAGTCAGTGTGTGAGTCAGTGTGCGGGTTAGTGTGCGGGTCAATGTGTGAGTCAGCGTGTGGGTCAGTGTGTGACTCAGTGTGTGAGTCAGTGTGCTGGTCAGTGTGTGGGTCAGTGTGTGAGTCAGTGTGTGAGTCAGTGTGTGAGTCAGTGTGCGGGTCAGTGTGTGAGTCAGTGTGTGAGTCAGTGTGTGGGTCAGTGTGTGAGTCAGTGTGCGAGTCAGTGTGCGAGTCAGTGTGTGGGTCAGTGTCTGAATCAGTGCGTGGGTCGGTGTGTGAGTCAGTGTGTGGGTCAATGTGCGGGTCAGTGTGTAAATCAGTGTGTGTGTCAGTGTGTGAGTCAGTGTGTGGGTCAGTGTGTGGGTCAGTGTGTGAGTCAGTGTGCTGGTCAGTGTGCAGGTCAGTGTGTGAGTCAGTGTGCGGCTCAGTGTGCGAGTCAGTGTGCGAGTCAGTGTGCGGGTCAGTGTGTGAGTCAGTGTGTGATTCAGTGTGTGGGTCAGTGTGCGGTCAGTGTGCGGATCAGTGTGTGAGTCAGAGTGCGCGTCAGTGTGCGGGTCAGTGTGCGAGTCAGTGTGTGAGTCAGTGTGTGAGTCAGTGTGTGGGTCAGTGTGTTAGTCAGTGTGCGGGTCAGTGTGTGAGTCAGTGTGTGAGTCAGTGTGTGAGTCAGTGTGCGGGTCAGTGTGCGGGTCAATGTGTGAGTCAGCGTGTGGGTCAGTGTGTGAGTCAGTGTGTGAGTCAGTGTGCTGGTCAGTGTGTGGGTCAGTGTGTGAGTCAGTGTGTGAGTCAGTGTGTGAGTCAGTGTGCGGGTCAGTGTGTGAGTCAGTGTGTGAGTCAGTGTGTGAATCAGTGTGCGGGTCAGTATGTGAATCAGTGTGTGAGTCAGTGTGTGAGTCAGTGTGTGAGTCAGTGTGCACGTCAGTGTGCACTTCAGTGTGTGAGTCATTGTGTGAGTCAGTGTGCGAGTCAGTGTGTGGGTCAGTGTGTGAGTCAGTGTGTGAGTCAGTGTGTGGGTCAGTGTGTGAGTCAGTGTGTGAGTCAGTGTGCGGGTCAGTGTGCGGGTCAGTGTGCGGGTCAGTGTGTGGGTCTGTGTGGGGTCAGTGTGTGAGTCAGTGTGTGAGTCAGTGTGTGAGTCAGTGTGTGAGTCAGTGTGTGGGGTAGTGTGTGGGTCAGTGTGCGAATCAGTGTGTGAGTCAGTGTGTGGGTCTGTGTGTTAGTCAGTGTGTGGGTCAGTGTCTGAATCAGTGTGTGGTTCGGTGTGTGAGTCAGCGTGCGGGTCAGTGTGCGGGTCAGTTTGTGAATCAGTGTGTGAGTCAGTGTACGAGTCAGTGTGCGGGTCAGTGAGCGGGTCAGTGTGTGAGTCAGTGTGTGAGTCAGTGTGTGGGTCAGTGTGCGAGTCAGTGTGCGGGTCAGTGAGCGGGTCAGTGTGTGAGTCAGTGTGTGAGTCAGTGTGCGGGTCAGTGTGTGAGTCAGTGTGTGAGTCTGTGTGTGGGTCACTGTGTGTGTCAGTGTGCGGGTCAGTGTGTGAGTCAGTGTGTGGGTCAGTGTGTGAGTCAGTGTGCGAGTCAGTGTGCGAGTCAGTGTGCGGGTCAGTGTGTGAGTCAGTGTGTGAGTCAGTGTGTGAGTCAGTGTGTGGGTCAGTGTGTGAGTCAGTGTGTGAGTCAGTGTGCGGGTCAGTGTGCGGGTCAGTGTGTGGGTCAGTGTGTGGGTCTGTGTGGGGTCAGTGTGTGAGTCAGTGTGTGAGTCAGTGTGTGAGTCAGTGTGTGAGTCAGTGTGTGGGGTAGTGTGTGGGTCAGTGTGCGAATCAGTGTGTGAGTCAGTGTGTGGGTCAGTGTGTGAGTCAGTGTGTGGGTCAGTGTCTGAATCAGTGTGTGGGTCGGTGTGTGAGTCAGTGTGTGGGTCAGTGTGCGGGTCAGTGTGTGAATCAGTGTGTGTGTCAGTGTGTGAGTCAGTGTGTGGGTCAGTGTGTGGATCAGTGTGTGAGTCAGTGTGCTGGTCAGTGTGCAGGTCAGTGTGTGAGTCAGTGTGCGGCTCAGTGTGCGAGTCAGTGTGCGAGTCAGTGTGCGGGTCAGTGTGTGAGTCAGTGTGTGATTCAGTGTGTGGGTCAGTGTGCGGTCAGTGTGCGGATCAGTGTGTGAGTCAGAGTGCGCGTCAGTGTGCGGGTCAGTGTGCGAGTCAGTGTGTGAGTCAGTGTGTGAGTCAGTGTGTGGGTCAGTGTGTTAGTCAGTGTGCGGGTCAGTGTGTGAGTCAGTGTGTCAGTCAGTGTGTGAGTCAGTGTGCGGGTTAGTGTGCGGGTCAATGTGTGAGTCAGCGTGTGGGTCAGTGTGTGACTCAGTGTGTGAGTCAGTGTGCTGGTCAGTGTGTGGGTCAGTGTGTGAGTCAGTGTGTGAGTCAGTGTGTGAGTCAGTGTGCGGGTCAGTGTGTGAGTCAGTGTGTGAGTCAGTGTGTGGGTCAGTGTGTGAGTCAGTGTGCGAGTCAGTGTGCGAGTCAGTGTGTGGGTCAGTGTGTGAGTCAGTGTGTGAGTCAGTGTGTGGGTCAGTGTGTGAGTCAGTGTGCGGGTCAGTGTGCGGGTCAGTGTGCGGGTCAGTGTGCGGGTCAGTGTGTGGGTCTGTGTGGGGTCAGTGTGTGAGTCAGTGTGTGAGTCAGTGTGTGAGTCAGTGTGTGAGTCAGTGTGTGGGGTAGTGTGTGGGTCAGTGTGCGAATCAGTGTGTGAGTCAGTGTGTGGGTCAGTGTGTGAGTCAGTGTGTGGGTCAGTGTCTGAATCAGTGTGTGGTTCGGTGTGTGAGTCAGCGTGCGGGTCAGTGTGCGGGTCAGTTTGTGAATCAGTGTGTGAGTCAGTGTACGAGTCAGTGTGCGGGTCAGTGAGCGGGTCAGTGTGTGAGTCAGTGTGTGAGTCAGTGTGTGGGTCAGTGTGCGAGTCAGTGTGCGGGTCAGTGAGCGGGTCAGTGTGTGAGTCAGTGTGTGAGTCAGTGTGCGGGTCAGTGTGTGAGTCAGTGTGTGAGTCTGTGTGTGGGTCACTGTGTGTGTCAGTGTGCGGGTCAGTGTGTGAGTCAGTGTGTGGGTCAGTGTGTGAGTCAGTGTGCGAGTCAGTGTGCGAGTCAGTGTGCGGGTCAGTGTGTGAGTCAGTGTGTGAGTCAGTGTGTGGGTCAGTGTGTGAGTCAGTGTGTGAGTCAGTGTGCGGGTCAGTGTGCGGGTCAGTGTGCGGGTCAGTGTGTGGGTCTGTGTGGGGTCAGTGTGTGAGTCAGTGTGTGAGTCAGTGTGTGAGTCAGTGTGTGAGTCAGTGTGTGGGGTAGTGTGTGGGTCAGTGTGCGAATCAGTGTGTGAGTCAGTGTGTGGGTCAGTGTGTGAGTCAGTGTGTGGGTCAGTGTCTGAATCAGTGTGTGGGTCGGTGTGTGAGTCAGTGTGTGGGTCAGTGTGCGGGTCAGTGTGTAAATCAGTGTGTGTGTCAGTGTGTGAGTCAGTGTGTGGGTCAGTGTGTGGGTCAGTGTGTGAGTCAGTGTGCTGGTCAGTGTGCAGGTCAGTGTGTGAGTCAGTGTGCGGCTCAGTGTGCGAGTCAGTGTGCGAGTCAGTGTGCGGGTCAGTGTGTGAGTCAGTGTGTGATTCAGTGTGTGGGTCAGTGTGCGGTCAGTGTGCGGATCAGTGTGTGAGTCAGAGTGCGCGTCAGTGTGCGGGTCAGTGTGCGAGTCAGTGTGTGAGTCAGTGTGTGAGTCAGTGTGTGGGTCAGTGTGTTAGTCAGTGTGCGGGTCAGTGTGTGAGTCAGTGTGTGAGTCAGTGTGTGAGTCAGTGTGAGGGTCAGTGTGCGGGTCAATGTGTGAGTCAGCGTGTGGGTCAGTGTGTGAGTCAGTGTGTGAGTCAGTGTGCTGGTCAGTGTGTGGGTCAGTGTGTGAGTCAGTGTGTGAGTCAGTGTGTGAGTCAGTGTGCGGGTCAGTGTGTGAGTCAGTGTGTGAGTCAGTGTGTGAATCAGTGTGCGGGTCAGTATGTGAATCAGTGTGTGAGTCAGTGTGTGAGTCAGTGTGTGAGTCAGTGTGCACGTCAGTGTGCACTTCAGTGTGTGAGTCATTGTGTGAGTCAGTGTGTGAGTCAATGTGTGAGTCAGTGTGTGAGTCAGTGTGTGGGTCAGTGTGTGGGTCAGTGTGTGAGTCAGTGTGTGGGTCAGTGTGCGGGTCAGTGTGTGGGTCAGTGCCTGAGTCAGTGTGTGGGTAAGTGTGCAGGTCAGTGTGTCGGTCAGTGTGCGGGTCAGTGTGTGATTCAGTGTGCGGGTCAGTTTGCGGGTCAGTGTGTGGGTCTGTGTGGGGTCAGTGTGTGAGTCAGTGTGTGAGTCAGTGTGTGAGTCAGTGTGTGAGTCAGTGTGTGGGGTAGTGTGTGGGTCAGTGTGCGAATCAGTGTGTGAGTCAGTGTGTGGGTCAGTGTGTGAGTCAGTGTGTGGGTCAGTGTCTGAATCAGTGTGTGGTTCGGTGTGTGAGTCAGCGTGCGGGTCAGTGTGCGGGTCAGTTTGTGAATCAGTGTGTGAGTCAGTGTACGAGTCAGTGTGCGGGTCAGTGAGCGGGTCAGTGTGTGAGTCAGTGTGTGAGTCAGTGTGTGGGTCAGTGTGCGAGTCAGTGTGCGGGTCAGTGAGCGGGTCAGTGTGTGAGTCAGTGTGTGAGTCAGTGTGCGGGTCAGTGTGTGAGTCAGTGTGTGAGTCTGTGTGTGGGTCACTGTGTGTGTCAGTGTGCGGGTCAGTGTGTGAGTCAGTGTGTGGGTCAGTGTGTGAGTCAGTGTGCGAGTCAGTGTGCGAGTCAGTGTGCGGGTCAGTGTGTGAGTCAGTGTGTGAGTCAGTGTGTGAGTCAGTGTGTGGGTCAGTGTGTGAGTCAGTGTGTGAGTCAGTGTGCGGGTCAGTGTGCGGGTCAGTGTGCGGGTCAGTGTGTGGGTCTGTGTGGGGTCAGTGTGTGAGTCAGTGTGTGAGTCAGTGTGTGAGTCAGTGTGTGAGTCAGTGTGTGGGGTAGTGTGTGGGTCAGTGTGCGAATCAGTGTGTGAGTCAGTGTGTGGGTCAGTGTGTGAGTCAGTGTGTGGGTCAGTGTGCGGGTCAGTGTGTAAATCAGTGTGTGTGTCAGTGTGTGAGTCAGTGTGTGGGTCAGTGTGTGGGTCAGTGTGTGAGTCAGTGTGCTGGTCAGTGTGCAGGTCAGTGTGTGAGTCAGTGTGCGGCTCAGTGTGCGAGTCAGTGTGCGAGTCAGTGTGCGGGTCAGTGTGTGAGTCAGTGTGTGATTCAGTGTGTGGGTCAGTGTGCGGTCAGTGTGCGGATCAGTGTGTGAGTCAGAGTGCGCGTCAGTGTGCGGGTCAGTGTGCGAGTCAGTGTGTGAGTCAGTGTGTGAGTCAGTGTGTGGGTCAGTGTGTTAGTCAGTGTGCGGGTCAGTGTGTGAGTCAGTGTGTGAGTCAGTGTGTGAGTCAGTGTGCGGGTCAGTGTGCGGGTCAATGTGTGAGTCAGCGTGTGGGTCAGTGTGTGAGTCAGTGTGTGAGTCAGTGTGCTGGTCAGTGTGTGGGTCAGTGTGTGAGTCAGTGTGTGAGTCAGTGTGTGAGTCAGTGTGCGGGTCAGTGTGTGAGTCAGTGTGTGAGTCAGTGTGTGAATCAGTGTGCGGGTCAGTATGTGAATCAGTGTGTGAGTCAGTGTGTGAGTCAGTGTGTGAGTCAGTGTGCACTTCAGTGTGTGAGTCATTGTGTGAGTCAGTGTGTGAGTCAATGTGTGAGTCAGTGTGTGAGTCAGTGTGTGGGTCAGTGTGTGGGTCAGTGTGTGAGTCAGTGTGTGGGTCAGTGTGCGGGTCAGTGTGTGGGTCAGTGCCTGAGTCAGTGTGTGGGTAACTGTGCAGGTCAGTGTGTCGGTCAGTGTGCGGGTCAGTGTGTGACTCAGTGTGCGGGTCAGTGTGTGAGTCAGTGTGTGAAACCGTGTGTGAGTCAGTGTGCGGGTCAGTGTGTGAGTCAGTGTGTGAGTCAGTGTGTGAGTCCGTGTGTGAGTCAGTGTGTGGGTCAGTGTGTGGGTCAGTTTGTGAGTCAGTGTGTGGGTCAGTGTGCGCATCAATGTGCGGGTCAGTGTGTGAGTCAGTGTGCGGGTCAGTGTGCGGGTCAGTGCGTGGGTCAGTGTGTGAGTCAGTGTGCGGGTCAGTGTGTGAGTCAGTGTGTGATTCAGTGTGTGGGTCAGTGTGCGGGTCAGTGTGCGGGTCAGTGTGCGGGTCAGTGTGCGAGTCAGTGTGCGAGTCAGTGTGCGAGTCAGTGTGTGAGTCAGTGTGGGAGTCAGTGTGTTGGTCAGTGTGTGAATCAGTGTGTGAATCATGTGTGAGTCAGTGTGTGAGTCAGGGTGTGAGTCAGTGTGTGAGTCAGTGTGGGAGACAGTGTGCGAGTCACTGTGTGGGTCAGTGTGTGAATCAGTGTGAGATTCAGTGTGTGAGTCAGTGTGTGAGTCAGTGTGTGAGTCAGTGTGTGAGTCAGTGTGCGAGACAGTGTGTGAGTCAGTGTGCGGGTCAGTGTGCGAGTAAGTGTGTGGATCAGTGTGTGAGTTAGTGTGTGAGTCAGTGTGCGGGTCAGTGTGCGGGTCAGTGTGCGAGTCAGTGTGTGAGTCAGTGTGCGGGTAAGTGTGCGGGTCTGTGTGCGGGTCAGTGTGCAAGTCAGTGTGCGAATCAGTGTGTGAGTCAGTGTGTGAGTCAGTGTGTGAGTCAGGGTATGAGTCAGTGTGTGAGTCAGTGTGGGAGACAGTGTGCGAGTCAGTGTGTGGGTCAGTGTGTGAATCAGTGTGTGAATCAGTGTGTGAGTCAGTGTGCGAGTCAGTGTGCGGGTCCGTGTGCGGGTCAGTGTGTGAGTCAGTATGTAAGTCAGTGTGTGGGTCAGTGTGCGGTCAGTGTGCGGATCAGTGTGTGAGTCAGTCTGCCGGTCAGTGTGCAGGTCAGTGTGTGAGTCAGTGTGCGGGTTAGTGTGCGGGTCAGTGTGCAGGTCAGTGTGCGAGTCATTTTGCGGGTCTGTGTGTTGGTTAGTGTGTTGGTCAGTGTGTGAGTCAGTGTGTGAGTCAGTGTGTGGATCAGTGTGTGGGTCAGTGTGTGAGTCAGTGTGAGAGTCAGTGTGTGGGTCAGTGTGTGAGTCAGTGTGTGGGTCAGTGTGTGAGTCAGTGTGTGGGTCAGTATGTGGGTCAGTGTGCGGGTCAGTGTGTGGGTCAGTGTGTGGGTCAGTATGTCGATCAGTGTGCTGGTCAGTGTGTGAGTCAGTGTGTGGGTCAGTGTGTGAGTCAGTGTGTTGGTCAGTGTGTGAGTCAGTGTGCGAGTCATTGTATGAGTCAGTGTGTGGGGTAGTGTGTGGGTCAGTGTGCGAATCAGTGTGTGAGTCAGTGTGTGGGTCAGTGTGTGAGTCAGTGTGTGAGTCAGTGTCTGAATCAGTGTGTGGGTCAGTGTGTGAGTCTGTGTGTGGGTCATTGTGCGGGTCAGTGTGTGAATCAGTGTGTGAGTCAGTGTGTGAGTCAGTGTGTGGGTCAGTGTGTGGGTCGGTGTGTGAGTCAGTGTGCTGGTCAGTGTGCAAGTCAGTGTGTGAGTCAGTGTGCGGGTCAGTGTGCGGGTCAGTGTGCGAGTCAGTGTGCGAGTCAGTGTGTGATTCAGTATGTGGGTCAGTGTGCGGTCAGTGTGTGGATCAGTGTGTGAGTCAGTTTGCGGGTCAGTGTGCGGGTCAGTGTGCGAGTCAGTGTGTGAGTCAGTGTGTGAGTCAGTGTGTGGGTCAGTGTGTGAGTCAGTGTGCGGGTCAGTGTGTGAGTCAGTGTGTGAGTCAGTGTGTGAGTCAGTGTGCGGGTCAGTGTGCGGGTCAGTGTGTGAGTCAGTGTTTGGGTCAGTGTGTGAGTCAGTGTGTGAGTCAGTGTGCTGGTTAGTTGTATGGGTCAGTGTGTGAGTCAGTGTGTGAGTCAGTGTGTGAGTCAGTGTGCGGGTCAGTGTGTGAGTCAGTGTGTGAGTCAGTGTGTGAATCAGTCTGCGGGTCAGTATGTGAATCAGTGTGTGAGTCAGTGTGCGAGTCAGTGTGCGGGTCAGTGTGTGAGTCAGTGTGTGGGTCAGTGTGTGGGTCAGTGTGTGGGTCAGTGTGTGCGTCAGTGTGTGAGTCAGTGTGTGAGTCAGTGTGTGAGTCAATGTGTGAGTCAGTGTTTGAGTCAGTGTGTGGGTCAGTGTGTGTGTCAGTGTGTGAGTCAGTGTGTGAGTCAGTGTGTGGGTCAGTGTGCGGGTCAGTGTGTGAGTCAGTGTGTGAGTCAGTGTGTGAGTCAGTGTGCACGTCAGTGTGCAATTCAGTGTGTGAGTCATTGTGTGAGTCAGTGTGTGAGTCAATGTGTGAGTCAGTGTGTGAGTCAGTGTGTGGGTCAGTGTGTCGGTCAGTGTGTGAGTCAGTGTGTGGGTCAGTGTGCGGGTCAGTGTGTGGGTCAGTGCCTGAGTCAGTGTGTGGGTAAGTGTGCGGGTCAGTGTGTCGGTCCGTGTGCAGATCAGTGTGCGGGTCAGTGTGCGGGACAGTGTGTGAATCTGTGTGTTGGTCAGTGTGTGGGTCAGTGTGTGGGTCAGTGTGCGGGTCAGTGAGCCGGTCAGTGTGTGGGTCAGTGTGTGACTCAGTGTGTGAGTCAGTGTGCGGGTCAGTGTGTGGATCAGTGTGTGGGTCAGTGTGTGAGTCAGTGTGTGGATCAGTGTGTGGGTTAGTGTGTGGATCAGTGTGTGAGTCAGTGAGTGAGTCAGTGTGTGAGTCAGTGTGGTGTCAGTGTGTGAGTCAGTGTGTGAAACAGTGTGTGAGTCAGTGTGCGGGTCAGTGTGTGAGTCAGTGTGTGAGTCAGTGTGTGAGTCCGTGTGTGAGTCAGTGTGTGGGTCAGTGTGTGGGTCAGTGTGTGAGTCAGTGTGTGAGTCAGTGTGCGGTCAGTGTGCGGGTCAGTGTGCGAGTCAGTGTGTGAGTCAGTGTGCGGGTCAGTGTGCGGGTCAGTGCGTGGGTCAGTGTGTGAGTCAGTGTGCGGGTCAGTGTGTGAGTCAGTGTTTGAATCAGTGTGTGGGTCAGTGAGCGGTTCAGTGTGCGAGTCAGTGTGCGGGTCAGTGTGCGAGTCAGTGTGCGAGTCAGTGTGTGAGTCAGTGTGAGAGTCAGTGTGTGAGTCTGTGTGTGGGTCACTGTGTGAATCAGTGTGTGAATCAGTGTGTGAGTCAGTGTGTGAGTCAGGGTGTGAGTCAGTGTGTGAGTCAGTGTGGGAGACAGTGTGCGAGTCAGTGTGTGGGTCAGTGTGTGAATCAGTGTGTGAATCAGTGTGTGAGTCAGTGTGTGAGTCAGTGTGTGAGTCAATGTGCGGGTCAGTGTGTGAGTCAGTGTGTGGGTCAGTGTGTGAGTCAGTGTGTGAGTCAGTGTGCGGGTCAGTGTGTGAGTCAGTGTGTGAGTCAGTGTGCGGGTCAGTATGTGAGTCAGAGTGTCGGTCAGTGTGTGAGTCAGTGTGTGAGTCAGTGTGGGAGTCAGTGTGTGGGTCAGTGTGTGAATCAGTGTGTGAATCAGTGTGTGAGTCAGTGTGTGAGTCAGGGTGTGAGTCAGTGTGTGAGTCAGTGTGGGAGACAGTGTGCGAGTCACTGTGTGGGTCAGTGTGTGAATCAGTGTGAGATTCAGTGTGTGAGTCAGTGTGTGAGTCAGTGTGTGAGTCAGTGTGCGAGACAGTGTGTGAGTCAGTGTGCGGGTCAGTGTGCGAGTAAGTGTGTGGATCAGTGTGTGAGTCAGTGTGTGAGTCAGTGTGCGGGTCAGTGTGCGGGTCAGTGTGCGAGTCAGTGTGTGAGTCAGTGTGCGGGTAAGTGTGCGGGTCTGTGTGCGGGTCAGTGTGCAAGTCAGTGTGCGAATCAGTGTGTGAGTCAGTGTGTGAGTCAGTGTGTGAGTCAGGGTATGAGTCAGTGTGTGAGTCAGTGTGGGAGACAGTGTGGGAGTCAGTGTGTGGGTCAGTGTGTGAATCAGTGTGTGAATCAGTGTGTGAGTCAGTGTGCGAGACAGTGTGCGGGTCCGTGTGCGGGTCAGTGTGTGAGACAGTATGTAAGTCAGTTGTGGGTCAGTGTGCGGTCAGTGTGCGGATCAGTGTGTGAGTCAGTCTGCCGGTCAGTGTGCAGGTCAGTGTGTGAGTCAGTGTGCGGGTTAGTGTGCGGGTCAGTGTGCAGGTCAGTGTGCGAGTCAGTTTGCGGGTCTGTGTGTTGGTTAGTGTGTTGGTCAGTGTGTGAGTCAGTGTGTGAGTCAGTGTGTGGGTCAGTGTGTGGGTCAGTGTGTGAGTCAGTGTTTGAGTCAGTGTGTGGGTCAGTGTGTGAGTCAGTGTGTGGGTCAGTGTGTGAGTCAGTGTGTGGGTCAGTATGTGGGTCAGTGTGCGGGTCAGTGTGTGGGTCAGTGTGTGGGTCAGTATGTCGATCAGTGTGCTGGGCAGTGTGTGAGTCAGTGTGTGGGTCAGTGTGTGAGTCAGTGTGTGAGTCAGTGTGTGAGTCAGTGTGTGGGTCAGTGTGTGAGTCAGTGTGTTGGTCAGTTTGTGAGTCAGTGTGCGAGTCATTGTATGAGTCAGTGTGTGGGGTAGTGTGTGGGTCAGTGTGCGAATCAGTGTGTGAGTCAGTGTGTGGGTCAGTGTGTGAGTCAGTGTGTGGGTCAGTGTCTGAATCAGTGTGTGGGTCAGTGTGTGAGTCTGTGTGTGGGTCATTGTGCGGGTCAGTGTGTGAATCAGTGTGTGAGTCAGTGTGTGAGTCAGTGTGTGGGTCAGTGTGTGGGTCGGTGTGTGAGTCAGTGTGCTGGTCAGTGTGCAAGTCAGTGTGTGAGTCAGTGTGCGGGTCAGTGTGCGGGTCAGTGTGCGAGTCAGTGTGCGAGTCAGTGTGTGATTCAGTATGTGGGTCAGTGTGCGGTCAGTGTGCGGATCAGTGTGTGAGTCAGTTTGCGGGTCAGTGTGCGGGACAGTGTGCGAGTCAGTGTGTGAGTCAGTGTGTGAGTCAGTGTGTGAGTCAGTGTGTGAGTCAGTGTGCGGGTCAGTGTGCGGGTCAGTGTGTGAGTCAGTGTTTGGGTCAGTGTGTGAGTCAGTGTGTGAGTCAGTGTGCTGGTTAGTTGTATTGGTCAGTGTGTGAGTCAGTGTGTGAGTCAGTGTGTGCGTCAGTGTGCGGGTCAGTGTGTGAGTCAGTGTGTGAGTCAGTGTGTGAATCAGTGTGCGGGTCAGTATGTGAATCAGTGTGTGAGTCAGTGTGCGAGTCAGTGTGCGGGTCAGTGTGTGAGTCAGTGTGTGGGTCAGTGTGTGGGTCAGTGTGTGGGTCAGTGTGTGCGTCAGTGTGTGAGTCAGTGTGTGAGTCAGTGTGTGAGTCAATGTGTGAGTCAGTGTTTGAGTCAGTGTGTGGGTCAGTGTGTGGGTCAGTGTGTGAGTCAGTGTGTGAGTCAGTGTGTGGGTCAGTGTGCGGGTCAGTGTGTGAGTCAGTGTGTGAGTCAGTGTGTGAGTCAGTGTGCACGTCAGTGTGCAATTCAGTGTGTGAGTCATTGTGTGAGTCAGTGTGTGAGTCAATGTGTGAGTCAGTGTGTGAGTCAGTGTGTGGGTCAGTGTGTGAGTCAATGTGTGAGTCAGTGTGTGAGTCAGTGTGTGGGTCAGTGTGTCGGTCAGTGTGTGAGTCAGTGTGTGGGTCAGTGTGTGGGTCAGTGTGTGGGTCAGTGCCTGAGTCAGTGTGTGGGTAAGTGTGCGGGTCAGTGTGTCGGTCAGTGTGCAGATCAGTGTGCGGGTCAGTGTGCGGGTCAGTGTGTGAATCTGTGTGTTGGTCAGTGTGCGGGTCAGTGTGTGGGTCAGTGTGCGGGTCAGTGAGCCGGTCAGTGTGCGGGTCAGTGTGTGACTCAGTGTGTGAGTCAGTGTGCGGGTCAGTGTGTGATTCAGTGTGTGGGTCAGTGTGTGGATCAGTGTGTGGATCAGTGTGTGGGTTAGTGTGTGGATCAGTGTGTGAGTCAGTGAGTGAGTCAGTGTGTGAGTCAGTGTGGTGTCAGTGTGTGAGTCAGTGTGTGAAACAGTGTGTGAGTCAGTGTGCGGGTCAGTATGTGAATCAGTGTGTGAGTCAGTGTGTGAGTCCGTGTGCGAGTCAGTGTGTGGGTCAGTGTGTGGGTCAGTGTGTGAGTCAGTGTGTGAGTCAGTGTGCGGTCAGTGTGCGGGTCAGTGTGCGAGTCAGTGTGTGAGTCAGTGTGCGGGTCAGTGTGCGGGTCAGTGCGTGGGTCAGTGTGTGAGTCAGTGTGCGGGTCAGTGTGTGAGTCAGTGTTTGAATCAGTGTGTGGGTCAGTGTGCGAGTCAGTGTGCGGGTCAGTGTGCGAGTCAGTGTGCGAGTCAGTGTGTGTGTCAGTGTGTGAGTCAGTGTGTGAGTCTGTGTGTGGGTCACTGTGTGAATCAGTGTGTGAATCAGTGTGTGAGTCAGTGTGTGAGTCAGGGTGTGAGTCAGTGTGTGAGTCAGTGTGGGAGACAGTGTGCGAGTCAGTGTGTGGGTCAGTGTGTGAATCAGTGTGTGAATCAGTGTGTGAGTCAGTGTGTGAGTCAGTGTGTGATTCAATGTGCGGGTCAGTGTGTGAGTCAGTGTGTGGGTCAGTGTGTGAGTCAGTGTGTGAGTCAGTGTGCGGGTCAGTGTGTGAGTCAGTGTGTGAGTCAGTGTGCGGGTCAGTATGTGAGTCAGAGTGTCGGTCAGTGTGTGAGTCAGTGTGCGAGTCAGTGTGGGAGTCAGTGTGTGGGTCAGTGTGTGAATCAGTGTGTGAATCAGTGTGTGAGTCAGTGTGTGAGTCAGGGTGTGAGTCAGTGTGTGAGTCAGTGTGGGAGACAGTGTGCGAGTCACTGTGTGGGTCAGTGTGTGAATCAGTGTGAGATTCAGTGTGTGAGTCAGTGTGTGAGTCAGTGTGTGAGTCAGTGTGCGAGACAGTGTGTGAGTCAGTGTGCGGGTCAGTGTGCGAGTAAGTGTGTGGATCAGTGTGTGAGTCAGTGTGTGAGTCAGTGTGCGGGTCAGTGTGCGGGTCAGTGTGCGAGTCAGTGTGTGAGTCAGTGTGCGGGTAAGTGTGCGGGTCTGTGTGCGGGTCAGTGTGCAAGTCAGTGTGCGAATCAGTGTGTGAGTCAGTGTGTGAGTCAGTGTGTGAGTCAGGGTATGAGTCAGTGTGTGAGTCAGTGTGGGAGACAGTGTGGGAGTCAGTGTGTGGGTCAGTGTGTGAATCAGTGTGTGAATCAGTGTGTGAGTCAGTGTGCGAGTCAGTGTGCGGGTCCGTGTGCGGGTCAGTGTGTGAGTCAGTATGTAAGTCAGTTGTGGGTCAGTGTGCGGTCAGTGTGCGGATCAGTGTGTGAGTCAGTCTGCCGGTCAGTGTGCAGGTCAGTGTGTGAGTCAGTGTGCGGGTTAGTGTGCGGGTCAGTGTGCAGGTCAGTGTGCGAGTCAGTTTGCGGGTCTGTGTGTTGGTTAGTGTGTTGGTCAGTGTGTGAGTCAGTGTGTGAGTCAGTGTGTGGGTCAGTGTGTGGGTCAGTGTGTGAGTCAGTGTTTGAGTCAGTGTGTGGGTCAGTGTGTGAGTCAGTGTGTGGGTCAGTGTGTGAGTCAGTGTGTGGGTCAGTATGTGGGTCAGTGTGCGGGTCAGTGTGTGGGTCAGTGTGTGGGTCAGTATGTCGATCAGTGTGCTGGGCAGTGTGTGAGTCAGTGTGTGGGTCAGTGTGTGAGTCAGTGTGTGAGTCAGTGTGTGAGTCAGTGTGTGGGTCAGTGTGTGAGTCAGTGTGTTGGTCAGTGTGTGAGTCAGTGTGCGAGTCATTGTATGAGTCAGTGTGTGGGGTAGTGTGTGGGTCAGTGTGCGAATCAGTGTGTGAGTCAGTGTGTGGGTCAGTGTGTGAGTCAGTGTGTGGGTCAGTGTCTGAATCAGTGTGTGGGTCAGTGTGTGAGTCTGTGTGTGGGTCATTGTGCGGGTCAGTGTGTGAATCAGTGTGTGAGTCAGTGTGTGAGTCAGTGTGTGGGTCAGTGTGTGGGTCGGTGTGTGAGTCAGTGTGCTGGTCAGTGTGCAAGTCAGTGTGTGAGTCAGTGTGCGGGTCAGTGTGCGGGTCAGTGTGCGAGTCAGTGTGCGAGTCAGTGTGTGATTCAGTATGTGGGTCAGTGTGCGGTCAGTGTGCGGATCAGTGTGTGAGTCAGTTTGCGGGTCAGTGTGCGGGACAGTGTGCGAGTCAGTGTGTGAGTCAGTGTGTGAGTCAGTGTGTGAGTCAGTGTGTGAGTCAGTGTGCGGGTCAGTGTGCGGGTCAGTGTGTGAGTCAGTGTTTGGGTCAGTGTGTGAGTCAGTGTGTGAGTCAGTGTGCTGGTTAGTTGTATTGGTCAGTGTGTGAGTCAGTGTGTGAGTCAGTGTGTGCGTCAGTGTGCGGGTCAGTGTGTGAGTCAGTGTGTGAGTCAGTGTGTGAATCAGTGTGCGGGTCAGTATGTGAATCAGTGTGTGAGTCAGTGTGCGAGTCAGTGTGCGGGTCAGTGTGTGAGTCAGTGTGTGGGTCAGTGTGTGGGTCAGTGTGTGGGTCAGTGTGTGCGTCAGTGTGTGAGTCAGTGTGTGAGTCAGTGTGTGAGTCAATGTGTGAGTCAGTGTTTGAGTCAGTGTGTGGGTCAGTGTGTGGGTCAGTGTGTGAGTCAGTGTGTGAGTCAGTGTGTGGGTCAGTGTGCGGGTCAGTGTGTGAGTCAGTGTGTGAGTCAGTGTGTGAGTCAGTGTGCACGTCAGTGTGCAATTCAGTGTGTGAGTCATTGTGTGAGTCAGTGTGTGAGTCAATGTGTGAGTCAGTGTGTGAGTCAGTGTGTGGGTCAGTGTGTGAGTCAATGTGTGAGTCAGTGTGTGAGTCAGTGTGTGGGTCAGTGTGTCGGTCAGTGTGTGAGTCAGTGTGTGGGTCAGTGTGTGGGTCAGTGTGTGGGTCAGTGCCTGAGTCAGTGTGTGGGTAAGTGTGCGGGTCAGTGTGTCGGTCAGTGTGCAGATCAGTGTGCGGGTCAGTGTGCGGGTCAGTGTGTGAATCTGTGTGTTGGTCAGTGTGCGGGTCAGTGTGTGGGTCAGTGTGCGGGTCAGTGAGCCGGTCAGTGTGCGGGTCAGTGTGTGACTCAGTGTGTGAGTCAGTGTGCGGGTCAGTGTGTGATTCAGTGTGTGGGTCAGTGTGTGGATCAGTGTGTGGATCAGTGTGTGGGTTAGTGTGTGGATCAGTGTGTGAGTCAGTGAGTGAGTCAGTGTGTGAGTCAGTGTGGTGTCAGTGTGTGAGTCAGTGTGTGAAACAGTGTGTGAGTCAGTGTGCGGGTCAGTATGTGAATCAGTGTGTGAGTCAGTGTGTGAGTCCGTGTGCGAGTCAGTGTGTGGGTCAGTGTGTGGGTCAGTGTGTGAGTCAGTGTGTGAGTCAGTGTGCGGTCAGTGTGCGGGTCAGTGTGCGAGTCAGTGTGTGAGTCAGTGTGCGGGTCAGTGTGCGGGTCAGTGCGTGGGTCAGTGTGTGAGTCAGTGTGCGGGTCAGTGTGTGAGTCAGTGTTTGAATCAGTGTGTGGGTCAGTGTGCGAGTCAGTGTGCGGGTCAGTGTGCGAGTCAGTGTGCGAGTCAGTGTGTGTGTCAGTGTGTGAGTCAGTGTGTGAGTCTGTGTGTGGGTCACTGTGTGAATCAGTGTGTGAATCAGTGTGTGAGTCAGTGTGTGAGTCAGTGTGCGAGTCATTGTATGAGTCAGTGTGTGGGGTAGTGTGTGGGTCAGTGTGCGAATCAGTGTGTGAGTCAGTGTGTGGGTCAGTGTGTGAGTCAGTGTGTGGGTCAGTGTCTGAATCAGTGTGTGGGTCAGTGTGTGAGTCTGTGTGTGGGTCATTGTGCGGGTCAGTGTGTGAATCAGTGTGTGAGTCAGTGTGTGAGTCAGTGTGTGGGTCAGTGTGTGGGTCGGTGTGTGAGTCAGTGTGCTGGTCAGTGTGCAAGTCAGTGTGTGAGTCAGTGTGCGGGTCAGTGTGCGGGTCAGTGTGCGAGTCAGTGTGCGAGTCAGTGTGTGATTCAGTATGTGGGTCAGTGTGCGGTCAGTGTGCGGATCAGTGTGTGAGTCAGTTTGCGGGTCAGTGTGCGGGACAGTGTGCGAGTCAGTGTGTGAGTCAGTGTGTGAGTCAGTGTGTGAGTCAGTGTGTGAGTCAGTGTGCGGGTCAGTGTGCGGGTCAGTGTGTGAGTCAGTGTTTGGGTCAGTGTGTGAGTCAGTGTGTGAGTCAGTGTGCTGGTTAGTTGTATTGGTCAGTGTGTGAGTCAGTGTGTGAGTCAGTGTGTGCGTCAGTGTGCGGGTCAGTGTGTGAGTCAGTGTGTGAGTCAGTGTGTGAATCAGTGTGCGGGTCAGTATGTGAATCAGTGTGTGAGTCAGTGTGCGAGTCAGTGTGCGGGTCAGTGTGTGGGTCAGTGTGTGGGTCAGTGTGTGGGTCAGTGTGTGCGTCAGTGTGTGAGTCAGTGTGTGAGTCAGTGTGTGAGTCAATGTGTGAGTCAGTGTTTGAGTCAGTGTGTGGGTCAGTGTGTGGGTCAGTGTGTGAGTCAGTGTGTGAGTCAGTGTGTGGGTCAGTGTGCGGGTCAGTGTGTGAGTCAGTGTGTGAGTCAGTGTGTGAGTCAGTGTGCACGTCAGTGTGCAATTCAGTGTGTGAGTCATTGTGTGAGTCAGTGTGTGAGTCAATGTGTGAGTCAGTGTGTGAGTCAGTGTGTGGGTCAGTGTGTGAGTCAATGTGTGAGTCAGTGTGTGAGTCAGTGTGTGGGTCAGTGTGTCGGTCAGTGTGTGAGTCAGTGTGTGGGTCAGTGTGTGGGTCAGTGTGTGGGTCAGTGCCTGAGTCAGTGTGTGGGTAAGTGTGCGGGTCAGTGTGTCGGTCAGTGTGCAGATCAGTGTGCGGGTCAGTGTGCGGGTCAGTGTGTGAATCTGTGTGTTGGTCAGTGTGCGGGTCAGTGTGTGGGTCAGTGTGCGGGTCAGTGAGCCGGTCAGTGTGCGGGTCAGTGTGTGACTCAGTGTGTGAGTCAGTGTGCGGGTCAGTGTGTGATTCAGTGTGTGGGTCAGTGTGTGGATCAGTGTGTGGATCAGTGTGTGGGTTAGTGTGTGGATCAGTGTGTGAGTCAGTGAGTGAGTCAGTGTGTGAGTCAGTGTGGTGTCAGTGTGTGAGTCAGTGTGTGAAACAGTGTGTGAGTCAGTGTGCGGGTCAGTATGTGAATCAGTGTGTGAGTCAGTGTGTGAGTCCGTGTGCGAGTCAGTGTGTGGGTCAGTGTGTGGGTCAGTGTGTGAGTCAGTGTGTGAGTCAGTGTGCGGTCAGTGTGCGGGTCAGTGTGCGAGTCAGTGTGTGAGTCAGTGTGCGGGTCAGTGTGCGGGTCAGTGCGTGGGTCAGTGTGTGAGTCAGTGTGCGGGTCAGTGTGTGAGTCAGTGTTTGAATCAGTGTGTGGGTCAGTGTGCGAGTCAGTGTGCGGGTCAGTGTGCGAGTCAGTGTGCGAGTCAGTGTGTGTGTCAGTGTGTGAGTCAGTGTGTGAGTCTGTGTGTGGGTCACTGTGTGAATCAGTGTGTGAATCAGTGTGTGAGTCAGTGTGTGAGTCAGGGTGTGAGTCAGTGTGTGAGTCAGTGTGGGAGACAGTGTGCGAGTCAGTGTGTGGGTCAGTGTGTGAATCAGTGTGTGAATCAGTGTGTGAGTCAGTGTGTGAGTCAGTGTGTGAGTCAATGTGCGGGTCAGTGTGTGAGTCAGTGTGTGGGTCAGTGTGTGAGTCAGTGTGTGAGTCAGTGTGCGGGTCAGTGTGTGAGTCAGTGTGTGAGTCAGTGTGCGGGTCAGTATGTGAGTCAGAGTGTCGGTCAGTGTGTGAGTCAGTGTGCGAGTCAGTGTGGGAGTCAGTGTGTGGGTCAGTGTGTGAATCAGTGTGTGAATCAGTGTGTGAGTCAGTGTGTGAGTCAGGGTGTGAGTCAGTGTGTGAGTCAGTGTGGGAGACAGTGTGCGAGTCACTGTGTGGGTCAGTGTGTGAATCAGTGTGAGATTCAGTGTGTGAGTCAGTGTGTGAGTCAGTGTGTGAGTCAGTGTGCGAGACAGTGTGTGAGTCAGTGTGCGGGTCAGTGTGCGAGTAAGTGTGTGGATCAGTGTGTGAGTCAGTGTGTGAGTCAGTGTGCGGGTCAGTGTGCGGGTCAGTGTGCGAGTCAGTGTGTGAGTCAGTGTGCGGGTAAGTGTGCGGGTCTGTGTGCGGGTCAGTGTGCAAGTCAGTGTGCGAATCAGTGTGTGAGTCAGTGTGTGAGTCAGTGTGTGAGTCAGGGTATGAGTCAGTGTGTGAGTCAGTGTGGGAGACAGTGTGGGAGTCAGTGTGTGGGTCAGTGTGTGAATCAGTGTGTGAATCAGTGTGTGAGTCAGTGTGCGAATCAGTGTGCGGGTCCGTGTGCGGGTCAGTGTGTGAGTCAGTATGTAAGTCAGTGTGTGGGTCAGTGTGCGGTCAGTGTGCGGATCAGTGTGTGAGTCAGTCTGCCGGTCAGTGTGCAGGTCAGTGTGTGAGTCAGTGTGCGGGTTAGTGTGCGGGTCAGTGTGCAGGTCAGTGTGCGAGTCAGTTTGCGGGTCTGTGTGTTGGTTAGTGTGTTGGTCAGTGTGTGAGTCAGTGTGTGAGTCAGTGTGTGGGTCAGTGTGTGGGTCAGTGTTTGAGTCAGTGTTTGAGTCAGTGTGTGGGTCAGTGTGTGAGTCAGTGTGTGGGTCAGTGTGTGAGTCAGTGTGTGGGTCAGTATGTGGGTCAGTGTGCGGGTCAGTGTGTGGGTCAGTGTGTGGGTCAGTATGTCGATCAGTGTGCTGGTCAGTGTGTGAGTCAGTGTGTGGGTCAGTGTGTGAGTCAGTGTGTGAGTCAGTGTGTGAGTCAGTGTGTGGGTCAGTGTGTGAGTCAGTGTGTTGGTCAGTGTGTGAGTCAGTGTGTGGGTCATTGTGCGGGTCAGTGTGTGAATCAGTGTGTGAGTCAGTGTGTGAGTCAGTGTGTGGGTCAGTGTGTGGGTCGGTGTGTGAGTCAGTGTGCTGGTCAGTGTGCAAGTCAGTGTGTGAGTCAGTGTGCGGGTCAGTGTGCGGGTCAGTGTGCGAGTCAGTGTGCGAGTCAGTGTGTGATTCAGTATGTGGGTCAGTGTGCGGTCAGTGTGCGGATCAGTGTGTGAGTCAGTTTGCGGGTCAGTGTGCGGGTCAGTGTGCGAGTCAGTGTGTGAGTCAGTGTGTGAGTCAGTGTGTGGGTCAGTGTGTGAGTCAGTGTGCGGGTCAGTGTGTGAGTCAGTGTGTGAGTCAGTGTGTGAGTCAGTGTGCGGGTCAGTGTGCGGGTCAGTGTGTGAGTCAGTGTTTGGGTCAGTGTGTGAGTCAGTGTGTGAGTCAGTGTGCTGGTTAGTTGTATTGGTCAGTGTGTGAGTCAGTGTGTGAGTCAGTGTGTGAGTCAGTGTGCGGGTCAGTGTGTGAGTCAGTGTGTGAGTCAGTGTGTGAATCAGTGTGCGGGTCAGTATGTGAATCAGTGTGTGAGTCATTGTGCGGGTCAGTGTGTGAATCAGTGTGTGAGTCAGTGTGTGAGTCAGTGTGTGGGTCAGTGTGTGGGTCGGTGTGTGAGTCAGTGTGCTGGTCAGTGTGCAAGTCAGTGTGTGAGTCAGTGTGCGGGTCAGTGTGCGGGTCAGTGTGCGAGTCAGTGTGCGAGTCAGTGTGTGATTCAGTATGTGGGTCAGTGTGCGGTCAGTGTGCGGATCAGTGTGTGAGTCAGTTTGCGGGTCAGTGTGCGGGTCAGTGTGCGAGTCAGTGTGTGAGTCAGTGTGTGAGTCAGTGTGTGAGTCAGTTTGTGAGTCAGTGTGCGGGTCAGTGTGCGGGTCAGTGTGTGAGTCAGTGTTTGGGTCAGTGTGTGAGTCAGTGTGTGAGTCAGTGTGCTGGTTAGTTGTATTGGTCAGTGTGTGAGTCAGTGTGTGAGTCAGTGTGTGAGTCAGTGTGCGGGTCAGTGTGTGAGTCAGTGTGTGAGTCAGTGTGTGAATCAGTGTGCGGGTCAGTATGTGAATCAGTGTGTGAGTCAGTGTGCGAGTCAGTGTGCGGGTCAGTGTGTGAGTCAGTGTGTGGGTCAGTGTGTGGGTCAGTGTGTGGGTCAGTGTGTGCGTCAGTGTGTGAGTCAGTGTGTGAGTCAATGTGTGAGTCAGTGTTTGAGTCAGTGTGTGGGTCAGTGTGTGGGTCAGTGTGTGAGTCAGTGTGTGAGTCAGTGTGTGGGTCAGTGTGCGGGTCAGTGTGTGAGTCAGTGTGTGAGTCAGTGTGTGAGTCAGTGTGCACGTCAGTGTGCAATTCAGTGTGTGAGTCATTGTGTGAGTCAGTGTGTGAGTCAATGTGTGAGTCAGTGTGTGAGTCAGTGTGTGGGTCAGTGTGTGAGTCAATGTGTGAGTCAGTGTGTGAGTCAGTGTGTGGGTCAGTGTGTCGGTCAGTGTGTGAGTCAGTGTGTGGGTCAGTGTGTGGGTCAGTGTGTGGGTCAGTGCCTGAGTCAGTGTGTGGGTAAGTGTGCGGGTCAGTGTGTCGGTCAGTGTGCAGATCAGTGTGCGGGTCAGTGTGCGGGTCAGTGTGTGAATCTGTGTGTTGGTCAGTGTGCGGGTCAGTGTGTGGGTCAGTGTGCGGGTCAGTGAGCCGGTCAGTGTGCGGGTCAGTGTGTGACTCAGTGTGTGAGTCAGTGTGCGGGTCAGTGTGTGATTCAGTGTGTGGGTCAGTGTGTGAGTCAGTGTGTGGATCAGTGTGTGGGTTATTGTGTGGATCAGTGTGTGAGTCAGTGAGTGAGTCAGTGTGTGAGTCAGTGTGGTGTCAGTGTGTGAGTCAGTGTGTGAAACAGTGTGTGAGTCAGTGTGCGGGTCAGTATGTGAATCAGTGTGTGAGTCAGTGTGCGAGTCAGTGTGCGAGTCAGTGTGTGATTCAGTATGTGGGTCAGTGTGCGGTCAGTGTGCGGATCAGTGTGTGAGTCAGTTTGCGGGTCAGTGTGCGGGTCAGTGTGCGAGTCAGTGTGTGAGTCAGTGTGTGAGTCAGTGTGTGGGTCAGTGTGTGAGTCAGTGTGCGGGTCAGTGTGTGAGTCAGTGTGTGAGTCAGTGTGTGAGTCAGTGTGCGGGTCAGTGTGCGGGTCAGTGTGTGAGTCAGTGTTTGGGTCAGTGTGTGAGTCAGTGTGTGAGTCAGTGTGCTGGTTAGTTGTATGGGTCAGTGTGTGAGTCAGTGTGTGAGTCAGTGTGTGAGTCAGTGTGCGGGTCAGTGTGTGAGTCAGTGTGTGAGTCAGTGTGTGAATCAGTGTGCGGGTCAGTATGTGAATCAGTGTGTGAGTCAGTGTGCGAGTCAGTGTGCGGGTCAGTGTGTGAGTCAGTGTGTGGGTCAGTGTGTGGGTCAGTGTGTGGGTCAGTGTGTGCGTCAGTGTGTGAGTCAGTGTGTGAGTCAGTGTGTGAGTCAATGTGTGAGTCAGTGTTTGAGTCAGTGTGTGGGTCAGTGTGTGGGTCAGTGTGTGAGTCAGTGTGTGAGTCAGTGTGTGGGTCAGTGTGCGGGTCAGTGTGTGAGTCAGTGTGTGAGTCAGTGTGTGAGTCAGTGTGCACGTCAGTGTGCAATTCAGTGTGTGAGTCATTGTGTGAGTCAGTGTGTGAGTCAATGTGTGAGTCAGTGTGTGAGTCAGTGTGTGGGTCAGTGTGTCGGTCAGTGTGTGAGTCAGTGTGTGGGTCAGTGTGCGGGTCAGTGTGTGGGTCAGTGCCTGAGTCAGTGTGTGGGTAAGTGTGCGGGTCAGTGTGTCGGTCAGTGTGCAGATCAGTGTGCGGGTCAGTGTGCGGGACAGTGTTTGAATCTGTGTGTTGGTCAGTGTGCGGGTCAGTGTGTGGGTCAGTGTGCGGGTCAGTGAGCCGGTCAGTGTGCGGGTCAGTGTGTGACTCAGTGTGTGAGTCAGTGTGCGGGTCAGTGTGTCGATCAGTGTGTGGGTCAGTGTGTGAGTCAGTGTGTGGATCAGTGTGTGGGTTAGTGTGTGGATCAGTGTGTGAGTCAGTGAGTGAGTCAGTTTGTGAGTCAGTGTGGTGTCAGTGTGTGAGTCAGTGTGTGAAACAGTGTGTGAGTCAGTGTGCGGGTCAGTGTGTGAGTCAGTGTGTGAGTCAGTGTGTGAGTCCGTGTGTGAGTCAGTGTGTGGGTCAGTGTGTGGGTCAGTGTGTGAGTCAGTGTGTGAGTCAGTGTGCGGTCAGTGTGCGGGTCAGTGTGCGAGTCAGTGTGTGAGTCAGTGTGCGGGTCAGTGTGCGGGTCAGTGCGTGGGTCAGTGTGTGAGTCAGTGTGCGGGTAAGTGTGTGAGTCAGTGTTTGAATCAGTGTTTGGGTCAGTGAGAGGGTCAGTGTGCGAGTCAGTGTGCGGGTCAGTGTGCGAGTCAGTGTGCGAGTCAGTGTGTGAGTCAGTGTGTGAGTCAGTGTGTGAGTCTGTGTGTGGGTCACTGTGTGAATCAGTGTGTGAATCAGTGTGTGAGTCAGTGTGTGAGTCAGGGTGTGAGTCAGTGTGTGAGTCAGTGTGGGAGACAGTGTGCGAGTCAGTGTGTGGGTCAGTGTGTGAATCAGTGTGTGAATCAGTGTGTGAGTCAGTGTGTGAGTCAGTGTGTGAGTCAGTGTGTGAGTCAGTGTGCGAGACAGTGTGTGAGTCAGTGTGCGGGTCAGTGTGCGAGTAAGTGTGTGGATCAGTGTGTGAGTCAGTGTGTGAGTCAGTGTGCGGGTCAGTGTGCGGGTCAGTGTGCGAGTCAGTGTGTGAGTCAGTGTGCGGGTAAGTGTGCGGGTCTGTGTGCGGGTCAGTGTGCAAGTCAGTGTGCGAATCAGTGTGTGAGTCAGTGTGTGAGTCAGTGTGTGAGTCAGGGTATGAGTCAGTGTGTGAGTCAGTGTGGGAGACAGTGTGGGAGTCAGTGTGTGAGTCAGTGTGTGAGTCTGTGTGTGGGTCACTGTGTGAATCAGTGTGTGAATCAGTGTGTGAGTCAGTGTGTGAGTCAGTGTGCGAGTCATTGTATGAGTCAGTGTGTGGGGTAGTGTGTGGGTCAGTGTGCGAATCAGTGTGTGAGTCAGTGTGTGGGTCAGTGTGTGAGTCAGTGTGTGGGTCAGTGTCTGAATCAGTGTGTGGGTCAGTGTGTGAGTCTGTGTGTGGGTCATTGTGCGGGTCAGTGTGTGAATCAGTGTGTGAGTCAGTGTGTGAGTCAGTGTGTGGGTCAGTGTGTGGGTCGGTGTGTGAGTCAGTGTGCTGGTCAGTGTGCAAGTCAGTGTGTGAGTCAGTGTGCGGGTCAGTGTGCGGGTCAGTGTGCGAGTCAGTGTGCGAGTCAGTGTGTGATTCAGTATGTGGGTCAGTGTGCGGTCAGTGTGCGGATCAGTGTGTGAGTCAGTTTGCGGGTCAGTGTGCGGGACAGTGTGCGAGTCAGTGTGTGAGTCAGTGTGTGAGTCAGTGTGTGAGTCAGTGTGTGAGTCAGTGTGCGGGTCAGTGTGCGGGTCAGTGTGTGAGTCAGTGTTTGGGTCAGTGTGTGAGTCAGTGTGTGAGTCAGTGTGCTGGTTAGTTGTATTGGTCAGTGTGTGAGTCAGTGTGTGAGTCAGTGTGTGCGTCAGTGTGCGGGTCAGTGTGTGAGTCAGTGTGTGAGTCAGTGTGTGAATCAGTGTGCGGGTCAGTATGTGAATCAGTGTGTGAGTCAGTGTGCGAGTCAGTGTGCGGGTCAGTGTGTGGGTCAGTGTGTGGGTCAGTGTGTGGGTCAGTGTGTGCGTCAGTGTGTGAGTCAGTGTGTGAGTCAGTGTGTGAGTCAATGTGTGAGTCAGTGTTTGAGTCAGTGTGTGGGTCAGTGTGTGGGTCAGTGTGTGAGTCAGTGTGTGAGTCAGTGTGTGGGTCAGTGTGCGGGTCAGTGTGTGAGTCAGTGTGTGAGTCAGTGTGTGAGTCAGTGTGCACGTCAGTGTGCAATTCAGTGTGTGAGTCATTGTGTGAGTCAGTGTGTGAGTCAATGTGTGAGTCAGTGTGTGAGTCAGTGTGTGGGTCAGTGTGTGAGTCAATGTGTGAGTCAGTGTGTGAGTCAGTGTGTGGGTCAGTGTGTCGGTCAGTGTGTGAGTCAGTGTGTGGGTCAGTGTGTGGGTCAGTGTGTGGGTCAGTGCCTGAGTCAGTGTGTGGGTAAGTGTGCGGGTCAGTGTGTCGGTCAGTGTGCAGATCAGTGTGCGGGTCAGTGTGCGGGTCAGTGTGTGAATCTGTGTGTTGGTCAGTGTGCGGGTCAGTGTGTGGGTCAGTGTGCGGGTCAGTGAGCCGGTCAGTGTGCGGGTCAGTGTGTGACTCAGTGTGTGAGTCAGTGTGCGGGTCAGTGTGTGATTCAGTGTGTGGGTCAGTGTGTGGATCAGTGTGTGGATCAGTGTGTGGGTTAGTGTGTGGATCAGTGTGTGAGTCAGTGAGTGAGTCAGTGTGTGAGTCAGTGTGGTGTCAGTGTGTGAGTCAGTGTGTGAAACAGTGTGTGAGTCAGTGTGCGGGTCAGTATGTGAATCAGTGTGTGAGTCAGTGTGTGAGTCCGTGTGCGAGTCAGTGTGTGGGTCAGTGTGTGGGTCAGTGTGTGAGTCAGTGTGTGAGTCAGTGTGCGGTCAGTGTGCGGGTCAGTGTGCGAGTCAGTGTGTGAGTCAGTGTGCGGGTCAGTGTGCGGGTCAGTGCGTGGGTCAGTGTGTGAGTCAGTGTGCGGGTCAGTGTGTGAGTCAGTGTTTGAATCAGTGTGTGGGTCAGTGTGCGAGTCAGTGTGCGGGTCAGTGTGCGAGTCAGTGTGCGAGTCAGTGTGTGTGTCAGTGTGTGAGTCAGTGTGTGAGTCTGTGTGTGGGTCACTGTGTGAATCAGTGTGTGAATCAGTGTGTGAGTCAGTGTGTGAGTCAGGGTGTGAGTCAGTGTGTGAGTCAGTGTGGGAGACAGTGTGCGAGTCAGTGTGTGGGTCAGTGTGTGAATCAGTGTGTGAATCAGTGTGTGAGTCAGTGTGTGAGTCAGTGTGTGAGTCAATGTGCGGGTCAGTGTGTGAGTCAGTGTGTGGGTCAGTGTGTGAGTCAGTGTGTGAGTCAGTGTGCGGGTCAGTGTGTGAGTCAGTGTGTGAGTCAGTGTGCGGGTCAGTATGTGAGTCAGAGTGTCGGTCAGTGTGTGAGTCAGTGTGCGAGTCAGTGTGTGGGTCAGTGTGTGAATCAGTGTGTGAATCAGTGTGTGAGTCAGTGTGTGAGTCAGGGTGTGAGTCAGTGTGTGAGTCAGTGTGGGAGACAGTGTGCGAGTCACTGTGTGGGTCAGTGTGTGAATCAGTGTGAGATTCAGTGTGTGAGTCAGTGTGTGAGTCAGTGTGTGAGTCAGTGTGCGAGACAGTGTGTGAGTCAGTGTGCGGGTCAGTGTGCGAGTAAGTGTGTGGATCAGTGTGTGAGTCAGTGTGTGAGTCAGTGTGCGGGTCAGTGTGCGGGTCAGTGTGCGAGTCAGTGTGTGAGTCAGTGTGCGGGTAAGTGTGCGGGTCTGTGTGCGGGTCAGTGTGCAAGTCAGTGTGCGAATCAGTGTGTGAGTCAGTGTGTGAGTCAGTGTGTGAGTCAGGGTATGAGTCAGTGTGTGAGTCAGTGTGGGAGACAGTGTGGGAGTCAGTGTGTGGGTCAGTGTGTGAATCAGTGTGTGAATCAGTGTGTGAGTCAGTGTGCGAATCAGTGTGCGGGTCCGTGTGCGGGTCAGTGTGTGAGTCAGTATGTAAGTCAGTGTGTGGGTCAGTGTGCGGTCAGTGTGCGGATCAGTGTGTGAGTCAGTCTGCCGGTCAGTGTGCAGGTCAGTGTGTGAGTCAGTGTGCGGGTTAGTGTGCGGGTCAGTGTGCAGGTCAGTGTGCGAGTCAGTTTGCGGGTCTGTGTGTTGGTTAGTGTGTTGGTCAGTGTGTGAGTCAGTGTGTGAGTCAGTGTGTGGGTCAGTGTGTGGGTCAGTGTTTGAGTCAGTGTTTGAGTCAGTGTGTGGGTCAGTGTGTGAGTCAGTGTGTGGGTCAGTGTGTGAGTCAGTGTGTGGGTCAGTATGTGGGTCAGTGTGCGGGTCAGTGTGTGGGTCAGTGTGTGGGTCAGTATGTCGATCAGTGTGCTGGTCAGTGTGTGAGTCAGTGTGTGGGTCAGTGTGTGAGTCAGTGTGTGAGTCAGTGTGTGAGTCAGTGTGTGGGTCAGTGTGTGAGTCAGTGTGTTGGTCAGTGTGTGAGTCAGTGTGTGGGTCATTGTGCGGGTCAGTGTGTGAATCAGTGTGTGAGTCAGTGTGTGAGTCAGTGTGTGGGTCAGTGTGTGGGTCGGTGTGTGAGTCAGTGTGCTGGTCAGTGTGCAAGTCAGTGTGTGAGTCAGTGTGCGGGTCAGTGTGCGGGTCAGTGTGCGAGTCAGTGTGCGAGTCAGTGTGTGATTCAGTATGTGGGTCAGTGTGCGGTCAGTGTGCGGATCAGTGTGTGAGTCAGTTTGCGGGTCAGTGTGCGGGTCAGTGTGCGAGTCAGTGTGCGAGTCAGTGTGTGAGTCAGTGTGTGGGTCAGTGTGTGAGTCAGTGTGCGGGTCAGTGTGCGGGTCAGTGTGTGAGTCAGTGTGTGAGTCAGTGTGTGAGTCAGTGTGCGGGTCAGTGTGCGGGTCAGTGTGTGAGTCAGTGTTTGGGTCAGTGTGTGAGTCAGTGTGTGAGTCAGTGTGCTGGTTAGTTGTATTGGTCAGTGTGTGAGTCAGTGTGTGAGTCAGTGTGTGAGTCAGTGTGCGGGTCAGTGTGTGAGTCAGTGTGTGAGTCAGTGTGTGAATCAGTGTGCGGGTCAGTATGTGAATCAGTGTGTGAGTCATTGTGCGGGTCAGTGTGTGAATCAGTGTGTGAGTCAGTGTGTGAGTCAGTGTGTGGGTCAGTGTGTGGGTCGGTGTGTGAGTCAGTGTGCTGGTCAGTGTGCAAGTCAGTGTGTGAGTCAGTGTGCGGGTCAGTGTGCGGGTCAGTGTGCGAGTCAGTGTGCGAGTCAGTGTGTGATTCAGTATGTGGGTCAGTGTGCGGTCAGTGTGCGGATCAGTGTGTGAGTCAGTTTGCGGGTCAGTGTGCGGGTCAGTGTGCGAGTCAGTGTGTGAGTCAGTGTGTGAGTCAGTGTGTGAGTCAGTTTGTGAGTCAGTGTGCGGGTCAGTGTGCGGGTCAGTGTGTGAGTCAGTGTTTGGGTCAGTGTGTGAGTCAGTGTGTGAGTCAGTGTGCTGGTTAGTTGTATTGGTCAGTGTGTGAGTCAGTGTGTGAGTCAGTGTGTGAGTCAGTGTGCGGGTCAGTGTGTGAGTCAGTGTGTGAGTCAGTGTGTGAATCAGTGTGCGGGTCAGTATGTGAATCAGTGTGTGAGTCAGTGTGCGAGTCAGTGTGCGGGTCAGTGTGTGAGTCAGTGTGTGGGTCAGTGTGTGGGTCAGTGTGTGGGTCAGTGTGTGCGTCAGTGTGTGAGTCAGTGTGTGAGTCAATGTGTGAGTCAGTGTTTGAGTCAGTGTGTGGGTCAGTGTGTGGGTCAGTGTGTGAGTCAGTGTGTGAGTCAGTGTGTGGGTCAGTGTGCGGGTCAGTGTGTGAGTCAGTGTGTGAGTCAGTGTGTGAGTCAGTGTGCACGTCAGTGTGCAATTCAGTGTGTGAGTCATTGTGTGAGTCAGTGTGTGAGTCAATGTGTGAGTCAGTGTGTGAGTCAGTGTGTGGGTCAGTGTGTGAGTCAATGTGTGAGTCAGTGTGTGAGTCAGTGTGTGGGTCAGTGTGTCGGTCAGTGTGTGAGTCAGTGTGTGGGTCAGTGTGTGGGTCAGTGTGTGGGTCAGTGCCTGAGTCAGTGTGTGGGTAAGTGTGCGGGTCAGTGTGTCGGTCAGTGTGCAGATCAGTGTGCGGGTCAGTGTGCGGGTCAGTGTGTGAATCTGTGTGTTGGTCAGTGTGCGGGTCAGTGTGTGGGTCAGTGTGCGGGTCAGTGAGCCGGTCAGTGTGCGGGTCAGTGTGTGACTCAGTGTGTGAGTCAGTGTGCGGGTCAGTGTGTGATTCAGTGTGTGGGTCAGTGTGTGAGTCAGTGTGTGGATCAGTGTGTGGGTTATTGTGTGGATCAGTGTGTGAGTCAGTGAGTGAGTCAGTGTGTGAGTCAGTGTGGTGTCAGTGTGTGAGTCAGTGTGTGAAACAGTGTGTGAGTCAGTGTGCGGGTCAGTATGTGAATCAGTGTGTGAGTCAGTGTGCGAGTCAGTGTGCGAGTCAGTGTGTGATTCAGTATGTGGGTCAGTGTGCGGTCAGTGTGCGGATCAGTGTGTGAGTCAGTTTGCGGGTCAGTGTGCGGGTCAGTGTGCGAGTCAGTGTGTGAGTCAGTGTGTGAGTCAGTGTGTGGGTCAGTGTGTGAGTCAGTGTGCGGGTCAGTGTGTGAGTCAGTGTGTGAGTCAGTGTGTGAGTCAGTGTGCGGGTCAGTGTGCGGGTCAGTGTGTGAGTCAGTGTTTGGGTCAGTGTGTGAGTCAGTGTGTGAGTCAGTGTGCTGGTTAGTTGTATGGGTCAGTGTGTGAGTCAGTGTGTGAGTCAGTGTGTGAGTCAGTGTGCGGGTCAGTGTGTGAGTCAGTGTGTGAGTCAGTGTGTGAATCAGTGTGCGGGTCAGTATGTGAATCAGTGTGTGAGTCAGTGTGCGAGTCAGTGTGCGGGTCAGTGTGTGAGTCAGTGTGTGGGTCAGTGTGTGGGTCAGTGTGTGGGTCAGTGTGTGCGTCAGTGTGTGAGTCAGTGTGTGAGTCAGTGTGTGAGTCAATGTGTGAGTCAGTGTTTGAGTCAGTGTGTGGGTCAGTGTGTGGGTCAGTGTGTGAGTCAGTGTGTGAGTCAGTGTGTGGGTCAGTGTGCGGGTCAGTGTGTGAGTCAGTGTGTGAGTCAGTGTGTGAGTCAGTGTGCACGTCAGTGTGCAATTCAGTGTGTGAGTCATTGTGTGAGTCAGTGTGTGAGTCAATGTGTGAGTCAGTGTGTGAGTCAGTGTGTGGGTCAGTGTGTCGGTCAGTGTGTGAGTCAGTGTGTGGGTCAGTGTGCGGGTCAGTGTGTGGGTCAGTGCCTGAGTCAGTGTGTGGGTAAGTGTGCGGGTCAGTGTGTCGGTCAGTGTGCAGATCAGTGTGCGGGTCAGTGTGCGGGACAGTGTTTGAATCTGTGTGTTGGTCAGTGTGCGGGTCAGTGTGTGGGTCAGTGTGCGGGTCAGTGAGCCGGTCAGTGTGCGGGTCAGTGTGTGACTCAGTGTGTGAGTCAGTGTGCGGGTCAGTGTGTCGATCAGTGTGTGGGTCAGTGTGTGAGTCAGTGTGTGGATCAGTGTGTGGGTTAGTGTGTGGATCAGTGTGTGAGTCAGTGAGTGAGTCAGTTTGTGAGTCAGTGTGGTGTCAGTGTGTGAGTCAGTGTGTGAAACAGTGTGTGAGTCAGTGTGCGGGTCAGTGTGTGAGTCAGTGTGTGAGTCAGTGTGTGAGTCCGTGTGTGAGTCAGTGTGTGGGTCAGTGTGTGGGTCAGTGTGTGAGTCAGTGTGTGAGTCAGTGTGCGGTCAGTGTGCGGGTCAGTGTGCGAGTCAGTGTGTGAGTCAGTGTGCGGGTCAGTGTGCGGGTCAGTGCGTGGGTCAGTGTGTGAGTCAGTGTGCGGGTAAGTGTGTGAGTCAGTGTTTGAATCAGTGTTTGGGTCAGTGAGAGGGTCAGTGTGCGAGTCAGTGTGCGGGTCAGTGTGCGAGTCAGTGTGCGAGTCAGTGTGTGAGTCAGTGTGTGAGTCAGTGTGTGAGTCTGTGTGTGGGTCACTGTGTGAATCAGTGTGTGAATCAGTGTGTGAGTCAGTGTGTGAGTCAGGGTGTGAGTCAGTGTGTGAGTCAGTGTGGGAGACAGTGTGCGAGTCAGTGTGTGGGTCAGTGTGTGAATCAGTGTGTGAATCAGTGTGTGAGTCAGTGTGTGAGTCAGTGTGTGAGTCAATGTGCGGGTCAGTGTGTGAGTCAGTGTGTGGGTCAGTGTGTGAGTCAGTGTGTGGGTCAGTGTGTGGGTCGGTGTGTGAGTCAGTGTGCTGGTCAGTGTGCAAGTCAGTGTGTGAGTCAGTGTGCGGGTCAGTGTGCGGGTCAGTGTGCGAGTCAGTGTGCGAGTCAGTGTGTGATTCAGTATGTGGGTCAGTGTGCGGTCAGTGTGCGGATCAGTGTGTGAGTCAGTTTGCGGGTCAGTGTGCGGGTCAGTGTGCGAGTCAGTGTGTGAGTCAGTGTGTGAGTCAGTGTGTGAGTCAGTTTGTGAGTCAGTGTGCGGGTCAGTGTGCGGGTCAGTGTGTGAGTCAGTGTTTGGGTCAGTGTGTGAGTCAGTGTGTGAGTCAGTGTGCTGGTTAGTTGTATTGGTCAGTGTGTGAGTCAGTGTGTGAGTCAGTGTGTGAGTCAGTGTGCGGGTCAGTGTGTGAGTCAGTGTGTGAGTCAGTGTGTGAATCAGTGTGCGGGTCAGTATGTGAATCAGTGTGTGAGTCAGTGTGCGAGTCAGTGTGCGGGTCAGTGTGTGAGTCAGTGTGTGGGTCAGTGTGTGGGTCAGTGTGTGGGTCAGTGTGTGCGTCAGTGTGTGAGTCAGTGTGTGAGTCAATGTGTGAGTCAGTGTTTGAGTCAGTGTGTGGGTCAGTGTGTGGGTCAGTGTGTGAGTCAGTGTGTGAGTCAGTGTGTGGGTCAGTGTGCGGGTCAGTGTGTGAGTCAGTGTGTGAGTCAGTGTGTGAGTCAGTGTGCACGTCAGTGTGCAATTCAGTGTGTGAGTCATTGTGTGAGTCAGTGTGTGAGTCAATGTGTGAGTCAGTGTGTGAGTCAGTGTGTGGGTCAGTGTGTGAGTCAATGTGTGAGTCAGTGTGTGAGTCAGTGTGTGGGTCAGTGTGTCGGTCAGTGTGTGAGTCAGTGTGTGGGTCAGTGTGTGGGTCAGTGTGTGGGTCAGTGCCTGAGTCAGTGTGTGGGTAAGTGTGCGGGTCAGTGTGTCGGTCAGTGTGCAGATCAGTGTGCGGGTCAGTGTGCGGGTCAGTGTGTGAATCTGTGTGTTGGTCAGTGTGCGGGTCAGTGTGTGGGTCAGTGTGCGGGTCAGTGAGCCGGTCAGTGTGCGGGTCAGTGTGTGACTCAGTGTGTGAGTCAGTGTGCGGGTCAGTGTGTGATTCAGTGTGTGGGTCAGTGTGTGAGTCAGTGTGTGGATCAGTGTGTGGGTTATTGTGTGGATCAGTGTGTGAGTCAGTGAGTGAGTCAGTGTGTGAGTCAGTGTGGTGTCAGTGTGTGAGTCAGTGTGTGAAACAGTGTGTGAGTCAGTGTGCGGGTCAGTATGTGAATCAGTGTGTGAGTCAGTGTGCGAGTCAGTGTGCGAGTCAGTGTGTGATTCAGTATGTGGGTCAGTGTGCGGTCAGTGTGCGGATCAGTGTGTGAGTCAGTTTGCGGGTCAGTGTGCGGGTCAGTGTGCGAGTCAGTGTGTGAGTCAGTGTGTGAGTCAGTGTGTGGGTCAGTGTGTGAGTCAGTGTGCGGGTCAGTGTGTGAGTCAGTGTGTGAGTCAGTGTGTGAGTCAGTGTGCGGGTCAGTGTGCGGGTCAGTGTGTGAGTCAGTGTTTGGGTCAGTGTGTGAGTCAGTGTGTGAGTCAGTGTGCTGGTTAGTTGTATGGGTCAGTGTGTGAGTCAGTGTGTGAGTCAGTGTGTGAGTCAGTGTGCGGGTCAGTGTGTGAGTCAGTGTGTGAGTCAGTGTGTGAATCAGTGTGCGGGTCAGTATGTGAATCAGTGTGTGAGTCAGTGTGCGAGTCAGTGTGCGGGTCAGTGTGTGAGTCAGTGTGTGGGTCAGTGTGTGGGTCAGTGTGTGGGTCAGTGTGTGCGTCAGTGTGTGAGTCAGTGTGTGAGTCAGTGTGTGAGTCAATGTGTGAGTCAGTGTTTGAGTCAGTGTGTGGGTCAGTGTGTGGGTCAGTGTGTGAGTCAGTGTGTGAGTCAGTGTGTGGGTCAGTGTGCGGGTCAGTGTGTGAGTCAGTGTGTGAGTCAGTGTGTGAGTCAGTGTGCACGTCAGTGTGCAATTCAGTGTGTGAGTCATTGTGTGAGTCAGTGTGTGAGTCAATGTGTGAGTCAGTGTGTGAGTCAGTGTGTGGGTCAGTGTGTCGGTCAGTGTGTGAGTCAGTGTGTGGGTCAGTGTGCGGGTCAGTGTGTGGGTCAGTGCCTGAGTCAGTGTGTGGGTAAGTGTGCGGGTCAGTGTGTCGGTCAGTGTGCAGATCAGTGTGCGGGTCAGTGTGCGGGACAGTGTTTGAATCTGTGTGTTGGTCAGTGTGCGGGTCAGTGTGTGGGTCAGTGTGCGGGTCAGTGAGCCGGTCAGTGTGCGGGTCAGTGTGTGACTCAGTGTGTGAGTCAGTGTGCGGGTCAGTGTGTCGATCAGTGTGTGGGTCAGTGTGTGAGTCAGTGTGTGGATCAGTGTGTGGGTTAGTGTGTGGATCAGTGTGTGAGTCAGTGAGTGAGTCAGTTTGTGAGTCAGTGTGGTGTCAGTGTGTGAGTCAGTGTGTGAAACAGTGTGTGAGTCAGTGTGCGGGTCAGTGTGTGAGTCAGTGTGTGAGTCAGTGTGTGAGTCCGTGTGTGAGTCAGTGTGTGGGTCAGTGTGTGGGTCAGTGTGTGAGTCAGTGTGTGAGTCAGTGTGCGGTCAGTGTGCGGGTCAGTGTGCGAGTCAGTGTGTGAGTCAGTGTGCGGGTCAGTGTGCGGGTCAGTGCGTGGGTCAGTGTGTGAGTCAGTGTGCGGGTAAGTGTGTGAGTCAGTGTTTGAATCAGTGTTTGGGTCAGTGAGAGGGTCAGTGTGCGAGTCAGTGTGCGGGTCAGTGTGCGAGTCAGTGTGCGAGTCAGTGTGTGAGTCAGTGTGTGAGTCAGTGTGTGAGTCTGTGTGTGGGTCACTGTGTGAATCAGTGTGTGAATCAGTGTGTGAGTCAGTGTGTGAGTCAGGGTGTGAGTCAGTGTGTGAGTCAGTGTGGGAGACAGTGTGCGAGTCAGTGTGTGGGTCAGTGTGTGAATCAGTGTGTGAATCAGTGTGTGAGTCAGTGTGTGAGTCAGTGTGTGAGTCAATGTGCGGGTCAGTGTGTGAGTCAGTGTGTGGGTCAGTGTGTGAGTCAGTGTGTGAGTCAGTGTGCGGGTCAGTGTGTGAGTCAGTGTGTGAGTCAGTGTGCGGGTCAGTATGTGAGTCAGAGTGTCGGTCAGTGTGTGAGTCAGTGTGCGAGTCAGTGTGGGAGTCAGTGTGTGGGTCAGTGTGTGAATCAGTGTGTGAATCAGTGTGTGAGTCAGTGTGTGAGTCAGGGTGTGAGTCAGTGTGTGAGTCAGTGTGGGAGACAGTGTGCGAGTCACTGTGTGGGTCAGTGTGTGAATCAGTGTGAGATTCAGTGTGTGAGTCAGTGTGTGAGTCAGTGTGTGAGTCAGTGTGCGAGACAGTGTGTGAGTCAGTGTGCGGGTCAGTGTGCGAGTAAGTGTGTGGATCAGTGTGTGAGTCAGTGTGTGAGTCAGTGTGCGGGTCAGTGTGCGGGTCAGTGTGCGAGTCAGTGTGTGAGTCAGTGTGCGGGTAAGTGTGCGGGTCTGTGTGCGGGTCAGTGTGCAAGTCAGTGTGCGAATCAGTGTGTGAGTCAGTGTGTGAGTCAGTGTGTGAGTCAGGGTATGAGTCAGTGTGTGAGTCAGTGTGGGAGACAGTGTGGGAGTCAGTGTGCGGGTCAGTGTGCGGGTCAGTGTGTGGGTCAGTGTGCATGTCAGTGTGTGAGTCAGTGTGCGGGTCAGTGTGCGGGTCATTGTGTGGGTCAGTGTGAGTCAGTGTGTGGGTCAGTGTGTGGGTCAGTGTGTGAGTCTGTGTGTGGGTCACTGTGTGAATCAGTGTGTGAATCAGTGTGTGAGTCAGTGTGTGAGTCAGGGTGTGAGTCAGTGTGTGAGTCAGTGTGGGAGACAGTGTGCGAGTCAGTGTGTGGGTCAGTGTGTGAATCAGTGTGTGAATCAGTGTGTGAGTCAGTGTGTGAGTCAGTGTGTGAGTCAATGTGCGGGTCAGTGTGTGAGTCAGTGTGTGGGTCAGTGTGTGAGTCAGTGTGTGAGTCAGTGTGCGGGTCAGTGTGTGAGTCAGTGTGTGAGTCAGTGTGCGGGTCAGTATGTGAGTCAGAGTGTCGGTCAGTGTGTGAGTCAGTGTGTGAGTCAGTGTGGGAGTCAGTGTGTGGGTCAGTGTGTGAATCAGTGTGTGAATCAGTGTGTGAGTCAGTGTGTGAGTCAGGGTTTGAGTCAGTGTGTGAGTCAGTGTGGGAGACAGTGTGCGAGTCACTGTGTGGGTCAGTGTGTGAATCAGTGTGAGATTCAGTGTGTGAGTCAGTGTGTGAGTCAGTGTGTGAGTCAGTGTGCGAGACAGTTTGTGAGTCAGTGTGCGGGTCAGTGTGCGAGTAAGTGTTTGGATCAGTGTGTGAGTCAGTGTGTGAGTCAGTGTGCGGGTTAGTGTGCGGGTCAGTGTGCGAGTCAGTGTGTGAGTCAGTGTGCGGGTAAGTGTGCGGGTCTGTGTGCGGGTCAGTGTGCAAGTCAGTGTGCGAATCAGTGTGTGAGTCAGTGTGTGAGTCAGTGTGTGAGTCAGGGTATGAGTCAGTGTGTGAGTCAGTGTGGGAGACAGTGTGGGAGTCAGTGTGTGGGTCAGTGTGTGAATCAGTGTGTGAATCAGTGTGTGAGTCAGTGTGCGAGTCAGTGTGCGGGTCCGTGTGCGGGTCAGTGTGTGAGTCAGTATGTAAGTCAGTGTGTGGGTCAGTGTGCGGTCAGTGTGCGGATCAGTGTGTGAGTCAGTCTGCCGGTCAGTGTGCAGGTCAGTGTGTGAGTCAGTGTGCGGGTTAGTGTGCGGGTCAGTGTGCAGGTCAGTGTGCGAGTCAGTTTGCGGGTCTGTGTGTTGGTTAGTGTGTTGGTCAGTGTGTGAGTCAGTGTGTGAGTCAGTGTGTGGGTCAGTGTGTGGGTCAGTGTGTGAGTCAGTGTTTGAGTCAGTGTGTGGGTCAGTGTGTGAGTCAGTGTGTGGGTCAGTGTGTGAGTCAGTGTGTGGGTCAGTATGTGGGTCAGTGTGCGGGTCAGTGTGTGGGTCAGTGTGTGGGTCAGTATGTCGATCAGTGTGCTGGTCAGTGTGTGAGTCAGTGTGTGGGTCAGTGTGTGAGTCAGTGTGTGAGTCAGTGTGTGAGTCAGTGTGTGGGTCAGTGTGTGAGTCAGTGTGTTGGTCAGTGTGTGAGTCAGTGTGCGAGTCATTGTATGAGTCAGTGTGTGGGGTAGTGTGTGGGTCAGTGTGCGAATCAGTGTGTGAGTCAGTGTGTGGGTCAGTGTGTGAGTCAGTGTGTGGGTCAGTGTCTGAATCAGTGTGTGGGTCAGTGTGTGAGTCTGTGTGTGGGTCATTGTGCGGGTCAGTGTGTGAATCAGTGTGTGAGTCAGTGTGTGAGTCAGTGTGTGGGTCAGTGTGTGGGTCGGTGTGTGAGTCAGTGTGCTGGTCAGTGTGCAAGTCAGTGTGTGAGTCAGTGTGCGGGTCAGTGTGCGGGTCAGTGTGCGAGTCAGTGTGCGAGTCAGTGTGTGATTCAGTATGTGGGTCAGTGTGCGGTCAGTGTGCGGATCAGTGTGTGAGTCAGTTTGCGGGTCAGTGTGCGGGTCAGTGTGCGAGTCAGTGTGTGAGTCAGTGTGTGAGTCAGTGTGTGGGTCAGTGTGTGAGTCAGTGTGCGGGTCAGTGTGTGAGTCAGTGTGTGAGTCAGTGTGTGAGTCAGTGTGCGGGTCAGTGTGCGGGTCAGTGTGTGAGTCAGTGTTTGGGTCAGTGTGTGAGTCAGTGTGTGAGTCAGTGTGCTGGTTAGTTGTATTGGTCAGTGTGTGAGTCAGTGTGTGAGTCAGTGTGTGAGTCAGTGTGCGGGTCAGTGTGTGAGTCAGTGTGTGAGTCAGTGTGTGAATCAGTGTGCGGGTCAGTATGTGAATCAGTGTGTGAGTCAGTGTGCGAGTCAGTGTGCGGGTCAGTGTGTGAGTCAGTGTGTGGGTCAGTGTGTGGGTCAGTGTGTGGGTCAGTGTGTGCGTCAGTGTGTGAGTCAGTGTGTGAGTCAGTGTGTGAGTCAATGTGTGAGTCAGTGTTTGAGTCAGTGTGTGGGTCAGTGTGTGGGTCAGTGTGTGAGTCAGTGTGTGAGTCAGTGTGTGGGTCAGTGTGCGGGTCAGTGTGTGTGTCAGTGTGTGAGTCAGTGTGTGAGTCAGTGTGCACGTCAGTGTGCAATTCAGTGTGTGAGTCATTGTGTGAGTCAGTGTGTGAGTCAATGTGTGAGTCAGTGTGTGAGTCAGTGTGTGGGTCAGTGTGTCGGTCAGTGTGTGAGTCAGTGTGTGGGTCAGTGTGCGGGTCAGTATGTGGGTCAGTGCCTGAGTCAGTGTGTGGGTAAGTGTGCGGGTCAGTGTGTCGGTCAGTGTGCAGATCAGTGTGCGGGTCAGTGTGCGGGTCAGTGTGTGAATCTGTGTGTTGGTCAGTGTGCGGGTCAGTGTGTGGGTCAGTGTGCGGGTCAGTGAGCCGGTCAGTGTGCGGGTCAGTGTGTGACTCAGTGTGTGAGTCAGTGTGCGGGTCAGTGTGTGATTCAGTGTGTGGGTCAGTGTGTGAGTCAGTGTGTGGATCAGTGTGTGGGTTAGTGTGTGGATCAGTGTGTGAGTCAGTGAGTGAGTCAGTGTGTGAGTCAGTGTGGTGTCAGTGTGTGAGTCAGTGTGTGAAACAGTGTGTGAGTCAGTGTGCGGGTCAGTGTGTGAGTCAGTGTGTGAGTCAGTGTGTGAGTCCGTGTGTGAGTCAGTGTGTGGGTCAGTGTGTGGGTCAGTGTGTGAGTCAGTGTGTGAGTCAGTGTGCGGTCAGTGTGCGGGTCAGTGTGCGGTCAGTGTGTGAGTCAGTGTGCGGGTCAGTGTGCGGGTCAGTGCGTGGGTCAGTGTGTGAGTCAGTGTGCGGGTCAGTGTGTGAGTCAGTGTTTGAATCAGTGTGTGGGTCAGTGAGCGGGTCAGTGTGCGAGTCAGTGTGCGGGTCAGTGTGCGAGTCAGTGTGCGAGTCAGTGTGTGAGTCAGTGTGTGAGTCAGTGTGTGAGTCTGTGTATGGGTCAGTGTGTGAATCAGTGTGTGAATCAGTGTGTGAGTCAGTGTGTGAGTCAGGGTGTGAGTCAGTGTGTGAGTCAGTGTGGGAGACAGTGTGCGAGTCAGTGTGTGGGTCAGTGTGTGAATCAGTGTGTGAATCAGTGTGTGAGTCAGTGTGTGAGTCAGTGTGTGAGTCAATGTGCGGGTCAGTGTGTGAGTCAGTGTGTGGGTCAGTGTGTGAGTCAGTGTGTGAGTCAGTGTGCGGGTCAGTGTGTGAGTCAGTGTGTGAGTCAGTGTGCGGGTCAGTATGTGAGTCAGAGTGTCGGTCAGTGTGTGGGTCAGTGTGTGGGTCAGTGTGTGAGTCAGTGTGTGGGTCAGCGTGTGGGTCAGTGTGTGGGTCAGTGTGTGAGTCAGTGTGCGAGTCAGTGTGCGTGCCAGTGTGTGAGTCAGTGTGCGGGTCAGTGTGCGGGTCAGTGTGTGGGTCAGTGTGAGTCAGTGTGTGGGTCAGTGTGTGGGTCAGTGTGCGGGTCAGTGTGCGAGTCAGTGTGTGAGTCAGTGTGTGAGTCAGTGTGCGGGTCAGTGTGCGGGTCAGTGTGCGAGTCAGTGTGTGAGTCAGTGTGTGAGTCAGTGTGTGAGTCAGTGTGCTGGTTAGTTGTATGGGTCAGTGTGTGAGTCAGTGTGTGAGTCAGTGTGCGGGTCAGTGTGTGAGTCAGTGTGTGAGTCAGTGTGTGAATCAGTGTGCGGGTCAGTATGTGAATCATTGTGTGAGTCAGTGTGCGAGTCAGTGTGTGGGTCAGTGTGTGAGTCAGTGTGTGGGTCAGTGTGTGGGTCAGTGTGTGGGTCAGTGTGTGCGTCAGTGTGTGAGTCAGTGTGTGAGTCAATGTGTGAGTCAGTGTGTGGGTCAGTGTGTGGGTCAGTGTGTGAGTCAGTGTGTGGGTCAGTGTGCGGGTCAGTGTGTTAGTCAGTGTGTGAGTCAGTGTGTGAGTCAGTGTGTGAGTCAGTGTGCAATTCAGTGTGTGAGTCATTGTGTGAGTCAGTGTGTGAGTCAATGTGTGAGTCAGTGTGTGAGTCAGTGTGTGGGTCAGTGTGTGGGTCAGCGTGTGAGTCAGTGTGTGGGTCAGTGTGCGGGTCAGTGTGTGGGTCAGTGCCTGAGTCAGTGTGTGGGTAAGTGTGCGGGTCAGTGTGTCGGTCAGTGTGCAGATCAGTGTGCGGGTCAGTGTGCGGGTCAGAGTGTGAATCAGTGTGTTGGTCAGTGTGCGGGTCAGTGTGTGGGTCAGTGTGCGGGTCAGTGAGCGGGTCAGTGTGGGGGTCAGTGTGTGACTCAGTGTGCGGGTCAGTGTGTGGATCAGTGTGTGGGTCAGTGTGTGAGTCAGTGTGTGGATCAGTGTGTGGGTTAGTGTGTGGATCAGTGTGTGAGTCAGTGAGTGAGTCAGTGTGTGAGTCAGTGTGGTGTCAGTTTGTGAGTCAGTGTGTGAAACAGTGTGTGAGTCAGTGTGCGGGTCAGTGTGTGAGTCAGTGTGTGAGTCAGTGTGTGAGTCCGTGTGTGAGTCAGTGTGTGGGTCAGTGTGTGGGTCAGTGTGTGAGTCAGTGTGTGAGTCAGTGTGCGGGTCTGTGTGCGGGTCAGTGTGCGAGTCAGTGTGTGAGTCAGTGTGCGGGTCAGTGTGCGGGTCAGTGCATGGGTCAGTGTGTGAGTCAGTGTGCGGGTCAGTGTGTGAGTCAGTGTGTGAATCAGTGTGTGGGTCAGTGAGCGGGTCAGTGTGCGAGTCAGTGTGCGGGTCAGTGTGCGAGTCAGTGTGCGAGTCAGTGTGTGAGTCAGTGTGTGAGTCAGTGTGTGAGTCAGTGTGTGAGTCAGTGTGTGAGTCAGTGTGTGAGTCAGTGTGTGGGTCAGTGTGTGAATCAGGGTGTGAATCAGTGTGTGAGTCAGTGTGCGAGTCATTGTGCGGGTCCGTGTGCGGGTCAGTGTGTGAGTCAGTATGTAAGTCAGTGTGTGGGTCAATGTGCGGTCAGTGTGCGGATCAGTGTGTGAGTCAGTCTGCGGGTCAGTGTGCAGGTCACTGTGTGAGTCAGTGTGCGGGTTAGTGTGCGGGTCAGTGTGCAAGTCAGTGTGCGAGTCAGTTTGCGGGTCAGTGTGTTGGTTAGTGTGTTGGTCAGTGTGTGAGTCAGTGTGCGAGTCAGTGTGTAGGTCAGTGTGTGAGTCAGTGTTTGAGTCAGTGTGTGGGTCAGTGTGTGGATCAGTGTGTGGGTCAGTATGTGGGTCAGTGTGCGGGTCAGTGTGTGGGTCAGTGTGTGGGTCAGTATGTCGATCAGTGTGCTGGTCAGTGTGTGAGTCAGTGTGTGGGTCAGTGTGTGAGTCAGTGTGTGAGTCAGTGTGTGAGTCAGCATGTGGGTCAGTGTGCGGGTCAGTGTTCAGGTCACTCTGTGGGTCAGTGTATGAGTCAGTGTGTGAGTAATTGTGCGGGTCAGTGTGTGGGTCAGTGTATGAGTCAGTGTGCGTGTCAGTGTGCGAATCAGTTTGTGAGTCAGTGTGCGGGTCAGTGTGTGGATCAGCGTGTGAGTCAGTGTGTGAGTCAGTGTGTGAGTCAGTGTGTGGGTCAGTGTGCGGGTCAGGGAGCGAGTCAGTGTGTGGGTCAGTGTGTGAGTCAGTGTGCGGGTCAGTGTGTGAGTCAGTGTGTGAGTCAGTGCGCTGGGCAGTGTTCGGGTCAGTGTGTGTGTTAGTGTGTGTGTTAGTGTGTGGGTCCGTGTGTGGGTCAGTGTGTGAGTCAGTGTGTGGGTCAGTGTGTGAGTCAGTGTGTGGGTCAGTGTGCAGGTCAGAGTGCAGGTCAGTCTGCGGGTCAGTGTGTGGGTCAGTGTGTGGGTCAGTGTGTGAGTCAGTGTGCGGGTCAGTGTGTGAGTCAGTGTGCTGGTCAGTGTGTTAATCAGTGTGCGGGTCAGTGTGTGGGTCAGTGTGTGGGTCAGTGTGTGAGTCAGTGTGTGGGTCAGAGTGTGGATCAGTGTGCTGGTCAGTGTGTGAGTCAGTGTGTGGGTCAGTGTGTGGTCAGTTTGCAAGTCAGTGTGTGATTCAGTGTGTGGGTCAGTGTGTGAGTCAGTGTGTGAGTCAGTGTGCGAGTCAGTGTGTGAATCAGTGTGCGGGTCAGTGTGCGAGTCAGTGTGTTAATCAGTGTGTGAGTCAGTGTGTGAGTCAGTGTGCGGATCAGTGTGTGAGTCAGTGTGTGAGTCAGTGTGCGGGTCAGTGTGTGAGTCAGTGTGTGAGTCAGTGTGTGGGTCTGTATGTGAGTCAGAGTGCCGGTCAGTGTGTGGGTCAGTGTGTGGGTCAGTGTGTGAGTCAGTGTGTGGGTCAGCATGTGTGTCACTGTGTGGGTCAGTGTGTGAGTCAGTGTGCGAGTCAGTGTACGAGTCAGTGTGTGTGTCAGTGTGTGAGTCTGTGTGCGGGTCAGTGTGCGGGTCAGTGTGTGGGTCAGTGTGTGGGCCAGTGTGTGGGTCAGTGTGCGGGTCAGTGTGTGAGTCAGTGTGTGAGTCAGTGTGTGAGTCAGTGTGTGGGTCAGTGTGCGGGTCAGTGTGCGGGTCAGTGTGCGTGTCAGTGTGCGTGTCAGTGTTCGAGTCAGTGTGCGAGTCAGTGTGCGGGTCATTGTGTGGGTCAGTGTGCGGGTCAGTGTGTGGGTTAGTGTGTGAGTCAGTGTGTGAGTCAGTGTGTGAGTCAGTGTGTGAATCAGTGTGTGGGTCAGTGTGTGAATCAGTGTGTGAATCAGTGTGTGAGTCAGTGTGTGAGTCAGGGTGTGAGTCAGTGTGTGAGTCAGTGTGGGAGACAGTGTGCGAGTCAGTGTGTGGGTCAGTGTGTGAATCAGTATGTGAATCAGTGTGTGAGTCAGTGTGTGAGTCAGTGTTTGAGTCAGTGTGCGAGACAGTGTGTGATTCAGTGTGCGGGTCAGTGTGTGATTAAGTGTGTGGATCAGTGTGTGAGTCAGTGTGAGTCAGTGTGCGGGTCAGTGTGCGGGTCAGTGTGCGAGTCAGTGTTTGAGTCAGTGTGCGGGTCAGTGTGCGGGTCAGTGTGCGGGTCAGTGTGCAAGTCAGTGTGCGAATCAGTGTGTGAGTCAGTGTGTGGGTTAGTGTGTGAATCAGTGTGTGAATCAGTGTGTGAGTCAGTGTGTGAGTCAGGGTATGAGTCAGTGTGTGAGTCAGTGTGCGAGTCAGTGTGCGGGTCCGTGTGTGGGTCAGTGTGTGAGTCAGTATGTAAGTCAGTGTGTGGGTCAGTGTGCGGTCAGTGTGCGGATCAGTGTGTGAGTCAGTCTGCGGGTTAGTGTGCGGGTCAGTGTGCGAGTCAGTGTGCGAGTCAGTTTGCGGGTCAGTGTGTTGGTTAGTGTGTTGGTCAGTGTGTGAGTCAGTGTGTGAGTCAGTGTGTAGGTCAGTGTGTGAGTCAGTGTTTGAGTCAGTGTGTGGGTCAGTGTGTGAGTCAGTGTGTGGTTCAGTATGTGGGTCAGTATGTAAGTCAGTGTGTGGGTCAGTGTGCGGTCAGTGTGCAGGTCAGTGTGTGAGTCAGTGTGCGGGTTAGTGTGCGGGTCAGTGTGCGAGTCAGTGTGCGAGTCAGTTTGGTGGTCAGTGTGTTGGTTAGTGTGTTGGTCAGTGTGTGAGTCAGTGTGTGAGTCAGTGTGTAGGTCAGTGTGTGAGTCAGTGTTTGAGTCAGTGTGTGGGTCAGTGTGTGAGTCAGTGTGTGGGTCAGTATGTGGGTCAGTGTGCGGGTCAGTGTGTGGATCAGTGTGTGGGTCAGTATGTCGATCAGTGTGCTGGTCAGTGTGTGAGTCACTGTGTGGGTCAGTGTGTGAGTCAGTGTGTGAGTCAGTGTGTGAGTCAGCATGTGGGTCAGTGCGCGGGTCAGTGTGCGGGTCACTCTGTGGGTCAGTGTATGAGTCAGTGTGTGAGTAATTGTGCGGGTCAGTGTGTTGGTCAGTGTATGAGTCAGTGTGCGTGTCAGTGTGCGAATCAGTTTGTGAGTCAGTGTGCGGGTCAGTGTGTGGATCAGCGTGTGAGTCAGTGTGCGGGTCAGTGTGTGAGTCAGTGTGTGAGTCAGTGCGCTGGTCAGTGTTCGGGTCAGTGTGTGTGTTAGTGTGTGGGTCCGTGTGTGGGTCAGTGTGTGAGTCAGTGTGTGGGTCAGTGTGTGAGTCAGTGTGTGGGTCAGTGTGCGGGTCAGTGTGCGGGTTAGTGTGCGAGTCAGTGTGTGTGTCAGTGTGCGAGTCTGTGTGTGAGTCACTGTGCGGGTCAGTGTGCGAGTCTGTGTGTGGGTCATTGTGTGAATCAGTGTGTGGGTCAGTTTGCGGGTCAGTGTGCAGGTCAGTCTGCGGGTCAGTGTGTGGGTCAGTGTGTGGGTCAGTGTGTGAGTCAGTGTGCGGGTCAGTGTGTGAGTCAGTGTGCTGGTCAGTGTGTTAATCAGTGTGCGGGTCAGTGTGTGGGTCAGTGTGTGGATCAGTGTGTGAGTCAGTGTGTGGGTCAGTGTGTGGATCAGTGTGCTGGTCAGTGTGTGAGTCAGTGTGTGGGTCAGTGTGTGGTCAGTTTGCAAGTCAGTGTGCGTGTCAGTGTGTGGGTCAGTGTGTGAGTCAGTGTGTGAATCAGTGTGCGAGTCAGTGTGTGAATCAGTGTGCGGGTCAGTGTGCGAGTCAGTGTGTTAATCAGTGTGTGAGTCAGTGTGTGAGTCAGTGTGCGGGTCCGTCTGTGAGTCAGTGTGTGGGTCAGTGTGTGAGTCAGTGTGTGAGTCAGTGTGCGGGTCAGTGTGTGAGTCAGAGTGCCTGTCAGTGTGTGGGTCAGTGTGTGGGTCAGTGTGTGAGTCAGTGTGTGGGTCAGCATGTGGGTCACTGTGTGGGTCAGTGTGTGAGTCAGTGTGCGAGTCAGTGTGCGAGTCAGTGTGTGTGTCAGTGTGTGAGTCTGTGTGCGGGTCAGTGTGCGGGTCAGTGTGTGGGTCAGTGTGTGGGCCAGTGTGTGGGTCAGTGTGCGGGTCAGTGTGTGAGTCAGTTTGTGAGTCAGTGTGTGAGTCAGTGTGTGGGTCAGTGTGCGGGTCAGTGTGCGTGTCAGTGTGCGTGTCAGTGTGCGAGTCAGTGTGCGAGTCAGTGTGTGGGTCATTGTGTGGGTCAGTGTGCGGGTCAGTGTGTGGGTTAGTGTGTGAGTCAGTGTGTGAGTCAGTGTGTGAGTCAGTGTGTGAGTCAGTGTGTGGGTCAGTGTGCGGGTCAGTGTGTGAGTCAGTGTGTGAGTCAGTGTGTGTGTCAGTGTGTGAGTCAGTATGTGAATCAGTGTGTGAGTCAGTGTGTGAGTCAGTGTGCGGGTCAGTGTGTGAGTCAGTGTGTGAGTCAGTGTGTGAATCAGTGTGCGGGTCAGTATGTGAATCATTGTGTGAGTCAGTGTGCGAGTCAGTGTGTGGGTCAGTGTGTGAGTCAGTGTGTGGGTCAGTGTGTGGGTCAGTGTGTGGGTCAGTGTGTGCGTCAGTGTGTGAGTCAGTGTGTGAGTCAGTGTGTGAGTCAATGTGTGAGTCAGTGTGTGGGTCAGTGTGTGGGTCAGTGTGTGAGTCAGTGTGTGGGTCAGTGTGCGGGTCAGTGTGCGAGTCAGTGTGTGAGTCAGTGTGTGAGTCAGTGTGTGAGTCAGTGTGCAATTCAGTGTGTGAGTCATTGTGTGAGTCAGTGTGTGAGTCAATGTGTGAGTCAGTGTGTGAGTCAGTGTGTGGGTCAGTGTGTGGGTCAGCGTGTGAGTCAGTGTGTGGGTCAGTGTGTGGGTCAGTGCCTGAGTCAGTGTGTGGGTAAGTGTGCGGGTCAGTGTGTCGGTCACTGTGCAGATCAGTGTGCGGGTCAGTGTGCGGGTCAGAGTGTGAATCAGTGTGTTGGTCAGTGTGCGGGTCAGTGTGTGGGTCAGTGTGCGGGTCAGTGAGCGGGTCAGTGTGGGGGTCAGTGTGTGACTCAGTGTGCGGGTCAGTGTGTGGATCAGTGTGTGGGTCAGTGTGTGAGTCAGTGTGTGGATCAGTGTGTGGGTTAGTGTGTGGATCAGTGTGTGAGTCAGTGAGTGAGTCAGTGTGTGAGTCAGTGTGGTGTCAGTTTGTGAGTCAGTGTGTGAAACAGTGTGTGAGTCAGTGTGCGGGTCAGTGTGTGAGTCAGTGTGTGAGTCAGTGTGTGAGTCCGTGTGTGAGTCAGTGTGTGGGTCAGTGTGTGGGTCAGTGTGTGAGTCAGTGTGTGAGTCAGTGTGCGGGTCAATGTGCGGGTCAGTGTGCGAGTCAGTGTGTGAGTCAGTGTGCGGGTCAGTGTGCGGGTCAGTGCATGGGTCAGTGTGTGAGTCAGTGTGCGGGTCAGTGTGTGAGTCAGTGTGTGAATCAGTGTGTGGGTCAGTGAGCGGGTCAGTGTGCGAGTCAGTGTGCGAGTCAGTGTGTGAGTCAGTGTGTGAGTCAGTGTGTGAGTCAGTGTGTGAGTCAGTGTGTGGGTCAGTGTGTGAATCAGTGTGTGGGTCAGTGTGTGGGCCAGTGTGTGGGTCAGTGTGCGGGTCAGTGTGTGAGTCAGTTTGTGAGTCAGTGTGCGGGTCAGTGTGTGGGTCAGTGCATGGGTCAGTGTGTGAGTCAGTGTGCGGGTCAGTGTGTGAGTCAGTGTGTGAATCAGTGTGTGGGTCAGTGAGCGGTTCAGTGTGCGAGTCAGTGTGCGGGTCAGTGTGCGAGTCAGTGTGCGAGTCAGTGTGTGAGTCAGTGTGTGAGTCAGTGTGTGAGTCAGTGTGTGAGTCTGTGTGCGGGTCAGTGTGTGGGTCAGTGTGTGGGTCAGTGTGTGCGCCAGTGTGTGGGTCAGTGTGCGGGTCAGTGTGTGAGTCAGTTTGTGAGTCAGTGTGTGAGTCAGTGTGTGGGTCAGTGTGCGGGTCAGTGTGCGGGTCAGTGTGCGTGTCAGTGTGCGTGTCAGTGTGCGAGTCAGTGTGCGAGTCAGTGTGTGGGTCATTGTGTGGGTCAGTGTGCGGGTCAGTGTGTGGGTTAGTGTGTGAGTCAGTGTGTGAGTCAGTGTGTGAGTCAGTGTGTGAGTCAGTGTGTGGGTCAGTGTGCGGGTCAGTGTGTGAGTCAGTGTGTGAGTCAGTGTGTGTGTCAGTGTGTGAGTCAGTATGTGAATCAGTGTGTGAGTCAGTGTGTGAGTCAGTGTTTGAGTCAGTGTGCGAGACAGTGTGTGAGTCAGTGTGCGGGTCAGTGTGTGAGTAAGTGTGTGGATCAGTGTGTGAGTCAGTGTGAGTCAGTGTGCGGGTCAGTGTGCGGGTCAGTGTGCGAGTCAGTGTGTGAGTCAGTGTGCGGGTCAGTGTGCGGGTCAGTGTGCGGGTCAGTGTGCAAGTCAGTGTGCATATCAGTGTGTGAGTCAGTGTGTGGGTTAGTGTGTGAATCAGTGTGTGAATCAGTGTGTGAGTCAGTGTGTGAGTCAGGGTATGAGTCAGTGTGTGACTCAGTGTGTGCGAAAGTGTGGGAGTCAGTGTGTGAGTCAGTGTGCGAGTCAGTGTGCGGGTCCGTGTGCGGGTCAGTGTGTGAGTCAGTATGTAAGTCAGTGTGTGGGTCAGTGTGCGGTCAGTGTGCGGATCAGTGTGTGAGTCAGTCTGCGGGTCAGTGTGCAGGTCAGTGTGTGAGTCAGTGTGCGGGTTAGTGTGCGGGTCAGTGTGCGAGTCAGTGTGCGAGTCAGTTTGCGGGTCAGTGTGTTGGTTAGTGTGTTGGTCAGTGTGTGAGTCAGTGTGTGAGTCAATGTGTAGGTCAGTGTGTGAGTCAGTGTTTGAGTCAGTGTGTGGGTCAGTGTGTGAGTCAGTGTGTGGGTCAGTATGTGGGTCAGTGTGCGGGTCAGTGTGTGGGTCAGTGTGTGGGTCAGTATGTCGATCAGTGTGCTGGTCAGTGTGTGAGTCAGTGTGTGAGTCAGCATGTGGGTCAGTGTGCGGGTCAGTGTGCGGGTCACTCTGTGGGTCAGTGTATGAGTCAGTGTGTGAGTAATTGTGTGGGTCAGTGTGTGGGTCAGTGTGCGAATCAGTTTGTGAGTCAGTGTGCGGGTCAGTGTCTGGATCAGCGTGTGAGTCAGTGTGTGAGTCAGTGTGTGAGTCAGTGTGTGGGTCAGTGTGCGGGTCAGGGAGCGAGTCAGTGTGTGGGTCAGTGTGTGAGTCAGTGTGCGGGTCAGTGTGTGAGTCAGTGTGTTTGTCAGTGCGCTGGTCAGTGTTCGGGTCAGTGTGTGTGTTAGTGTATGGGTCCGTGTGTGGGTCAGTGTGTGAGTCAGTGTGTGGGTCAGTGTGTGAGTCAGTGTGTGGGTCAGTGTGCGGGTCAGTGTGCGGGTTAGTGTGCGAATCAGTGTGTGAGTCAGTGTGCGAGTCTGTGTGTGAGTCACTGTGTGGGTCAGTGTGCGAGACTGTGTGTGGGTCATTGTGTGAATCAGTGTGTGGGTCAGTTTGCGGGTCAGTGTGCAGGTCAGTCTGCGGGTCAGTGTGTGGGTCAGTGTGTGGGTCAGTGTGTGAGTCAGTGTGCGGGTCAGTGTGTGAGTCAGTGTGCGGGTCAGTGTGTGGGTCAGTGTGTGGGTCAATTTGTGAGTCAGTGTGTGGGTCAGTGTGTGGATCAGTGTGCTGGTCAGTGTGTGAGTCAGTGTGTGGGTCAGTGTGTGGTCAGTTTGCAAGTCAGTGTGTGATTCAGTGTGTGGGTCAGTGTGTGAGTCAGTGTGTGATTCAGTGTGTGGGTCAGTGTGTGAGTCAGTGTGCGAGTCAGTGTGTGAATCAGTGTGCGGGTCAATGTGCGAGTCAGTGTGTTAATCAGTGTGTGAGTCAGTGTGTGAGTTAGTGTGCGGGTCAGTGTGTGAGTCAGTGTGTGGGTCAGTGTGTGTGTCAGTGTGTGAGTCAGTGTGCGGGTCAGTGTGTGAGTCAGTGTGTGAGTCGGTGTGTGGGTCAGTATGTGAGTCAGAGTGCCGGTCAGTGTGTGGGTCAGTGTGTGGGTCAGTGTGTGAGTCAGTGTGTGGCACAGCATGTGGGTCACTGTGTGGGTCAGTGTGTGAGTCAGTGTGCGAGTCAGTGTGCGAGTCAGTGTGTGTGTCAGTGTGTGAGTCTGTGTGCGGGTCAGTGTGCGGGTCAGTGTGTTGGTCAGTGTGTGGGCCAGTGTGTGGGTCAGTGTGCGGGTCAGTGTGTGAGTCAGTGTGTGAGTCAGTGTGTGGGTCAGTGTGCGGGTCAGTGTGCGTGTCAGTGTGCGTGTCAGTGTGCGAGTCAGTGTGCGAGTCAGTGTGTGGGTCATTGTGTGGGTCAGTGTGCGGGTCAGTGTGTGGGTTAGTGTGTGAGTCAGTGTGTGAGTCAGTGTGTGAGTCAGTGTGTGAGTCAGTGTGTGGGTCAGTGTGCGGGTTAGTGTGTGAGTCAGTGTTTGAGTCAGTGTTTGAGTCAGTGTGTGAGTCAGTGTGTGGGTCAGTGTGTGAGTCAGTGTGTGAGTCAGTGTGTGTGTCAGTGTGTGAGTCAGTATGTGGGTCATTGTGTGAGTCAGTGTGTGGGTCAGTGTGCGGGTCAGTGTGCGTGTCAGTGTGCGTGTCAGTGTGCGAGTCAGTGTGTGAGTCAGTGTGTGGGTCATTGTGTGGGTCAGTGTGCGGGTCAGTGTGTGGGTTAGTGTGTGAGTCAGTGTGTGAGTCAGTGTGTGAGTCAGTGTGTGAGTCAGTGTGTGGGTCAGTGTGCGGGTTAGTGTGTGAGTCAGTGTTTGAGTCAGTGTGTGAGTCAGTGTGTTGGTCAGTGTGTGAGTCAGTGTGCGAGTCATTGTATGAGTCAGTGTGTGGCGTCGTGTGTGGGTCAGTGTGCGAATCAGTGTGTGAGTCAGAGTGTTGGTCAGTGTGTGAGTCAGTGTGTGGGTCAGTTTGTGAATCAGTGTGTGGGTCAGTGTGTGAGTCAGTGTGTGGGTCAGTGTGCGGGTCAGTGTGTGAATCAGTGTGTGAGTCAGTGTGTGAGTCAGTGTTTGGGTCAGTGTGTGGGTCAGTGTGTGAGTCAGTGTGCTGGTCAGTGTGCAGGTCAGTGTGTGAGTCAGTGTGCGGGTCAGTGTGCGAGTCAGTGTGCGAGTCAGTGTGCGGGTCAGTGTGCGAGTCAGTGTGTGATTCAGTGTGTGGGTCAGTGTGCGGTCAGTGTGCGGATCAGTGTGTGAGTCAGTGTGCGGGTCAGTGTGCGGGTCAGTGTGCGAGTCAGTGTGTGAGTCAGTGTGTGAGTCAGTGTGTGGGTCAGTGTGTGAGTCAGTGTGCGGGTCAGTGTGTGAGTCAGTGTGTGAGTCAGTGTGTGAGTCAGTGTGCGGGTCAGTGTGCGGGTCAGTGTGTGAGTCAGTGTCTGGGTCAGTGTGTGAGTCAGTGTGTGAGTCAGTGTGCTGGTCAGTGTGTGGGTCAGTGTGTGAGTCAGTGTGTGAGTCAGTGTGTGAGTCAGTGTGTGGGTCAGTGTGCGGGTCAGTGTGTGAGTCAGTGTGTGAGTCAGTGTGTGGGTCAGTGTGTGGGTCAGTGTGTGAGTCAGTGTGTGAGTCAGTGTGTGAGTCAATGTGTGAGTCAGTGTGTGAGTCAGTGTGTGGGTCAGTGTGTGGGTCAGTGTGTGGGTCAGTTTGTGAGTCAGTGTGTGAGTCAGTGTGTGGGTCAGTGTGCGGGTCAGTGTGTGAGTCAGTGTGTGAGTCAGTGTGTGAGTCAGTGTGCACGTCAGTGTGCACTTCAGTGTGTGAGTCATTGTGTGAGTCAGTGTGTGAGTCAATGTGTGAGTCAGTGTGTGAGTCAGTGTGTGGGTCAGTGTGTGGGTCAGTGTGTGAGTCAGTGTGTGGGTCAGTGTGCGGGTCAGTGTGTGGGTCAGTGCCTGAGTCAGTGTGTGGGTAAGTGTGCGGGTCATTGTGTCGGTCAGTGTGCGGATCAGTGTGCGGGTCAGTGTGCGGGTCAGTGTGTGAATCAGTGTGTTGGTCAGTGTGCGGGTCAGTGTGTGAGTCATTGTGCAGGTCAGTGTGCGTGTCAGTGCGTGAATCAATGTGTGGGTCAGTGTGTGAGTCAGTGTGTGAGTCAGTTTGCGGGTCAGTGAGCGAGTCAGTGTTTGGGTCAGTGCGTGGGTCAGTGTTTGGGTCAGTGTGTGGGTCAGTGTGTCAGTCAGTGTGTCAGTCAGTGTGCGGGTCAGTGTGTGAGTCAGTATGCGAGTCAGTGTGTGAGTCAGTGTGTGAGTCAGTGTGCCAGTCAGTGTGTGAGTCAGTGTGCGAGTCAGTGTGTGAGTCAATGTGTGAGTCAATGTCTGAGTCAGTGTGCGGGTCAGTGTGTGAGTCAGTATGCGAGTCAGTGTGTGAGTCAGTGTGTGAGTCAGTGTGCCGGTCAGTGTGTGAGTCAGTGTGCGAGTCAGTGTGTGAGTCAGTGTGTGAGTCAATGTCTGAGTCAGTGTGCGGGTCAGTGTGTGAGTCAGTGTGCGGGTCAGTGTGTGGGTTAGTGTGTGGGTCAGTGTGTGAGTCAGTGTGCTGGTCATGTGCAGGTCAGTGTGTGAGTCAGTGTGCGGGTCAGTGTGCGAGTCAGTGTGCGAGTCAGTGTGCGGGTCAGTGTGTGAGTCAGTGTGTGAGTCAGTGTTTGAGTCAGTGTGTGGGTCAGTGTGCGGTCAGTGTGCGGAACAGTGTGTGAGTCAGTGTTCGGGTCAGTGTGCGAGTTAGTGTGTGAGTCAGTGTGTGAGTCAGTGTGCTGGTCAGTGTGTTGGTCAGTGTGTGAGTCAGTGTGCGGGTCAGTGTGTGGGTCTGGGTGGGGTCAGTGTGTGAGTCAGTGTGTGAGTCAGTGTGTGAGTCAGTGTGTGGGGTAGTGTGTGGGTCAGTGTGCGGAACAGTGTGTGAGTCAGTGTGTGGGTCAGCGTGTGAGTCAGTGTGTGTTTCAGTGTCTGAATCAGTGTGTGGGTCAGTGTGTGAGTCAGTGTGTGGGTCAGTGTGCGGTTCAGTGTGTGAATCAGTGTGTGAGTCAGTGTGTGAGTCAGTGTGTGGGTCAGTGTGTGGGTCAGTGTGTGAGTCAGTGTGCTGGTCAGTCTGCAGGTCAGTGTGTGAGTCAGTGTGCGGGTCAGTGTGCGAGTCAGTGTGCGGGTCAGTGTGCGAGTCAGTGTGTGAGTCAGTGTGTGAGTCAGTGTGTGGGTCAGTGTGCGGTCAGTGTGCGGATCAGTGTGTGAGTCAGAGTGCGGGTCAGTGTGCGGGTCAGTGTGCGGGTCAGTGTGCGAGTCAGTGTGTGAGTCAGTGTGTGAGTCAGTGTGTGGGTCAGTGTGCGGGTCAGTGTGTGAGTCAGTGCGAGGGTCAGTGTGTGAGTCAGTGTGCGGGTCAGTGTGTGAGTCAGTGTGCGGGTCAGTCAGCGGGTCAGTGTGTGGATCAGTGTGTGGGTCAGTGTGTGAGTCATTGTGTGGATCAGTGTGTGGGTTAGTGTGTGGATCAGTGTGTGAGTCAGTGTGTGAGTCAGTGTGTGAGTCAGTGTGGGGTCAGTGTGTGAGTCAGTGTGTGAAACAGTGTGTGAGTCAGTGTGCGGGTCAGTGTGTGAGTCAGTGTGTGAGTCAGTGTGTGAGTCCGTGTCTGAGTCAGTGTGTGGGTCAGTGTGTGGGTCAGTGTGTGAGTCAGTGTGTGAGTCAGTGTGCGGGTCAGTGTGCGGGTCAGTGTCCGAGTCAGTATGTGAGTCAGTGTGGGAGTCAGTGTGCTGGTCAGTGCGTGAATCAGTGTGTGAATCAGTGTGTGAGTCAGTGTGTGAGTCAGGGTGTGAGTCAGTGTGTGAGTCAATGTGGGAGACAGTGTGCCAGTCAGTGTGTGGGTCAGTGTGTGAATCAGTGTGAGATTCAGTGTGTGAGTCAGTGTGTAAGTCAGTGTGTGAGTCAGTGTGCGAGACAGTGTGTGAATCAGTGTGCGGGTCAGTGTGCGAGTAAGTGTGTGGATCAGTGTGTGAGTCAGTGTGTGAGTCAGTGTCCGGGTCAGTGTGCCGGTCAGTGTGCGAGTCAGTGTGTGAGTCAGTGTGCGGGTCAGTGTGCGGGTCAGTGTGCGGGTCAGTGTGCAAGTCAGTGTGCGAATCAGTGTGTGAGTCAGTGTGGGAGTCAGTGTGTGGGTCAGTGTGTGAATCAGTGTGTGAATCGGTGTGTGAGTCAGGGTATGAGTCAGTGTGTGAGTCAGTGTGGGAGACAGTGTGGGAGTCAGTGTGTGGGTCAGTGTCTGAATCAGTGTGTGAATCAGTGTGTGAGACAGTGTGCGAGTCAGTGTGCGGGTCCGTGTGCGGGTCAGTGTGTGAGTCAGTATGTAAGTCAGTGTGTGGGTCAATGTGCGGTCAGTGTGCGGATCAGTGTGTGAGTCAGTCTGTGGGTCAGTGTGCAGGTCAGTGTGTGAGTCAGTGTGCGGGTTAGTGTGCGGGTCAGTGTGCGAGTCAGTGTGCGAGTCAGTTTGCAGGTCAGTGTGTTGGTTAGTGTGTTGGTCAGTGTGTGAGTCAGTGTGTGAGTCAGTGTGTAGGTCAGTGTGTGAGTCAGTGTTTGAGTCAGTGTGTGGGTCAGTGTGTGAGTCAGTGTGTGGGTCAGTATGTGGGTCAGTGTGCGGGTCAGTGTGTGGGTCAGTGTGTGGGTCAGTATGTCGATCAGTGTGCTGGTCAGTGTGTGAGTCAGTGTGTGGGTCAGTGTGTGAGTCAGTGTGTGAGTCAGTGTGTGAGTCAGTGTGTGGGTCAGTGTGTGGGTCAGTGTGTGTCTCAACGTGTGAGTCAGCATGTGGGTCAGTGTGTGGGTCAGTGTGCGGGTCACTCTGTGGGTCAGTGTATGAGTCAGTGTTTCAGTAATTGTGCGGGTCAGTGTGTAGGTCAGTGTATGAGTCAGTGTGCGTGTCAGTGTGCGAATCAGTTTGTGAGTCAGTGTGCGGGTCAGTGTGTGGATCAGCGTGTGAGTCAGTGTGTGAGTCAGTGTGTGAGTCAGTGTGTGGGTCAGTGTGCGGGTCAGGGAGCGAGTCAGTGTGTGGGTCAGTGTGTGAGTCAGTGTGCGGGTCAGTGTGTGAGTCAGTGTGTGAGTCAGTGTGCTGGTCAGTGTTCGGGTCAGTGTGTGAGTTAGTGTGTGGGTCCGTGTGTGGGTCAGTGTGTGAGTCAGTGTGTGGGTCAGTGTGTGAGTCAGTGTGTGGTTCAGTGTGCGAGTCAGTGTGCGGGTTAGTGTGCGAGTCAGTGTGTGAGTCAGTGTGCGAGTCTGTGTGTGAGTCAGTGTGCGGGTCAGTGTGCGAGTCTGTGTGTGGGTCATTGTGTGAATCAGTGTGTGGGTCAGTTTGCGGGTCAGTGTGCAGGTCAGTCTGCAGGTCAGTGTGCGGGTCAGTGTGTGGGTCAGTGTGTGGGTCAGTGTGTGAGTCAGTGTGTGGGTCAGTGTGTGGATCAGTGTGCTGGTCAGTGTGTGAGTCAGTGTGTGGGTCAGTGTGTGGTCAGTTTGCAAGTCAGTGTGTGATTCAGTGTGTGGGTCAGTGTGTGAGTCAGTGTGCGAGTCAGTGTGTGAATCAGTGTGCGGGTCAGTGTGTGAGTCAGTGTGTTAATCAGTGTGTGAGTCAGTGTGTGAGTCAGTGTGCGGGTCAGTGTGTGAGTCAGTGTGTGAGTCAGTGTGTGCGTCAGTGTGTGAGTCAGTGTGCGGGTCAGTATGTGAGTCAGAGTGCCGGTCAGTGTGTGGGTCAGTGTGTGGGTCAGTGTGTGAGTCAGTGTGTGGGTCAGCATGTGGGTCACTGTGTGGGTCAGTGTGTGAGTCAGTGTGCGAGTCAGTGTGCGAGTCAGTGTGTGAGTCAGTGTGCGAGACATTGTGTGAGTCAGTGTGCGGGTCAGTGTGCGAGTAAGTGTGTGGATCAGTGTGTGAGTCAGTGTGTGAGTCAGTGTCCGGGTCAGTGTGCCGGTCAGTGTGCGAGTCAGTGTGTGAATCGGTGTGTGAGTCAGGGTATGAGTCAGTGTGTGAGTCAGTGTGGGAGACAGTGTGCGAGTCAGTTTGCGGGTCAGTGTGTTGGTTAGTGTGTTGGTCAGTGTGTGAGTCAGTGTGTGAGTCAGTGTGTAGGTCAGTGTGTGAGTCAGTGTTTGAGTCAGTGTGTGGGTCAGTGTGTGAGTCAGTGTGTGGGTCAGTATGTGGGTCCGTGTGCGGGTCAGTGTGTGGGTCAGTGTGTGGGTCAGTATGTCGATCAGTGTGCTGGTCAGTGTGTGAGTCAGTGTGTGGGTCAGTGTGTGAGTCAGTGTGTGAATCAGAGTGTGAGTCAGTGTGTGGGTCAGTGTGTGGGTCAGTGTGTGTCTCAACGTATGAGTCAGCATGTGGGTCAGTGTGTGGGTCAGTGTGCGGGTCACTCTGTGGGTCAGTGTATGAGTCAGTGTTTGAGTAATTGTGCGGGTCAGTGTGTGGGTCAGTGTATGAGTCAGTGTGCGTGTCAGTGTGCGAATCAGTTAGTGAGTCAGTCTGCGGGTCAGTGTGTGGATCAGCGTGTGAGTCAGTGTGTGAGTCAGTGTGTGAGTCAGTGTGTGGGTCAGTGTGCGGGTCAGGGAGCGAGTCAGTGTGTGGGTCAGTGTGTGAGTCAGTGTGCGGGTCAGTGTGTGGGTCAGTGTGTGAGTCAGTGTGCTGGTCAGCGTTCGGGTCAGTGTGTGAGTTAGTGTGTGGGTCCGTGTGTGGGTCAGTGTGTGAGTCAGTGTGTGGGTCAGTGTGCGAGTCAGTGTGCGGGTTAGTGTGCGAGTCAGTGTGTGAGTCAGTGTGCGAGTCTGTGTGTGAGTCAGTGTGCGGGTCAGTGTGCGAGTCTGTGTGTGGGTCATTGTGTGAATCAGTGTGTGGGTCAGTTTGCGGGTCAGTGTGCAGGTCAGTCTGCGGGTCAGTGTGTGGGTCAGTGTGTCGGTCAGTGTGTGAGTCAGTGTGTGGGTCAGTGTGTGGATCAGTGTGCTGGTCAGTGTGTGAGTCAGTGTGTGGGTCAGTCTGTGGTCAGTTTGCAAGTCAGTGTGTGATTCAGTGTGTGGGTCAGTGTGTGAGTCAGTGTGCGAGTCAGTGTGTGAATCAGTGTGCGGGTCAGTGTGTGAGTCAGTGTGTTAATCAGTGTGTGAGTCAGTGTGTGAGTCAGTGTGCGGGTCAGTGTGTGAGTCAGTGTGTGAGTCAGTGTGTGCGTCAGTGTGTGAGTCAGTGTGCGGGTCAGTATGTGAGTCAGAGTGCCGGTCAGTGTGTGGGTCAGTGTGTGGGTCAGTGTGTGAGTCAGTGTGTGGGTCAGCATGTGGGTCACTGTGTGGGTCAGTGTGTGAGTCAGTGTGCGAGTCAGTGTGCGAGTCAGTGTGTGTGTCAGTGTGTGAGTCTGTGTGCGGGTCATTGTGCGGGTCAGTGTGAGGGTCAGTGTGTGGGCCAGTGTGTGGGTCAGTGTGCGGGTCAGTGTGTGAGTCAGTGTGTGAGTCAGTGTGTGAGTCAGTGTGTGGTTCAGTGTGCGGGTCAGTGTGCGTGTCAGTGTGCGTGTCAGTGTGCGAGTCAGTGTGCGAGTCAGTGTGTGGGTCATTGTGTGGTTCAGTGTGCGGGTCAGTGTGTGGGTTAGTGTGTGAGTCAGTGTGTGAGTAAGTGTGTGAGTCAGTGTGTGAGTCAGTGTGTGGGTCAGTGTGCGGGTTAGTGTGTGAGTCAGTGTGTGAGTCAGTGTGTGAGTCAGTGTGTGGGTCAGTGTGTGAGTCAGTGTGTGAGTCAGTGTGTGTGTCAGTGTGTGAGTCAGTATGTGGGTCATTGTGTGAGTCAGTGTGTGAGTCAATGTGTGGGTCAGTGTGTGAGTCAGTGTGTGGGTCAGTGTGTGGGTCAGTATGTGCATCAGTGTGCGGGTCAGTGTGTGGGTCAGTTTGTCGATCAGTGTGCTGGTCAGTGTTTGAGTCAGTGTGTGGGTCAGTGTGTGAGTCAGTTTGTGAGTCAGTGTGTGAGTCAGTGTGTGCGTCAGTGTGTGCGTCAGTGTGCGGGTCAGTGTGTGGGTCAGTGTGTGGGTTAACGTGTGAGTCAGCATGTGGGTCAATGTGCGTGTCAGTGTGCTGGTCAGTCTGTGGGTCAGTGTATGAGTCAGTGTGTGAGTCAGTGTGCGGTTAAGTGTGTTGGTCAGTGTGTGAGTCAGTGTGCGAGTCATTGTATGAGTCAATGTGTGGGGTAGTGTGTGGGTCAGTGTGCGAATCAGTGTGTGAGTCAGAGTGTGGCTCAGTGTGTGAGTCAGTGTGTGGGTCAGTTTCTAATCAGTGTGTGGGTCAGTGTGTGAGTCAGTGTGTGGGTCAGTGTGCGGGTCAGTGTGCGAATCAGTGTGTGAGTCAGTGTGTGAGTCAGTGTGTGGGTCAGTGTGTGGGTCAGTGTGTGGGTCAGTGTGTGAGTCAGTGTGCTGGTCAGTGTGCAGGTCAGTGTGTGAGTCAGTGTGCGGGTCAGTGTGCGAGTCAGTGTGCGAGTCAGTGTGCGGGTCAGTGTGTGAGTCAGTGTGTGATTCAGTGTGTGGGTCAGTGTGCGGTCAGTGTGCGGATCAGTGTGTGAGTCAGTGTGCGGGTCAGTGTGCGGGTCAGTGTGCGAGTCAGTGTGTGAGTCAGTGTGTGAGTCAGTGTGTGAATCAGTGTGTGTGTCAGTGTGTGAGTCAGGGTATGAGTCAGTGTGTGTGTCAGTGTGGGAGACAGTGTGGGAGTCAGTGTGTGGGTCAGTGTGTGAATCAGTGTGTGAATCAGTGCGTGAGTCAGTGTGCGAGTGAGTGTGCAGGTCAGTGTGCGGGTCAGTGTGTGAGTCAGTATGTAAGTCAGTGTGTGAGTCAGTCTGCGGGTCAGTGTGCAGGTCAGTGTGTGAGTCAGTGTGCGGGTTAGTGTGCGGGTCAGTGTGCGAGTCAGTGTGCGAGTCAGTTTGCAGGTCATTGTGTGGGTTAGTGTGTTGGTCAGTGTGTGAGTCAGTGTGTGAGTCAGTGTGTGGGTCAGAGTGTGAGTCAGTGTTTGAGTCAGTGTGTGGGTCAGTGTGTGAGTCAGTGTGTGGGTCAGTGTGTGATTCAGTGTGTGGGTCAGTATGTGGGTCAGTGTGCGGGTCAGTGTGTTGGTCAGTGTGTGGGTCAGTATGTCGATCAGTGTGCTGGTCAGTGTGTGAGTCAGTGTGTGGGTCAGTGTGTGAGTCAGTGTGTGAGTCAGTGTGTGAGTCAGTGTGTGGGTCAGTGTGTGCGTCAGAGTGTGTCTCAACGTGTGAGTCAGCATGTGGGTCAGTGTGCGGGTCAGTGTGCGGGTCACTCTGTGGTTCAGTGTATGAGTCAGTGTGTGAGTTATTGTGCGGGTCAGTGTGTGGGTCAGTGTATGAGTCAGTGTGCGTTTCAGTGTGCGAATCAGTTTGTGAGTCAGTGTGCGGGTCAGTGTGTGGATCAGCGTGTGAGTCAGTGTGTGAGTCAGTGTGTGAGGCTGTGTGTGGGTCAGTGTGCGGGTTAGGGAGCGAGTCAGTGTGTGGGTCAGTGTGTGAGTCAGTGTGCGGGTCAGTGTGTGAGTCAGTGTTTGAGTCAGTGTGTGGGTCAGTGTGCGGTCAGTGTGCGGAACAGTGTGTGAGTCAGTGTGCGGGTCAGTGTGCGGTTCAGTGTGCGAGTTAGTGTGTGAGTCAGTGTGTGAGTCAGTGTGCTGGCCAGTATGTTGGTCAGTGTGTGAGTCAGTGTGCGGGTCAGTGTGTGGGTCTGGGTGGGGTCAGTGTGTGAGTCAGTGTGTGAGTCAGTGTGTGGGGTAGTGTGTGGGTCAGTGTGCGGAACAGTGTGTGAGTCAGTATGTGGGTCAGTGTGTGAGTCAGTGTGTGTGTCAGTGTCTGAATCAGTGTGTGGGTCAGTGTGTGAGTCAGTGTGTGGGTCAGTGTGCGGGTCAGTGTGTGAATCAGTGTGTGGGTCAGTGTGTGCGTCAGTGTGTGGGTCAGTGTGTGGGTCAGTGTGTGAGTCAGTGTGCTGATCAGTCTGCAGGTCAGTGTGTGAGTCAGTGTGCGGGTCAGTGTGCGAGTCAGTGTGCGGGTCAGTGTGCGGGTCAGTGTGTGAGTCATTGTGTGAGTCAGTGTGTGAGTCAGTGTGTGGGTCAGTGTGCGGTCAGTGTGCGGATCAGTGTGTGAGTCAGTGTGCGGGTCAGTGTGCGGGTCAGTGTGCGGGTCAGTGTGCGGGTCAGTGTGTGAGTCCGTGTCTGAGTCAGTGTGTGGGTCAGTGTGTGGGTCAGTGTGTCAGTCAGTGTGTGAGTCAGTGTGCGGGTCAGTGTGCGGGTCAGTGTCCGAGTCAGTGTGCGAGTCAGTGTGCGGGTCAGTGTGCTGGTCAGTGCGTGGGTCAGTGTGTGAGTCAGTGTGCGGGTCAGTGTGTGAGTCAGTGTGTGAATCAGTGTGTGGGTCAGTGTGCGGGTCAGTGTGCGAGTCAGTGTGCGGGTCAGTGTGTGAGTCAGTGTGTGAGTCAGTGTGTGAGTCAGTGTGTGAGTCAGTGTGGGAGTCAGTGTGTGGGTCAGTGTGTGAATCAGTGTGTGAATCAGTGTGTGAGTCAGTGTGTGAGTCAGGGTGTGAGTCAGTGTGTGAGTCAATGTGGGAGACAGTGTGCGAGTCAGTGTGTGGGTCAGTGTGTGAATCAGTGTGTGAGTCAGTGTGTGAGTCAGTGTGTGAGTCAGTGTGCGAGACAGTGTGTGAGTCAGTGTGCGGGTCAGTGTGCGAGTAAGTGTGTGGATCAGTGTGTGAGTCAGTGTGTGAGTCAGTGTCCGGGTCAGTGTGCCGGTCAGTGTGCGAGTCAGTGTGTGAGTCAGTGTGCGGGTCAGTGTGCGGGTCAGTGTGCGGGTCAGTGTGCAAGTCAGTGTGCGAATCAGTGTGTGAGTCAGTGTGGGAGTCAGTGTGTGGGTCAGTGTGTGAATCAGTGTGTGAATCGGTGTGTGAGTCAGGGTATGAGTGAGTGTGTGAGTCAGTGTGGGAGACAGTGTGGGAGTCAGTGTGTGGGTCAGTGTCTGAATCAGTGTGTGAATCAGTGTGTGAGTCAGTGTGCGAGTCAGTGTGCGGGTCCGTGTGCGGGTCAGTGTGTGAGTCAGTATGTAAGTCAGTGTGTGGGTCAATGTGCGGTCAGTGTGCGGATCAGTGTGTGAGTCAGTCTGTGGGTCAGTGTGCAGGTCAGTGTGTGAGTCAGTGTGCGGGTTAGTGTGCGGGTCAGTGTGCGAGTCAGTGTGCGAGTCAGTTTGGTGGTCAGTGTGTTGGTTAGTGTGTTGGTCAGTGTGTGAGTCAGTGTGTGAGTCAGTGTGTAGGTCAGTGTGTGAGTCAGTGTTTGAGTCAGTGTGTGGGTCAGTGTGTGAGTCAGTGTGTGGGTCAGTATGTGGGTCAGTGTGCGGGTCAGTGTGTGGGTCAGTGTGTGGGTCAGTATGTCGATCAGTGTGCTGGTCAGTGTGTGAGTCAGTGTGTGGGTCAGTGTGTGAGTCAGTGTGTGAGTCAGTGTGTGAGTCAGTGTGTGGGTCAGTGTGTGTCTCAACGTGTGAGTCAGCATGTGGGTCAGTGTGTGGGTCAGTGTGTGGGTCACTCTGTGGGTCAGTGTATGAGTCAGTGTTTGAGTAATTGTGCGGGTCAGTGTGTGGGTCAGTGTATGAGTCAGTGTGCGTGTCAGTGTGCGAATCAGTTTGTGAGTCAGTGTGCGGGTCAGTGTGTGGATCAGCGTGTGAGTCAGTGTGTGAGTCAGTGTGTGAGTCAGTGTGTGGGTCAGTGTGCGGGTCAGGGAGCGAGTCAGTGTGTGGGTCAGTGTGTGAGTCAGTGTGCGGGTCAGTGTGTGAGTCAGTGTGTGAGTCAGTGTGCTGGTCAGTGTTCGGGTCAGTGTGTGAGTTAGTGTGTGGGTCCGTGTGTGGGTCAGTGTGTGAGTCAGTGTGTGGGTCAGTGTGTGAGTCAGAGTGTGGGTCAGTGTGCGAGTCAGTGTGCGGGTTAGTGTGCGAGTCTGTGTGTGAGTCAGTGTGCGAGTCTGTGTGTGAGTCAGTGTGCGGGTCAGTGTGCGAGTCTGTGTGTGGGTCATTGTGTGAATCAGTGTGTGGGTCAGTTTGCGGGTCAGTGTGCAGGTCAGTCTGCGGGTCAGTGTGTGGGTCAGTGTGTGGGTCAGTGTGTGAGTCAGTGTGTGGGTCAGTGTGTGGATCAGTGTGCTGGTCAGTGTGTGAGTCAGTGTGTGGGTCAGTGTGTGGTCAGTTTGCAAGTCAGTGTGTGATTCAGTGTGTGGGTCAGTGTGTGAGTCAGTGTGCGAGTCAGTGTGTGAATCAGTGTGCGGGTCAGTGTGTGAGTCAGTGTGTTAATCAGTGTGTGAGTCAGTGTGTGAGTCAGTGTGCGGGTCAGTGTGTGAGTCAGTGTGTGAGTCAGTGTGTGCGTCAGTGTGTGAGTCAGTGTGCGGGTCAGTATGTGAGTCAGAGTGCCGGTCAGTGTGTGGGTCAGTGTGTGGGTCAGTGTGTGAGTCAGTGTGTGGGTCAGCATGTGGGTCACTGTGTGGGTCAGTGTGTGAGTCAGTGTGCGAGTCAGTGTGCGAGTCAGTGTGTGTGTCAGTGTGTGAGTCTGTGTGCGGGTCAGTGTGCGGGTCAGTGTGTGGGTCAGTGTGTGGGCCAGTGTGTGGGTCAGTGTGCGGGTCAGTGTGCGAGTCAGTGTGTGAGTCAGTGTGTGAGTCAGTGTGTGGGTCAGTGTGTGAGTCAGTGTGTGAGTCAGTGTGTGAGTCAATGTGTGAGTCAGTGTGTGAGTCAGTGTGTGGGTCAGTGTGTGGGTCAGTGTGGGAGTCAGTGTGTGAGTCAGTGTGTGGGTCCGTGTGCGGGTCAGTGTGTGAGTCAGTGTGTGATTCAGTGTGTGAGTCAGTGTGCACGTCAGTGTGCACTTCAGTGTGTGAGTCATTGTGTGAGTCAGTGTGTGAGTCAATGTGTGAGTCAGTGTGTGAGTCAGTGTGTAGGTCAGTGTGTGGGTCAGTGTGTGAGTCAGTGTGTGGGTCAGTGTGCGGGTCAGTGTGTGGGTCAGTGCCTGAGTCAGTGTGTGGGTAAGTGTGCGGGTCAGTGTGTGGGTCAGTGTGCGGATCAGTGTGCGGGTCAGTGTGCGGGTCAGTGTGTGAATCAGTGTGTTGGTCAGTGTGCGGGTCAGTGTGTGGGTCAGTGTGTGGGTCAGTGTGCGAGTCAGTGTGCGGGTCAGTGTGTGAGTCAGTGTGTGAGTCAGTGTGTGAGTCAGTGTGTGAGTCAGTGTGGGAGTCAGTGTGTGGGTCAGTGTGTGAATCAGTGTGTGAATCAGTGTGTGAGTCAGTGTGTGAGTCAGGGTGTGAGTCAGTGTGTGAGTCAATGTGGGAGACAGTGTGCGAGTCAGTGTGTGGGTCAGTGTGTGAATCAGTGTGTGAGTCAGTGTGTGAGTCAGTGTGTGAGTCAGTGTGTGAGTCAGTGTGCGAGACAGTGTGTGAGTCAGTGTGCGGGTCAGTGTGCGAGTAAGTGTGTGGATCAGTGTGTGAGTCAGTGTGTGAGTCAGTGTCCGGGTCAGTGTGCCGGTCAGTGTGCAAGTCAGTGTGTGAGTCAGTGTGCGGGTCAGTGTGCGGGTCAGTGTGCGGATCAGTGTGCAAGTCAGTGTGCGAATCAGTGTGTGAGTCAGTGTGGGAGTCAGTGTGTGGGTCAGTGTGTGAATCAGTGTGTGAATCGGTGTGTGAGTCAGGGTATGAGTCAGTGTGTGAGTCAGTGTGGGAGACAGTGTGGGAGTCAGTGTGTGGGTCAGTGTCTGAATCAGTGTGTGAATCAGTGTGTGAGTCAGTGTGTGAGTCAGTGTGCGGGTCCGTGTGCGGGTCAGTGTGTGAGTTAGTATGTAAGTCAGTGTGTGGGTCAATGTGCGGTCAGTGTGCGGATCAGTGTGTGAGTCAGTCTGTGGGTCAGTGTGCAGGTCAGTGTGTGAGTCAGTGTGCGGGTTAGTGTGCGGGTCAGTGTGCGAGTCAGTGTGCGAGTCAGTTTGGTGGTCAGTGTGTTGGTTAGTGTGTTGGTCAGTGTGTGAGTCAGTGTGTGAGTCAGTGTGTAGGTCAGTGTGTGAGTCAGTGTTTGAGTCAGTGTGTGGGTCAGTGTGTGAGTCAGTGTGTGGGTCAGTATGTGGGTCAGTGTGCGGGTCAGTGTGTGGGTCAGTGTGTGGGTCAGTATGTCGGTCAGTGTGCTGGTCAGTGTGTGAGTCAGTGTGTGGGTCAGTGTGTGAGTCAGTGTGTGAGTCAGTGTGTGAGTCAGTGTGTGAGTCAGTGTGTGGGTCAGTGTGTGTCTCAACGTGTGAGTCAGCATGTGGGTCAGTGTGTGGGTCAGTGTGTGGGTCACTCTGTGGGTCAGTGTATGAGTCAGTGTTTGAGTAATTGTGCGGGTCAGTGTGTGGGTCAGTGTATGAGTCAGTGTGCGTGTCAGTGTGCGAATCAGTTTGTGAGTCAGTGTGCGGGTCAGTGTGTGGATCAGCGTGTGAGTCAGTGTGTGAGTCAGTGTGTGAGTCAGTGTGTGGGTCAGTGTGCGGGTCAGGGAGCGAGTCAGTGTGTGGGTCAGTGTGTGAGTCAGTGTGCGGGTCAGTGTGTGAGTCAGTGTGTGAGTCAGTGTGCTGGTCAGTGTTCGGGTCAGTGTGTGAGTTAGTGTGTGGGTCCGTGTGTGGGTCAGTGTGTGAGTCAGTGTGTGGGTCAGTGTGTGAGTCAGAGTGTGGGTCAGTGTGCGAGTCAGTGTGCGGGTTAGTGTGCGAGTCAGTGTGTGAGTCAGTGTGCGAGTCTGTGTGTGAGTCAGTGTGCGGGTCAGTGTGCGAGTCTGTGTGTGGGTCATTGTGTGAATCAGTGTGTGGGTCAGTTTGCGGGTCAGTGTGCAGGTCAGTCTGCGGGTCAGTGTGTGCGTCAGTGTGTGGGTCAGTGTGTGAGTCAGTGTGCGGGTCAGTGTGTGAGTCAGTGTGCTGGTCAGTGTGTTAATCAGTGTGCGGGTCAGTGTGTGGGTCAGTGTGTGGGTCAGTGTGTGAGTCAGTGTGTGGGTCAGTGTGTGGATCAGTGTGCTGGTCAGTGTGTGAGTCAGTGTGTGGGTCAGTGTGTGGTCAGTTTGCAAGTCAGTGTGTGATTCAGTGTGTGGGTCAGTGTGTGAGTCAGTGTGCGAGTCAGTGTGTGAATCAGCGTGCGGGTCAGTGTGTGAGTCAGTGTGTTAATCAGTGTGTGAGTCAGTGTGTGAGTCAGTGTGCGGGTCAGTGTGTGAGTCAGTGTGTGAGTCAGTGTGTGCGTCAGTGTGTGAATCAGTGTGCGGGTCAGTATGTGAGTCAGAGTGCCGGTCAGTGTGTGGGTCAGTGTGTGGGTCAGTGTGCGAGTCAGTGTGCGAGTCAGTGTGTGTGTCAGTGTGTGAGTCTGTGTGCGGGTCAGTGTGCGGGTCAGTGTGTGGGTCAGTGTGTGGGCCAGTGTGTGGGTCAGTGTGCGGGTCAGTGTGCGAGTCAGTGTGTGAGTCAGTGTGTGAGTCAGTGTGTGGGTCAGTGTGTGAGTCAGTGTGTGAGTCAGTGTGTGAGTCAGTGTGTGAGTCAATGTGTGAGTCAGTGTGTGAGTCAGTGTGTGGGTCAGTGTGTGGGTCAGTGTGTGAGTCAGTGTGTGAGTCAGTGTGCACGTCAGTGTGCACTTCAGTGTGTGTGTCATTGTGTGAGTCAGTGTGTGAGTCAATGTGTGAGTCAGTGTGTGAGTCAGTGTGTAGGTCAGTGTGTGGGTCAGTGTGTGAGTCAGTGTGTGGGTCAGTGTGCGGGTCAGTGTGTGGGTCAGTGCCTGAGTCAGTGTGTGGGTAAGTGTGCGGGTCAGTGTGTGGGTCAGTGTGCGGATCAGTGTGCGGGTCAGTGTGCGGGTCAGTGTGTGAATCAGTGTGTTGGTCAGTGTGCGGGTCAGTGTGTGGGTCAGTGTGCGGGTCAGTGAGCGGGTCAGTGTGCGGGTCAGTGTGTGACTCAGTGTGTGGATCAGTGTGTAGGTCAGTGTGTGACTCAGTGTGTGGATCAGTGTGTGGGTTAGTGTGTGGATCAATGTGTGAGTCAGTGAGTGAGTCAGTGTGTGAGTCAGTGTGGTGTCAGTGTGTGAGACAGTGTGTGAAACAGTGTGTGAGTCAGTGTGCTGGTCAGTGTGTGAGTTAGTGTGTGAGTCAGTGTGCGGGTCAGTGTGCGGGTCAGTGCGTGGGTCAGTGTGTGAGTCATTGTGCGGGTCAGTGTGTGAGTCAGTGTGTGAATCAGTGTGTGGGTCAGTGTGCGGGTCAGTGTGCGAGTCAGTGTGCGGGTCAGTGTGCGAGTCAGTGTGTGAGTCAGTGTGTGAGTCAGTGTGAGAGTCAGTGTATGAGTCAGTGTGGGAGTCAGTGTGTGGGTCAGTGTGTTAATCAGTGTGTGAATCAGTGTCTGATTCAGTGTGTGAGTCAGGGTGTGAGTCAGTGTGTGAGTCAGTGTGGGAGACAGTGTGCGAGTCAGTGTGTGGGTCAGTGTGTGAATCAGTGTGTGAATCAGTGTGTGAGTCAGTGTGTGAGTCAGTGTGCGAGACAGTGTGTGAGTCAGTGTGCGGGTCAGTGTGCGAGTAAGTGTGTGGATCAGTGTGTGAGTCAGTGTGTGAGACAGTGTGCGGGTCAGTGTGCGGGTCAATATGCGAGTCAGTGTGTGAGTCAGTGTGAGGGTCAGTGTGCGGGTCAGTGTGCGGGTCAGTGTGCAAGTCAGTGTGCGAATCAGTGTGTGAGTCAGTGTGTGAGTCAGTGTGTGAGTCTGTGTGGGAGTCAGTATGTGGGTCAGTGTGTGAATCAGTGTGTGAATCAGTGTGTGAGTCAGTGTGTGAGTCAGGGTATGAGTCAGTGTGTGTGTCAGTGTGGGAGACAGTGTGGGAGTCAGTCTGTGGGTCAGTGTGTGAATCAGTGTGTGAATCAGTGTGTGAGTCAGTGTGCGAGTCAGTGTGCAGGTCAGTGTGTGGGTCAGTGTGTGAGTCAGTATGTAAGTCAGTGTGTGGGTCAGTGTGCGGTCAGTGTGCGGATCAGTGTGTGAGTCAGTCTGCGGGTCAGTGTGCAGGTCAGTGTGTAAGTCAGTGTGCGGGTTAGTGTGCGGGTCAGTGTGCGAGTCAGTGTGCGAGTCAGTTTGCGGGTCAGTGTGTGGGTTAGTGTGTTGGTCAGTGTGTGAGTCAGTGTGTGAGTCAGTGTGTGGGTCAGAGTGTGAGTCAGTGGGTGAGTCAGTGTGTGGGTCAGTGTGTGAGCCAGTGTGTGGGTCAGTGTGTGAGTCAGTGTGTGGGTCAGTATGTGGGTCAGTGTGCGGGTCAGTGTGTGGGTCAGTGTGTGGGTCAGTATGTCGATCAGTGTGCTGGTCAGTGTGTGAGTCAGTGTGCGGGTCAGTGTGTGGGTCAGTGTGTGGGTCAGTGTGTGGGTCAGTGTGTGTCTCAACGTGTGAGTCAGCATGTGGGTCAGTGTGTGGGTCAGTGTGCGGGTCACTCTGTGGGTCAGTGTATGAGTCAGTGTTTGAGTAATTGTGCGGGTCAGTGTGTGGGTCAGTGTATGAGTCAGTGTGCGTGTCAGTGTGCGAATCAGTTTGTGAGTCAGTGTGCGGGTCAGTGTGTGGATCAGCGTGTGAGTCAGTGTGTGAGTCAGTGTGTGAGTCAGTGTGTGGGTCAGTGTGCGGGTCAGGGAGCGAGTCAGTGTGTGGGTCAGTGTGTGAGTCAGTGTGCGGGTCAGTGTGTGAGTCAGTGTGTGAGTCAGTGTGCTGGTCAGTGTTCGGGTCAGTGTGTGAGTTAGTGTGTGGTTCCGTGTGTGGGTCAGTGTGTGAGTCAGTGGGTGGGTCAGTGTGTGAGTCAGTGTGTGGGTCAGTGTGCGAGTCAGTGTGCGGGTTAGTGTGCGAGTCAGTGTGTGAGTCAGTGTGCGAGTCTGTGTGTGAGTCAGTGTGCGGGTCAGTGTGCGAGTCTGTGTGTGGGTCATTGTGTGAATCAGTGTGTGGGTCAGTTTGCAGGTCAGTGTGCAGGTCAGTCTGCGGGTCAGTGTGTGGGTCAGTGTGTGGGTCAGTGTGTGAGTCAGTGTGCGGGTCAGTGTGTGAGTCAGTGTGCTGGTCAGTGTGTTAATCAGTGTGCGGGTCAGTGTGTGGGTCAGTGTGTGGGTCAGTGTGTGAGTCAGTGTGTGGGTCAGTGTGTGGATCAGTGTGCTGGTCAGTGTGTGAGTCAGTGTGTGGGTCAGTGTGTGGTCAGTTTGCAAGTCAGTGTGTGATTCAGTGTGTGGGTCAGTGTGTGAGTCAGTGTGCGAGTCAGTGTGTGAATCAGTGTGCGGGTCAGTGTGTGAGTCAGTGTGTTAATCAGAGTGTGAGTCAGTGTGTGAGTCAGTGTGCGGGTCAGTGTGTGAGTCAGTGTGTGAGTCAGTGTGTGCGTCAGTGTGTGAGTCAGTGTGCGGGTCAGTATGTGAGTCAGAGTGCCGGTCAGTGTGTGGGTCAGTGTGTGGGTCAGTGTGTGAGTCAGTGTGTGGGTCAGCATGTGCGTCACTGTGTGGGTCAGTGTGTGAGTCAGTGTGCGAGTCAGTGTGCGAGTCAGTGTGTGTGTCAGTGTGTGAGTCTGTGTGCGGGTCAGTGTGCGGGTCAGTGTGTGGGTCAGTGTGTGGGCCAGTGTGTGGGTCAGTGTGCGGGTCAGTGTGTGAGTCAGTGTGTGAGTCAGTGTGTGAGTTAGTGTGTGGTTCAGTGTGCGGGTCAGTGTGCGGGTCAGTGTGCGTGTCAGTGTGCGTGTCAGTGTGCGAGTCAGTGTGCGAGTCAGTGTGTGGGTCATTGTATGGGTCAGTGTGCCGGTCAGTGTGTGGGTTAGTGTGTGAGTCAGTGTGTGAGTCAGTGAGTGAGTCAGTGTGTGAGTCAATGTGTGGGTCAGTGTGCGGGTTAGTGTGTGAGTCAGTGTTTGAGTCAGTGTGTGAGTCAGTGTGTGGGTCAGTGTGTGAGTCAGTATGTGAGTCAGTGTGTGTGTCAGTGTGTGAGTCAGTATGTGGGTCATTGTGTGAGTCAGTGTGTGAGTCAGTGTGTGAGTCAATGTGTGGGTCAGTGTGTGAGTCAGTGTGTGGGTCAGTGTGTGGGTCAGTATGTGCATCAGTGTGCGGGTCAGTGTGTGGGTCAGTTTGTCGATCAGTGTGCTGGTCAGTGTTTGAGTCAGTGTGTGGGTCAGTGTGTGAGTCAGTTTGTGAGTCAGTGTGTGAGTCAGTGTGTGCGTCAGTGTGTGGGTCAGTGTGCGGTTCAGTGTGTGGGTCAGTGTGTGGGTCAGTGTGTGGGTTAACGTGTGAGTCAGCATGTGGGTCAATGTGCGTGTCAGTGTGCGGGTCAGTCTGTGGGTCAGTGTATGAGTCAGTGTGTGAGTCAGTGTGCGGGTAAGTGTGTTGGTCAGTGTGTGAGTCAGTGTGCGAGTCATTGTATGAGTCAGTGTGTGGGGTAGTGTGTGGGTCAGTGTGCGAATCAGTGTGTGAGTCAGAGTGTGGCTCAGTGTGTGAGTCAGTGTGTGGGTCAGTTTCTAATCAGTGTGTGGGTCAGTGTGTGAGTCAGTGTGTGGGTCAGTGTGCGGGTCAGTGTGCGAATCAGTGTGTGAGTCAGTGTGTGAGTCAGTGTGTGGGTCAGTGTGTGGGTCAGTGTGTGAGTCAGTGTGCTGGTCAGTGTGCAGGTCAGTGTGTGAGTCAGTGTGCGGGTCAGTGTGCGAGTCAGTGTGCGAGTCAGTGTGCGGGTCAGTGTGTGAGTCAGTGTGTGATTCAGTGTGTGGGTCAGTGTGTGGTCAGTGTGCGGATCAGTGTGTGAGTCAGTGTGCGGCTCAGTGTGCGGGTCACTGTGCGAGTCAGTGTGTGAGTCAGTGTGTGGGTCAGTGTGTGAGTCGGTGTGCGGGTCAGTGTGCGGGTCAGTGTGTGAGTCAGTGTGTGGGTCAGTGTGTGAGTCAGTGTGTGAGTCAGTGTGCTGGTCAGTGTGTGGGTCAGTGTGTGAGTCAGTGTGTGAGTCAGTGTGTGAGTCAGTGTGCGGGTCAGTGTGCGAGTCAGTGTGTGAGTCTGTGTGTGAATCAGTGTGCGGGTCAGTATGTGAATCAGTGTGTGAGTCAGTGTGTGAGTCAGTGTGCGGGTCAGTGTGTGAGTCAGTGTGTGAGTCAGTGTGTGGGTCAGTGTGTGGGTCAGTGTGTGCGTCAGTGTGTGAGTCAGTGTGTGAGTCAGTGTGTGAGTCAATGTGTGAGTCAGTGTGTGAGTCAGTGTGTGGTTCAGTGTGTGGGTCATTTTGTGAGTCAGTGTGTGAGTCAGTGTGTGGGTCAGTGTGCAGGTCAGTGTGTGAGTCAGTGTGTGAGTCACTGTGTGAGTCAGTGTGCACGTCAGTGTGCACTTCAGTGTGTGACTCATTGTGTGAGTCAGTGTGTGAGTCTATGTGTGAGTCAGTGTGTGAGTCAGTGCGTGGGTTAGTGTGTGGGTCAGTGTGTGAGTCAGTGTGTGGGTCAGTGTGCGGGTCAGTGTGTGGGTCAGTGCCTGAGTCAGTGTGTGGGTAAGTGTGCGGGTCAGTGTGTGGGTCAGTGTGCGGATCAGTGTGCGGGTCAGTGTGCGGGTCAGTGTGTGAATCAGTGTGTTGGTCAGTGTGCGGGTCAGTGTGTGAGTCATTGTGCAGGTCAGTGTGCGTGTCAGTGTGTGAATCAATTTGTGTGTCAGTGTGTGAGTCAGTGTGTGAGTCAGTTTGCGGGTCAGTGAGAGAGTCAGTGTTTGGGTCAGTGCGTTGGTCAGTGTTTGGGTCAGTGTGTGGGTCAGTGTGTCAGTCAGTGTGTCAGTCAGTGTGCGGGTCAGTTTGTGAGTCAGTATGCGAGTCAGTGTGTGTGTCAGTGTGTGTTTCAGTGTGCCGGTCAGTGTGTGAGTCAGTGTGCGAGTCAGTGTGTGAGTCAGTGTGTGAGTCAATGTCTGAGTCAGTGTGCGGGTCAGTGTGTGAGTCAGTGTGCGGGTCAGTGTGTGAGTCAGTGTGCTGGTCAGTGTGCAGGTCAGTGTGTGAGTCAGTGTGCGGGTCAGTGTGCGAGTCAGTGTGCGAGTCAGTGTGCGGGTCAGTGTGTGAGTCAGTGTGTGAGTCAGTGTGTGGGTCAGTGTGCGGTCAGTGTGCGGAACAGTGTGTGAGTCAGTGTGCGGGTCAGTGTGCGGGTCAGTGTGCGAGTTAGTGTGTGAGTCAGTGTGTGAGTCAGTGTGCTGGTCAGTGTGTGGGTCAGTGTGTGAGTCAGTGTGCGGTTCAGTGTTTGGGTCTGTGTGGTGTCAGTGTGTGAGTCAGTGTGTGAGTCAGTGTCTGAGTCAGTGTGTGGGGTAGTGTGTGGGTCAGTGTGCGGATCAGTGTGTGAGTCAGTGTGTGGGTCAGTGTGTGAGTCAGTGTGTGGGTCAGTGTCTGAATCAGTGTGTGGGTCAGTTTGTGACTCAGTGTGTGGGTCAGTGTGCGGGTCAGTGTGTGAATCAGTGTGTGAGTCAGTGTGTGAGTCAGTGTATGTGTCAGTGTGTGGGTCAATGTGTGAGTCAGTGTGCTGGTCAGTCTGCAGGTCAGTGTGTGAGTCAGTGTGCGGGTCAGTGTGCGAGTCAGAGTGCGAGTCAGTGTGCGGTTCAGTGTGTGAGTCAGTGTGTGAGTCAGTGTGTGAGTCAGTGTGTGGGTCAGTGTGCGGTCAGTGTGCGGATCAGTGTGTGAGTCAGTGTGCGGGTCAGTGTGCGGGTCAGTGTGCGGGTCAGTGTGCGAGTCAGTGTGTGAGTCAGTGTGTGAGTCAGTGTGTGGGTCAGTGTGTGGGTCAGTGTGTGAGTCAGTGTGTGAGTCAGTGTGCGTGTCAGTGTGTGAGTCAGTGTGTGAGTCAGTGTGTGAATCAGTGTGCGGGTCAGTATGTGAGTCAGTGTGTGAGTCAGTGTGTGAATCAGTGTGCGGGTCAGTATGTGAATCAGTGTGTGAGTCAGTCTGTGAGTCAGTGTGCGGGTCAGAGTGTGAGTCAGTGTGTGAGTCAGTGTGTGGGTCAGTGTGTGTGTCAGTGTGTGAGTCAGTGTGTGAGTCAGTGTGTGAGTCAGTGTGTGAGTCCGTGTGTGGGTCAGTGTGTGGGTCAGTGTGTGAGTCAGTGTGTGAGTCAGTGTGTGGGTCAGTGTGCGGGTCAGTGTGTGAGTCAGTGTGTGATTCAGTGTGTGAGTCAGTGTGCACGTCAGTGTGCACTTCAGTGTGTGAGTCATTGTGTGAGTCAGTGTGTGAGTCAATGTGTGAGTCAGTGTGTGAGTCAGTGTGTGGGTCAGTGTGTGGGTCAGTGTGTGAGTCAGTGTGTGGGTCAGTGTGCGGGTCAGTGTGTGGGTGTGTGCCTGAGTCAGTGTGTGGGTAAGTGTGCGGGTCAGTGTGTGGGTCAGTGTGCGGATCAGTGTGCGGGTCAGTGTGCGGGTCAGTGTGTGAATCAGTGTGTTGGTCAGTGTGCGGGTCAGTGTGTGGGTCAGTGTGCGGGTCAGTGAGCGGGTCAGTGTGCGGGTCAGTGTGTGACTCAGTGTGCGGGTCAGTGTGTGGATCAGTGTGTAGGTCAGTGTGTGAGTCAGTGTGTGGATCAGTGTGTGAGTCAGTAAGTGGGTCAGTGTATGAGTCAGTGTGTGAGTCAGTGTGTGAGTCAGTGTGTGGGTCAGTGTGTGAGTCAGTGTGTTGGTCAGTGTGTGGGTCAGTATGTGGGTCAGTGTGCGGGTCAGTGTGTGGGTCAGTTTGTCGATCAGTGTGCTGGTCAGTGTTTAAGTCAGTGTGTGGGTCAGTGTGTGGGTCAGTTTGTGAGTCAGTGTGTGAGTCAGTGTGTGCGTCAGTGTGTGAGTCAGTGTGGGAGTCAGTGTGTGGGTCAGTGTGTGAATCAGTGTGTGAATCAGTGTGTGAGTCAGTGTGTGAGTCAGGGTATGAGTCATTGTGTGTGTGTCAGTGTGGTAGACAGTGTGGGAGTCAGTTTGTGGGTCAGTGTGTGAATCAGTGTGTGAATCAGTGTGTGAGTCAGTGTGCGAGTCAGTGTGCAGGTCAGTGTGCGGGTCAGTGTGTGAGTCAGTATGTAAGTCAGTGTGTGGGTCAGCGTGCGGTCAGTGTGCGGATCAGTGTGTGAGTCAGTCTGCGGGTCAGTGTGCAGGTCAGTGTGTGAGTCAGTGTGCGGGTTAGTGTGCGGGTCAGTGTGCGAGTCAGTGTGCGAGTCAGTTTGCGGGTCAGTGTGTGGGTTAGTGTGTTGGTCTGTGTGTGAGTCAGTGTGTGAGTCAGTGTGTGGGTCAGTGTGTGAGTCAGTGTGTGGGTCAGTGTGTGAGTCAGTGTGTGGGTCAGTGTGTGAGTCAGTGTGTGGGTCAGTATGTGGGTCAGTGTGCGGGTCAGTGTGTGGGTCAGTGTGTGGGTCAGTATGTCGATCAGTGTGCTGGTCAGTGTGTGAGTCAGTGTGTGGGTCAGTGTGTGAGTCAGTGTGTGAGTCAGTGTGCGGGTCAGTGTGCGGGTCAGTGTGCGGGTCAGTGTGCGAGTCAGTGTGTGAGTCAGTGTGTGAGTCAGTGTGTGGGTCAGTGTGTGGGTCAGTGTGTGAGTCAGTGTGTGAGTCAGTGTGTGAGTCAGTGTGCGGGTCAGTGTGTGAGTCAGTGTGTGAGTCAGTGTGTGAATCAGTGTGCGGGTCAGTATGTGAGTCAGTGTGTGAGTCAGTGTGTGAATCAGTGTGCGGGTCAGTATGTGAATCAGTGTGTGAGTTAGTGTGTGAGTCAGTGTTTGAGTCAGTGTGTGGGTCAGTGTGTGAGTCAGTGTGTGGGTCAGTGTGTGAGTCAGTGTGTGGGTCAGTATGTGAGTCAGAGTGCGGGTCAGTGTGTGGGTCAGTGTGTGGGTCAGTATGTCGATCAGTGTGCTGGTCAGTGTGTGAATCAGTGTGTGGGTCAGTGTGTGAGTCAGTGTGTGAGTCAGTGTGTGAGTCAGTGTGTGGGTCAGTGTGTGCGTCAGAGTGTGTCTCAACGTGTGAGTCAGCATGTGGGTCAGTGTGCGGGTCAGTGTGCGGGTCACTCTGTGGTTCAGTGTATGAGTCAGTGTGTGAGTAATTGTGCGGGTCAGTGTGTGTGTCAGTGTATGAGTCAGTGTGCGTGTCAGTGTGCGAATCAGTTTGTGAGTCAGTGTGCGGGTCAGTGTGTGGATCAGCGTGTGAGTCAGTGTGTGAGTCAGTGTGTGAGTCAGTGTGTGGGTCAGTGTGCGGGTTAGGGAGCGAGTCAGTGTGTGGGTCAGTGTGTGAGTCAGTGTGCGGGTCAGTGTGTGAGTCAGTGTGTGAGTCAGTGTGCTGGTCAGTGTTCGGGTCAGTGTGTGAGTTAGTGTGTGGGTCCGTGTGTGGGTCAGTGTGTGAGTCAGTGTGCGGGTCAGTGTGTGAGTCAGTGTGTGGGTCAGTGTGCGGGTCAGTGTGCGGGTTAGTGTGCGAGTCACTGTGTGAGTCAGTGCGCGAGTCTGTGTGTGAGTCAGTGTGCGGGTCAGTGTGCGAGTCTGTGTGTGGGTCATTGTGTGAATCAGTGTGTGAATTAGTGTGTGGGTCAGTGTGCGGGTCAGTGTGCAGGTCAGTGTGCGGGTCAGAGTGTGGGTCAGTGTGTGAGTCAGTGTGCGGGTCAGTGTGTGGATCAGTGTGCTGGTCAGTGTGTGAGTCAGTGTGTGGGTCAGTGTGTGGTCAGTTTGCAAGTCAGTGTGTGATTCAGTGTGTGGGTCAGTGTGAGAGTCAGTGTGTGAGTCAGTGTGCGAGTCAGTGTGTGAATCAGTGTGCGGGTCAGTGTGTGAGTCAGTGTGTTAATCAGTGTGTGAGTCAGTGTGCGAGTCAGTGTGCGGGTCAGTGTGTGAGTCAGTGTGTGGGTCAGTGTGTGAGTCTGTGTGCGGGTCTGTGTGTGAGTCAGTGTGTGAGTCAGTGTGCTGGTCAGTATGTGAGTCAGAGTGCCGGTCAGTGTGTGGGTCAGTGTGTGGGTCAGTGTGTGAGTCAGTGTGTGGGTCAGTGTGTGGGTCAGTGTGTGAGTCAGTGTGTGGGTCAGCATGTGGGTCAGCGTGTGGGTCAGTGTGTGAGTCAATGTGCGAGTCAGTGTGTGTGTCAGTGTGTGAGTCAGTGTTGCGGGAGTGTGCGGGTCAGTGTGTGGGTCAGTGTGCGGGTCAGTGTGCGAGTCAGTGTGTGAGTCAGTGTGTGAGTCAGTGTGTGGGTCAGTGTGTGGGTCAGTGTGTGAGTCAGTGTGTGAGTCAGTGTGCGGGTCAGTGTGTGAGTCAGTGTGTGAGTCAGTGTGTGAATCAGTGTGCGGGTCAGTATGTGAGTCAGTGTGTGAGTCAGTGTGTGAATCAGTGTGCGGGTCAGTACGTGAATCAGTGTGTGAGTCAGTGTGTGAGTCAGTGTGCGGGTCAGTGTGTGAGTCAGTGTGTGAGTCAGTGTGTGAGTCAGTGTGTGGGTCAGTGTGTGGGTCAGTGTGTGTGTCAGTGTGTGAGTCAGTGTGTGAGTCAGTGTGTGAGTCAGTGTGTGAGTCCGTGTGTGGGTCAGTGTGTGGGTCAGTGTGTGAGTCAGTGTGTGAGTCAGTGTGTGGGTCAGTGTGCGGGTCAGTCTGTGAGTCAGTGTGTGATTCAGTGTGTGAGTCAGTGTGCACGTCAGTGTGCACTTCAGTGTGTGAGTCATTGTGTGAGTCAGTGTGTGAGTCAATGTGTGAGTCAGTGTGTGAGTCAGTGTGTGGGTCAGTGTGTGGGTCAGTGTGTGAGTCAGTGTGTGGGTCAGTGTGCGGGTCAGTGTGTGGCTGTGTGCCTGAGTCAGTGTGTGGGTAAGTGTGCGGGTCAGTGTGTGGGTCAGTGTGCGGATCAGTGTGCGGGTCAGTGTGCGGGTCAGTGTGTGAATCAGTGTGTTGGTCAGTGTGCGGGTCAGTGTGTGGGTCAGTGTGCGGGTCAGTGAGCGGGTCAGTGTGCGGGTCAGTGTGTGACTCAGTGTGCGGGTCAGTGTGTGGATCAGTGTGTAGGTCAGTGTGTGAGTCAGTGTGTGGATCAGTGTGTGAGTCAGTAAGTGGGTCAGTGTGTGAGTCAGTGTGTGAGTCAGTGTGTGAGTCAGTGTGTGGGTCAGTGTGTGAGTCAGTGTGTTGGTCAGTGTGTGGGTCAGTATGTGGGTCAGTGTGCGGGTCAGTGTGTGGGTCAGTTTGTCGATCAGTGTGCTGGTCAGTGTTTAAGTCAGTGTGTGGGTCAGTGTGTGGGTCAGTTTGTGAGTCAGTGTGTGAGTCAGTGTGTGCGTCAGTGTGTGAGTCAGTGTGGGAGTCAGTGTGTGGGTCAGTGTGTGAATCAGTGTGTGAATCAGTGTGTGAGTCAGTGTGTGAGTCAGGGTATGAGTCATTGTGTGTGTGTCAGTGTGGTAGACAGTGTGGGAGTCAGTTTGTGGGTCAGTGTGTGAATCAGTGTGTGAATCAGTGTGTGAGTCAGTGTGCGAGTCAGTGTGCAGGTCAGTGTGCGGGTCAGTGTGTGAGTCAGTATGTAAGTCAGTGTGTGGGTCAGCGTGCGGTCAGTGTGCGGATCAGTGTGTGAGTCAGTCTGCGGGTCAGTGTGCAGGTCAGTGTGTGAGTCAGTGTGCGGGTTAGTGTGCGGGTCAGTGTGCGAGTCAGTGTGCGAGTCAGTTTGCGGGTCAGTGTGTGGGTTAGTGTGTTGGTCTGTGTGTGAGTCAGTGTGTGAGTCAGTGTGTGGGTCAGTGTGTGAGTCAGTGTGTGGGTCAGTGTGTGAGTCAGTGTGTGGGTCAGTGTGTGAGTCAGTGTGTGGGTCAGTATGTGGGTCAGTGTGCGGGTCAGTGTGTGGGTCAGTGTGTGGGTCAGTATGTCGATCAGTGTGCTGGTCAGTGTGTGAGTCAGTGTGTGGGTCAGTGTGTGAGTCAGTGTGTGAGTCAGTGTGCGGGTCAGTGTGCGGGTCAGTGTGCGGGTCAGTGTGCGAGTCAGTGTGTGAGTCAGTGTGTGAGTCAGTGTGTGGGTCAGTGTGTGGGTCAGTGTGTGAGTCAGTGTGTGAGTCAGTGTGTGAGTCAGTGTGCGGGTCAGTGTGTGAGTCAGTGTGTGAGTCAGTGTGTGAATCAGTGTGCGGGTCAGTATGTGAGTCAGTGTGTGAGTCAGTGTGTGAATCAGTGTGCGGGTCAGTATGTGAATCAGTGTGTGAGTTAGTGTGTGAGTCAGTGTTTGAGTCAGTGTGTGGGTCAGTGTGTGAGTCAGTGTGTGGGTCAGTGTGTGAGTCAGTGTGTGGGTCAGTATGTGAGTCAGAGTGCGGGTCAGTGTGTGGGTCAGTGTGTGGGTCAGTATGTCGATCAGTGTGCTGGTCAGTGTGTGAATCAGTGTGTGGGTCAGTGTGTGAGTCAGTGTGTGAGTCAGTGTGTGAGTCAGTGTGTGGGTCAGTGTGTGCGTCAGAGTGTGTCTCAACGTGTGAGTCAGCATGTGGGTCAGTGTGCGGGTCAGTGTGCGGGTCACTCTGTGGTTCAGTGTATGAGTCAGTGTGTGAGTAATTGTGCGGGTCAGTGTGTGTGTCAGTGTATGAGTCAGTGTGCGTGTCAGTGTGCGAATCAGTTTGTGAGTCAGTGTGCGGGTCAGTGTGTGGATCAGCGTGTGAGTCAGTGTGTGAGTCAGTGTGTGAGTCAGTGTGTGGGTCAGTGTGCGGGTTAGGGAGCGAGTCAGTGTGTGGGTCAGTGTGTGAGTCAGTGTGCGGGTCAGTGTGTGAGTCAGTGTGTGAGTCAGTGTGCTGGTCAGTGTTCGGGTCAGTGTGTGAGTTAGTGTGTGGGTCCGTGTGTGGGTCAGTGTGTGAGTCAGTGTGCGGGTCAGTGTGTGAGTCAGTGTGTGGGTCAGTGTGCGGGTCAGTGTGCGGGTTAGTGTGCGAGTCACTGTGTGAGTCAGTGCGCGAGTCTGTGTGTGAGTCAGTGTGCGGGTCAGTGTGCGAGTCTGTGTGTGGGTCATTGTGTGAATCAGTGTGTGAATTAGTGTGTGGGTCAGTGTGCGGGTCAGTGTGCAGGTCAGTGTGCGGGTCAGAGTGTGGGTCAGTGTGTGAGTCAGTGTGCGGGTCAGTGTGTGGATCAGTGTGCTGGTCAGTGTGTGAGTCAGTGTGTGGGTCAGTGTGTGGTCAGTTTGCAAGTCAGTGTGTGATTCAGTGTGTGGGTCAGTGTGAGAGTCAGTGTGTGAGTCAGTGTGCGAGTCAGTGTGTGAATCAGTGTGCGGGTCAGTGTGTGAGTCAGTGTGTTAATCAGTGTGTGAGTCAGTGTGCGAGTCAGTGTGCGGGTCAGTGTGTGAGTCAGTGTGTGGGTCAGTGTGTGAGTCTGTGTGCGGGTCTGTGTGTGAGTCAGTGTGTGAGTCAGTGTGCGGGTCAGTATGTGAGTCAGAGTGCCGGTCAGTGTGTGGGTCAGTGTGTGGGTCAGTGTGTGAGTCAGTGTGTGGGTCAGTGTGTGGGTCAGTGTGTGAGTCAGTGTGTGGGTCAGCATGTGGGTCAGCGTGTGGGTCAGTGTGTGAGTCAATGTGCGAGTCAGTGTGTGTGTCAGTGTGTGAGTCAGTGTTGCGGGAGTGTGCGGGTCAGTGTGTGGGTCAGTGTGCGGGTCAGTGTGCGAGTCAGTGTGTGAGTCAGTGTGTGAGTCAGTGTGTGGGTCAGTGTGTGGGTCAGTGTGTGAGTCAGTGTGTGAGTCAGTGTGTGAGTCAGTGTGCGGGTCAGTGTGTGAGTCAGTGTGTGAGTCAGTGTGTGAATCAGTGTGCGGGTCAGTATGTGAGTCAGTGTGTGAGTCAGTGTGTGAATCAGTGTGCGGGTCAGTACGTGAATCAGTGTGTGAGTCAGTGTGTGAGTCAGTGTGCGGGTCAGTGTGTGAGTCAGTGTGTGAGTCAGTGTGTGAGTCAGTGTGTGGGTCAGTGTGTGAGTCAGTGTTTGAGTCAGTGTGTGAGTCAGTGTGTGAGTCAATGTGTGAGTCAGTGTGTGAGTCAGTGTGTGGGTCAGTGTGTGGGTCAGTGTGTGAGTCAGTGTGTGAGTCAGTGTGTGGGTCAGTGTGCGGGTCAGTGTGTGAGTCAGTGTGTGATTCAGTGTGTGAGTTAGTGTGCACGTCAGTGTGCACTTCAGTGTGTGAGTCATTGTGTGAGTCAGTGTGTGAGTCAATGTGTGAGTCAGTGTGTGAGTCAGTGTGTGGGTCAGTGTGTGGGTCAGTGTGTGAGTCAGTGTGTGGGTTAGTGTGTGGATCAGTGTGTGAGTCAGTGAGTGAGTCAGTGTGTGAGTCAGTGTGGGGTCAGTGTGTGAGTCAGTGTGTGAAACAGTGTGTGAGTCAGTGTGCTGGTCAGTGTGTGAGTTAGTGTGTGAGTCAGTGTGCGGGTCAGTGTGCGGGTCAGTGTGTGAATCAGTGTGTGAGTCAGTGTGCGGGTCAGTGTGTGGGTCAGTGTGTGAATCAGTGTGTGGGTCAGTGTGCGGGTCAGTGTGCGAGTCAGTGTGCGGGTCAGTGTGCGAGTCAGTGTGTGAGTCAGTGTGTGAGTCAGTGTGTGAGTCAGTGTATGAGTCAGTGTGGGAGTCAGTGTGTGGGTCAGTGTGTGAATCAGTGTGTGAATCAGTGTCTGATTCAGTGTGTGAGTCAGGGTGTGAGTCAGTGTGTGAGTCAGTGTGGGAGACAGTGTGCGAGTCAGTGTGTGGGTCAGTGTGTGAATCAGTGTGTGAATCAGTGTGTGAGTCAGTGTGTGAGTCAGTGTGAGAGACAGTGTGTGAGTCAGTGTGCGGGTCAGTGTGCGAGTAAGTGTGTGGATCAGTGTGTGAGTCAGTGTTTGAGTCAGTGTGCGGGTCAGTGTGCGGGTCAATATGCGAGTCAGTGTGTGAGTCAGTGTGAGGGTCAGTGTGCGGGTCAGTGTGCGGGTCAGTGTGCAAGTCAGTGTGCGAATCAGTGTGTGAGTCAGTGTGTGAGTCAGTGTGTGAGTCTGTGTGGGAGTCAGTATGTGTGTCAGTGTGTGAATCAGTGTGTGAATCAGTGTGTGAGTCAGTGTGTGAGTCAGGGTATGAGTCAGTGTGTGTGTCAGTGTGGGAGACAGTGTGGGAGTCAGTGTGTGGGTCAGTGTGTGAATCAGTGTGTGAATCAGTGTGTGAGTCAGTGTGCGAGTCAGTGTGCAGGTCAGTGTGCGGGTCAGTGTGTGAGTCAGTATGTAAGTCAGTGTGTGGGTCAGTGTGCGGTCAGTGTGAGGATCAGTGTGTGAGTCAGTCTGCGGGTCAGTGTGCAGGTCAGTGTGTGAGTCAGTGTGCGGGTTATTTTGCGAGTCAGTGTGCGAGTCAGTGTGCGAGTCAGTTTGCGGGTCAGTGTGTGGGTTAGTGTGTTGGTCAGTGTGTGAGTCAGTGTGTGAGTCAGTGTGTGGGTCAGAGTGTGAGTCAGTGTGTGAGTCAGTGTGTGGGTCAGTGTGTGAGTCAGTGTGTGGGTCAGTGTGTGAGTCAGTGTGTGGGTCAGTATGTGGGTCAGTGTGCGGGTCAGTGTGTGGGTCAGTGTGTGGGTCAGTATGTCGATCAGTGTGCTGGTCAGTGTGTGAGTCAGTGTGTGGGTCAGTGTGTGAGTCAGTGTGTGAGTCAGTGTGTGAGTCAGTGTGTGGGTCAGTGTGTGCGTCAGAGTGTGTCTCAACGTGTGAGTCAGCATGTGGGTCAGTGTGCGGGTCAGTGTGCGGGTCACTCTGTGGTTCAGTGTATGAGTCAGTGTGTGGGTCAGTGTGTGAGTCAGTGTGTGGGTCCGTGTGTGAGTCAGTGTGCGGGTCAGTGTGTGAGTCAGTGTGTGAGTCAGTGTGCTGGTCAGTGTTCGGGTCAGTGTGTGAGTTAGTGTGTGGGTCCGTGTGTGGGTCAGTGTGTGAGTCAGTGTGTGGGTCAGTGTGTGAGTCAGTGTGTGGGTCAGTGTGCGGGTCAGTGTGCGGGTTAGTGTGCGAGTCAGTGTGTGAGTCAGTGCGCGAGTCTGTTTGTGAGTCAGTGTGCGGGTCAGTGTGCGAGTCTGTGTGTGGGTCATTGTGTGAATCAGTGTGTGATTCAGTGTGTGGGTCAGTGTGCGGGTCAGTGTGCAGGTCAGTGTGCGGGTCAGTGTGTGGGTCAGTGTGTGAGTCAGTGTTCGGGTCAGTGTGTGGATCAGTGTGCTGGTCAGTGTGTGAGTCAGTGTGTGGGTCAGTGTGTGGTCAGTTTGCCAGTCAGTGTGTGATTCAGTGTGTGGGTCAGTGTGTGAGTCAGTGTGTGAGTCAGTGTGCGAGTCAGTGTGTGAATCAGTGTGCGGGTCAGTGTGCGAGTCAGTGTGTTAATCAGTGTGTGAGTCAGTGTGCGAGTCAGTGTGCGGGTCAGTGTGTGAGTCAGTGTGTGGGTCAGTGTGTGAGTCAGTGTGTGAGTCTGTGTGCGGGTCTGTGTGTGAGTCAGTGTGTGAGTCAGTGTGCGGGTCAGTATGTGAGTCAGAGTGCCGGTCAGTGTGTGGGTCAGTGTGTGGGTCAGTGTGTGAGTCAGTGTGTGGGTCAGTGTGTGGGTCAGTGTGTGAGTCAGTGTGTGGGTCAGCATGTGGGTCAGCGTGTGGGTCAGTGTGTGAGTCAGTGTGCGAGTCAGTGTGTGTGTCAGTGTGTGAGTCAGTGTGCGGGCAGTGTGCGGGTCAGTGTGTGGGTCAGTGTGTGAGTCAGTGTGTGGGTCAGTGTGTCGGTCAGTGTGCGTGTTAGTGTGCGAGTCAGTGTGAGAGTCAGTGTGTGAGTCAGTGTGTGGGTCAGTGTTTGGGTCAGTGTGCGGGTTAGTGTGTGAGTCAGTGTATGAGTCAGTGTGTGAGTCAGTGTGTGGGTCAGTGTGTGAGTCAGTGTGTTTGTCAGTGTGTGAGTCAGTATGTGGGTCTGTGTGTGAGTCAGTGTGTGAGTCAGTGTGTGAGTCAGTGTGTGGGTCAGTGTGTGAGTCAGTGTGTGGGTCAGTGTGTGGGTCAGTATGTGGGTCAGTGTGCGGGTCAGTGTGTGGGTCAGTTTGTCGATCAGTGTGCTGGTCTGTGTTTGAGTCAGTGTGTGGGTCAGTGTGTGGGTCAGTTTGTGAGTCAGTGTGTGAGTCAGTGTGTGCGTCAGTGTGTGAGTCAGTGTGGCAGCCAGTTTGTGGGTCAGTGTGTGAATCAGTGTGTGAATCAGTGTGTGAGTCAGTGTGTGAGTCAGGGTATGAGTCAGTGTGTGTGTCAGTGTGGGAGACAGTGTGGGAGTCAGTGTGTGGGTCAGTGTGTGAATCAGTGTGTGAATCAGTGTGTGAGTCAGTGTGCGGGTCAGTGTGCAGGTCAGTGTGCGGGTCAGTGTGTGAATCAGTATGTAAGTCAGTGTGTGGGTCAGTGTGCGGTCAGTGTGCGGATCAGTGTGTGAGTCAGTCTGCGGGTCAGTGTGCAGGTCAGTGTGTGAGTCAGTGTGCGGGTTAGTGTGCGGTCAGTGTGCGAGTCAGTGTGCGAGTCAGTTTGCGGGTCAGTGTGTGGGTTAGTGTGTTGGTCAGTGTGTGAGTCAGTGTGTGAGTCAGTGTGTGGGTCAGTGTGTGAGTCAGTGTGCGGGTCAGTGTGTGAGTCAGTGTGTGGGTCAGTGTGTGAGTCAGTGTGTGGGTCAGTATGTGGGTCAGTGTGCGGGTCAGTGTGTGGGTCAGTGTGTGGGTCAGTATCTCGATCAGTGTGCTGGTCAGTGTGTGATCAGTGTGTGGGTCAGTGTGTGGGTCAGTGTGTGCGTCAGTGTGTGTCTCAACGTGTGAGTCAGCATGTGGGTCAGTGTGCGGGTCAGTGTGCGGGTCACTCTGTGGTTCAGTGTATGAGTCAGTGTGTGAGTAATTGTGCGGGTCAGTGTGTCGGTCAGTGTATGAGTTTGTGTGCGTGTCAGTGTGCGAATCAGTTTGTGAGTCAGTGTGCGGGTCAGTGTGTGGATCAGCGTGTGAGTCAGTGTGTGAGTCAGTGTGTGAGTCAGTGTGTGGGTCAGTGTGCGGGTTAGGGAGCGAGTCAGTGTGTGGGTCAGTGTGTGAGTCAGTGTGCGTGTCAGTGTGTGAGTCAGTGTGTGAGTCAGTGTGCTGGTCAGTGTTCGGGTCAGTGTGTGAGTTAGTGTGTGGGTCCGTGTGTGGGTCAGTGTGTGAGTCAGTGTGTGGGTCAGTGTGTGAGACAGTGTGTGGGTCAGTGTGCGGGTCAGTGTGCGGGTTAGTGTGCGAGTCAGTGTGTGAGTCAGTGCGCGAGTCTGTGTGTGAGTCAGTGTGCGGGTCAGTGTGCGAGTCTGTGTGTGGGTCATTGTGTGAATCAGTGTGTGAATCAGTGTGTGGGTCAGTGTGCGGGTCAGTGTGCAGGTCAGTGTGCGGGTCAGTGTGTGGGTCAGTGTGCGGGTCAGTGTGTGGGTCAGTGTGTGAGTCAGTGTGCGGGTCAGTGTGCGTGTCAGTGTGCGTGTCAGTGTGCGAGTCAGTGTGCGGGTCAGTGTGCGTGTCAGTGTGCGTGTCAGTGTGCGAGTCAGTGTGTGGGTCATTGTGTGGGTCAGTGTGCTGGTCAGTGTGTGGGTTAGTGTGTGAGTCAGTGTGTGAGTCAGTGTGTGAGTCAGTGTGTGAGTCTGTGTTTGGGTCAGTGTGCGGGTTAGTGTGTGAGTCAGTGTATGAGTCAGTGTGTGAGTCAGTGTGTGGGTCAGTGTGTGAGTCAGTGTGTGTGTCAGTGTGTGAGTCAGTAAGTGGGTCAGTGTGTGAGTCAGTGTGTGAGTCAGTGTGTGAGTCAGTGTGTGGGTCAGTGTGTGAGTCAGTGTGTTGGTCAGTGTGCGGGTCAGTGTGTGGGTCAGTTTGTCGATCAGTGTGCTGGTCAGTGTTTAAGTCAGTGTGTGGGTCAGTGTGTGGGTCAGTTTGTGAGTCAGTGTGTGAGTCAGTGTGTGCGTCAGTGTGTGAGTCAGTGTGGGAGTCAGTGTGTGGGTCAGTGTGTGAATCAGTGTGTGAATCAGTGTGTGAGTCAGTGTGTGAGTCAGGGTATGAGTCAGTGTGTGTGTCAGTGTGGTAGACAGTGTGGGAGTCAGTGTGTGGGTCAGTGTGTGAATCAGTGTGTGAATCAGTGTGTGAGTCAGTGTGCGAGTCAGTGTTCAGGTCAGTGTGCGGGTCAGTGTGTGAGTCAGTATGTAAGTCAGTGTCTGGGTCAGCGTGCGGTCAGTGTGCGGATCAGTGTGTGAGTCAGTCTGCGGGTCAGTGTGCAGGTCAGTGTGTGAGTCAGTGTGCGGGTTAGTGTGTGGGTCAGTGTGCGAGTCAGTGTGCGAGTCAGTTTGCGGGTCAGTGTGTGGGTTAGTGTGTTGGTCTGTGTGTGAGTCAGTGTGTGAGTCAGTGTGTGGGTCAGTGTGTGAGTCAGTGTGTGGGTCAGTGTGTGAGTCAGTGTGTAGGTCAGTATGTGGGTCAGTGTGCGGGTCAGTGTGTGGGTCAGTGTGTGGGTCAGTATGTCGATCAGTGTGCTGGTCAGTGTGTGAGTCAGTGTGTGGGTCAGTGTGTGAGTCAATGTGTGAGTCAGTGTGTGAGTCAGTGTGTGGGTCAGTGTGTGCGTCAGAGTGTGTCTCAACGTGTGAGTCAGCATGTGGGTCAGTGTGCGGGTCACTCTGTGGTTCAGTGTATGAGTCAGTGTGTGAGTAATTGTGCGGGTCAGTGTGTGGGTCAGTGTATGAGTCAGTGTGCGTCTCAGTGTGCGAATCAGTTTGTGAGTCAGTGTGCGGGTCAGTGTGTGGATCAGCGCATGAGTCAGTGTGTGAGTCAGTGTGTGAGTCAGTGTGTGGGTCAGTTTGCGGGTCAGTGTGTGGGTCAGTGTGTGAGTCAGTGTGCGGGTCAGTGTGCGTGTCAGTGTGCGTGTCAGTGTGCGAGTCAGTGTGCGGGTCAGTGTGCGTGTCAGTGTGCGTGTCAGTGTGCGAGTCAGTGTGTGGGTCATTGTGTGGGTCAGTGTGCTGGTCAGTGTGTGGGTTAGTGTGTGAGTCAGTGTGTGAGTCAGTGTGTGAGTCAGTGTGTGAGTCTGTGTTTGGGTCAGTGTGCGGGTTAGTGTGTGAGTCAGTGTATGAGTCAGTGTGTGAGTCAGTGTGTGGGTCAGTGTGTGAGTCAGTGTGTGTGTCAGTGTGTGTGTCAGTAAGTGGGTCAGTGTGTGAGTCAGTGTGTGAGTCAGTGTGTGAGTCAGTGTGTGGGTCAGTGTGTGAGTCAGTGTGTTGGTCAGTGTGCGGGTCAGTGTGTGGGTCAGTTTGTCGATCAGTGTGCTGGTCAGTGTTTAAGTCAGTGTGTGGGTCACTGTGTGGGTCAGTTTGTGAGTCAGTGTGTGAGTCAGTGTGTGCGTCAGTGTGTGAGTCAGTGTGGGAGTCAGTGTGTGGGTCAGTGTGTGAATCAGTGTGTGAATCAGTGTGTGAGTCAGTGTGTGAGTCAGGGTATGAGTCAGTGTGTGTGTCAGTGTGGTAGACAGTGTGGGAGTCAGTGTGTGGGTCAGTGTGTGAATCAGTGTGTGAATCAGTGTGTGAGTCAGTGTGCGAGTTAGTGTGCAGGTCAGTGTGCGGGTCAGTGTGTGAGTCAGTATGTAAGTCAGTGTGTGGGTCAGCGTGCGGTCAGTGTGCGGATCAGTGTGTGAGTCAGTCTGCGGGTCAGTGTGCAGGTCAGTGTGTGAGTCAGTGTGCGGGTTAGTGTGCGGGTCAGTGTGCGAGTCAGTGTGCGAGTCAGTTTGCGGGTCAGTGTGTGGGTTAGTGTGTTGGTCTGTGTGTGAGTCAGTGTGTGAGTCAGTGTGTGGGTCAGTGTGTGAGTCAGTGTGTGGGTCAGTGTGTGAGTCAGTGTGTGGGTCAGTATGTGGGTCAGTGTGCGGGTCAGTGTGTGGGTCAGTGTGTGGGTCAGTATGTCGATCAGTGTGCTGGTCAGTGTGTGAGTCAGTGTGTGGGTCAGTGTGTGAGTCAGTGTGTGAGTCAGTGTGTGAGTCAGTGTGTGGGTCAGTGTGTGCGTCAGAGTGTGTCTCAACGTGTGAGTCAGCATGTGGATCAGTGTGCGGGTCACTCTGTGGTTCAGTGTATGAGTCAGTGTGTGAGTAATTGTGCGGGTCAGTGTGTGGGTCATTGTATGAGTCAGTGTGCGTGTCAGTGTGCGAATCAGTTTGTGAGTCAGTGTGCGGGTCAGTGTGTGGATCAGCGCATGAGTCAGTGTGTGAGTCAGTGTGTGAGTCAGTGTGTGGGTCAGTGTGCGGGTTAGGGAGCGAGTCAGTGTGTGGGTCAGTGTGTGAGTCAGTGTGCGGGTCAGTGTGTGAGTCAGTGTGTGAGTCAGTGTGCTGGTCAGTGTTCGGGTCAGTGTGTGAGTTAGTGTGTGGTTCCGTGTGTGGGTCAGTGTGTGAGTCAGTGTTTGGGTCAGTGTGTGAGTCAGTGTGCGGGTTAGTGTGCGAGTCAGTGTGTGAGTCAGTGCACGAGTCTGTGTGTGAGTCAGTGTGCGGGTCAGTGTGCGAGTCTGTGTGTGGGTCATTCTGTGAATCAGTGTGTGAATCAGTGTGTGGGTCAGTGTGCGGGTCAGTGTGCAGGTCAGTGTGCGGGTCAGTGTGCGGGTCAGTGTGTGAGTCAGTGTGCTGGTCAGTGTGCGTGTCAGTGTGTGAGTCAGTGTGTGGTCAGTTTGCAAGTCAGTGTGTGATTCAGTGTGTGTGTCAGTGTGTGAGTCAGTGTGTGAGTCAGTGTGCGAGTCAGTGTGTGAATCAGTGTGCGGGTCAGTGTACGAGTCAGTGTGTTAATCAGTGTGTGAGTCAGTGTGCGAGTCAGTGTGCGGGTCAGTGTGTGAGTCAGTGTGTGGGTCAGTGTGTGAGTCAGTGTGTGAGTCAGTGTGCGGGTCTGTGTTTGAGTCAGTGTGTGAGTCAGTGTGCGGGTCAGTATGTTAGTCAGAGTGCCGGTCAGTGTGTGGGTCTGTGTGTGGGTCAGTGTGTGAGTCAGTGTGTGGGTCAGTGTGTGGGTCAGTGTGTGAGTCAGTGTGTGGGTCAGCATGTGGGTCAGTGTGTGGGTCAGTGTGTGGGTCAGTGTGTGAGTCAGTGTGCGAGTCAGTGTGCGAGTCAGTGTGTGTGTCAGTGTGTGGGCAGTGTGCGGGTCAGTGTGTGGGTCAGTGTGTGAGTCAGTGTGTGGGTCAGTGTGTGGGTCAGTGTGCGGGTCAGTGTGCGAGTCAGTGTGAGAGTCAGTGTGTGAGTCAGTGTGTGGGTCAGTGTGCGGGTCAGTGTGCGGGTCAGTGTGCGTGTCAGTGTGCGTGACAGTGTGTGAGTCAATGTGCGAGTCAGTGTGCGAGTCAGTGTGTGGGTCATTGTGTGGGTCAGCGTGCGGGTCAGTGTGTGGGTTAGTGTGTGAGTCAGTGTGTGAGTCAGTTTGTGAGTCAGTGTGCGAGTCTGTGTTTGGGTCAGTGTGCGGGTTAGTGTGTTAGTCAGTGTATGAGTCAGTGTGTGAGTCAGTGTGTGAGTCAGTGTGTGGGTCAGTGTGTGATTCAGTGTGTGTGTCAGTGTGTGAGTCAGTATGTGGGTCAGTGTGTGAGTCAGTGTGTGAGTCAGTGTGTGAGTCAGTGTGTGGGTCAGTGTGTGAGTCAGTGTGTGGGTCAGTGTGTGGGTCAGTATGTGGGTTAGTGTGCGGGTCAGTGTGTGGGTCAGTTTGTCGATCAGTGTGCTGGTCAGTGTTTGAGTCAGTGTGTGGGTCAGTGTGTGGGTCAGTTTGTGAGCCAGTGTGTGTGTCAGTGTGTGCGTCAGTGTGTGGGTCAGTGTGCGGGTCAGTGTGTGGGTCAGTGTGTGGGTCAGTGTGTGGGTCAACGTGTGAGTCAGCATGTGGGTCAGTGTGCGTGTCAGTGTGCGGGTCAGTCTGTGGGTCAGTGTATGAGTCAGTGTGTGAGTCAGTGTGCGGGTCAGTGTGTGGATCAGTGTGTGAGTCAGTGTGTGAGTCAGTGTGTGAGGCAGTGTTGGGTCAGTGTGTGGGTCGGTGAGAAAATCAGTGTGTGGGTCAGTGTGTGAGTCAGTGTGTGGGTCAGTGTGTGAGTCAGTGTTTGGGTCAGTGTGTGGGTCAGTGTGTGGGTCAGTGTGTCATTCAGTGTGTGAGTCAGTGTGTGAGTCATTGTGCGGGTCAGTGTGCATGTCAGTGTGTGAATCAATGTGTGGGTCAGTGTGTGAGTCAGTGTGTGAGTCAGTGTGCGTGTCAGTGTGTGAGTCAGTGTATGGGTCAGTGTGTGAGTCAGTGTGTGAGTCAGTGTGTGAGTCAGTGTGTGGGTCAGCGTGCGGGTCAGTGTGTGAGTCAGTGTGTCGGTCAGTGTGTGGGTCAACGTGTGAGTCAGCATGTGGGTCAGTGTGCGGGACATTGTGCGGGTCAGTCTGTGGGTCAGTGTATGAGTCAGTGTGTGAGTAATTGTGCGGGTCAATGTGCGGGTCAGTGTGTGAGTCAGTATGCGGGTCAGTGTGTGAGTCAGTGTGCGGGTCAGTGTGTGAGTCATTGTGCGCGTCAGTGTGTGAATCAGTTTGTGAGTCAGTGTGCAGGTCAGTGTGTGGATCAGCGTGTGAGTCAGTGTGTGAGTCAGTGTGTGAGTCAGTGTGTGGGTCAGTGTGCGGGTCAGTGAGCGAGTCAGTGTGTGGGTCAGTGTGTGAGTCAGTGTGCAGCTCAGTGTGTGAGTCAGTGTGCGGGTCAGTGTGTGGGTCAGTGTGTGTGCCAGTGTGTGAATCAATGTGTGGGTCAGTGTGTGAGTCAATTTGTGAGTCAGTGTGCGGGTCAGTGAGCGAGTCAGTGTTTGGGTCAGTGCCTGGGTCAGTGTTTGGGTCAGTGTGTGGGTCAGTGTGTGAGTCAGTGTGTCAGTCTGTGTGCGGGTCAGTGTGTGAGTCAGTGTGAGAGTCAGTGTGTGAGTCAGTGTGTGAGTCAGTGTGCGGGTCAGTTTGTGAGTCAGTGTGTGAGTCAGTGTGCGAGTCAGTGTGTGAGTCAGTGTGTGAGTCAGTGTGTGAGTCAATGTGTGAGTCAGTGTGCGGGTCAGTGTGCGAGTCAGTGTGTGATTCAGTGTGTGAGTCAGTGTGTGAGTCAGTGTGCGGGTCAGTGTGTGATTCAGTGTGTGAGTTAGTGTGTGAGTCAGTGTGTGAATCAGTGTCTGAGTCAGTGTGTGGGTCAGTGTGTGAGTCAGTTTGTGAGTCAGTGTCTGAATCAGTGTGCCGGTCAGTGTGCAGGTCAGTGTGTGAGTCAGTGTGAGGGTCAGTATGTGAGTCAGTGTGCGAGTCAGTGTGTGAGTCAGTGTGCGGGTCAGTGTATGAGTCAGTATGTGTCACTGTGTGAGTCAGTGTGTGAGTCAGTGTGTGGGTCAGTGTGTGAGTCACTTTGTGAGTCAGTGTCTGAATCAGTGTGCCGGTCAGTGTGCGGGTCAGTGTGCGGGTCAGTGTGCGAGTCAGTGTGCGAGTCAGTGTGTGAGTCAGTGTGTGAGTCAGTGTGTGGGTCAGTGTGTGAGTCAGTGTGTGAATCAGTGTCTGAGTCAGTGTGTGGGTCAGTGTGTGAGTCAGTTTGTGAGTCAGTGTCTGAATCAGTGTGCCGGTCAGTGTGTGGGTCAGTGTGTGAGTCAGTGTGAGGGTCAGTGTGTGAGTCAGTGTGCGAGTCAGTGTGTGAGTCAGTGTGCGGGTCAGTGTATGAGTCAGTATGTGTCACTGTGTGAGTCAGTGTGTGAGTCAGTGTGTGGGTCAGTGTGTGAGTCACTTTGTGAGTCAGTGTCTGAATCAGTGTGCCGGTCAGTGTGCGGGTTAGTGTGCGGGTCAGTGTGCGAGTCAGTGTGCGAGTCAGTGTGTGAGTCAGTGTGTGAGTCAGTGTGTGAGTCAGTTTGTGAGTCAGTGTGTGGGTCAGTTTGTGAGTCAGTGTCTGAATCAGTGTGCCGGTCAGTGTGTGGGTCAGTGTGCGGGTCAGTGTGTGAGTCAGTGTGTGAGTCAGTGTGCGAGTCAGTGTGCGAGTCAGTGTGCGAGTCAGTGTGCGGGTCAGTGTGTGGGTCAGTGTGTGGGTCAGTGTGTGAGTCAGTGTGTGAATCAGTGTGCGGGTCAGTGTGCGGTCAGTGTGCGAGTCTGTGTGCAGGTCAGTGTGTGAGTCAGTGTGTGAATCAGTGTGCGGGGCAGTGTGCGAGTCAGTGTGCGAGTCAGTGTGTGAGTCAGTATGTGTCACTGTGTGAGTCAGTGTGTGAGTCAGTGTGTGGGTCAGTGTGTGAGTCACTTTGTGAGTCAGTGTCTGAATCAGTGTGCCGGTCAGTGTGCGGGTCAGTGTGCGGGTCAGTGTGCGAGTCAGTGTGCGAGTCAGTGTGTGAGTCAGTGTGTGAGTCAGTGTGTGAGTCAGTGTGTGAGTCAGTGTGTGGGTCAGTTTGTGAGTCAGTGTCTGAATCAGTGTGCCGGTCAGTGTGTGGGTCAGTGTGCGGGTCAGTGTGTGAGACAGTGTGTGAGTCAGTGTGCGAGTCAGTGTGCGAGTCAGTGTGTGAGTCAGTGTGTGGGTCAGTGTGCGGGTCAGTGTGTGGGTCAGTGTGTGAGTCAGTGTGTGAATCAGTGTGCGGGTCAGAGTGCGGTCAGTGTGCGAGTCTGTGTGCAGGTCAGTGTGTGAGTCAGTGTGTGAATCAGTGTGCGGTTCAGTGTGCGGGTCAGTGTGCGAGTCTGTGTGTGAATCAGTGTGTGAGTCAGTGTGTGAGTCAGTGTGTTGGTCTGTGTGTGGATCAGTGTGTGAGTCAGTGTGTGGGTCAGTGTGCGGGTCAGTGTGTGCGTCAGTGTGTGGGTCAGTGTGTGAATCAGTGTATGAGTCAGTGTGTGAGTCAGTGTGTGGGTCAGCATGTGGATCAGTGTGTGAGTCTGTGTGTGAGTCAGTGTGCGGGTCAGTGTGCGGGTCAGTGTGCGAGTCTGTGTGTGAGTCAGTGTGTGAGTCAGTGTGTGAGTCAGTGTGTGGGTCAGTGTGTGACTCAGTGTGTGGGTCAGTGTGTGAATCAGTGTGTGAATGATTGCCTGAGTCTGTGTGCAGTTCAGTGTGCGGGTCAGTGTGCGAGTCAGTGTGTGGGTCAGCGTGTGAGTCAGTGTGTGAGTCAGTGTGTGAGTCAGTGTTTGTGTCAGTGTGTGAGTCAGTGTGTGGGTCAGTGTTTGGGTCAGTGTGTGAGTCAGTGTGTGAGTCAGTGTGTGAGTCAGTGTGCGGGTCAGTGTGCGTGTCAGTGTGTGAATCAATGTGTGGGTCAGTGTGTGAGTCAATTTGTGAGTCAGTGTGCGGGTCAGTGAGCGAGTCAGTGTTTGGGTCAGTGTGTGGGTCAGTGTTTGGGTCAGTGTGTGGGTCCGTGTGTGAGTCAGTGTGTCAGTCTCTGTGCGGGTCAGTGTGTGAGGCAGTGTGAGAGTCAGAGTGTGAGTCAGTGTGTGAGTCAGTGTGCGGGTCAGTGTGTGAGTCAGTGTGCGAGTCAGTGTGTGAGTCAGTGTGTGAGTCAGTGTGTGAGTCAGTGTGTGAGTCAGCGTGCGAGTCAGTGTGCGAGTCAGTGTGTGAGTCAGTGTGAGAGTCAGTGTGCGGGTCAGCGTGTGAGTCAGTGTGAGGGTCAGTGTGTGAGTCAGTGTGCGAGGTAGTGTGTGAGTCAGTGTGCGGGTCAGTGTATGAGTCAGTATGTGTCAGTGTGTGAGACTGTGTGTGAGTCAGTGTGTGAGTCAGTTTGTGAGTCACTTTGTGAGTCAGTGTTTGAATCAGTGTGCCGGTCAGGGTGCGGGTCAGTGTGCGGGTCAGTGTGTGAGTCAGTGTGCGAGTCAGTGTGTGAGTCAGTGTGTGAGTCAGTGTGTGGGTCAGTTTGTGAGTCAGTGTCTGAAGCAGTGTGCCGGTCAGTGTGTGGGTCAGTGTGCGGGTCAGTGTGTGAGTCAGTGTGTGAGTCAGTGTGCGAGTCAGTGTGCGAGTCAGTGTGTGAGTCAGTGTGTGGGTCAGTGTGTGAGTCAGTGTGTGAGTCAGTCTGTGAGTCAGTGTGTGGGTCAGTGTGCGGGTCAGTGCCTGGGTCAGTGTTTGGATCAGTGTGTGGGTCAGTGTGTGAGTCAGTGTGTCAGTCTGTGTGCGGGTCAGTGTGTGAGTCAGTGTGAGAGTCAGTGTGTGAGTCAGTGTGTGAGTCAGTGTGCGGGTCAGTGTGTGAGTCAGTGTGTGAGTCAGTGTGCCAGTCAGTGTGTGAGTCAGTGTGTGAGTCAGTGTGTGAGTCAGTGTGCGAGTCTGTGTGCGGCTCAGTGTGTGAGTCAGTGTGTGAATCAGTGTGCGGGTCAGTGTGCGGGTCAGTGTGCGAGTCTGTGTGTGAATCAGTGTGTGAGTCAGTGTGTGAGTCAGTGTGTTGGTCTGTGTGTGGATCAGTGTGTGAGTCAGTGTGTGGGCCAGTGTGCGGGTCATTGTGTGCGTCAGTGTGTGGGTCAGTGTGTGAATCAGTGTGTGAGTCAGTGTGTGAGTCAGTGTTTGGGTCAGCATGTGGATCAGAGTGTGGGTCAGTGTGTGAGTCAGTGTGCGGGTCAGTGTGCTTGTCAGTGTGTGGGTCAGTGTGTGGTCAGTTTGCAAGTCAGTGTGTGATTCAGTGTGTGGGTCAGTGTGTGAGTCAGTGTGTGAGTCAGTGTGCGAGTCAGTGTGTGAATCAATGTGCGGGTCAGTGTGCGAGTCAGTGTGTTAATCAGTGCGTGAGTCAGTGTGCGAGTCAGTGTGCGGGTCAGTGTGTGAGTCAGTGTGTGGGTCAGTGTGTGAGTCAGTGTGTGAGTCAGTGTGCGCGTCTGTGTGTGAGTCAGTGTGCGGGTCAGTATGTGAGTCAGAGTGCCGGTCAGTGTGTGGGTCAGTGTGTGGGTCAGTGTGTGAGTCAGTGTGTGGGTCAGTGTGTGGGTCAGTGTGTGAGTCAGTGTGTGGGTCAGCATGTGGGTCAGCGTGTGGGTCAGTGTGTGAGTCAGTGTGCGAGTCAGTGTGCGAGTCAGTGTGTGTGTCAGTGTGTGTGTCAGTGTGTGGGCAGTGTGCGGGTCAGTGTGTGCGTCAGTGTGTGAGTCAGTGTGTGGGTCAGTGTGTGGGTCAGTGTGCGGGTCAGTGTGCGAGTCAGTGTGAGAGTCAGTGTGTGAGTCAGTGTGTGGGTCAGTGTGCGGGTCAGTGTGCGGGTCAGTGTGCGTGTCAGTGTGCGTGTCAGTGTGCGAGTGAATGTGCGAGTCAGTGTGCGAGTCAGTGTGTGGGTCATTGTGTTGGTCAGTGTGCGGGTCAGTGTGTGGGTTAGTGTGTGAGTCAGTGTGTGAGTCAGTGTGTGAGTCAGTGTGCGAGTCTGTGTTTGGGTCAGTGTCCGGGTTAGTGTGTGAGTCAGTGTATGAGTCAGTGTGTGAGTCAGTGTGTGAGTCTGTGTGTGGGTCAGTGTGTGAGTCAGTGTGTGTGTCAGTGTGTGAGTCAGTTTGTGGGTCAGTGTGTGAGTCAGTGTGTGAGTCAGTGTGTGAGTCAGTGTGTGGGTCAGTGTGTGAGTCAGTGTGTGGGTCAGTGTGTGGGTCAGTATGTGGGTCAGTGTGCGTGTCAGTGTGTGGGTCAGTTTGTCGATCAGTGTGCTGGTCAGTGTTTGAGTCAGTGTGTGGGTCAGTGTGTGGGTCAGTTTGTGAGTCAGTGTGTGAGTCAGTGTGTGCGTCAGTGTGTGGGTCAGTGTACGGGTCAGTGTGTGGGTCAGTGTGTGGATCAGTGTGTCGGTCAACGTGTGAGTCAGCGTGTGGGTCAGTGTGCGTGTCAGTGTGCGGGTCAGTCTGTGGGTCAGTGTATGAGTAAGTGTGTGAGTCAGTGTGCGAGTCAGTGTGTGAGTCAGTGTGTGAGTCAGTGTGTGAGTCAGTGTGTGAGTCAGTGTGCGAGTCAGTGTGCGAGTCAGTGTGTGAGTCAGTGTGAGAGTCAGTGTGCGGGTCAGCGTGTGAGTCAGTGTGAGGGTCAGTGTGTGAGTCAGTGTGCGAGGTAGTGTGTGAGTCAGTGTGCGGGTCAGTGTATGAGTCAGTATGTGTCAGTGTGTGAGACTGTGTGTGAGTCAGTGTGTGAGTCAGTTTGTGAGTCACTTTGTGAGTCAGTGTTTGAATCAGTGTGCCGGTCAGGGTGCGGGTCAGTGTGCGGGTCAGTGTGTGAGTCAGTGTGCGAGTCAGTGTGTGAGTCAGTGTGTGAGTCAGTGTGTGGGTCAGTTTGTGAGTCAGTGTCTGAAGCAGTGTGCCGGTCAGTGTGTGGGTCAGTGTGCGGGTCAGTGTGTGAGTCAGTGTGTGAGTCAGTGTGCGAGTCAGTGTGTGAGTCAGTGTGTGGGTCAGTGTGTGAGTCAGTGTGTGAGTCAGTCTGTGAGTCAGTGTGTGGGTCAGTGTGCGGGTCAGTGCCTGGGTCAGTGTTTGGATCAGTGTGTGGGTCAGTGTGTGAGTCAGTGTGTCAGTCTGTGTGCGGGTCATTGTGTGAGTCAGTGTGAGAGTCAGTGTGTGAGTCAGTGTGTGAGTCAGTGTGCGGGTCAGTGTGTGAGTCAGTGTGTGAGTCAGTGTGCCAGTCAGTGTGTGAGTCAGTGTGTGAGTCAGTGTGTGAGTCAGTGTGCGAGTCTGTGTGCGGCTCAGTGTGTGAGTCAGTGTGTGAATCAGTGTGCGGGTCAGTGTGCGGGTCAGTGTGCGAGTCTGTGTGTGAATCAGTGTGTGAGTCAGTGTGTGAGTCAGTGTGTTGGTCTGTGTGTGGATCAGTGTGTGAGTCAGTGTGTGGGCCAGTGTGCGGGTCATTGTGTGCGTCAGTGTGTGGGTCAGTGTGTGAATCAGTGTGTGAGTCAGTGTGTGAGTCAGTGTTTGGGTCAGCATGTGGATCAGAGTGTGGGTCAGTGTGTGAGTCAGTGTGCGGGCCAGTGTGTGGTCAGTTTGCAAGTCAGTGTGTGATTCAGTGTGTGGGTCAGTGTGTGAGTCAGTGTGTGAGTCAGTGTGCGAGTCAGTGTGTGAATCAATGTGCGGGTCAGTGTGCGAGTCAGTGTGTTAATCAGTGCGTGAGTCAGTGTGCGAGTCAGTGTGCGGGTCAGTGTGTGAGTCAGTGTGTGGGTCAGTGTGTGAGTCAGTGTGCGAGTCAGTGTGCGCGTCTGTGTGTGAGTCAGTGTGCGGGTCAGTATGTGAGTCAGAGTGCCGGTCAGTGTGTGGGTCAGTGTGTGGGTCAGTGTGTGAGTCAGTGTGTGGGTCAGTGTGTGGGTCAGTGTGTGAGTCAGTGTGTGGGTCAGCATGTGGGTCAGCGTGTGGGTCAGTGTGTGAGTCAGTGTGCGAGTCAGTGTGCGAGTCAGTGTGTGTGTCAGTGTGTGTGTCAGTGTGTGGGCAGTGTGCGGGTCAGTGTGTGCGTCAGTGTGTGAGTCAGTGTGTGGGTCAGTGTGTGGGTCAGTGTGCGGGTCAGTGTGCGAGTCAGTGTGAGAGTCAGTGTGTGAGTCAGTGTGTGGGTCAGTGTGCGGGTCAGTGTGCGGGTCAGTGTGCGTGTCAGTGTGCGTGTCAGTGTGCGAGTGAATGTGCGAGTCAGTGTGCGAGTCAGTGTGTGGGTCATTGTGTGGGTCAGTGTGCGGGTCAGTGTGTGGGTTAGTGTGTGAGTCAGTGTGTGAGTCAGTGTGTGAGTCAGTGTGCGAGTCTGTGTTTGGGTCAGTGTCCGGGTTAGTGTGTGAGTCAGTGTATGAGTCAGTGTGTGAGTCAGTGTGTGAGTCTGTGTGTGGGTCAGTGTGTGAGTCAGTGAGTGTGTCAGTGTGTGAGTCAGTTTGTGGGTCAGTGTGTGAGTCAGTGTGTGAGTCAGTGTGTGAGTCAGTGTGTGGGTCAGTGTGTGAGTCAGTGTGTGGGTCAGTGTGTGGGTCAGTATGTGGGTCAGTGTGCGGGTCAGTGTGTGGGTCAGTTTGTCGATCAGTGTGCTGGTCAGTGTTTGAGTCAGTGTGTGGGTCAGTGTGTGGGTCAGTTTGTGAGTCAGTGTGTGAGTCAGTGTGTGCGTCAGTGTGTGGGTCAGTGTACGGGTCAGTGTGTGGGTCAGTGTGTGGATCAGTGTGTCGGTCAACGTGTGAGTCAGCGTGTGGGTCAGTGTGCGTGTCAGTGTGCGGGTCAGTCTGTGGGTCAGTGTATGAGTAAGTGTGTGAGTCAGTGTGCGGGTAAGTGTGTGGGTCAGTGTGTGAGTCAGTGTGCGAGTCATTGTATGAGTCAGTGTGCGCGTCAGTGTGTGAATCAGTTTGTGAGTCAGTGTGCGGGTCAGTGTGTGGATCAGTGTGTGAGTCAGTGTGTGAGTCAGTGTGTGAGTCAGTGTTGGGTCAGTGTGCGGGTCGGTGAGCGAGTCAGTGTGTGGGTCAGTGTGTGAGTCAGTGTGCAGGTCAGTGTGTGAGTCAGTGTGCGGGTCAGTGTGTGGGTCAGTGTGTGAGTCAGTTTGTGAGTCAGTGTCTGAATCAGTGTGCCGGTCAGTGTGTGGGTCAGTGTGTGAGTCAGTGTGAGGGTCAGTGTGTGAGTCAGTGTGCGAGTCAGTGTGTGAGTCAGTGTGCGGGTCAGTGTATGAGTCAGTATGTGTCACTGTGTGAGTCAGTGTGTGAGTCAGTGTGTGGGTCAGTGTGTGAGTCACTTTGTGAGTCAGTGTCTGAATCAGTGTGCCGGTCAGTGTGCGGGTTAGTGTGCGGGTCAGTGTGCGAGTCAGTGTGCGAGTCAGTGTGTGAGTTAGTGTGTGAGTCAGTGTGTGAATCAGTTTGTGAGTCAGTGTGTGGGTCAGTTTGTGAGTCAGTGTCTGAATCAGTGTGCCGGTCAGTGTGTGGGTCAGTGTGCGGGTCAGTGTGTGAGTCAGTGTGTGAGTCAGTGTGCGAGTCAGTGTGCGAGTCAGTGTGCGAGTCAGTGTGCGGGTCAGTGTGTGGGTCAGTGTGTGGGTCAGTGTGTGAGTCAGTGTGTGAATCAGTGTGCGGGTCAGTGTGCGGTCAGTGTGCGAGTCTGTGTGCAGGTCAGTGTGTGAGTCAGTGTGTGAATCAGTGTGCGGGGCAGTGTGCGAGTCAGTGTGCGAGTCAGTGTGTGAGTCAGTATGTGTCACTGTGTGAGTCAGTGTGTGAGTCAGTGTGTGGGTCAGTGTGTGAGTCACTTTGTGAGTCAGTGTCTGAATCAGTGTGCCGGTCAGTGTGCGGGTCAGTGTGCGGGTCAGTGTGCGAGTCAGTGTGCGAGTCAGTGTGCGAGTCAGTGTGTGAGTCAGTGTGTGAGTCAGTGTGTGAGTCAGTGTGTGGGTCAGTTTGTGAGTCAGTGTCTGAATCAGTGTGCCGGTCAGTGTGTGGGTCAGTGTGCGGGTCAGTGTGTGAGACAGTGTGTGAGTCAGTGTGCGAGTCAGTGTGCGAGTCAGTGTGTGAGTCAGTGTGTGGGTCAGTGTGCGGGTCAGTGTGTGGGTCAGTGTGTGAGTCAGTGTGTGAATCAGTGCGCGGGTCAGAGTGCGGTCAGTGTGCGAGTCTGTGTGCAGGTCAGTGTGTGAGTCAGTGTGTGAATCAGTGTGCGGTTCAGTGTGCGGGTCAGTGTGCGAGTCTGTGTGTGAATCAGTGTGTGAGTCAGTGTGTGAGTCAGTGTGTTGGTCTGTGTGTGGATCAGTGTGTGAGTCAGTGTGTGGGTCAGTGTGCGGGTCAGTGTGTGCGTCAGTGTGTGGGTCAGTGTGTGAATCAGTGTATGAGTCAGTGTGTGAGTCAGTGTGTGGGTCAGCATGTGGATCAGTGTGTGAGTCTGTGTGTGAGTCAGTGTGCGGGTCAGTGTGCGGGTCAGTGTGCGAGTCTGTGTGTGAGTCAGTGTGTGAGTCAGTGTGTGAGTCAGTGTGTGGGTCAGTGTGTGACTCAGTGTGTGGGTCAGTGTGTGAATCAGTGTGTGAATGATTGCCTGAGTCTGTGTGCAGTTCAGTGTGCGGGTCAGTGTGCGAGTCAGTGTGTGGGTCAGCGTGTGAGTCAGTGTGTGAGTCAGTGTGTGAGTCAGTGTTTGTGTCAGTGTGTGAGTCAGTGTGTGGGTCAGTGTTTGGGTCAGTGTGTGAGTCAGTGTGTGAGTCAGTGTGTGAGTCAGTGTGCGGGTCAGTGTGCGTGTCAGTGTGTGAATCAATGTGTGGGTCAGTGTGTGAGTCAATTTGTGAGTCAGTGTGCGGGTCAGTGAGCGAGTCAGTGTTTGGGTCAGTGTGTGGGTCAGTGTTTGGGTCAGTGTGTGGGTCCGTGTGTGAGTCAGTGTGTCAGTCTCTGTGCGGGTCAGTGTGTGAGGCAGTGTGAGAGTCAGAGTGTGAGTCAGTGTGTGAGTCAGTGTGCGGGTCAGTGTGTGAGTCAGTGTGCGAGTCAGTGTGTGAGTCAGTGTGTGAGTCAGTGTGTGAGTCAGTGTGTGAGTCAGCGTGCGAGTCAGTGTGCGAGTCAGTGTGTGAGTCAGTGTGAGAGTCAGTGTGCGGGTCAGCGTGTGAGTCAGTGTGAGGGTCAGTGTGTGAGTCAGTGTGCGAGGTAGTGTGTGAGTCAGTGTGCGGGTCAGTGTATGAGTCAGTATGTGTCAGTGTGTGAGACTGTGTGTGAGTCAGTGTGTGAGTCAGTTTGTGAGTCACTTTGTGAGTCAGTGTTTGAATCAGTGTGCCGGTCAGGGTGCGGGTCAGTGTGCGGGTCAGTGTGTGAGTCAGTGTGCGAGTCAGTGTGTGAGTCAGTGTGTGAGTCAGTGTGTGGGTCAGTTTGTGAGTCAGTGTCTGAAGCAGTGTGCCGGTCAGTGTGTGGGTCAGTGTGCGGGTCAGTGTGTGAGTCAGTGTGTGAGTCAGTGTGCGAGTCAGTGTGCGAGTCAGTGTGTGAGTCAGTGTGTGGGTCAGTGTGTGAGTCAGTGTGTGAGTCAGTCTGTGAGTCAGTGTGTGGGTCAGTGTGCGGGTCAGTGCCTGGGTCAGTGTTTGGATCAGTGTGTGGGTCAGTGTGTGAGTCAGTGTGTCAGTCTGTGTGCGGGTCAGTGTGTGAGTCAGTGTGAGAGTCAGTGTGTGAGTCAGTGTGTGAGTCAGTGTGCGGGTCAGTGTGTGAGTCAGTGTGTGAGTCAGTGTGCCAGTCAGTGTGTGAGTCAGTGTGTGAGTCAGTGTGTGAGTCAGTGTGCGAGTCTGTGTGCGGCTCAGTGTGTGAGTCAGTGTGTGAATCAGTGTGCGGGTCAGTGTGCGGGTCAGTGTGCGAGTCTGTGTGTGAATCAGTGTGTGAGTCAGTGTGTGAGTCAGTGTGTTGGTCTGTGTGTGGATCAGTGTGTGAGTCAGTGTGTGGGCCAGTGTGCGGGTCATTGTGTGCGTCAGTGTGTGGGTCAGTGTGTGAATCAGTGTGTGAGTCAGTGTGTGAGTCAGTGTTTGGGTCAGCATGTGGATCAGAGTGTGGGTCAGTGTGTGAGTCAGTGTGCGGGTCAGTGTGCTTGTCAGTGTGTGGGTCAGTGTGTGGTCAGTTTGCAAGTCAGTGTGTGATTCAGTGTGTGGGTCAGTGTGTGAGTCAGTGTGTGAGTCAGTGTGCGAGTCAGTGTGTGAATCAATGTGCGGGTCAGTGTGCGAGTCAGTGTGTTAATCAGTGCGTGAGTCAGTGTGCGAGTCAGTGTGCGGGTCAGTGTGTGAGTCAGTGTGTGGGTCAGTGTGTGAGTCAGTGTGTGAGTCAGTGTGCGCGTCTGTGTGTGAGTCAGTGTGCGGGTCAGTATGTGAGTCAGAGTGCCGGTCAGTGTGTGGGTCAGTGTGTGGGTCAGTGTGTGAGTCAGTGTGTGGGTCAGTGTGTGGGTCAGTGTGTGAGTCAGTGTGTGGGTCAGCATGTGGGTCAGCGTGTGGGTCAGTGTGTGAGTCAGTGTGCGAGTCAGTGTGCGAGTCAGTGTGTGTGTCAGTGTGTGTGTCAGTGTGTGGGCAGTGTGCGGGTCAGTGTGTGCGTCAGTGTGTGAGTCAGTGTGTGGGTCAGTGTGTGGGTCAGTGTGCGGGTCAGTGTGCGAGTCAGTGTGAGAGTCAGTGTGTGAGTCAGTGTGTGGGTCAGTGTGCGGGTCAGTGTGCGGGTCAGTGTGCGTGTCAGTGTGCGTGTCAGTGTGCGAGTGAATGTGCGAGTCAGTGTGCGAGTCAGTGTGTGGGTCATTGTGTGGGTCAGTGTGCGGGTCAGTGTGTGGGTTAGTGTGTGAGTCAGTGTGTGGGTCAGTGTGTGAGTCAGTGTGTGGGTCAGTGTGTGGGTCAGTATGTGGGTCAGTGTGCGTGTCAGTGTGTGGGTCAGTTTGTCGATCAGTGTGCTGGTCAGTGTTTGAGTCAGTGTGTGGGTCAGTGTGTGGGTCAGTTTGTGAGTCAGTGTGTGAGTCAGTGTGTGCGTCAGTGTGTGGGTCAGTGTACGGGTCAGTGTGTGGGTCAGTGTGTGGATCAGTGTGTCGGTCAACGTGTGAGTCAGCGTGTGGGTCAGTGTGCGTGTCAGTGTGCGGGTCAGTCTGTGGGTCAGTGTATGAGTAAGTGTGTGAGTCAGTGTGCGAGTCAGTGTGTGAGTCAGTGTGTGAGTCAGTGTGTGAGTCAGTGTGTGAGTCAGTGTGCGAGTCAGTGTGCGAGTCAGTGTGTGAGTCAGTGTGAGAGTCAGTGTGCGGGTCAGCGTGTGAGTCAGTGTGAGGGTCAGTGTGTGAGTCAGTGTGCGAGGTAGTGTGTGAGTCAGTGTGCGGGTCAGTGTATGAGTCAGTATGTGTCAGTGTGTGAGACTGTGTGTGAGTCAGTGTGTGAGTCAGTTTGTGAGTCACTTTGTGAGTCAGTGTTTGAATCAGTGTGCCGGTCAGGGTGCGGGTCAGTGTGCGGGTCAGTGTGTGAGTCAGTGTGCGAGTCAGTGTGTGAGTCAGTGTGTGAGTCAGTGTGTGGGTCAGTTTGTGAGTCAGTGTCTGAAGCAGTGTGCCGGTCAGTGTGTGGGTCAGTGTGCGGGTCAGTGTGTGAGTCAGTGTGTGAGTCAGTGTGCGAGTCAGTGTGCGAGTCAGTGTGTGAGTCAGTGTGTGGGTCAGTGTGTGAGTCAGTGTGTGAGTCAGTCTGTGATTCAGTGTGTGGGTCAGTGTGCGGGTCAGTGCCTGGGTCAGTGTTTGGATCAGTGTGTGGGTCAGTGTGTGAGTCAGTGTGTCAGTCTGTGTGCGGGTCATTGTGTGAGTCAGTGTGAGAGTCAGTGTGTGAGTCAGTGTGTGAGTCAGTGTGCGGGTCAGTGTGTGAGTCAGTGTGTGAGTCAGTGTGCCAGTCAGTGTGTGAGTCAGTGTGTGAGTCAGTGTGTGAGTCAGTGTGCGAGTCTGTGTGCGGCTCAGTGTGTGAGTCAGTGTGTGAATCAGTGTGCGGGTCAGTGTGCGGGTCAGTGTGCGAGTCTGTGTGTGAATCAGTGTGTGAGTCAGTGTGTGAGTCAGTGTGTTGGTCTGTGTGTGGATCAGTGTGTGAGTCAGTGTGTGGGCCAGTGTGCGGGTCATTGTGTGCGTCAGTGTGTGGGTCAGTGTGTGAATCAGTGTGTGAGTCAGTGTGTGAGTCAGTGTTTGGGTCAGCATGTGGATCAGAGTGTGGGTCAGTGTGTGAGTCAGTGTGCGGGTCAGTGTGTGGTCAGTTTGCAAGTCAGTGTGTGATTCAGTGTGTGGGTCAGTGTGTGAGTCAGTGTGTGAGTCAGTGTGCGAGTCAGTGTGTGAATCAATGTGCGGGTCAGTGTGCGAGTCAGTGTGTTAATCAGTGCGTGAGTCAGTGTGCGAGTCAGTGTGCGGGTCAGTGTGTGAGTCAGTGTGTGGGTCAGTGTGTGAGTCAGTGTGTGAGTCAGTGTGCGCGTCTGTGTGTGAGTCAGTGTGCGGGTCAGTATGTGAGTCAGAGTGCCGGTCAGTGTGTGGGTCAGTGTGTGGGTCAGTGTGTGAGTCAGTGTGTGGGTCAGTGTGTGGGTCAGTGTGTGAGTCAGTGTGTGGGTCAGCATGTGGGTCAGCGTGTGGGTCAGTGTGTGAGTCAGTGTGCGAGTCAGTGTGCGAGTCAGTGTGTGTGTCAGTGTGTGTGTCAGTGTGTGGGCAGTGTGCGGGTCAGTGTGTGCGTCAGTGTGTGAGTCAGTGTGTGGGTCAGTGTGTGGGTCAGTGTGCGGGTCAGTGTGCGAGTCAGTGTGAGAGTCAGTGTGTGAGTCAGTGTGTGGGTCAGTGTGCGGGTCAGTGTGCGTGTCAGTGTGCGTGTCAGTGTGCGAGTGAATGTGCGAGTCAGTGTGCGAGTCAGTGTGTGGGTCATTGTGTGGGTCAGTGTGCGGGTCAGTGTGTGGGTTAGTGTGTGAGTCAGTGTGTGAGTCAGTGTGTGAGTCAGTGTGCGAGTCTGTGTTTGGGTCAGTGTCCGGGTTAGTGTGTGAGTCAGTGTATGAGTCAGTGTGTGAGTCAGTGTGTGAGTCTGTGTGTGGGTCAGTGTGTGAGTCAGTGAGTGTGTCAGTGTGTGAGTCAGTTTGTGGGTCAGTGTGTGAGTCAGTGTGTGAGTCAGTGTGTGAGTCAGTGTGTGGGTCAGTGTGTGAGTCAGTGTGTGGGTCAGTGTGTGGGTCAGTATGTGGGTCAGTGTGCGGGTCAGTGTGTGGGTCAGTTTGTCGATCAGTGTGCTGGTCAGTGTTTGAGTCAGTGTGTGGGTCAGTGTGTGGGTCAGTTTGTGAGTCAGTGTGTGAGTCAGTGTGTGCGTCAGTGTGTGGGTCAGTGTACGGGTCAGTGTGTGGGTCAGTGTGTGGATCAGTGTGTCGGTCAACGTGTGAGTCAGCGTGTGGGTCAGTGTGCGTGTCAGTGTGCGGGTCAGTCTGTGGGTCAGTGTATGAGTAAGTGTGTGAGTCAGTGTGCGGGTAAGTGTGTGGGTCAGTGTGTGAGTCAGTGTGCGAGTCATTGTATGAGTCAGTGTGCGCGTCAGTGTGTGAATCAGTTTGTGAGTCAGTGTGCGGGTCAGTGTGTGGATCAGTGTGTGAGTCAGTGTGTGAGTCAGTGTGTGAGTCAGTGTTGGGTCAGTGTGCGGGTCGGTGAGCGAGTCAGTGTGTGGGTCAGTGTGTGAGTCAGTGTGCAGGTCAGTGTGTGAGTCAGTGTGCGGGTCAGTGTGTGGGTCAGTGTGTGAGTCAGTTTGTGAGTCAGTGTCTGAATCAGTGTGCCGGTCAGTGTGTGGGTCAGTGTGTGAGTCAGTGTGAGGGTCAGTGTGTGAGTCAGTGTGCGAGTCAGTGTGTGAGTCAGTGTGCGGGTCAGTGTATGAGTCAGTATGTGTCACTGTGTGAGTCAGTGTGTGAGTCAGTGTGTGGGTCAGTGTGTGAGTCACTTTGTGAGTCAGTGTCTGAATCAGTGTGCCGGTCAGTGTGCGGGTTAGTGTGCGGGTCAGTGTGCGAGTCAGTGTGCGAGTCAGTGTGTGAGTCAGTGTGTGAGTCAGTGTGTGAATCAGTTTGTGAGTCAGTGTGTGGGTCAGTTTGTGAGTCAGTGTCTGAATCAGTGTGCCGGTCAGTGTGTGGGTCAGTGTGCGGGTCAGTGTGTGAGTCAGTGTGTGAGTCAGTGTGCGAGTCAGTGTGCGAGTCAGTGTGCGAGTCAGTGTGCGGGTCAGTGTGTGGGTCAGTGTGTGGGTCAGTGTGTGAGTCAGTGTGTGAATCAGTGTGCGGGTCAGTGTGCGGTCAGTGTGCGAGTCTGTGTGCAGGTCAGTGTGTGAGTCAGTGTGTGAATCAGTGTGCGGGGCAGTGTGCGAGTCAGTGTGCGAGTCAGTGTGTGAGTCAGTATGTGTCACTGTGTGAGTCAGTGTGTGAGTCAGTGTGTGGGTCAGTGTGTGAGTCACTTTGTGAGTCAGTGTCTGAATCAGTGTGCCGGTCAGTGTGCGGGTCAGTGTGCGGGTCAGTGTGCGAGTCAGTGTGCGAGTCAGTGTGCGAGTCAGTGTGTGAGTCAGTGTGTGAGTCAGTGTGTGAGTCAGTGTGTGGGTCAGTTTGTGAGTCAGTGTCTGAATCAGTGTGCCGGTCAGTGTGTGGGTCAGTGTGCGGGTCAGTGTGTGAGACAGTGTGTGAGTCAGTGTGCGAGTCAGTGTGCGAGTCAGTGTGTGAGTCAGTGTGTGGGTCAGTGTGCGGGTCAGTGTGTGGGTCAGTGTGTGAGTCAGTGTGTGAATCAGTGCGCGGGTCAGAGTGCGGTCAGTGTGCGAGTCTGTGTGCAGGTCAGTGTGTGAGTCAGTGTGTGAATCAGTGTGCGGTTCAGTGTGCGGGTCAGTGTGCGAGTCTGTGTGTGAATCAGTGTGTGAGTCAGTGTGTGAGTCAGTGTGTTGGTCTGTGTGTGGATCAGTGTGTGAGTCAGTGTGTGGGTCAGTGTGCGGGTCAGTGTGTGCGTCAGTGTGTGGGTCAGTGTGTGAATCAGTGTATGAGTCAGTGTGTGAGTCAGTGTGTGGGTCAGCATGTGGATCAGTGTGTGAGTCTGTGTGTGAGTCAGTGTGCGGGTCAGTGTGCGGGTCAGTGTGCGAGTCTGTGTGCGAGTCTGTGTGTGAGTCAGTGTGTGAGTCAGTGTGTGAGTCAGTGTGTGGGTCAGTGTGTGAGTCAGTGTGTGGGTCAGTGTGTGAATCAGTGTGTGAATGATTGCGTGAGTCTGTGTGCAGTTCAGTGTGCGGGTCAGTGTGCGAGTCAGTGTGTGGGTCAGCGTGTGAGTCAGTGTGTGAGTCAGTGTGTGAGTCAGTGTTTGTGTCAGTGTGTGAGTCAGTGTGTGAGTCAGTGTGCGTGTCAGTGTGCGGGTCAGTCTGTGGGTCAGTGTATGAGTAAGTGTGTGAGTCAGTGTGCGGGTAAGTGTGTGGGTCAGTGTGTGAGTCAGTGTGCGAGTCATTGTATGAGTCAGTGTGCGCGTCAGTGTGTGAATCAGTTTGTGAGTCAGTGTGCGGGTCAGTGTGTGGATCAGTGTGTGAGTCAGTGTGTGAGTCAGTGTGTGAGTCAGTGTTGGGTCAGTGTGCGGGTCGGTGAGCGAGTCAGTGTGTGGGTCAGTGTGTGAGTCAGTGTGCAGGTCAGTGTGTGAGTCAGTGTGCGGGTCAGTGTGTGGGTCAGTGTGTGAGTCAGTTTGTGAGTCAGTGTCTGAATCAGTGTGCCGGTCAGTGTGTGGGTCAGTGTGTGAGTCAGTGTGAGGGTCAGTGTGTGAGTCAGTGTGCGAGTCAGTGTGTGAGTCAGTGTGCGGGTCAGTGTATGAGTCAGTATGTGTCACTGTGTGAGTCAGTGTGTGAGTCAGTGTGTGGGTCAGTGTGTGAGTCACTTTGTGAGTCAGTGTCTGAATCAGTGTGCCGGTCAGTGTGCGGGTTAGTGTGCGGGTCAGTGTGCGAGTCAGTGTGCGAGTCAGTGTGTGAGTCAGTGTGTGAGTCAGTGTGTGAGTCAGTTTGTGAGTCATTGTGTGGGTCAGTTTGTGAGTCAGTGTCTGAATCAGTGTGCCGTTCAGTGTGTGGGTCAGTGTGCGGGTCAGTGTGTGAGTCAGTGTGTGAGTCAGTGTGCGAGTCAGTGTGCGAGTCAGTGTGCGAGTCAGTGTGCGGGTCAGTGTGTGGGTCAGTGTGTGGGTCAGTGTGTGAGTCAGTGTGTGAATCAGTGTGCGGGTCAGTGTGCAGTCAGTGTGCGAGTCTGTGTGCAGGTCAGTGTGTGAGTCAGTATGTGTCACTGTGTGAGTCAGTGTGTGAGTCAGTGTGTGGGTCAGTGTGTGAGTCACTTTGTGAGTCAGTGTCTGAATCAGTGTGCCGGTCAGTGTGCGGGTCAGTGTGCGGGTCAGTGTGCGAGTCAGTGTGCGAGTCAGTGTGCGAGTCAGTGTGTGAGTAGTGTGTGAGTCAGTGTGTGAGTCAGTGTGTGGGTCAGTTTGTGAGTCAGTGTCTGAATCAGTGTGCCGGTCAGTGTGTGGGTCAGTGTGCGGGTCAGTGTGTGAGACAGTGTGTGAGTCAGTGTGCGAGTCAGTGTGCGAGTCAGTGTGTGAGTCAGTGTGTGGGTCAGTGTGCGGGTCAGTGTGTGGGTCAGTGTGTGAGTCAGTGTGTGAATCAGTGCGCGGGTCAGAGTGCGGTCAGTGTGCGAGTCTGTGTGCAGGTCAGTGTGTGAGTCAGTGTGTGAATCAGTGTGCGGTTCAGTGTGCGGGTCAGTGTGCGAGTCTGTGTGTGAATCAGTGTGTGAGTCAGTGTGTGAGTCAGTGTGTTGGTCTGTGTGTGGATCAGTGTGTGAGTCAGTGTGTGGGTCAGTGTGCGGGTCAGTGTGTGCGTCAGTGTGTGGGTCAGTGTGTGAATCAGTGTATGAGTCAGTGTGTGAGTCAGTGTGTGGGTCAGCATGTGGATCAGTGTGTGAGTCTGTGTGTGAGTCAGTGTGCGGGTCAGTGTGCGGGTCAGTGTGCGAGTCTGTGTGTGAGTCAGTGTGTGAGTCAGTGTGTGAGTCAGTGTGTGAGTCAGTGTGTGGGTCAGTGTGTGAGTCAGTGTGTGGGTCAGTGTGTGAATCAGTGTGTGAATGATTGCGTGAGTCTGTGTGCAGTTCAGTGTGCGGGTCAGTGTGCGAGTCAGTGTGTGGGTCAGCGTGTGAGTCAGTGTGTGAGTCAGTGTGTGAGTCAGTGTTTGTGTCAGTGTGTGAGTCAGTGTGTGGGTCAGTGTTTGGGTCAGTGTGTGAGTCAGTGTGTGAGTCAGTGTGTGAGTCAGTGTGCGGGTCAGTGTGCGTGTCAGTGTGTGAATCAATGTGTGGGTCAGTGTGTGAGTCAATTTGTGAGTCAGTGTGCGGGTCAGTGAGCGAGTCAGTGTTTGGGTCAGTGTGTGGGTCAGTGTTTGGGTCAGTGTGTGGGTCCGTGTGTGAGTCAGTGTGTCAGTCTCTGTGCGGGTCAGTGTGTGAGGCAGTGTGAGAGTCAGAGTGTGAGTCAGTGTGTGTGTCAGTGTGCGGGTCAGTGTGTGAGTCAGTGTGCGAGTCAGTGTGTGAGTCAGTGTGTGAGTCAGTGTGTGAGTCAGTGTGCGGGTCAGTGTGCGAGTCAGTGTGTGAGTCAGTGTGTGAGTCAGTGTGCGGGTCAGCGTGTGAGTCAGTGTGAGGGTCAGTGTGTGAGTCAGTGTGCGAGGTAGTGTGTGAGTCAGTGTGCGGGTCAGTGTATGAGTCAGTATGTGTCAGTGTGTGAGACTGTGTGTGAGTCAGTGTGTGAGTCAGTTTGTGAGTCACTTTGTGAGTCAGTGTTTGAATCAGTGTGCCGGTCAGGGTGCGGGTCAGTGTGCGGGTCAGTGTGTGAGTCAGTGTGCGAGTCAGTGTGTGAGTCAGTGTGTGAGTCAGTGTGTGGGTCAGTTTGTGAGTCAGTGTCTGAAGCAGTGTGCCGGTCAGTGTGTGGGTCAGTGTGCTGGTCAGTGTGTGAGTCAGTGTGTGAGTCAGTGTGCGAGTCAGTGTGCGAGTCAGTGTGTGAGTCAGTGTGTGGGTCAGTGTGTGAGTCAGTGTGTGAGTCAGTCTGTGAGTCAGTGTGTGGGTCAGTGTGCGGGTCAGTGCCTGGGTCAGTGTTTGGATCAGTGTGTGGGTCAGTGTGTGAGTCAGTGTGTCAGTCTGTGTGCGGGTCAGTGTGTGAGTCAGTGTGAGAGTCAGTGTGTGAGTCAGTGTGTGAGTCAGTGTGCGGGTCAGTGTGTGAGTCAGTGTCTGAGTCAGTGTGCCAGTCAGTGTGTGAGTCAGTGTGTGAGTCAGTGTGTGAGTCAGTGTGCGAGTCTGTGTGCGGCTCAGTGTGTGAGTCAGTGTGTGAATCAGTGTGCGGGTCAGTGTGCGGGTCAGTGTGCGAGTCTGTGTGTGAATCAGTGTGTGAGTCAGTGTGTGAGTCAGTGTGTTGGTCTGTGTGTGGATCAGTGTGTGAGTCAGTGTGTGGGCCAGTGTGCGGGTCATTGTGTGCGTCAGTGTGTGGGTCAGTGTGTGAATCAGTGTGTGAGTCAGTGTGTGAGTCAGTGTTTGGGTCAGCATGTGGATCAGAGTGTGGGTCAGTGTGTGAGTCAGTGTGCGGGTCAGTGTGCTTGTCAGTGTGTGAGTCAGTGTGTGGTCAGTTTGCAAGTCAGTGTGTGATTCAGTGTGTGGGTCAGTGTGTGAGTCAGTGTGTGAGTCAGTGTGCGAGTCAGTGTGTGAATCAGTGTGCGGGTCAGTGTGCGAGTCAGTGTGTTAATCAGTGCGTGAGTCAGTGTGCGAGTCAGTGTGCGGGTCAGTGTGTGAGTCAGTGTGTGGGTCAGTGTGTGAGTCAGTGTGTGAGTCAGTGTGCGCGTCTGTGTGTGAGTCAGTGTGTGAGTCAGTGTGCGGGTCAGTATGTGAGTCAGAGTGCCGGTCAGTGTGTGGGTCAGTGTGTGGGTCAGTGTGTGAGTCAGTGTGTGGGTCAGTGTGTGGGTCAGTGTGTGAGTCAGTGTGTGGGTCAGCATGTGGGTCAGCGTGTGGGTCAGTGTGTGAGTCAGTGTGCGAGTCAGTGTGCGAGTCAGTGTGTGTGTCAGTGTGTGTGTCAGTGTGTGGGCAGTGTGCGGGTCAGTGTGTGCGTCAGTGTGTGAGTCAGTGTGTGGGTCAGTGTTTGGGTCAGTGTGCGGGTCAGTGTGCGAGTCAGTGTGAGAGTCAGTGTGTGAGTCAGTGTGTGGGTCAGTGTGCGGGTCAGTGTGCGGGTCAGTGTGCGTGTCAGTGTGCGTGTCAGTGTGCGAGTCAATGTGCGAGTCAGTGTGCGAGTCAGTGAGTGGGTCATTGTGTGGGTCAGTGTGCGGGTCAGTGTGTGGGTTAGTGTGTGAGTCAGTGTGTGAGTCAGTGTGTGAGTCAGTGTGCGAGTCTGTGTTTGGGTCAGTATCCGGGTTAGTGTGTGAGTCAGTGTATGAGTCAGTGTGTGAGTCAGTGTGTGAGTCTGTGTGTGGGTCAGTGTGTGAGTCAGTGTGTGTGTCAGTGTGTGAGTCAGTATGTGAGTCAGTGTGTGAGTCAGTGTGTGAGTCAGTGTGTGGGTCAGTGTGTGAGTCAGTGTGTGGGTCAGTGTGTGGGTCAGTATGTGGGTCAGTGTGCGGGTCAGTGTGTGGGTCAGTTTGTCGATCAGTGTGCTGGTCAGTGTTTGAGTCAGTGTGTGGGTCAGTGTGTGGGTCAGTTTGTGAGTCAGTGTGTGAGTCAGTGTGTGCGTCAGTGTGTGGGTCAGTGTACGGGTCAGTGTGTGGGTCAGTGTGTGGGTCAGTGTGTGGGTCAACGTGTGAGTCAGCATGTGGGTCAGTGTGCGTGTCAGTGTGCGGGTCAGTCTGTGGGTCAGTGTATGAGTAAGTGTGTGAGTCAGTGTGCGGGTAAGTGTGTGGGTCAGTGTGTGAGTCAGTGTGCGAGTCATTGTATGAGTCAGTGTGCGCGTCAGTGTGTGAATCAGTTTGTGAGTCAGTGTGCGGGTCAGTGTGTGGATCAGTGTGTGAGTCAGTGTGTGAGTCAGTGTTGGGTCAGTGTGCGGGTCGGTGAGCGAGTCAGTGTGTGGGTCAGTGTGTGAGTCAGTGTGTGGGTCAGTGTGTGAGTCAATGTTTGGGTCAGTGTGTGGGTCAGTGTGTGGGTCAGTGTGTCATTCAGTGTGTGATTCAGTGTGTGAAGCATTGTGCGGGTTAGTGTGCGTGTCAGTGTGTGAATCAATGTGTGGGTCAGTGTGTGAGTCAGTGTGTGAGTCAGTGTGCGTGTCAGTGAGCGAGTCAGTGTTTGCGTCAGTGCGTGGGTCAGTGTTTGGGTCAGTGTGTGGGTCAGTGTGTCAGTCAGTGTGTAAGTCAGTGTGCGGGTCAGTGTGCGGGTCAGTGTGTGAGTCAGTATGCGAGTCAGTGTGTGAGTCAGTGTGTGAGTCAGTGTGCCGGTCAGTGTGTGAGTCAGTGTGCGAGTCAGTGTGTGAGTCAGTGTGTGAGTCAATGTCTGAGTCAGTGTGCGGGTCAGTGTTTGAGTCAGTGTGCGGGTCAGTATGTCAGTCAGTTTGCGGTTCAGTGTGTGGGTCAGTGTGTGGGTCAGTATGTCGATCAGTGTGCTGGTCAGTGTGTGAGTCAGTGTGTGGGTCAGTGTGCGGGTCAGTGTGTGAGTCAGTGTGTCAGTCAGTGTGTGGGTCAACGTGTGAGTCAGCCTGCGGGTCAGTGTGCGAGTCAGTGTGTGATTCAGTGTGTGAGTCAGTGTGTGAGTGAGTGTGCGGGTCAGTGTGTGATTCAGTGTGTGAGTTAGTGTGTGAGTCAGTGTGTGAATCAGTGTCTGAGTCAGTGTGTGGGTCAGTGAGTGAGTCAGTTTGCGGGTCAGTGTCTGAATCAGTGTGCCGGTCAGTGTGCGGGTCAGTGTGTGAGTCAGTGTGAGGGTCAGTGTGTGAGTCAGTGTGCGAGTCAGTGTGTGAGTCAGTGTGCGGGTCAGTGTATGAGTCAGTATGTGTCACTGTGTGAGTCAGTGTGTGAGTCAGTGTGTGGGTCAGTGTGTGAGTCACTTTGTGAGTCAGTGTCTGAATCAGTGTGCCGGTCAGTGTGCGGGTCAGTGTGCGGGTCAGTGTGCGAGTCAGTGTGCGAGTCAGTGTGTGAGTCAGTGTGTGAGTCAGTGTGTGAGTCTGTGTGTGAGTCAGTGTGTGGGTCAGTTTGTGAGTCAGTGTCTGAATCAGTGTGCCGGTCAGTGTGTGGGTCAGTGTGCGGGTCAGTGTGTGAGTCAGTGTGCGAGTCAGTGTGCGAGTCAGTGTGCGAGTCAGTGTGCGAGTCAGTGTGTGGGTCAGTGTGCGGGTCAGTGTGTGGGTCAGTGTGTGAGTCAGTGTGTGAATCGTGTGCGGGTCAGTGTGCGGTCAGTGTGCGAGTCTGTGTGCAGGTCAGTGTGTGAGTCAGTGTGTGAATCAGTGTGCGGGTCAGTGTGCGAGTCAGTGTGCGAGTCAGTGTGTGAGTCAGTATGTGTCACTCTGTGAGTCAGTGTGTGAGTCAGTGTGTGGGTCAGTGTGTGAGTCACTTTGTGAGTCAGTGTCTGAATCAGCGTGCCGGTCAGTGTGCGGGTCAGTGTGCGCGTCAGTGTGAGAGTCAGTGTGCGAGTCAGTGTGTGAGTCAGTGTGTGAGTCAGTGTGTGAGTCAGTGTGTGGGTCAGTTTGTGAGTTAGTGTCTGAATCAGTGTGCCGGTCAGTGTGTGGGTCAGTGTGCGGGTCAGTGTGTGAGACAGTGTGTGAGTCAGTGTGCGAGTCAGTGTGCGAGTCAGTGTGCGAGTCAGTGTCTGGGTCAGTGTGCGGGTCAGTGTGTGGGTCAGTGTGTGAGTCAGTGTGTGAATCAGTGTGCGGGTCTGCGTGCGGTCAGTGTGCGAGTCTGTGTGCAGGTCAGTGTGTGAGTCAGTGTGTGAATCAGTGTGCGGGTCAGTGTGCGGGTCAGTGTGCGAGTCTGTGTGTAAATCAGTGTGTGAGTCAGTGTGTGAGTCAGTGTGTTGGTCTGTGTGTGGATCAGTGTGTGAGTCAGTGTTTGGGTCAGTGTGCGGGTCAGTGTATGCGTCAGTGTGTGGGTCAGTGTGTGAATCAGTGTATGAGTCAGTGTGTGAGTCAGTGTGTGGGTCAGCATGTGGATCAGTGTGTGAGTCTGTGTGTGAGTCAGTGTGCGGTTCAGTGTGCGGGTCAGTGTGCGAGTCTGTGTGTGAGTCAGTGTGTGAGTCAGTGTGTGAGTCAGTGTGTGAGTCACTTTGTGAGTCAGTGTTTGAATCAGTGTGCCGGTCAGGGTGCGGGTCAGTGTGCGGGTCAGTGTGTGAGTCAGTGTGCGAGTCAGTGTGTGAGTCAGTGTGTGAGTCAGTGTGTGGGTCAGTTTGTGAGTCAGTGTCTGAAGCAGTGTACCGGTCAGTGTGTGGGTCAGTGTGCGGGTCAGTGTGTGAGTCAGTGTGTGAGTCAGTGTGCGAGTCAGTGTGCGAGTCAGTGTGTGGGTCAGTGTGTGAGTCAGTGTGTGAGTCAGTCTGTGAGTCAGTGTGTGGGTCAGTGTGTGGGTCAGTGTGTGGGTCAGTGTGTGAGTCAGTGTGTGAGTCAGTGTGCGGGTCAGTGTGCGGTCAGTGTGCGAGTCTGTGTGCGGCTCAGTGTGTGAGTCAGTGTGTGAATCAGTGTGCGGGTCAGTGTGCGGGTCAGTGTGCGAGTCTGTGTGTGAATCAGTGTGTGAGTCAGTGTGTGAGTCAGTGTGTTGGTCTGTGTGTGGATCAGTATGTGAGTCAGTGTGTGGGCCAGTGTGCGGGTCATTGTGTGCGTCAGTGTGTGGGTCAGTGTGTGAATCAGTGTGTGAGTCAGTGTGTGAGTCAGTGTTTGGGTCAGCATGTGGATCAGAGTGTGGGCCAGTGTGTGAGTCAGTGTGCGGGTCAGTGTGCTTGTCAGTGTGTGGGTCAGTGTGTGGTCAGTTTGCAAGTCAGTGTGTGATTCAGTGTGTGGGTCAGTGTGTGAGTCAGTGTGTGAGTCAGTGTGCGAGTCAGTGTGTGAATCAGTGTGCGGGTCAGTGTGCGAGTCAGTGTGTTAATCAGTGCGTGAGTCAGTGTGCGAGTCAGTGTGCGGGTCAGTGTGTGAGTCAGTGTGTGGGTCAGTGTGTGAGTCAGTGTGTGAGTCAGTGTGCGCGTCTGTGTGTGAGTCAGTGTGTGAGTCAGTGTGCGGGTCAGTATGTGAGTCAGAGTGCCGGTCAGTGTGTGGGTCAGTGTGTGGGTCAGTGTGTGAGTCAGTGTGTGAGTCAGTGTGTGGGTCAGTGTGTGGGTCAGCGTGTGGGTCAGCGTGTGGGTCAGTGTGTGAGTCAGTGTGCGAGTCAGTGTGTGTGTCAGTGTGTGTGTCAGTGTGTGGGCAGTGTGCGGGTCAGTGTGTGCGTCAGTGTGTGAGTCAGTGTGTGGGTCAGTGTGTGGGTCAGTGTGCGGGTCAGTGTGCGAGTCAGTGTGAGAGTCAGTGTGTGAGTCAGTGTGTGGGTCAGTGTGCGGGTCAGTGTGCGGGTCAGTGTGCGTGTCAGTGTGCGTGTCAGTGTGCGAGTCAATGTGCGAGTCAGTGTGCGAGTCAGTGTGCGGGTCATTGTGTGGGTCAGTGTGCGGGTCAGTGTGTGGGTTAGTGTGTGAGTCAGTGTGTGAGTCAGTGTGTGAGTCAGTGTGCGAGTCTGTGTTTGGGTCAGTGTGCGGGTTAGTGTGTGAGTCAGTGTATGAGTCAGTGTGTGAGTCAGTGTGTGAGTCAGTGTGTGGGTCAGTGTGTGAGTCAGTGTGTGTGTCAGTGTGTGAGTCAGTATGTGGGTCAGTGTGTGAGTCAGTGTGTGAGTCAGTGTGTGAGTCAGTGTGTGGGTCAGTGTGTGAGTCAGTGTGTGGGTCAGTGTGTGGGTCAGTATGTGGGTCAGTGTGCGGGTCAGTGTGTGGGTCAGTTTGTCGATCAGTGTGCTGGTCAGTGTTTGAGTCAGTGTGTGGGTCAGTGTGTGGGTCAGTTTGTGAGTCAGTGTGTGAGTCAGTGTGTGCGTCAGTGTGTGGGTCAGTGTACGGGTCAGTGTGTGGGTCAGTGTGTGGGTCAGTGTGTGGGTCAACGTGTGAGTCAGCATGTGGGTCAGTGTGCGTGTCAGTGTGCGGGTCAGTCTGTGGGTCAGTGTATGAGTAAGTGTGTGAGTCAGTGTGCGGGTAAGTGTGTGGGTCAGTGTGTGAGTCAGTGTGCGAGTCATTGTATGAGTCAGTGTACGCGTCAGTGTGTGAATCAGTTTGTGAGTCAGTGTGCGGGTCAGTGTGTGGATCAGTGTGTGAGTCAGTGTGTGAGTCAGTGTGTGAGTCAGTGTTGGGTCAGTGTGCGGGTCGGTGAGCGAGTCAGTGTGTGGGTCAGTGTGTGAGTCAGTGTGTGGGTCAGTGCGTGAGTCAATGTTTGGGTCAGTGTGTGGGTCAGTGTGTGGGTCAGTGTGTCATTCAGTGTGTGAGTCAGTGTGTGAGTCATTGTGCGGGTCAGTGTGCGTGTCAGTGTGTGTATCAATGTGTGGGTCAGTGTGTGAGTCAGTGTGTGAGTCAGTGTGCGTGTCAGTGAGCGAGTCAGTGTTTGGGTCAGTGCGTGGGTCAGTGTTTGGGTCAGTGTGTGGGTCAGTGTGTCAGTCAGTGTGTCAGTCAGTGTGCGGGTCAGTGTGTGAGTCAGTAGGCGAGTCAGTGTGTGAGTCAGTGTGTGAGTCAGTGTGCCGGTCAGTGTGTGAGTCAGTGTGCGAGTCAGTGTGTGAGTCAGTGTGTGAGTCAATGTCTGAGTCAGTGTGCGGGTCAGTGTTTGAGTCAGTGTGCGGGTCAGTATGTCAGTCATTGTGCGGGTCAGTCTGTGGGTCAGTGTGTGGGTCAGTATGTCGATCAGTGTGCTGGTCAGTGTGTGAGTCAGTGTGTGAGTCAGTGTGTGAGTCAGTGTGTGGGTCAGTGTGCGGGTCAGTGTGTGAGTCAGTGTGTCAGTCAGTGTGTGGGTCAACGTGTGAGTCAGCATGTGGGTCAGTGTGCGGGTCATTGTGCGGGTCAGTCTGTGGGTCAGTGTATGAGTCAGTGTGTGAGTAATTGTGCGGGTCAATGTATGGTCAGTGTGTGAGTCAGTGTGCGGGTCAGTGTGTGAGTCAGTGTGCGCGTCAGTGTGTGAATCAGTTTGTGAGTCAGTGTGCAGGTCAGTGTGTGGATCAGCGTGTGAGTCAGTGTGTGAGTCAGTGTGTGAGTCAGTGTGTGGGTCAGTGTGCGGGTCAGTGTGTGAGTCAGTGTGCGGGTCAGTGTGTGGGTCAGTGTGTGAGTCAGTGTGTGAGTCAGTGTGCGTGTCAGTGTGTGTGCCAGTGTGTGAATCAATGTGTGGGTCAGTGTGTGAGTCAATTTGTGAGTCAGTGTGCGGGTCAGTGAGCGAGTCAGTGTTTGGGTCAGTGCCTGGGTCAGTGTTTGGGTCAGTGTGTGGGTCAGTGTGTGAGTCAGTGTGTCAGTCTGTGTGCTGGTCAGTGTGTGAGTCAGTGTGACAGTCAGTGTGTGAGTCAGTGTGTGAGTCAGTGTGCGGGTCAGTGTGTGAGTCAGTGTGTGAGTCAGTGTGTGAGTCAGTGTGCGAGTCAGTGTGTGAGTCAGTGTGTGAGTCAGTGTGTGAGTCAGTGTGCGGGTCAGTGTGCGAGTCAGTGTGTGATTCAGTGTGTGAGACAGTGTGTGAGTCAGTGTGTGGGTCAGTGTGTGAATCAGTGTATGAGTCAGTGTGTGAGTCAGTGTGTGGGTCAGCATGTGGATCAGTGTGTGAGTCTGTGTGTGAGTCAGTGTGCGGTTCAGTGTGCGGGTCAGTGTGCGAGTCTGTGTGTGAGTCAGTGTGTGAGTCAGTGTGTGAGTCAGTGTGTGAGTCACTTTGTGAGTCAGTGTTTGAATCAGTGTGCCGGTCAGGGTGCGGGTCAGTGTGCGGGTCAGTGTGTGAGTCAGTGTGCGAGTCAGTGTGTGAGTCAGTGTGTGAGTCAGTGTGTGGGTCAGTTTGTGAGTCAGTGTCTGAAGCAGTGTACCGGTCAGTGTGTGGGTCAGTGTGCGGGTCAGTGTGTGAGTCAGTGTGTGAGTCAGTGTGCGAGTCAGTGTGCGAGTCAGTGTGTGGGTCAGTGTGTGAGTCAGTGTGTGAGTCAGTCTGTGAGTCAGTGTGTGGGTCAGTGTGTGGGTCAGTGTGTGGGTCAGTGTGTGAGTCAGTGTGTGAGTCAGTGTGCGGGTCAGTGTGCGGTCAGTGTGCGAGTCTGTGTGCGGCTCAGTGTGTGAGTCAGTGTGTGAATCAGTGTGCGGGTCAGTGTGCGGGTCAGTGTGCGAGTCTGTGTGTGAATCAGTGTGTGAGTCAGTGTGTGAGTCAGTGTGTTGGTCTGTGTGTGGATCAGTGTGTGAGTCAGTGTGTGGGCCAGTGTGCGGGTCATTGTGTGCGTCAGTGTGTGGGTCAGTGTGTGAATCAGTGTGTGAGTCAGTGTGTGAGTCAGTGTTTGGGTCAGCATGTGGATCAGAGTGTGGGTCAGTGTGTGAGTCAGTGTGCGGGTCAGTGTGCTTGTCAGTGTGTGGGTCAGTGTGTGGTCAGTTTGCAAGTCAGTGTGTGATTCAGTGTGTGGGTCAGTGTGTGAGTCAGTGTGTGAGTCAGTGTGCGAGTCAGTGTGTGAATCAGTGTGCGGGTCAGTGTGCGAGTCAGTGTGTTAATCAGTGCGTGAGTCAGTGTGCGAGTCAGTGTGCGGGTCAGTGTGTGAGTCAGTGTGTGGGTCAGTGTGTGAGTCAGTGTGTGAGTCAGTGTGCGCGTCTGTGTGTGAGTCAGTGTGTGAGTCAGTGTGCGGGTCAGTATGTGAGTCAGAGTGCCGGTCAGTGTGTGGGTCAGTGTGTGGGTCAGTGTGTGAGTCAGTGTGTGAGTCAGTGTGTGGGTCAGTGTGTGGGTCAGCGTGTGGGTCAGCGTGTGGGTCAGTGTGTGAGTCAGTGTGCGAGTCAGTGTGTGTGTCAGTGTGTGTGTCAGTGTGTGGGCAGTGTGCGGGTCAGTGTGTGCGTCAGTGTGTGAGTCAGTGTGTGGGTCAGTGTGTGGGTCAGTGTGCGGGTCAGTGTGCGAGTCAGTGTGAGAGTCAGTGTGTGAGTCAGTGTGTGGGTCAGTGTGCGGGTCAGTGTGCGGGTCAGTGTGCGTGTCAGTGTGCGTGTCAGTGTGCGAGTCAATGTGCGAGTCAGTGTGCGAGTCAGTGTGCGGGTCATTGTGTGGGTCAGTGTGCGGGTCAGTGTGTGGGTTAGTGTGTGAGTCAGTGTGTGAGTCAGTGTGTGAGTCAGTGTGCGAGTCTGTGTTTGGGTCAGTGTGCGGGTTAGTGTGTGAGTCAGTGTATGAGTCAGTGTGTGAGTCAGTGTGTGAGTCAGTGTGTGGGTCAGTGTGTGAGTCAGTGTGTGTGTCAGTGTGTGAGTCAGTATGTGGGTCAGTGTGTGAGTCAGTGTGTGAGTCAGTGTGTGAGTCAGTGTGTGGGTCAGTGTGTGAGTCAGTGTGTGGGTCAGTGTGTGGGTCAGTATGTGGGTCAGTGTGCGGGTCAGTGTGTGGGTCAGTTTGTCGATCAGTGTGCTGGTCAGTGTTTGAGTCAGTGTGTGGGTCAGTGTGTGGGTCAGTTTGTGAGTCAGTGTGTGAGTCAGTGTGTGCGTCAGTGTGTGGGTCAGTGTACGGGTCAGTGTGTGGGTCAGTGTGTGGGTCAGTGTGTGGGTCAACGTGTGAGTCAGCATGTGGGTCAGTGTGCGTGTCAGTGTGCGGGTCAGTCTGTGGGTCAGTGTATGAGTAAGTGTGTGAGTCAGTGTGCGGGTAAGTGTGTGGGTCAGTGTGTGAGTCAGTGTGCGAGTCATTGTATGAGTCAGTGTACGCGTCAGTGTGTGAATCAGTTTGTGAGTCAGTGTGCGGGTCAGTGTGTGGATCAGTGTGTGAGTCAGTGTGTGAGTCAGTGTGTGAGTCAGTGTTGGGTCAGTGTGCGGGTCGGTGAGCGAGTCAGTGTGTGGGTCAGTGTGTGAGTCAGTGTGTGGGTCAGTGCGTGAGTCAATGTTTGGGTCAGTGTGTGGGTCAGTGTGTGGGTCAGTGTGTCATTCAGTGTGTGAGTCAGTGTGTGAGTCATTGTGCGGGTCAGTGTGCGTGTCAGTGTGTGTATCAATGTGTGGGTCAGTGTGTGAGTCAGTGTGTGCGTCAGTGTGCGTGTCAGTGAGCGAGTCAGTGTTTGGGTCAGTGCGTGGGTCAGTGTTTGGGTCAGTGTGTGGGTCAGTGTGTCAGTCAGTGTGTCAGTCAGTGTGCGGGTCAGTGTGTGAGTCAGTAGGCGAGTCAGTGTGTGAGTCAGTGTGTGAGTCAGTGTGCCGGTCAGTGTGTGAGTCAGTGTGCGAGTCAGTGTGTGAGTCAGTGTGTGAGTCAATGTCTGAGTCAGTGTGCGGGTCAGTGTTTGAGTCAGTGTGCGGGTCAGTATGTCAGTCATTGTGCGGGTCAGTCTGTGGGTCAGTGTGTGGGTCAGTATGTCGATCAGTGTGCTGGTCAGTGTGTGAGTCAGTGTGTGAGTCAGTGTGTGAGTCAGTGTGTGGGTCAGTGTGCGGGTCAGTGTGTGAGTCAGTGTGTCAGTCAGTGTGTGGGTCAACGTGTGAGTCAGCATGTGGGTCAGTGTGCGGGTCATTGTGCGGGTCAGTCTGTGGGTCAGTGTATGAGTCAGTGTGTGAGTAATTGTGCGGGTCAATGTATGGTCAGTGTGTGAGTCAGTGTGCGGGTCAGTGTGTGAGTCAGTGTGCGCGTCAGTGTGTGAATCAGTTTGTGAGTCAGTGTGCAGGTCAGTGTGTGGATCAGCGTGTGAGTCAGTGTGTGAGTCAGTGTGTGAGTCAGTGTGTGGGTCAGTGTGCGGGTCAGTGTGTGAGTCAGTGTGCGGGTCAGTGTGTGGGTCAGTGTGTGAGTCAGTGTGTGAGTCAGTGTGCGTGTCAGTGTGTGTGCCAGTGTGTGAATCAATGTGTGGGTCAGTGTGTGAGTCAATTTGTGAGTCAGTGTGCGGGTCAGTGAGCGAGTCAGTGTTTGGGTCAGTGCCTGGGTCAGTGTTTGGGTCAGTGTGTGGGTCAGTGTGTGAGTCAGTGTGTCAGTCTGTGTGCTGGTCAGTGTGTGAGTCAGTGTGACAGTCAGTGTGTGAGTCAGTGTGTGAGTCAGTGTGCGGGTCAGTGTGTGAGTCAGTGTGTGAGTCAGTGTGTGAGTCAGTGTGCGAGTCAGTGTGTGAGTCAGTGTGTGAGTCAGTGTGTGAGTCAGTGTGCGGGTCAGTGTGCGAGTCAGTGTGTGATTCAGTGTGTGAGACAGTGTGTGAGTCAGTGTGCGGGTCAGTGTGTGATTCAGTGTGTGAGTTAGTGTGTGAGTCAGTGTGTGAATCAGTGTCTGAGTCAGTGTGTGGGTCAGTGTGTGAGTCAGTTTGTGAGTCAGTGTCTGAATCAGTGTGCCGGTCAGTGTGCGGGTCAGTGTGTGAGTCACTGTGAGGGTCAGTCTGTGAGTCAGTGTGCGAGTCAGTGTGTGAGTCAGTGTGCGGGTCAGTGTATGAGTCAGTATGTGTCACTGTGTGAGTCAGTGTGTGAGTCAGTGTGTGGGTCAGTGTGTGAGTCGCTTTGTGAGTCAGTGTCTGAATCAGTGTGCCGGTCAGTGTGCGGGTCAGTGTGCGGGTCAGTGTGCGAGTCAGTGTGCGAGTCAGTGTGTGAGTCAGTGTGTGAGTCAGTGTGTGAGTCAGTGTGTGGGTCAGTATGTGAGTCAGTGTCTGAATCAGTGTGCCGGTCAGTGTGTGGGTCAGTGTGCGGGTCAGTGTGTGAGTCAGTGTGTGAGTCAGTGTGCGAGTCAGTGTGCGAGTCAGTGTGCGGGTCAGTGTGTGGGTCAGTGTGTGGGTCAGTGTGTGGGTCAGTGTGTGAGTCAGTGTGTGAGTCAGTGTGTCAGTCTGTGTGCGGGTCAGTGTGTGAGTCAGTGTGAGAGTCAGTGTGTGAGTCAGTGTGTGAGTCAGTGTGCGGGTCAGTGTGTGAGTCAGTGTGTGAGTCAGTGTGCGAGTCAGTGTGTGAGTCAGTGTGTGAGTCAGTGTGTGAGTCAGTGTGTGAGTCAGTGTGCGGGTCAGTGTGCGAGTGAGTGTGTGATTCAGTGTGTGAGTCAGTGTGTGAGTCAGTGTGCGGGTCAGTGTGTGATTCTGTGTGTGAGTTAGTGTGTGAGTCAGTGTGTGAATCAGTGTCTGAGTCTGTGTGTGGGTCAGTGTGTGAGTCAGTTTGCGGGTCAGTGTCTGAATCAGTGTGCCGGTCAGTGTGCGGGTCAGTGTGTGAGTCAGTGTGAGGGTCAGTGTGTGAGTCAGTGTGCGAGTCAGTGTGTGAGTCAGTGTGCGGGTCAGTGTATGAGTCAGTATGTGTCACTGTGTGAGTCAGTGTGTGAGTCAGTGTGTGGGTCAGTGTGTGAGTCACTTTGTGAGTCAGTGTCTGAATCAGTGTGCCGGTCAGTGTGCGGGTCAGTGTGCGGGTCAGTGTGCGAGTCAGTGTGCGAGTCAGTGTGTGAATCAGTGTGTGAGTCAGTGTGTGAGTCAGTGTGTTGGTCCGTGTGTGGATCAGTGTGTGAGTCAGTGTGTGGGCCAGTGTGCGGGTCATTGTGTGCGTCAGTGTGTGGGTCAGTGTGTGAATCAATGTGTGAGTCAGTGTGTGAGTCAGTGTTTGGGTCAGCATGTGGATCAGAGTGTGGGTCAGTGTGTGAGTCAGTGTGCGGGTCAGTGTGCTTGTCAGTGTGTGGGTCAGTGTGTGGTCAGTTTGCAAGTCAGTGTGTGATTCAGTCTGTGGGTCAGTGTGTGAGTCAGTGTGTGAGTCAGTGTGCGAGTCAGTGTGTGAATCAGTGTGCGGGTCAGTGTGCGAGTCAGTGTGTTAATCAGTGCGTGAGTCAGTGTGCGAGTCAGTGTGCGGGTCAGTGTGTGAGTCAGTGTGTGGGTCAGTGTGTGAGTCAGTGTGTGAGTCAGTGTGCGGGTCAGTATGTGAGTCAGAGTGCCGGTCAGTGTGTGGGTCAGTGTGTGGGTCAGTGTGTGATTCAGTGTGTGGGTCAGTGTGTGGGTCAGTGTGTGAGTCAGTGTGTGGGTCAGCATGTGGGTCAGCGTGTGGGTCAGTGTGTGAGTCAGTGTGCGAGTCAGTGTGCGAGTCAGTGTGTGTGTCAGTGTGTGTGTCAGTGTGTGGGCAGTGTGCGGGTCAGTGTGTGCGTCAGTGTGTGAGTCAGTGTGCGGGTCAGTGTGCGAGTCAGTGTGCGAGTCAGTGTGTGAGTCAGTGTGTGAGTCAGTGTGTGGGTCAGTTTGTGAGTCAGTGTCTGAATCAGTGTGCCGGTCAGTGTGTGGGTCAGTGTGCGGGTCAGTGTGTGAGTCAGTGTGTGAGTCAGTGTGCGAGTCAGTGTGCGAGTCAGTGTGCGAGTCAGTGTGTGGGTCAGTGTGTGGGTCAGTGTGTGGGTCAGTGTGTGAGTCAGTGTGTGAGTCAGTGTGTCAGTCTGTGTGCGGGTCAGTGTGCGAGTCAGTGTGAGAGTCAGTGTGTGAGTCAGTGTGTGAGTCAGTGTGCGGGTCAGTGTGTGAGTCAGTGTGTGAGTCAGTGTGCCAGTCAGTGTGTGAGTCAGTGTGTGAGTCAGTGTGCGGGTCAGTGTGCGAGTCAGTGTGTGATTCAGTGTGAGTCAGTGTGTGAGTCAGTGTGCGGGTCAGTGTGTGATTCAGTGTGTGAGTTAGTGTGTGAGTCAGTGTGTGAATCAGTGTCTGAGTCAGTGTGTGGGTCAGTGAGTGAGTCAGTTTGCGGGTCAGTGTCTGAATCAGTGTGCCGGTCAGTGTGCGGGTCAGTGTGTGAGTCAGTGTGAGGGTCAGTGTGTGAGTCAGTGTGCGAGTCAGTGTGTGAGTCAGTGTGCGGGTCAGTGTATGAGTCAGTATGTGTCACTGTGTGAGTCAGTGTGTGAGTCAGTGTGTGGGTCAGTGTGTGAGTCACTTTGTGAGTCAGTGTCTGAATCATTGTGCCGGTCAGTGTGCGGGTCAGTGTGCGGGTCAGTGTGCGAGTCAGTGTGCGATTCAGTGTGTGAGTCAGTGTGTGAGTCAGTGTGTGAGTCTGTGTGTGAGTCAGTGTGTGGGTCAGTTTGTGAGTCAGTGTCTGAATCAGTTTGCCGGTCAGTGTGTGGGTCAGTGTGCGGGTCAGTGTGTGAGTCAGTGTGTGAGTCAGTGTGCGAGTCAGTGTGCGAGTCAGTGTGCGAGTCAGTGTGTGGGTCAGTGTGCGGGTCAGTGTGTGGGTCAGTGTGTGAGTCAGTGTGTGAATCGTGTGCGGGTCAGTGTGCGGTCAGTGTGCGAGTCTGTGTGCAGGTCAGTGTGTGAGTCAGTGTGTGAATCAGTGTGCGGGTCAGTGTGCGAGTCAGTGTGCGAGTCAGTGTGTGAGTCAGTATGTGTCACTGTGTGAGTCAGTGTGCGAGTCTGTGTGTGAATCAGTGTGTGAGTCAGTGTGTGAGTCAGTGTGTTGGTCTGTGTGTGGATCAGTGTGTGAGTCAGTGTTTGGGTCAGTGTGCGGGTCAGTGTGTGCGTCAGTGTGTGGGTCAGTGTGTGAATCAGTGTATGAGTCAGTGTGTGAGTCAGTGTGTGAGTCAGTGTGCGGGTCAGTGTGCGGGTCAGTGTGCGAGTCTGTGTGTGAGTCAGTGTGTGAGTCAGTGTGTGAGTCAGTGTGTGAGTCAGTGTGTGGGTCAGTGTGTGAGTCAGTGTGTGAGTCAGTGTGTGAGTCAATGTCTGAGTCAGTGTGCGGGTCAGTGTTTGAGTCAGTGTGCGGGTCAGTATGTCAGTCATTGTGCGGGTCAGTCTGTGGGTCAGTGTGTGGGTCAGTATGTCGATCAGTGTGCTGGTCAGTGTGTGAGTCAGTGTGTGAGTCAGTGTGTGAGTCAGTGTGTGGGTCAGTGTGCGGGTCAGTGTGTGAGTCAGTGTGTCAGTCAGTGTGTGGGTCAACGTGTGAGTCAGCATGTGGGTCAGTGTGCGGGTCATTGTGCGGGTCAGTCTGTGGGTCAGTGTATGAGTCAGTGTGTGAGTAATTGTGCGGGTCAATGTATGGTCAGTGTGTGAGTCAGTGTGCGGGTCAGTGTGTGAGTCAGCGTGCGCGTCAGTGTGTGAATCAGTTTGTGAGTCAGTGTGCAGGTCAGTGTGTGGATCAGCGTGTGAGTCAGTGTGTGAGTCAGTGTGTGAGTCAGTGTGTGGGTCAGTGTGCGGGTCAGTGTGTGAGTCAGTGTGCGGGTCAGTGTGTGGGTCAGTGTGTGAGTCAGTGTGTGAGTCAGTGTGCGTGTCAGTGTGTGTGCCAGTGTGTGAATCAATGTGTGGGTCAGTGTGTGAGTCAATTTGTGAGTCAGTGTGCGGGTCAGTGAGCGAGTCAGTGTTTGGGTCAGTGCCTGGGTCAGTGTTTGGGTCAGTGTGTGGGTCAGTGTGTGAGTCAGTGTGTCAGTCTGTGTGCTGGTCAGTGTGTGAGTCAGTGTGAGAGTCAGTGTGTGAGTCAGTGTGTGAGTCAGTGTGCAGGTCAGTGTGTGAGTCAGTGTGTGAGTCAGTGTGTGAGTCAGTGTGCGAGTCAGTGTGTGAGTCAGTGTGTGAGTCAGTGTGTGAGTCAGTGTGCGGGTCAGTGTGCGAGTCAGTGTGTGATTCAGTGTGTGAGACAGTGTGTGAGTCAGTGTGCGGGTCAGTGTGTGATTCAGTGTGTGAGTTAGTGTGTGAGTCAGTGTGTGAATCAGTGTCTGAGTCAGTGTGTGGGTCAGTGTGTGAGTCAGTTTGTGAGTCAGTGTCTGAATCAGTGTGCCGGTCAGTGTGCGGGTCAGTGTGTGAGTCACTGTGAGGGTCAGTCTGTGAGTCAGTGTGCGAGTCAGTGTGTGAGTCAGTGTGCGGGTCAGTGTATGAGTCAGTATGTGTCACTGTGTGAGTCAGTGTGTGAGTCAGTGTGTGGGTCAGTGTGTGAGTCACTTTGTGAGTCAGTGTCTGAATCAGTGTGCCGGTCAGTGTGCGGGTCAGTGTGCGGGTCAGTGTGCGAGTCAGTGTGCGAGTCAGTGTGTGAGTCAGTGTGTGAGTCAGTGTGTGAGTCAGTGTGTGGGTCAGTATGTGAGTCAGTGTCTGAATCAGTGTGCCGGTCAGTGTGTGGGTCAGTGTGCGGGTCAGTGTGTGAGTCAGTGTGTGAGTCAGTGTGCGAGTCAGTGTGCGAGTCAGTGTGCGGGTCAGTGTGTGGGTCAGTGTGTGGGTCAGTGTGTGGGTCAGTGTGTGAGTCAGTGTGTGAGTCAGTGTGTCAGTCTGTGTGCGGGTCAGTGTGCGAGTCAGTGTGAGAGTCAGTGTGTGAGTCAGTGTGTGAGTCAGTGTGCGGGTCAGTGTGTGAGTCAGTGTGTGAGTCAGTGTGCGAGTCAGTGTGTGAGTCAGTGTGTGAGTCAGTGTGTGAGTCAGTGTGTGAGTCAGTGTGCGGGTCAGTGTGCGAGTGAGTGTGTGATTCAGTGTGTGAGTCAGTGTGTGAGTCAGTGTGCGGGTCAGTGTGTGATTCAGTGTGTGAGTTAGTGTGTGAGTCAGTGTGTGAATCAGTGTCTGAGTCTGTGTGTGGGTCAGTGTGTGAGTCAGTTTGCGGGTCAGTGTCTGAATCAGTGTGCCGGTCAGTGTGCGGGTCAGTGTGTGAGTCAGTGTGAGGGTCAGTGTGTGAGTCAGTGTGCGAGTCAGTGTGTGAGTCAGTGTGCGGGTCAGTGTATGAGTCAGTATGTGTCACTGTGTGAGTCAGTGTGTGAGTCAGTGTGTGGGTCAGTGTGTGAGTCACTTTGTGAGTCAGTGTCTGAATCAGTGTGCCGGTCAGTGTGCGGGTCAGTGTGCGGGTCAGTGTGCGAGTCAGTGTGCGAGTCAGTGTGTGAATCAGTGTGTGAGTCAGTGTGTGAGTCAGTGTGTTGGTCCGTGTGTGGATCAGTGTGTGAGTCAGTGTGTGGGCCAGTGTGCGGGTCATTGTGTGCGTCAGTGTGTGGGTCAGTGTGTGAATCAATGTGTGAGTCAGTGTGTGAGTCAGTGTTTGGGTCAGCATGTGGATCAGAGTGTGGGTCAGTGTGTGAGTCAGTGTGCGGGTCAGTGTGCTTGTCAGTGTGTGGGTCAGTGTGTGGTCAGTTTGCAAGTCAGTGTGTGATTCAGTCTGTGGGTCAGTGTGTGAGTCAGTGTGTGAGTCAGTGTGCGAGTCAGTGTGTGAATCAGTGTGCGGGTCAGTGTGCGAGTCAGTGTGTTAATCAGTGCGTGAGTCAGTGTGCGAGTCAGTGTGCGGGTCAGTGTGTGAGTCAGTGTGTGGGTCAGTGTGTGAGTCAGTGTGTGAGTCAGTGTGCGGGTCAGTATGTGAGTCAGAGTGCCGGTCAGTGTGTGGGTCAGTGTGTGGGTCAGTGTGTGATTCAGTGTGTGGGTCAGTGTGTGGGTCAGTGTATGAGTCAGTGTGTGGGTCAGCATGTGGGTCAGCGTGTGGGTCAGTGTGTGAGTCAGTGTGCGAGTCAGTGTGCGAGTCAGTGTGTGTGTCAGTGTGTGTGTCAGTGTGTGGGCAGTGTGCGGGTCAGTGTGTGCGTCAGTGTGTGAGTCAGTGTGCGGGTCAGTGTGCGAGTCAGTGTGCGAGTCAGTGTGTGAGTCAGTGTGTGAGTCAGTGTGTGGGTCAGTTTGTGAGTCAGTGTCTGAATCAGTGTGCCGGTCAGTGTGTGGGTCAGTGTGCGGGTCAGTGTGTGAGTCAGTGTGTGAGTCAGTGTGCGAGTCAGTGTGCGAGTCAGTGTGCGAGTCAGTGTGCGGGTCAGTGTGTGGGTCAGTGTGTGGGTCAGTGTGTGAGTCAGTGTGTGAGTCAGTGTGTCAGTCTGTGTGCGGGTCAGTGTGCGAGTCAGTGTGAGAGTCAGTGTGTGAGTCAGTGTGTGAGTCAGTGTGCGGGTCAGTGTGTGAGTCAGTGTGTGAGTCAGTGTGCCAGTCAGTGTGTGAGTCAGTGTGTGAGTCAGTGTGCGGGTCAGTGTGCGAGTCAGTGTGTGATTCAGTGTGAGTCAGTGTGTGAGTCAGTGTGCGGGTCAGTGTGTGATTCAGTGTGTGAGTTAGTGTGTGAGTCAGTGTGTGAATCAGTGTCTGAGTCAGTGTGTGGGTCAGTGAGTGAGTCAGTTTGCGGGTCAGTGTCTGAATCAGTGTGCCGGTCAGTGTGCGGGTCAGTGTGTGAGTCAGTGTGAGGGTCAGTGTGTGAGTCAGTGTGCGAGTCAGTGTGTGAGTCAGTGTGCGGGTCAGTGTATGAGTCAGTATGTGTCACTGTGTGAGTCAGTGTGTGAGTCAGTGTGTGGGTCAGTGTGTGAGTCACTTTGTGAGTCAGTGTCTGAATCATTGTGCCGGTCAGTGTGCGGGTCAGTGTGCGGGTCAGTGTGCGAGTCAGTGTGCGATTCAGTGTGTGAGTCAGTGTGTGAGTCAGTGTGTGAGTCTGTGTGTGAGTCAGTGTGTGGGTCAGTTTGTGAGTCAGTGTCTGAATCAGTTTGCCGGTCAGTGTGTGGGTCAGTGTGCGGGTCAGTGTGTGAGTCAGTGTGTGAGTCAGTGTGCGAGTCAGTGTGCGAGTCAGTGTGCGAGTCAGTGTGTGGGTCAGTGTGTGGGTCAGTGTGTGGGTCAGTGTGTGAGTCAGTGTGTGAATCGTGTGCGGGTCAGTGTGCGGTCAGTGTGCGAGTCTGTGTGCAGGTCAGTGTGTGAGTCAGTGTGTGAATCAGTGTGCGGGTCAGTGTGCGAGTCAGTGTGCGAGTCAGTGTGTGAGTCAGTATGTGTCACTGTGTGAGTCAGTGTGCGAGTCTGTGTGTGAATCAGTGTGTGAGTCAGTGTGTGAGTCAGTGTGTTGGTCTGTGTGTGGATCAGTGTGTGAGTCAGTGTTTGGGTCAGTGTGCGGGTCAGTGTGTGCGTCAGTGTGTGGGTCAGTGTGTGAATCAGTGTATGAGTCAGTGTGTGAGTCAGTGTGTGAGTCAGTGTGCGGGTCAGTGTGCGGGTCAGTGTGCGAGTCTGTGTGTGAGTCAGTGTGTGAGTCAGTGTGTGAGTCAGTGTGTGAGTCAGTGTGTGGGTCAGTGTGTGAGTCAGTGTGTGGGTCAGTGTGTGAATCAGTGTGTGAATGAGTGCGTGAGTCTGTGTGCAGTTCAGTGTGCGGGTCAGTGTGCGAGTCAGTGTGTGGGTCAGCGTGTGAGTCAGTGTGTGAGTCAGTGTGTGAGTCAGTGTTTGGGTCAGTGTGTGAGTCAGTGTGTGGGTCAGTGTTTGGGTCAGTGTGTGAGTCAGTGTGTGAGTCAGTGTGTGAGTCAGTGTGCGGGTCAGTGTGCGTGTCAGTGTGTGAATCAATGTGTGGGTCAGTGTGTGAGTCAATTTGTGAGTCAGTGTGCGGGTCAGTGAGCGAGTCAGTGTTTGGGTCAGTGTGTGGGTCAGTGTTTGGGTCAGTGTGTGGGTCCGTGTGTGAGTCAGTGTGTCAGTCTCTGTGCGGGACAGTGTGTGAGGCAGTGTGAGAGTCAGAGTGTGGGTCAGTGTGTGAGTCAGTGTGCGGGTCAGTGTGTGAGTCAGTGTGCGAGTCAGTGTGTGAGACAGTGTGTGAGTCAGTGTGTGAGTCAGTGTGCGGGTCAGTGTGCGAGTCAGTGTGTGAGTCAGTGTGTGAGTCAGTGTGTGAGTCAGTGTGCGGGTCAGCGTGTGAGTCAGTGTGTGAGTTAGTGTGTGAGTTAGTGTGTGAATCAGTGTCTGAGTCAGTGTGTGGGTCAGTGTGTGAGTCAGTTTGTGAGTCAGTGTCTGAATCAGTGTGCCAGTCAGTGTGCGGGTCAGCGTGTGAGACAGTGTGAGGGTCAGTGTGTGAGTCAGTGTGTGAGTCAGTGTGCGAGTCAGTGTGCGGGTCAGTGTATGAGTCAGTATGTGTCAGTGTGTGAGTCTGTGTGTGAGTCAGTGTGTGAGTCAGTTTGTGAGGCACTTTGTGAGTCAGTGTTTGAATCAGTGTGCCGGTCAGGGTGCGGGTCAGTGTGCGGGTCAGTGTGTGAGTCAGTGTGCGAGTCAGTGTGTGAGTCAGTGTGTGAGTCAGTGTGTGGGTCAGTTTGTGAGTCAGTGTCTGAAGCAGTGTGCCGGTCAGTGTGTGGGTCAGTGTGCGGGTCAGTGTGTGAGTCACTGTGAGGGTCAGTCTGTGAGTCAGTGTGCGAGTCAGTGTGTGAGTCAGTGTGCGGGTCAGTGTATGAGTCAGTATGTGTCACTGTGTGAGTCAGTGTGTGAGTCAGTGTGTGGGTCAGTGTGTGAGTCACTTTGTGAGTCAGTGTCTGAATCAGTGTGCCGGTCAGTGTGCGGGTCAGTGTGCGGGTCAGTGTGCGAGTCAGTGTGCGAGTCAGTGTGTGAGTCAGTGTGTGAGTCAGTGTGTGAGTCAGTGTGTGGGTCAGTATGTGAGTCAGTGTCTGAATCAGTGTGCCGGTCAGTGTGTGGGTCAGTGTGCGGGTCAGTGTGTGAGTCAGTGTGTGAGTCAGTGTGCGAGTCAGTGTGCGAGTCAGTGTGCGGGTCAGTGTGTGGGTCAGTGTGTGGGTCAGTGTGTGGGTCAGTGTGTGAGTCAGTGTGTGAGTCAGTGTGTCAGTCTGTGTGCGGGTCAGTGTGCGAGTCAGTGTGAGAGTCAGTGTGTGAGTCAGTGTGTGAGTCAGTGTGCGGGTCAGTGTGTGAGTCAGTGTGTGAGTCAGTGTGCGAGTCAGTGTGTGAGTCAGTGTGTGAGTCAGTGTGTGAGTCAGTGTGTGAGTCAGTGTGCGGGTCAGTGTGCGAGTGAGTGTGTGATTCAGTGTGTGAGTCAGTGTGTGAGTCAGTGTGCGGGTCAGTGTGTGATTCAGTGTGTGAGTTAGTGTGTGAGTCAGTGTGTGAATCAGTGTCTGAGTCTGTGTGTGGGTCAGTGTGTGAGTCAGTTTGCGGGTCAGTGTCTGAATCAGTGTGCCGGTCAGTGTGCGGGTCAGTGTGTGAGTCAGTGTGAGGGTCAGTGTGTGAGTCAGTGTGCGAGTCAGTGTGTGAGTCAGTGTGCGGGTCAGTGTATGAGTCAGTATGTGTCACTGTGTGAGTCAGTGTGTGAGTCAGTGTGTGGGTCAGTGTGTGAGTCACTTTGTGAGTCAGTGTCTGAATCAGTGTGCCGGTCAGTGTGCGGGTCAGTGTGCGGGTCAGTGTGCGAGTCAGTGTGCGAGTCAGTGTGTGAATCAGTGTGTGAGTCAGTGTGTGAGTCAGTGTGTTGGTCCGTGTGTGGATCAGTGTGTGAGTCAGTGTGTGGGCCAGTGTGCGGGTCATTGTGTGCGTCAGTGTGTGGGTCAGTGTGTGAATCAATGTGTGAGTCAGTGTGTGAGTCAGTGTTTGGGTCAGCATGTGGATCAGAGTGTGGGTCAGTGTGTGAGTCAGTGTGCGGGTCAGTGTGCTTGTCAGTGTGTGGGTCAGTGTGTGGTCAGTTTGCAAGTCAGTGTGTGATTCAGTCTGTGGGTCAGTGTGTGAGTCAGTGTGTGAGTCAGTGTGCGAGTCAGTGTGTGAATCAGTGTGCGGGTCAGTGTGCGAGTCAGTGTGTTAATCAGTGCGTGAGTCAGTGTGCGAGTCAGTGTGCGGGTCAGTGTGTGAGTCAGTGTGTGGGTCAGTGTGTGAGTCAGTGTGTGAGTCAGTGTGCGGGTCAGTATGTGAGTCAGAGTGCCGGTCAGTGTGTGGGTCAGTGTGTGGGTCAGTGTGTGATTCAGTGTGTGGGTCAGTGTGTGGGTCAGTGTATGAGTCAGTGTGTGGGTCAGCATGTGGGTCAGCGTGTGGGTCAGTGTGTGAGTCAGTGTGCGAGTCAGTGTGCGAGTCAGTGTGTGTGTCAGTGTGTGTGTCAGTGTGTGGGCAGTGTGCGGGTCAGTGTGTGCGTCAGTGTGTGAGTCAGTGTGCGGGTCAGTGTGCGAGTCAGTGTGCGAGTCAGTGTGTGAGTCAGTGTGTGAGTCAGTGTGTGGGTCAGTTTGTGAGTCAGTGTCTGAATCAGTGTGCCGGTCAGTGTGTGGGTCAGTGTGCGGGTCAGTGTGTGAGTCAGTGTGTGAGTCAGTGTGCGAGTCAGTGTGCGAGTCAGTGTGCGAGTCAGTGTGCGGGTCAGTGTGTGGGTCAGTGTGTGGGTCAGTGTGTGAGTCAGTGTGTGAGTCAGTGTGTCAGTCTGTGTGCGGGTCAGTGTGCGAGTCAGTGTGAGAGTCAGTGTGTGAGTCAGTGTGTGAGTCAGTGTGCGGGTCAGTGTGTGAGTCAGTGTGTGAGTCAGTGTGCCAGTCAGTGTGTGAGTCAGTGTGTGAGTCAGTGTGCGGGTCAGTGTGCGAGTCAGTGTGTGATTCAGTGTGAGTCAGTGTGTGAGTCAGTGTGCGGGTCAGTGTGTGATTCAGTGTGTGAGTTAGTGTGTGAGTCAGTGTGTGAATCAGTGTCTGAGTCAGTGTGTGGGTCAGTGAGTGAGTCAGTTTGCGGGTCAGTGTCTGAATCAGTGTGCCGGTCAGTGTGCGGGTCAGTGTGTGAGTCAGTGTGAGGGTCAGTGTGTGAGTCAGTGTGCGAGTCAGTGTGTGAGTCAGTGTGCGGGTCAGTGTATGAGTCAGTATGTGTCACTGTGTGAGTCAGTGTGTGAGTCAGTGTGTGGGTCAGTGTGTGAGTCACTTTGTGAGTCAGTGTCTGAATCATTGTGCCGGTCAGTGTGCGGGTCAGTGTGCGGGTCAGTGTGCGAGTCAGTGTGCGATTCAGTGTGTGAGTCAGTGTGTGAGTCAGTGTGTGAGTCTGTGTGTGAGTCAGTGTGTGGGTCAGTTTGTGAGTCAGTGTCTGAATCAGTTTGCCGGTCAGTGTGTGGGTCAGTGTGCGGGTCAGTGTGTGAGTCAGTGTGTGAGTCAGTGTGCGAGTCAGTGTGCGAGTCAGTGTGCGAGTCAGTGTGTGGGTCAGTGTGTGGGTCAGTGTGTGGGTCAGTGTGTGAGTCAGTGTGTGAATCGTGTGCGGGTCAGTGTGCGGTCAGTGTGCGAGTCTGTGTGCAGGTCAGTGTGTGAGTCAGTGTGTGAATCAGTGTGCGGGTCAGTGTGCGAGTCAGTGTGCGAGTCAGTGTGTGAGTCAGTATGTGTCACTGTGTGAGTCAGTGTGCGAGTCTGTGTGTGAATCAGTGTGTGAGTCAGTGTGTGAGTCAGTGTGTTGGTCTGTGTGTGGATCAGTGTGTGAGTCAGTGTTTGGGTCAGTGTGCGGGTCAGTGTGTGCGTCAGTGTGTGGGTCAGTGTGTGAATCAGTGTATGAGTCAGTGTGTGAGTCAGTGTGTGAGTCAGTGTGCGGGTCAGTGTGCGGGTCAGTGTGCGAGTCTGTGTGTGAGTCAGTGTGTGAGTCAGTGTGTGAGTCAGTGTGTGAGTCAGTGTGTGGGTCAGTGTGTGAGTCAGTGTGTGGGTCAGTGTGTGAATCAGTGTGTGAATGAGTGCGTGAGTCTGTGTGCAGTTCAGTGTGCGGGTCAGTGTGCGAGTCAGTGTGTGGGTCAGCGTGTGAGTCAGTGTGTGAGTCAGTGTGTGAGTCAGTGTTTGGGTCAGTGTGTGAGTCAGTGTGTGGGTCAGTGTTTGGGTCAGTGTGTGAGTCAGTGTGTGAGTCAGTGTGTGAGTCAGTGTGCGGGTCAGTGTGCGTGTCAGTGTGTGAATCAATGTGTGGGTCAGTGTGTGAGTCAATTTGTGAGTCAGTGTGCGGGTCAGTGAGCGAGTCAGTGTTTGGGTCAGTGTGTGGGTCAGTGTTTGGGTCAGTGTGTGGGTCCGTGTGTGAGTCAGTGTGTCAGTCTCTGTGCGGGACAGTGTGTGAGGCAGTGTGAGAGTCAGAGTGTGGGTCAGTGTGTGAGTCAGTGTGCGGGTCAGTGTGTGAGTCAGTGTGCGAGTCAGTGTGTGAGACAGTGTGTGAGTCAGTGTGTGAGTCAGTGTGCGGGTCAGTGTGCGAGTCAGTGTGTGAGTCAGTGTGTGAGTCAGTGTGTGAGTCAGTGTGCGGGTCAGCGTGTGAGTCAGTGTGTGAGTTAGTGTGTGAGTTAGTGTGTGAATCAGTGTCTGAGTCAGTGTGTGGGTCAGTGTGTGAGTCAGTTTGTGAGTCAGTGTCTGAATCAGTGTGCCAGTCAGTGTGCGGGTCAGCGTGTGAGACAGTGTGAGGGTCAGTGTGTGAGTCAGTGTGTGAGTCAGTGTGCGAGTCAGTGTGCGGGTCAGTGTATGAGTCAGTATGTGTCAGTGTGTGAGTCTGTGTGTGAGTCAGTGTGTGAGTCAGTTTGTGAGGCACTTTGTGAGTCAGTGTTTGAATCAGTGTGCCGGTCAGGGTGCGGGTCAGTGTGCGGGTCAGTGTGTGAGTCAGTGTGCGAGTCAGTGTGTGAGTCAGTGTGTGAGTCAGTGTGTGGGTCAGTTTGTGAGTCAGTGTCTGAAGCAGTGTGCCGGTCAGTGTGTGGGTCAGTGTGCGGGTCAGTGTGTGAGTCAGTGTGTGAGTCAGTGTGCGAGTCAGTGTGTGAGTCAGTGTGTGGGTCAGTGTGTGAGTCAGTGTGTGAGTCAGTCTGTGAGTCAGTGTGTGGGTCAGTGTGCGGGTCAGTGTGTGGGTCAGTGTGTGAGTCAGTGTGTGAGTCAGTGTGCGGTTCAGTGTGCGGTCAGTGTGCGAGTCTGTGTGCGGCTCAGTGTGTGAGTCAGTGTGTGAATCAGTGTGCGGGTCAGTGTGCGGGTCAGTGTGCGAGTCTGTGTGTGAATCAGTGTGTGAGTCAGTGTGTGAGTCAGTGTGTTGGTCTGTGTGTGGATCAGTGTGTGAGTCAGTGTGTGGGCCAGTGTGCGGGTCATTGTGTGCGTCAGTGTGTGGGTCAGTGTGTGAATCAGTGTGTGAGTCAGTGTGTGAGTCAGTGTTTGGGTCAGCATGTGGATCAGAGTGTGGGTCAGTGTGTGAGTCAGTGTGCGAGTCTGTGTGTGAGTCAGTGTGTGAGTCAGTGTGTGAGTCAGTGTGCGGGTCAGTGTGCGGGTCAGTGTGCGAGTCAGTGTGTGAGTCAGTGTGTGGGTCAGTGTGTGAATCAGTGTGTGAATGAGTGTGTGAGTCTGTGTGCAGGTCAGTGTGCGGGTCAGTGTGCGAGTCAGTGTGTGAGTCAGTGTGCGGGTCAGTGTGTGGGTCAGTGTGTGAGTCAGTGTGTGGGACAGCATGTGGGTCAGCGTGTGGGTCAGTGTGTGAGTCAGTGTGCGAGTCAGTGTGCGAGTCAGTGTGTGTGTCAGTGTGTGAGTCAGTGTGCGGGTCAGTGTGCGGGTCAGTGTGTGGGTCAGTGTGTGAGTCAGTGTGTGGGTCAGTGTGTGGGTCAGTGTGCGAGTCAGTGTGTGAGTCAGTGTTTGAGTCAGTGTGTGGGTCAGTGTGCGGGTTAGTGTGCGTGTCAGTGTGCGTGTCAGTGTGCGAGTCAGTGTGCGAGTCAGTGTGTGGGTCATTGTGTGGGTCAGTATGCGGGTCAGTGTGTGAGTCAGTGTGTGAGTCAGTGTGTGAGTCAGTGTGTGAGTCTGTGTTTGGGTCAGTGTGCGGGTTAGTGTGTGAGTCAGTGTATGAGTCAGTGTGTGAGTCAGTGTGTGGGTCAGTGTGTGAGTCAGTGTGTGTGTCAGTGTGTGAGTCAGTATGTGGGTCAGTGTGTGAGTCAGTGTGTGAGTCAGTGTGTGAGTCAGTGTGTGGGTCAGTGTGTGAGTCGGTGTGTGGGTCAGTGTGTGGGTCAGTATGTGGGTCAGTTTGCGGGTCAGTGTGTGGGTCTGTTTGTCGATCAGTGTGCTGGTCAGTGTTTGAGTCAGTGTGTGGGTCAGTGTGTGAGTCAGTTTGTGAGTCAGCGTGTGAGTCAGTGTGTGCGTCAGTGTGTGGGTCAGTGTGTGGGTCAGTGTGTGGGTCAGTGTGTGGGTCAGTGTGTGGATCAACGTGTGAGTCAGCATGTGGGTCAGTGTGCGTGTCAGTGTGCGGGTCAGTCTGTGGGTCAGTGTATGAGTCAGTGTGTGAGTCAGTGTGCGGGTAAGTGTGTGGGTCAGTGTGTGAGTCAGTGTGCGAGTCATTGTATGAGTCAGTGTGCGCGTCAGTGTGTGAATCAGTTTGTGAGTCAGTGTGCGGGTCAGTGTGTGGATCAGTGTGTGAGTCAGTGTGTGAGTCAGTGTGTGAGTCAGTGTTGGGTCAGTGTGCGGGTCGGTGAGCGAGTCAGTGTGTGGGTCAGTGTGTGAGTCAGTGTGTGGGTCAGTGTGTGAGTCAGTGTTTGGGTCAGTGTGTGGGTAAGTGTGTGGGTCTGTGTGTCATTCAGTGTGTGAGTCAGTGTGTGAGTCATTGTGCGGGTTAGTGTGCGTGTCAGTGTGTGAATCAATGTGTGGGTCAGTGTTTGAGTCAGTGTGTGAGTCAGTGTGCGTGTCAGTGAGCGAGTCAGTGTTTGGGTCAGTGCGTGGGTCAGTGTTTGGGTCAGTGTGTGGGTCAGTGTGTCAGTCAGTGTGTCAGTCTGTGTGCGGGTCAGTGTGTGAGTCAGTATGCGAGTCAGTGTGTGAGTCAGTGTGTGAGTCAGTGTGCCGGTCAGTGTGTGAGTCAGTGTGCGAGTCAGTGTGTGAATAAGTGTGTGAGTCAATGTCTGAGTCAGTGTGCGGGTCAGTGTTTGAGTCAGTGTGCGCTCAGTGTGTGGGTTAGTGTGTGGGTCAGTGTGTGAGTCAGTGTGTGAGTCAGTGTGTGGGTCAGTGTGTGAGTCAGTGTGCGGGTCAGTATGTCAGTCAGTGTGCGGGTCAGTGTGTGGGTCAGTGTGTGGGTCAGTATGTTGATCAGTGTGCTGGTCAGTGTGTGAGTCAGTGTGTGGGTCAGTGTGTGAGTCAGTGTGTGAGTCAGTGTGTGAGTCAGTGTGTGGGTCAGTGTGTGAGTCAGTGTGTGAGTCAGTGTGTCGGTCAGTGTGTGGGTCAACGTGTGAGTCAGCATGTGGGTCAGTGTGCGGGTCATTGTGCGGGTCAGTCTGTGGGTCAGTGTATGAGTCAGTGTGTGAGTAATTGTGCGGGTCAATGTGAGGGTCAGTGTGTGAGTCAGTGTGCGGGTCAGTGTGTGAGTCAGTGTGCGGGTCAGTGTGTGAGTCAGTGTGCGCGTCAGTGTGTGAATCAGTTTGTGAGTCAGTGTGCAGGTCAGTGTGTGGATCAGCGTGTGAGTCAGTGTGTGAGTCAGTGTGCGGGTCAGTGTGTTGGATAGTGTGCGGGTCAGTGAGCGAGTCAGTGTGTGGGTCAGTGTGTGAGTCAGTGTGCGGGTCAGTGTGTGAGTCAGTGTTTTGTCAGTGTGTGGTTCAGTGTGTGAGTCAGTGGGCGGGTCAGTGTGCGTGTCAGTGTGTGAATCAATGTGTGGGTCAGTGTGTGAGTCAATTTGTGAGTCAGTGTGCGGGTCAGTGAGTGAGTCAGTGTTTGGGTCAGTGCGTGGGTCAGTGTTTGGGTCAGTGTGTGGGTCAGTGTGTGAGTCAGTGTGTCAGTCTGTGTGCGAGTCAGTGTGTGAGTCAGTGTGTGAGTCAGTGTGTGAGTCAGTGTGCGGGTCAGTGTGCGAGTCAGTGTGTGAGTCAGTGAGTTAGTCAGTGTGTGAGTCAGTGTGCGGGTCAGTGTGTGAGTCAGTGTGTGAGTTAGTGTGTGAGTCAGTGTGTGAATCAGTGTCTGAGTCAGTGTGTGGGTCAGTGTGTGAGTCAGTTTGTGAGTCAGTGTCTGAATCAGTGTGGTGGTCAGTGTGCGGGTCAGTGTATGAGTCAGTGTGAGGGTCAGTGTGTGAGTCAGTGTGCGAGTCAGTGTGCGGGTCAGTGTATGAGTCAGTACGTGTCAGTGTGTGAGTCAGTGTGTGAGTCAGTGTGTGGGTCAGTGTGTGAGTCACTTTGTGAGTCAGTGTCTGAATCAGTGTGCCGGTCAGTGTGCGGGTCAGTGTGTGAGTCAGTGTGAGGGTCAGTGTGTGAGTCAGTGTGCGAGTCTGTGTGTGAGTCAGTGTGCGGGTCAGTGTATGAGTCAGTGTGTGAGTCAGTGTGCGCATCAATGTGTGAGTCAGTTTGTGAGTCAGTGTCAGAATCAGTGTGCCGGTCAGTGTGCGGGTCAGTGTGCGGGTCAGTGTATGAGTCAGTCTGCGAGTCAGTGTGTGAGTCAGTGTGTGAGTCAGTGTGTGGGTCAGTGTGTGAGTCAGTTTGAGAGTCAGTGTCTGAATCAGTGTGCGGGTCAGTGTGCGTGTCAGTGTGTGAATCAATGTGTGGGTCAGTGTGTGAGTCAATTTGTGAGTCAGTGTGCGGTTCAATGAGCGAGTCAGTGTTTGGGTCAGTGCGTGGGTCAGTGTTTGGGTCAGTGTGTGGGTCAGTGTGTGAGTCAGTGTGTCAGTCTGTGTGCGGGTCAGTGTGTGAGTCAGTGTGAGAGTCAGTGTGTGAGTCAGTGTGTGAGTCAGTGTGCGGGTCAGTGTGTGAGTCAGTGTGTGAGTCAGTGTGCGAGTCAGTGTGTGAGTCAGTGTGTGAGTCAGTGTGTGAGTCAGTGTGTGAGTCAGTGTGCAAGTCAGTGTGTGATTCAGTGTGTGAGTCAGTGTATGAGTCAGTGTGCGGGTCAGTGTGTGAGTCAGTGTGTGAGTTAGTGTGTGAGTCAGTGTGTGAATCAGTGTCTGAGTCAGTGTGTGGGTCAGTGTGTGAGTCAGTTTGTGAGTCGGTGTCTGAATCAGTGTGCCGGTCAGTGTGCGGGTCAGTGTGTGAGTCAGTGTGAGGGTCAGTGTGTGAGTCAGTGTGCGAGTCAGTGTGTGAGTCAGTGTGTGGGTCAGTGTATGAGTCAGTATGTGTCAGTGTGTGAGTCAGTGTGTGAGTCAGTGTGTGGGTCAGTGTGTGAGTCACTTTGTGAGTCAGTGTCTGAATCAGTGTGTGAGTCAGTGTGTGGGTCAGTTTGTGAGTCAGTGTCTGAATCAGTGTGCCGGTCAGTGTGTGGGTCAGTGTGCGGGTCAGTGTGTGAGTCAGTGTGTGAGTCAGTGTGCGAGTCAGTGTGCGAGTCAGTGTGCGAGTCAGTGTGTGAGTCAGTGTGTGCGTCAGTGTGTGGGTCAGTGTGCGGGTCAGTGTGCGGGTCAGTGTGTGAGTCAGTGTGTGAATCAGTGTGCGGGTCAGTGTGCGAGTCTGTGTGTGAATCAGTGTGTGAGTCAGTGTGTGAGTCAGTGTGTTGGTCTGTGTGTGGATCAGTGTGTGAGTCAGTGTGTGGGTCAGTGTGCGGGTCAGTGTGTGCCTCAGTGTGTGGGTCAGTGTGCGGGTCAGTGTGCGGGTCAGTGTGTGAGTCAGTGTGTGAATCAGTGTGCGGGTCAGTGTGCGAGTCTGTGTGTGAATCAGTGTGTGAGTCAGTGTGTGAGTCAGTGTGTTGGTCTGTGTGTGGATCAGTGTGTGAGTCAGTGTGTGGGTCAGTGTGCGGGTCAGTGTGTGCGTCAGTGTGTGGGTCAGTGTGCGGGTCAGTGTGCGAGTCTGTGTGTGAGTCAGTGTGTGAGTCAGTGTGTGAGTCAGTGTGTGGGTCAGTGTGTGGGTCAGTGTGTGAATCAGTGTGTGAATGAGTGTGTGAATGAGTGTGCAGTTCAGTGTGCGGGTCAGTGTGCGAGTCAGTATGTGGATCAGCTTGTGAGTCAGTGTGTGAGTCAGTGTGTGAGTCAGTGTGTGGGTCAGTGTGTGAGTCAGTGTGTGGGTCAGTATGTGAGTCAGTGTTTGGGTCAGTGTGTGGGTCAGTGTGTGAGTCAGTGTGTGAGTCAGTGTGCGGGTCAGTGTGCGTGTCAGTGTGTGAATCAATGTGTGGGTCAGTGTGTGAGTCAATTTGTGAGTCAGTGTGCGGGTCAGTGAGCGAGTCAGTGTTTGGGTCAGTGCGTGGGTCAGTGTTTGGGTCAGTGTGTGGGTCAGTGTGTGAGTCAGTGTGTCAGACTGTGTGCGGGTCAGTGTGTGAGTCAGTGTGCTGGTCAGTGTGTGAGTCAGTGTGTGAGTCAGTGTGCAGGTCAGTGTGTGAGTCAGTGTGCGAGTCAGTGTGTGAGTCAGTGTGTGAGTCAGTGTGTGAGTCAGTGTGCGGGTCAGTGTGCGAGTCAGTGTGTGAGTCAGTGTGTGAGTCAGTGTGTGAGTCTGTGTGCGGGTCAGTGTATGAGTCATTGTGTGAGTTAGTGTGTGAGTTAGTGTGTGAATCAGTGTCTGAGTCAGTGTGTGAGTCAGTGTGTGAGTCAGTTTGTGAGTCAGTGTCTGAATCAGTGTGCCAGTCAGTGTGCGGGTCAGCGTGTGAGTCAGTGTGAGGGTCAGTGTGTGAGTCAGTGTGCGGGTCAGTGTATGAGTCAGTATGTGTCAGTGTGTGAGTCAGTGTGTGAGTCAGTGTGTGAGTCAGTTTGTGAGTCACTTTGTGAGTCAGTGTCTGAATCAGTGTGCCGTTCAGGGTGCGGGTCAGTGTGCGGGTCAGTGTGTGAGTCAGTGTGCGAGTCAGTGTGTGAGTCAGTGTGTGAGTCAGTGTGTGGGTCAGTTTGTGAGTCAGTGTCTGAATCAGTGTGCCGGTCAGTGTGTGGGTCAGTGTGTGAATCAGTGTGCGGGTCAGTGTGCGAGTCTGTGTGTGAATCAGTGTGTGAGTCAGTGTGTGAGTCAGTGTGCGGGTCAGTGTGTGAGTCAGTGTGTGAGTCAGTGTGTGAGTCAGTGTGTGAGTCAGTTTGTGAGTCACTTTGTGAGTCAGTGTCTGAATCAGTGTGCCGGTCAGGGTGCGGGTCAGTGTGCGGGTCAGTGTGTGAGTCAGTGTGCGAGTCAGTGTGTGAGTCAGTGTGTGAGTCAGTGTGTGGGTCAGTTTGTGAGTCAGTGTCTGAATCAGTGTGCCGGTCAGTGTGTGGGTCAGTGTGTGAATCAGTGTGCGGGTCAGTGTGCGAGTCTGTGTGTGAATCAGTGTGTGAGTCAGTGTGTGAGTCAGTGTGCGGGTCAGTGTGTGAGTCAGTGTGTCGGTCAGTGTATGAGTCAGTATGTGTCAGTGTGTGAGTCAGTGTGCGCATCAATGTGTGAGTCAGTTTGTGAGTCAGTGTCAGAATCAGTGTGCCGGTCAGTGTGCGGGTCAGTGTGCGGGTCAGTGTATGAGTCAGTGTGCGAGTCAGTGTGTGAGTCAGTGTGTGAGTCAGTGTGTGGGTCAGTGTGTGAGTCAGTTTGAGAGTCAGTGTCTGAATCAGTGTGCGGGTCAGTGTGCGTGTCAGTGTGTGAATCAATGTGTGGGTCAGTGTGTGAGTCAATTTGTGAGTCAGTGTGCGGTTCAATGAGCGAGTCAGTGTTTGGGTCAGTGCGTGGGTCAGTGTTTGGGTCAGTGTGTGGGTCAGTGTGTGAGTCAGTGTGTCAGTCTGTGTGCGGGTCAGTGTGTGAGTCAGTGTGAGAGTCAGTGTGTGAGTCAGTGTGTGAGTCAGTGTGCGGGTCAGTGTGTGAGTCAGTGTGTGAGTCAGTGTGCGAGTCAGTGTGTGAGTCAGTGTGTGAGTCAGTGTGTGAGTCAGTGTGTGAGTCAGTGTGCAAGTCAGTGTGTGATTCAGTGTGTGAGTCAGTGTATGAGTCAGTGTGCGGGTCAGTGTGTGAGTCAGTGTGTGAGTTAGTGTGTGAGTCAGTGTGTGAATCAGTGTCTGAGTCAGTGTGTGGGTCAGTGTGTGAGTCAGTTTGTGAGTCGGTGTCTGAATCAGTGTGCCGGTCAGTGTGCGGGTCAGTGTGTGAGTCAGTGTGAGGGTCAGTGTGTGAGTCAGTGTGCGAGTCAGTGTGTGAGTCAGTGTGTGGGTCAGTGTATGAGTCAGTATGTGTCAGTGTGTGAGTCAGTGTGTGAGTCAGTGTGTGGGTCAGTGTGTGAGTCACTTTGTGAGTCAGTGTCTGAATCAGTGTGTGAGTCAGTGTGTGGGTCAGTTTGTGAGTCAGTGTCTGAATCAGTGTGCCGGTCAGTGTGTGGGTCAGTATGCGGGTCAGTGTGTGAGTCAGTGTGTGAGTCAGTGTGCGAGTCAGTGTGCGAGTCAGTGTGCGAGTCAGTGTGTGAGTCAGTGTGTGCGTCAGTGTGTGGGTCAGTGTGCGGGTCAGTGTGCGGGTCAGTGTGTGAGTCAGTGTGTGAATCAGTGTGCGGGTCAGTGTGCGAGTCTGTGTGTGAATCAGTGTGTGAGTCAGTGTGTGAGTCAGTGTGTTGGTCTGTGTGTGGATCAGTGTGTGAGTCAGTGTGTGGGTCAGTGTGCGGGTCAGTGTGTGCCTCAGTGTGTGGGTCAGTGTGCGGGTCAGTGTGCGGGTCAGTGTGTGAGTCACTGTGTGAATCAGTGTGCGGGTCAGTGTGCGAGTCTGTGTGTGAATCAGTGTGTGAGTCAGTGTGTGAGTCAGTGTGTTGGTCTGTGTGTGGATCAGTGTGTGAGTCAGTGTGTGAGTCAGTGTGCGGGTCAGTGTGTGAGTCAGTGTGTCGGTCAGTGTATGAGTCAGTATGTGTCAGTGTGTGAGTCAGTGTGCGCATCAATGTGTGAGTCAGTTTGTGAGTCAGTGTCAGAATCAGTGTGCCGGTCAGTGTGCGGGTCAGTGTGCGGGTCAGTGTATGAGTCAGTGTGCGAGTCAGTGTGTGAGTCAGTGTGTGAGTCAGTGTGTGGGTCAGTGTGTGAGTCAGTTTGAGAGTCAGTGTCTGAATCAGTGTGCGGGTCAGTGTGCGTGTCAGTGTGTGAATCAATGTGTGGGTCAGTGTGTGAGTCAATTTGTGAGTCAGTGTGCGGTTCAATGAGCGAGTCAGTGTTTGGGTCAGTGCGTGGGTCAGTGTTTGGGTCAGTGTGTGGGTCAGTGTGTGAGTCAGTGTGTCAGTCTGTGTGCGGGTCAGTGTGTGAGTCAGTGTGAGAGTCAGTGTGTGAGTCAGTGTGTGAGTCAGTGTGCGGGTCAGTGTGTGAGTCAGTGTGTGAGTCAGTGTGCGAGTCAGTGTGTGAGTCAGTGTGTGAGTCAGTGTGTGAGTCAGTGTGTGAGTCAGTGTGCAAGTCAGTGTGTGATTCAGTGTGTGAGTCAGTGTATGAGTCAGTGTGCGGGTCAGTGTGTGAGTCAGTGTGTGAGTTAGTGTGTGAGTCAGTGTGTGAATCAGTGTCTGAGTCAGTGTGTGGGTCAGTGTGTGAGTCAGTTTGTGAGTCGGTGTCTGAATCAGTGTGCCGGTCAGTGTGCGGGTCAGTGTGTGAGTCAGTGTGAGGGTCAGTGTGTGAGTCAGTGTGCGAGTCAGTGTGTGAGTCAGTGTGTGGGTCAGTGTATGAGTCAGTATGTGTCAGTGTGTGAGTCAGTGTGTGAGTCAGTGTGTGGGTCAGTGTGTGAGTCACTTTGTGAGTCAGTGTCTGAATCAGTGTGTGAGTCAGTGTGTGGGTCAGTTTGTGAGTCAGTGTCTGAATCAGTGTGCCGGTCAGTGTGTGGGTCAGTATGCGGGTCAGTGTGTGAGTCAGTGTGTGAGTCAGTGTGCGAGTCAGTGTGCGAGTCAGTGTGCGAGTCAGTGTGTGAGTCAGTGTGTGCGTCAGTGTGTGGGTCAGTGTGCGGGTCAGTGTGCGGGTCAGTGTGTGAGTCAGTGTGTGAATCAGTGTGCGGGTCAGTGTGCGAGTCTGTGTGTGAATCAGTGTGTGAGTCAGTGTGTGAGTCAGTGTGTTGGTCTGTGTGTGGATCAGTGTGTGAGTCAGTGTGTGGGTCAGTGTGCGGGTCAGTGTGTGCCTCAGTGTGTGGGTCAGTGTGCGGGTCAGTGTGCGGGTCAGTGTGTGAGTCAGTGTGTGAATCAGTGTGCGGGTCAGTGTGCGAGTCTGTGTGTGAATCAGTGTGTGAGTCAGTGTGTGAGTCAGTGTGTTGGTCTGTGTGTGGATCAGTGTGTGAGTCAGTGTGTGGGTCAGTGTGCGGGTCAGTGTGTGCGTCAGTGTGTGGGTCAGTGTGCGGGTCAGTGTGCGAGTCTGTGTGTGAGTCAGTGTGTGAGTCAGTGTGTGAGTCAGTGTGTGGGTCAGTGTGTGGGTCAGTGTGTGAATCAGTGTGTGAATGAGTGTGTGAATGAGTGTGCAGTTCAGTGTGCGGGTCAGTGTGCGAGTCAGTATGTGGATCAGCTTGTGAGTCAGTGTGTGAGTCAGTGTGTGAGTCAGTGTGTGGGTCAGTGTGTGAGTCAGTGTGTGGGTCAGTATGTGAGTCAGTGTTTGGGTCAGTGTGTGGGTCAGTGTGTGAGTCAGTGTGTGAGTCAGTGTGCGGGTCAGTGTGCGTGTCAGTGTGTGAATCAATGTGTGGGTCAGTGTGTGAGTCAATTTGTGAGTCAGTGTGCGGGTCAGTGAGCGAGTCAGTGTTTGGGTCAGTGCGTGGGTCAGTGTTTGGGTCAGTGTGTGGGTCAGTGTGTGAGTCAGTGTGTCAGACTGTGTGCGGGTCAGTGTGTGAGTCAGTGTGCTGGTCAGTGTGTGAGTCAGTGTGTGAGTCAGTGTGCAGGTCAGTGTGTGAGTCAGTGTGCGAGTCAGTGTGTGAGTCAGTGTGTGAGTCAGTGTGTGAGTCAGTGTGCGGGTCAGTGTGCGAGTCAGTGTGTGAGTCAGTGTGTGAGTCAGTGTGTGAGTCTGTGTGCGGGTCAGTGTATGAGTCATTGTGTGAGTTAGTGTGTGAGTTAGTGTGTGAATCAGTGTCTGAGTCAGTGTGTGAGTCAGTGTGTGAGTCAGTTTGTGAGTCAGTGTCTGAATCAGTGTGCCAGTCAGTGTGCGGGTCAGCGTGTGAGTCAGTGTGAGGGTCAGTGTGTGAGTCAGTGTGCGGGTCAGTGTATGAGTCAGTATGTGTCAGTGTGTGAGTCAGTGTGTGAGTCAGTGTGTGAGTCAGTTTGTGAGTCACTTTGTGAGTCAGTGTCTGAATCAGTGTGCCGTTCAGGGTGCGGGTCAGTGTGCGGGTCAGTGTGTGAGTCAGTGTGCGAGTCAGTGTGTGAGTCAGTGTGTGAGTCAGTGTGTGGGTCAGTTTGTGAGTCAGTGTCTGAATCAGTGTGCCGGTCAGTGTGTGGGTCAGTGTGTGAATCAGTGTGCGGGTCAGTGTGCGAGTCTGTGTGTGAATCAGTGTGTGAGTCAGTGTGTGAGTCAGTGTGCGGGTCAGTGTGTGAGTCAGTGTGTGAGTCAGTGTGTGAGTCAGTGTGTGAGTCAGTTTGTGAGTCACTTTGTGAGTCAGTGTCTGAATCAGTGTGCCGGTCAGGGTGCGGGTCAGTGTGCGGGTCAGTGTGTGAGTCAGTGTGCGAGTCAGTGTGTGAGTCAGTGTGTGAGTCAGTGTGTGGGTCAGTTTGTGAGTCAGTGTCTGAATCAGTGTGCCGGTCAGTGTGTGGGTCAGTGTGTGAATCAGTGTGCGGGTCAGTGTGCGAGTCTGTGTGTGAATCAGTGTGTGAGTCAGTGTGTGAGTCAGTGTGCGGGTCAGTGTGTGAGTCAGTGTGTGAGTTAGTGTGTGAGTCAGTGTGTGAATCAGTGTCTGAGTCAGTGTGTGGGTCAGTGTGTGAGTCAGTTTGTGAGTCAGTGTCTGAATCAGTGTGCCGGTCAGTGTGCGGGTCAGTGTGTGAGTCAGAGTGAGGGTCAGTGTGTGAGTCAGTGTGCGAGTCAGTGTGTGAGTCAGTGTGTCGGTCAGTGTATGAGTCAGTATGTGTCAGTGTGTGAGTCAGTGTGTGAGTCAGTGTGTGGGTCAGTGTGTGAGTCACTTTGTGAGTCAGTGTCTGAATCAGTGTGCCGGTCAGTGTGCGGGTCAGTGTGCAGGTCAGTGTGCGAGTCAGTGTGCGAGTCAGTGTGTGAGTCAGTGTGTGAGTCAGTGTGTGAGTCAGTGTGTGGGTTAGTTTGTGAGTCAGTGTCTGAATCAGTGTGCCGGTCAATGTGTGGGTCAGTGTGCGGGTCAGTGTGTGAGTCAGTGTGTGAGTCAGTGTGCGAGTCAGTGTGCGAGTCAGTGTGCGGGTCAGTGTGCGAGTCAATGTGTGAGTCAGTGTGTGGGTCAGTGTGCGGGTCAGTGTGCGGGTCAGTGTGTGAGTCTGTGTGTGAATCAGTGTGCAGGTCAGTGTGCGAGTCTGTGTGTGAATCAGTGTGTGAGTCAGTGTGTGAGTCAGTGTGTTGGTCTGTGTGTGGATCAGTGTGTGAGTCAGTGTGTGGGTCAGTGTGTGAGTCAGTGTGTGAGTCAGTGTGTGGGTCAGTGTGTGAGTCAGTGTGTGAGTCAGTGTGCGGGTCAGTGTGCAAGTCAATGTGTGATTCAGTGTGTGAGTCAGTGTGTGAGTCAGTGTGCGGGTCAGTGTGTGAGTCAGTGTGTGAGTTAGTGTGTGAGTCAGTGTGTGAATCAGTGTCTGAGTCAGTGTGTGGGTCAGTGTGTGAGTCAGTTTGTGAGTCAGTGTCTGAATCAGTGTGCCGGTCAGTGTGCGGGTCAGTGTGCGAGTCAGTGTGCGAGTCAGTGTGCGAGTCAGTGTGTGAGTCAGTGTGTGAGTCAGTGTGTGAGTCAGTGTGTGGGTTAGTTTGTGAGTCAGTGTCTGAATCAGTGTGCCGGTCAGTGTGTGGGTCAGTGTGCGGGTCAGTGTGTGAGTCAGTGTGCGAGTCAGTGTGCGAGTCAGTGTGCGAGTCAGTGTGTGAGTCAGTGTGTGGGTCAGTGTGCGGGTCAGTGTGCGGGTCAGTGTGTGAGTCAGTGTGTGAATCAGTGTGCAGGTCAGTGTGCGAGTCTGTGTGTGAATCAGTTTGTGAGTCAGTGTGTGAGTCAGTGTGTTGGTCTGTGTGTGGATCAGTGTGTGAGTCAGTGTGTGGGTCAGTGTGTGAGTCAGTGTGTGAGTCAGTGTGTGGGTCAGTGTGTGAGTCAGTGTGCGAGTCAGTGTGCGAGTCATTGTATGAGTCAGTGTGCGCGTCAGTGTGTGAATCAGTTTGTGAGTCAGTGTGCGGGTCAGTGTGTGGATCAGCGTGTGAGTCAGTGTGTGAGTCAGTGTGCGGGTCAGTGTGTGGGACAGTGTGCGGGTCAGTGAGCGAGTCAGTGTGTGGGTCAGTGTGTGAGTCAGTGTGTGGGTCAGTGTGTGAGTCAGTGTTTGGGTCAGTGTGTGGGTCAGTGTGTGAGTCAGTGTGTGAGTCAGTGGGCGGGTCAGTGTGCGTGTCAGTGTGTGAATCAATGTGTGGGTCAGTGTGTGAGTCAATTTGTGAGTCAGTGTGCGGGTCAGTGAGTGAGTCAGTGTTTGGGTCAGTGTGTGGGTCAGTGTTTGGGTCAGTGTGTGGGTCAGTGTGTGAGTCAGTGTGTCAGTCTGTGTGCAAGTCAGTGTGTGAGTCAGTGTGTGAGTCAGTGTGTGGGTCAGTTTGTGAGTCAGTGTCTGAATCTGTGTGCCAGTCAGTGTGTGGGTCAGTGTGCGGGTCAGTGTGTGATTCAGTGTGTGAGTCAGTCTGCGAGTCAGTGTGCGAGTCAGTGTGTGAGTCAGTGTGTGGGTCAGTGTGTGAGTCAGTGTGTGAGTCAGTCTGTGAGTCAGTGTGTGGGTCAGTGTGCGGGTCAGTGTGTGGGTCAGTGTGTGAGTCAGTGTGTGAGTCAGTGTGCGGGTCAGTGTGCGGTCAGTGTGCGAGTCTGTGTGCGGGTCAGTGTGTGAGTCAGTGTGTGAATCAGTGTGCGGGTCAGTGTGCGGGTCAGTGTGCGAGTCTGTGTGTGAATCAGTGTGTGAGTCAGTGTGTGAGTCAGTGTGTTGGTCTGTGTGTGGATCAGTGTTTGAGTCAGTGTGTGGGCCAGTGTGTGGGTCAGTCTGTGCGTCAGTGTGTGGGTCAGTGTGTGAATCAGTGTGTGAGTCAGTGTGTGAGTCAGTGTGTGGGTCAGTGTGTGAGTCAGTGTGTGGGTCAGTGTGTGAGTCAGTGTGCGGGTCAGTGTGTGGGTCAGTGTGCGGGTCAGTGTGTGGGTCAGTGTGTGGGTCAGTGTGTGAGTCAGTGTGTGGGTCAGTGTGTGAGTCAGTGTGCGGGTCAGTGTGTGGGTCAGTGTTCGGGTCAGTGTGTGGATCAGTGTGTGGGTCAGTATGTCGATCAGTGTGCTGGTCAGTGTGTGAGTCAGTGTGTGGGTCAATGTGTGAGTCAGTGTGTGAGTCAGTGTGTGAGTCAGTGTGTGGGTCAGTGTGTGGGTCAGTGTGCAGGTCAGTGTGTGAGTCAGTGTTTGGGTCAGTGTGTGGGTCAGTGTGTGAGTCAGTGTGTGAGTCAGTGGGCGGGTGAGTGTGCGTGTCAGTGTGTGAATCAATGTGTGGGTCAGTGTGTGAGTCAATTTGTGAGTCAGTGTGCGGGTCAGTGAGTGAGTCAGTGTTTGGGTCAGTGCGTGGGTCAGTGTTTGGGTCAGTGTGTGGGTCAGTGTGTGAGTCAGTGTGTGAGTCAGTGTGTGGGTCAGTTTGTGAGTCAGTTTCTGAATCTGTGTGCCGGTCAGTGTGTGGGTCAGTGTGCGGGTCAGTGTGTGATTCACTGTGTGAGTCAGTCTGCGAGTCAGTGTGCGAGTCAGTGTGTGAGTCAGTGTGTGGGTCAGTGTGTGAGTCAGTGTGTGAGTCAGTCTGTGAGTCAGTGTGTGGGTCAGTGTGCGGGTCAGTGTGCGGGTCAGTGTGCGGTCAGTGTGCGAGTCTGTGTGCGGGTCAGTGTGTGAGTCAGTGTGTGAATCAGTGTGCGTGTCAGTGTGCGGGTCAGTGTGTGGGTCAGTGTGTGAGTCAGTGTGTGAGTCAGTGTGTGAGTCAGTGTGTGGGTCAGTGTGTGGGTCAGTGTGCAGGTCAGTGTGTGAGTCAGTGTTTGGGTCAGTGTGTGGGCCAGTGTGTGGGTCAGTCTGTGCGTCAGTGTGTGGGTCAGTGTGTGAATCAGTGTGTGAGTCAGTGTGTGAGTCAGTGTATGGGTCAGCATGTGGATCAGAGTGTGAGTCAATGTGTGAGTCAGTGTTCGGGTCAGTGTGCGGGTCAGTGTGCGAGTCTGTGTGTGAGTCAGTGTGTGAGTCAGTGTGTGAGTCAGTGTGCGGGTCAGTGTGTGGGTCAGTGTGCGAGTCAGTGTGTGAGTCAGTGTGTGGGTCAGTGTGTGAATCAGTGTGTGAATGAGTGTGTGAGTCTGTGTGCAGGTCAGTGTGCGGGTCAGTGTGCGAGTCAGTGTGTGAGTCAGTGTGCGGGTCAGTGTGTGAATCAGTGTGCGGGTCAGTGTGTGGGTCAGTGTGTGGATCAGTGTGCGGGTTAGTGTGTGAGTCAGTGTGTGAGTCAGTGTGTGAGTCACTGTGCGGGTCAGTGCGTGGGTCAGTGTGCGGGTCAGTGTGTGAGCCATTGTGCGGGTCAGTGTGCGGGTCAGTGTGTGGGTCAGTGTGTGGGTCAGTGTGTGAGTCAGTGTGTGAGTCAGTGTGTGAGTCAGTGTGCGGGTCAGTGTGTGGGTCAGTGTGCGGGTCAGTGTGTTGATCAGTGTGTGGGTCAGTATGTCGATCAGTGTGCTGGTCAGTGTGTGAGTCAGTGTGTGGGTCAGTGTGTGAGTCACTTTGTGAGTCAGTGTCTGAATCAGTGTGCCGGTCAGTGTGCGGGTCAGTGTGCAGGTCAGTGTGCGAGTCAGTGTGCGAGTCAGTGTGTGAGTCAGTGTGTGAGTCAGTGTGTGAGTCAGTGTGTGGGTTAGTTTGTGAGTCAGTGTCTGAATCAGTGTGCCGGTCAGTGTGTGGATCAGTGTGCGGGTCAGTGTGTGAGACAGTGTGTGAGTCAGTGTGTGAGTCACTGTGTGGGTCAGTGCGTGGGTCAGTGTGCGGGTCAGTGTGTGAGCCAGTGTGCGGGTCAGTGTGCTGGTCAGTGTGTGGGTCAGTGTGTGGGTCAGTGTGTGAGTCAGTGTGTGGGTCAGTGTGTGAGTCAGTGTGCGGGTCAGTGTGTGGGTCAGTGTTCGGGTCAGTGTGTGGATCAGTGTGTGGGTCAGTATGTTGATCAGTGTGCTGGTCAGTGTGTGAGTCAGTGTGTGGGTCAGTGTGTGAGTCAGTGTGTGAGTCAGTGTGTGAGTCAGTGTGTGGGTCAGTGTGTGGGTCAGTGTGCAGGTCAGTGTGTGAGTCAGTGTTTGGGTCATTGTGTGGGTCAGTGTGTGAGTCAGTGTGTGAGTCAGTGGGCGGGTGAGTGTGCGTGTCAGTGTGTGAATCAATGTGTGGGTCAGTGTGTGAGTCAATTTGTGAGTCAGTGTGCGGGTCAGTGAGTGAGTCAGTGTTTGGGTCAGTGCGTGGGTCAGTGTTTCGGTCAGTGTGTGGGTCAGTGTGTGAGTCAGTGTGTCAGTCTGTGTGCAAGTCAGTGTGTGAGTCAGTGTGTGAGTCAGTGTGTGGGTCAGTTTGTGAGTCAGTGTCTGAATCTGTGTGCCGGTCAGTGTGTGGGTCAGTTTGCGGGTCAGTGTGTGATTCACTGTGTGAGTCAGTCTGCGAGTCAGTGTGCGAGTCAGTGTGTGAGTCAGTGTGTGGGTCAGTGTGTGAGTCAGTGTGTGAGTCAGTCTGTGAGTCAGTGTGTGGGTCAGTGTGCGGGTCAGTGTGTGGGTCAGTGTGTGAGTCAGTGTGTGAGTCAGTGTGCGGGTCAGTGTGCGGTCAGTGTGCGAGTCTGTGTGCGGGTCAGTGTGTGAGTCAGTGTGTGAATCAGTGTGCGGGTCAGTGTACGGGTCAGTGTGCGAGTCTGTGTGTGAATCAGTGTGTGAGTCAGTGTGTGAGTCAGTGTGTTGGTCTGTGTGTGGATCAGTGTTTGAGTCAGTGTGTGGGCCATTGTGTGGGTCAGTCTGTGCGTCAGTGTGTGGGTCAGTGTGTGAATCAGTGTGTGAGTCAGTGTGTGGGTCAGTGTGTGAGTCAGTGTGTGAGTCAGTGTGCGGGTCAGTGTGCAAGTCAGTGTGTGATTCAGTGTGTGAGTCAGTGTTCGGGTCAGTGTGCGGGTCAGTGTGCGAGTCTGTGTGTGAGTCAGTGTGTGAGTCAGTGTGTGAGTCAGTGTGCGGGTCAGTGTGTGGGTCAGTGTGCGAGTCAGTGTGTGAGTCAGTGTGCGGGTCAGTGTGTGAATCAGTGTGCGGGTCAGTGTGTGGGTCAGTGTGTGGATCAGTGTGCGGGTCAGTGTGTGAGACAGTGTGTGAGTCAGTGTGTGAGTCACTGTGCGGGTCAGTGCGTGGGTCAGTGTGCGGGTCAGTGTGTGAGCCAGTGTGCGGGTCAGTGTGCTGGTCAGTGTGTGGGTCAGTGTGTGGGTCAGTGTGTGAGTCATTGTGTGGGTCAGTGAGTGAGTCAGTGTGCGGGTCAGTGTGTGGGTCAGTGTTCGGGTCAGTGTGTGGATCAGTGTGTGGGTCAGTATGTCGATCAGTGTGCTGGTCAGTGTGTGAGTCAGTGTGTGGGTCAGTGTGTGAGTCAGTGTGTGAGTCAGTGTGTGAGTCAGTGTGTGGGTCAGTGTGTGGGTCAGTGTGCAGGTCAGTGTGTGAGTCAGTGTTTGGGTCAGTGTGTGGGTCAGTGTGTGAGTCAGTGTGTGAGTCAGTGGGCGGGTGAGTGTGCGTGTCAGTGTGTGAATCAATGTGTGGGTCAGTGTGTGAGTCAGTGTGTTGGTCTGTGTGTGGATCAGTGTTTGAGTCAGTGTGTGGGCCAGTGTGTGGGTCAGTCTGTGCGTCAGTGTGTGGGTCAGTGTGTGAATCAGTGTGTGAGTCAGTGTGTGAGTCAGTGTGCGGGTCAGTGTGCGGGTCAGTGTGCGAGTCTGTGTGTGAGTCAGTGTGTGAGTCAGTGTGTGAGTCAGTGTGCGGGTCAGTGTGTGGGTCAGTGTGCGAGTCAGTGTGTGAGTCAGTGTGCGGGTCAGTGTGTGAATCAGTGGGCGGGTCAGTGTGTGGGTCAGTGTGTGGATCAGTGTGCGGGTCAGTGTGTGAGACAGTGTGTGAGTCAGTGTGTGAGTCACTGTGCGGGTCAGTGCGTGGGTCAGTGTGCGGGTCAGTGTGTGAGCCAGTGTGCGGGTCAGTGTGCTGGTCAGTGTGTGGGTCAGTGTGTGGGTCAGTGTGTGAGTCAGTGTGTGGGTCAGTGTGTGAGTCAGTGTGCGGGTCAGTGTGTGGGTCAGTGTTCGGGTCAGTGTGTGGATCAGTGTGTGGGTCAGTATGTCGATCAGTGTGCTGGTCAGTGTGTGAGTCAGTGTGTGGGTCAGTGTGTGAGTCAGTGTGTGAGTCAGTGTGTGAGTCAGTGTGTGGGTCAGTGTGTGGGTCAGTGTGCAGGTCAGTGTGTGAGTCAGTGTTTGGGTCAGTGTGTGGGTCAGTGTGTGAGTCAGTGTGTGAGTCAGTGGGCGGGTGAGTGTGCGTGTCAGTGTGTGAATCAATGTGTGGGTCAGTGTGTGAGTCAATTTGTGAGTCAGTGTGCGGGTCAGTGAGTGAGTCAGTGTTTGGGTCAGTGCGTGGGTCAGTGTTTGGGTCAGTGTGTGGGTCAGTGTGTGAGTCAGTGTGTCAGTCTGTGTGCAAGTCAGTGTGTGAGTCAGTGTGTGAGTCAGTGTGTGGGTCAGTTTGTGAGTCAGTGTCTGAATCTGTGTGCCGGTCAGTGTGTGGGTCAGTGTGCGGGTCAGTGTGTGAGTCACTGTGTGAGTCAGTCTGCGAGTCAGTGTGCGAGTCAGTGTGTGAGTCAGTGTGTGGGTCATTGAGTGAGTCAGTGTGTGAGTCAGTCTGTGAGTCAGTGTGTGGGTCAGTGTGCGGGTCAGTGTGTGGGTCAGTGTGTGAGTCAGTGTGTGAGTCAGTGTGCGGGTCAGTGTGCGGTCAGTGTGCGAGTCTGTGTGCGGGTCAGTGTGTGAGTCAGTGTGTGAATCAGTGTGCGGGTCAGTGTGCGGGTCAGTGTGTGAGTCAGTGTGTGAGTTAGTGTGTGAGTCAGTGTGTGAATCAGTGTCTGAGTCAGTGTGTGGGTCAGTGTGTGAGTCAGTTTGTGAGTCAGTGTCTGAATCAGTGTGCCGGTCAGTGTGCGGGTCAGTGTGTGAGTCAGTGTGAGGGTCAGTGTGTGAGTCAGTGTGCGAGTCAGTGTGTGAGTCAGTGTGTGGGTCAGTGTATGAGTCCGTATGTGTCAGTGTGCGAGTCAGTGTGTGAGTCAGTGTGTGGGTCAGTGTGTGAGTCACTTTGTGAGTCAGTGTCTGAATCAGTGTGCCGGTCAGTGTGCGGGTCAGTGTGCAGGTCAGTGTGCGAGTCAGTGTGCGAGTCAGTGTGTGAGTCAGTGTGTGAGTCAGTGTGTGAGTCAGTGTGTGGGTTAGTTTGTGAGTCAGTGTCTGAATCAGTGTGCCGGTCAGTGTGTGGGTCAGTGTGCGGGTCAGTGTGTGAGTCAGTGTGTGAGTCAGTGTGCGAGTCAGTGTGCGAGTCAGTGTGCGAGTCAGTGTGTGAGTCAGTGTGTGGGTCAGTGTGCGGGTCAGTGTGCGGGTCAGTGTGTGAGTCAGTGTGTGAATCAGTGTGCAGGTCAGTGTGCGAGTCTGTGTGTGAATCAGTTTGTGAGTCAGTGTGTGAGTCAGTGTGTTGGTCTGTGTGTGGATCAGTGTGTGAGTCAGTGTGTGGGTCAGTGTGTGAGTCAGTGTGCGAGTCAGTGTGCGGGTCAGTGTGCGGGTCAGTGTGCGAGTCAGTGTGTGAGTCAGTGTGCGGGTCAGTGTGTGAATCAGTGTGCGGGTCAGTGTGTGGGTCAGTGTGTGGATCAGTGTGCGGGTCAGTGTGTGAGACAGTGTGTGAGTCAGTGTGTGAGTCACTGTGCGGGTCAGTGCGTGGGTCAGTGTGCGGGTCAGTGTGTGAGCCAGTGTGCGGGTCAGTGTGCTGGTCAGTGTGTGGGTCAGTGTGTGGGTCAGTGTGTGAGTCAGTGTGTGGGTCAGTGTGTGAGTCAGTGTGCGGGTCAGTGTGTGGGTCAGTGTTCGGGTCAGTGTGTGGATCAGTGTGTGGGTCAGTATGTTGATCAGTGTGCTGGTCAGTGTGTGAGTCAGTGTGTGGGTCAGTGTGTGAGTCAGTGTGTGAGTCAGTGTGTGAGTCAGTGTGTGGGTCAGTGTGTGGGTCAGTGTGCAGGTCAGTGTGTGAGTCAGTGTTTAGGTCAGTGTGTGGGTCAGTGTGTGAGTCAGTGTGTGAGTCAGTGGGCGGGTGAGTGTGCGTGTCAGTGTGTGAATCAATGTGTGGGTCAGTGTGTGAGTCAATTTGTGAGTCAGTGTGCGGGTCAGTGAGTGAGTCAGTGTTTGGGTCAGTGCGTGGGTCAGTGTTTCGGTCAGTGTGTGGGTCAGTGTGTGAGTCAGTGTGTCAGTCTGTGTGCAAGTCAGTGTGTGAGTCAGTGTGTGAGTCAGTGTGTGGGTCAGTTTGTGAGTCAGTGTCTGAATCTGTGTGCCGGTCAGTGTGTGGGTCAGTGTGTGGGTCAGTGTGTGATTCACTGTGTGAGTCAGTCTGCGAGTCAGTGTGCGAGTCAGTGTGTGAGTCAGTGTGTGGGTCAGTGTGTGAGTCAGTGTATGAGTCAGTCTGTGAGTCAGTGTGTGGGTCAGTGTGCGGGTCAGTGTGTGGGTCAGTGTGTGAGTCAGTGTGTGAGTCAGTGTGCGGGTCAGTGTGCGGTCAGTGTGCGAGTCTGTGTGCGGGTCAGTGTGTGAGTCAGTGTGTGAATCAGTGTGCGGGTCAGTGTGCGGGTCAGTGTGCGAGTCTGTGTGTGAATCAGTGTGTGAGTCAGTGTGTGAGTCAGTGTGTTGGTCTGTGTGTGGATCAGTGTTTGAGTCAGTGTGTGGGCCATTGTGTGGGTCAGTCTGTGCGTCAGTGTGTGGGTCAGTGTGTGAATCAGTGTGTGAGTCAGTGTGTGGGTCAGTGTGTGAGTCAGTGTGTGAGTCAGTGTGCGGGTCAGTGTACAAGTCAGTGTGTGATTCAGTGTGTGAGTCAGTGTGTGAGTCAGTGTGCGGGTCAGTGTGTGAGTCAGTGTGTGAGTTAGTGTGTGAGTCAGTGTGTGAATCAGTGTCTGAGTCAGTGTGTGGGTCAGTGTGTGAGTCAGTTTGTGAGTCAGTGTCTGAATCAGTGTGCCGGTCAGTGTGCGGGTCATTGTGTGAGTCAGTGTGAGGGTCAGTGTGTGAGTCAGTGTGCGAGTCAGTGTGTGAGTCAGTGTGTGGGTCAGTGTATGAGTCCGTATGTGTCAGTGTGCGAGTCAGTGTGTGAGTCAGTGTGTGGGTCAGTGTGTGAGTCACTTTGTGAGTCAGTGTCTGAATCAGTGTGCCGGTCAGTGTGCGGGTCAGTGTGCAGGTCAGTGTGCGAGTCAGTGTGCGAGTCAGTGTGTGAGTCAGTGTGTGAGTCAGTGTGTGAGTCAGTGTGTGGGTTAGTTTGTGAGTCAGTGTCTGAATCAGTGTGCCGGTCAGTGTGTGGGTCAGTGTGCGGGTCAGTGTGTGAGTCAGTGTGTGAGTCAGTGTGCGAGTCAGTGTGCGAGTCAGTGTGCGAGTCAGTGTGTGAGTCAGTGTGTGGGTCAGTGTGCGGGTCAGTGTGCGGGTCAGTGTGTGAGTCAGTGTGTGAATCAGTGTGCAGGTCAGTGTGCGAGTCTGTGTGTGAATCAGTTTGTGAGTCAGTGTGTGAGTCATTGTGTTGGTCTGTGTGTGGATCAGTGTGTGAGTCAGTGTGTGGGTCAGTGTGTGAGTCAGTGTGTGAGTCAGTGTGTGGGTCAGTGTGTGAGTCAGTGTGCGAGTCATTGTATGAGTCAGTGTGCGCGTCAGTGTGTGAATCAGTTTGTGAGTCAGTGTGCGGTTCAGTGTGTGGATCAGCGTGTGAGTCAGTGTGTGAGTCAGTGTGCGGGTCATTGTGTGGGACAGTGTGCGTGTCAGTGAGCGAGTCAGTGTGTGGGTCAGTGTGTGAGTCAGTGTGTGGGTCAGTGTGTGAGTCAGTGTTTGGGTCAGTGTGTGGGTCAGTGTGTGAGTCAGTGTGTGAGTCAGTGGGCGGGTCAGTGTGCGTGTCAGTGTGTGAATCAATGTGTGGGTCAGTGTGTGAGTCAATTTGTGAGTCAGTGTGCGGGTCAGTGAGTGAGTCAGTGTTTGGGTCAGTGCGTTGGTCAGTGTTTGGGTCAGTGTGTGGGTCAGTGTGTGAGTCAGTGTGTCAGTCTGTGTGCAAGTCAGTGTGTGAGTCAGTGTGTGAGTCAGTGTGTGGGTCAGTTTGTGAGTCAGTGTCTGAATCTGTGTGCCAGTCAGTGTGTGGGTCAGTGTGCGGGTCAGTGTGTGATTCAGTGTGTGAGTCAGTCTGCGAGTCAGTGTGCGAGTCAGTGTGTGAGTCAGTGTGTGGGTCAGTGTGTGAGTCAGTGTGTGAGTCAGTCTGTGAGTCAGTGTGTGGGTCAGTGTGCGGGTCAGTGTGTGGGTCAGTGTGTGAGTCAGTGTGTGAGTCAGTGTGCGGGTCAGTGTGCGGTCAGTGTGCGAGTCTGTGTGCGGGTCAGTGTGTGAGTCAGTGTGTGAATCAGTGTGCGGGTCAGTGTGCGGGTCAGTGTGCGAGTCTGTGTGTGAATCAGTGTGTGAGTCAGTGTGTGAGTCAGTGTGTTGGTCTGTGTGTGGATCAGTGTTTGAGTCAGTGTGTGGGCCAGTGTGTGGGTCAGTCTGTGCGTCAGTGTGTGGGTCAGTGTGTGAATCAGTGTGTGAGTCAGTGTGTGAGTCAGTGTGTGAGTCAGTGTTCGGGTCAGTGTGCGGGTCAGTGTGCGAGTCTGTGTGTGAGTCAGTGTGTGAGTCAGTGTGTGAGTCAGTGTGCGGGTCAGTGTGTGGGTCAGTGTGCGAGTCAGTGTGTGAGTCAGTGTGCGGGTCAGTGTGTGAATCAGTGTGCGGGTCAGTGTGTGGGTCAGTGTGTGGATCAGTGTGCGGGTCAGTGTGTGAGACAGTGTGTGAGTCAGTGTGTGAGTCACTGTGCGGGTCAGTGCGTGGGTCAGTGTGCGGGTCAGTGTGTGAGCCAGTGTGTGGGTCAGTGTGTGGGTCAGTGTGTGAGCCAGTGTGTGGGTCAGTGTGTGAGTCAGTGTGTGAGCCAGTGTGCAGGTCAGTGTGCTGGTCAGTGTGTGGGTCAGTGTGTGGGTCAGTGTGTGAGTCATTGTGTGGGTCAGTGAGTGAGTCAGTGTGCGGGTCAGTGTGTGGGTCAGTGTTCGGGTCAGTGTGTGGATCAGTGTGTGGGTCAGTATGTCGATCAGTGTGCTGGTCAGTGTGTGAGTCAGTGTGTGAGTCAGTGTGTGAGTCAGTGTGTGGGCCAGTGTGTGGGTCAGTGTGCAGGTCAGTGTGTGAGTCAGTGTTTGGGTCAGTGTGTGGGTCAGTGTGTGAGTCAGTGTGTGAGTCAGTGGGCGGGTGAGTGTGCGTGTCAGTGTGTGAATCAATGTGTGGGTCAGTGTGTGAGTCAGTGTGTTGGTCTGTGTGTGGATCAGTGTTTGAGTCAGTGTGTGGGCCAGTGTGTGGGTCAGTCTGTGCGTCAGTGTGTGAGTCAGTGTTCGGGTCAGTGTGCGGGTCAGTGTGCGAGTCTGTGTGTGAGTCAGTGTGTGAGTCAGTGTGTGAGTCAGTGTGCGGGTCAGTGTGTGGGTCAGTGTGCGAGTCAGTGTGTGAGTCAGTGTGCGGGTCAGTGTGTCAATCAGTGGGCGGGTCAGTGTGTGGGTCAGTGTGTGGATCAGTGTGCGGGTCAGTGTGTGAGACAGTGTGTGAGTCAGTGTGTGAGTCACTGTGCGGGTCAGTGCGTGGGTCAGTGTGCGGGTCAGTGTGTGAGCCAGTGTGCGGGTCAGTGTGCTGGTCAGTGTGTGGGTCAGTGTGTGGGTCAGTGTGTGAGTCAGTGTGTGGGTCAGTGTGTGAGTCAGTGTGCGGGTCAGTGTGTGGGTCAGTGTTCGGGTCAGTGTGTGGATCAGTGTGTGGGTCAGTATGTCGATCAGTGTGCTGGTCAGTGTGTGAGTCAGTGTGTGAGTCAGTGTGTGAGTCAGTGTGTGAGTCAGTGTGTGGGTCAGTGTGTGGGTCAGTGTGCAGGTCAGTGTGTGAGTCAGTGTTTGGGTCAGTGTGTGGGTCAGTGTGTGAGTCAGTGTGTGAGTCAGTGGGCGGGTGAGTGTGCGTGTCAGTGTGTGAATCAATGTGTGGGTCAGTGTGTGAGTCAATTTGTGAGTCAGTGTGCGGGTCAGTGAGTGAGTCAGTGTTTGGGTCAGTGCGTGGGTCAGTGTTTGGGTCAGTGTGTGGGTCAGTGTGTGAGTCAGTGTGTCAGTCTGTGTGCAAGTCAGTGTGTGAGTCAGTGTGTGAGTCAGTGTGTGGGTCAGTTTGTGAGTCAGTGTCTGAATCTGTGTGCCGGTCAGTGTGTGGGTCAGTGTGCGGGTCAGTGTGTGAGTCACTGTGTGAGTCAGTCTGCGAGTCAGTGTGCGAGTCAGTGTGTGAGTCAGTGTGTGGGTCATTGAGTGAGTCAGTGTGTGAGTCAGTCTGTGAGTCAGTGTGTGGGTCAGTGTGCGGGTCAGTGTGTGGGTCAGTGTGTGAGTCAGTGTGTGAGTCAGTGTGCGGGTCAGTGTGCGGTCAGTGTGCGAGTCTGTGTGCGGGTCAGTGTGTGAGTCAGTGTGTGAATCAGTGTGCGGGTCAGTGTGCGGGTCAGTGTGCGAGTCTGTGTGTGAATCAGTGTGTGAGTCAGTGTGTGAGTCAGTGTGTTGGTCTGTGTGTGGATCAGTGTTTGAGTCAGTGTGTGGGCCAGTGTGTGGGTCAGTCTGTGCGTCAGTGTGTGGGTCAGTGTGTGAATCAGTGTGTGAGTCAGTGTGTGAGTCAGTGTATGGGTCAGCATGTGGATCAGAGTGTGAGTCAATGTGTGACTCAGTGTTCGGGTCAGTGTGCGGGTCAGTGTGCGAGTCTGTGTGTGAGTCAGTGTGTGAGTCAGTGTGTGAGTCAGTGTGCGGGTCAGTGTGTGTGTCAGTGTGCGAGTCAGTGTGTGAGTCAGTGTGTGGGTCAGTGTGTGAATCAGTGTGTGAATGAGTGTGTGAGTCTGTGTGCAGGTCAGTGTGCGGGTCAGTGTGCGAGTCAGTGTGCGAGTCAGTGTGCGAGTCAGTGTGTGAGTCAGTGTGCGGGTCAGTGTGTGAATCAGTGTGCGGGTCAGTGTGTGGGTCAGTGTGTGGATCAGTGTGCGGGTCAGTGTGTGAGTCAGTGTGTGAGTCAGTGTGTGAGTCACTGTGCGGGTCAGTGCGTGGGTCAGTGTGCGGGTCAGTGTGTGAGCCAGTGTGCGGGTCAGTGTGCGGGTCAGTGTGTGGGTCAGTGTGTGGGTCAGTGTGTGAGTCAGTGTGTGAGTCAGTGTGCGGGTCAGTGTGTGGGTCAGTGTTCGGGTCAGTGTGTGGATCAGTGTGTGGGTCAGTATGTCGATCAGTGTGCTGGTCAGTGTGTGAGTCAGTGTGTGGGTCAGTGTGTGAGACACTTTGTGAGTCAGTGTCTGAATCAGTGTGCCGGTCAGTGTGCGGGTCAGTGTGCAGGTCAGTGTGCGAGTCAGTGTGCGAGTCAGTGTGTGAGTCAGTGTGTGAGTCAGTGTGTGAGTCAGTGTGTGGGTTAGTTTGTGAGTCAGTGTCTGAATCAGTGTGCCGGTCAGTGTGTGGGTCAGTGTGCGGGTCAGTGTGTGAGTCAGTGTGTGAGTCAGTGTGCGAGTCAGTGTGCGGGTCAGTGTGCGGGTCAGTGTGCGAGTCAGTGTGTGAGTCAGTGTGCGGGTCAGTGTGTGAATCAGTGTGCGGGTCAGTGTGTGGGTCAGTGTGTGGATCAGTGTGCGGGTCAGTGTGTGAGACAGTGTGTGAGTCAGTGTGTGAGTCACTGTGCGGGTCAGTGCGTGGGTCAGTGTGCGGGTCAGTGTGTGAGCCAGTGTGCGGGTCAGTGTGCTGGTCAGTGTGTGGGTCAGTGTGTGGTTCAGTGTGTGAGTCAGTGTGTGGGTCAGTGTGTGAGTCAGTGTGCGGGTCAGTGTGTGGGTCAGTGTTCGGGTCAGTGTGTGGATCAGTGTGTGGGACAGTATGTCGATCAGTGTGCTTGTCAGTGTGTGAGTCAGTGTGTGGGTCAGTGTGTGAGTCAGTGTGTGAGTCAGTGTGTGAGTCAGTGTGTGGGTCAGTGTGTGGGTCAGTGTGCAGGTCAGTGTGTGAGTCAGTGTTTGGGTCAGTGTGTGGGTCAGTGTGTGAGTCAGTGTGTGAGTCAGTGGGCGGGTGAGTGTACGTGTCAATGTGTGATTCAATGTGTGGGTCAGTGTGTGAGTCAATTTGTGAGTCAGTGTGCGGGTCAGTGAGTGAGTCAGTGTTTGGGTCAGTGCGTGGGTCAGTCTTTGGGTCAGTGTGTGGGTCAGTGTGCGAGTCAGTGTGTCAGTCTGTGTGCAAGTCAGTGTGTGAGTCAGTGTGTGAGTCAGTGTGTGGGTCATTTTGTGAGTCAGTGTCTGAATCTGTGTGCCGGTCAGTGTGTGGGTCAGTGTGCGGGTCAGTGTGTGATTCACTGTGTGAGTCAGTCTGCGAGTGAGTGTGCGAGTCAGTGTGTGAGTCAGTGTGTGGGTCAGTGTGTGAGTCAGTGTGTGAGTCAGTCTGTGAGTCAGTGTGTGGGTCAGTGTGCGGGTCAGTGTGTGGGTCAGTGTGTGAGTCAGTGTGTGAGTCAGTGTGCGGGTCAGTGTGCGGTCAGTGTGCGAGTCTGTGTGCGGGTCAGTGTGTGAGTCAGTGTGTGAATCAGTGTGCGGGTTAGTGTGCGGGTCAGTGTGCGAGTCTGTGTGTGAATCAGTGTGTGAGTCAGTGTGTGAGTCAGTGTGTTGGTCTGTGTGTGGATCAGTGTTTGAGTCAGTGTGTGGGCCAGTGTGTGGGTCAGTCTGTGCGTCAGTGTGTGGGTCAGTGTGTGAATCAGTGTGTGAGTCAGTGTGTGAGTCAGTGTATGGGTCAGCATGTGGATCAGAGTGTGAGTCAGTGTTCGGGTCAGTGTGCGGGTCAGTGTGAGAGGCTGTGTGTGAGTCAGTGTGTGAGTCAGTGTGTGAGTCAGTGTGCGGGTCAGTGTGTGGGTCAGTGTGCGAGTCAGTGTGCGAGTCAGTGTGTGGGTCAGTGTGTGAATCAGTGTGTGAATGAGTGTGTGAGTCTGTGTGCAGGTCAGTGTGCGGGTCAGTGTGCGAGTCAGTGTGTGAGTCAGTGTGCGGGTCAGTGTGTGAATCAGTGTGTGGGTCAGTGTGTGGGTCAGTGTGTGGATGAGTGTGCGGGTCAGTGTGTGAGTCAGTGTGTGAGTCATTGTGTGAGTCACTGTGCGGGTCAGTGCGTGGGTCAGTGTGCGGGTCAGTGTGTGAGCCAGTGTGCGGGTCAGTGTGCGGGTCAGTGTGTGGGTCAGTGTGTGGGTCAGTGTGTGAGTCAGTGTGTGAGTCAGTGTGTGAGTCAGTGTGCGGGTCAGTGTGTGGGTCAGTGTGCGGGTCAGTGTGTGGATCAGTGTGTGGGTCAGTATGTCGATCAGTGTGCTGGTCAGTGTGTGAGTCAGTGTGTGGGTCAGTGTGTGAGCCAGTGTGTGAGTCAGTGTGTGAGTCAGTGTGTGGGTCAGTGTGTGGGTCAGTGTGCAGGTCAGTGTGTGAGTCAGTGTGTGGGTCAGTGTGTGTGTCAACGTGTGAGTCAGCATGTGGGTCAGTGTGTGGGTCAGTGTGCGGGTCAGTCTGTGGGTCAGTGTATGAGTCAGTGTGTGAGTAATTGTGCGGGTCAGTGTGTGGGTCAGTGTGTGAGTCAGTGTGCGAGTCATTGTATGAGTCAGTGTGCGCGTCAGTGTGTGAATCATTTTGTGAGTCAGTGTGCGGGTCAGTGTGTGGATCAGCGTGTGAGTCAGTGTGTGAGTCAGTGTGCGGGTCAGTGTGTGGGACAGTGTGCGGGTCAGTGTGTGAGTCAGTGTGTGGGTCAGTGTGTGAGTCAGTGTGTGGATCAGTGTGTGAGTCAGTGTTTGGGTCAGTGTGTGGGTCAGTGTGTGAGTCAGTGTGTGAGTCAGTGGGCGGGTCTGTGTGCGTGTCAGTGTGTGAATCAATGTGTGCGTCAGTGTGTGAGTCAATTTGTGAGTCAGCGTGCGGGTCAGTGAGTGAGTCAGTGTTTGGGTCAGTGCGTGGGTCAGTGTTTGGGTCAGTGTGTGGGTCAGTGTGTGAGTCAGTGTGTCAGTCTGTGTGTGAGTCAGTGTGTGAGTCAGTGTGTGAGTCAGTGTGTGAGTCAGTGTGCGGGTCAGTGTGCGAGTCAGTGTGTGAGTCAGTGTGCAAGTCAGTGTGCGGGTCAGTGTATGAGTCAGTATGTGTCAGTGTGTGAGTCAGTGTGTGAGTCAGTGTGTGGGTCAGTGTGTGAGTCACTTTGTGAGTCAGTGTCTGAATCAGTGTGCCGGTCAGTGTGTGGGTCAGTGTGTGAGTCAGTGTGAGTTTCAGTGTGTGAGTCAGTATGCGAGTCAGTGTGTGAGTCAGTGTGCGGGTCAGTGTATGAGTCAGTGTGTGAGTCAGTGTGTGGGTCAATGTGTGAGTCAGTTTGTGAGTCCGTGTCTGAATCAGTGTGCAGGTCAGTGTGCGGGTCAGTGTGCGGGTCAGTGTATGAGTCAGTGTGCGAGTCAGTGTGTGAGTCAGTGTGTGAGTCAGTGTGTGAGTCAGTGTGTGGGTCAGTGTGTGAGTCAGTTTGAGAGTCAGTGTCTGAATCAGTGTGCCGGTCAGTGTGCGTGTCAGTGTGTGAATCAATGTGTGGGTCAGTGTGTGAGTCAATTTGTGAGTCAGTGTGCGGGTCAGTGAGCGAGTCAGTGTTTGGGTCAGTGCGTGGGTCAGTGTTTGGGTCAGTGTGTGGGTCAGTGTGTGAGTCAGTGTGTCAGTCTGTGTGCGGGTCAGTGTGTGAGTCAGTGTGAGAGTCAGTGTGTGAGTCAGTGTGTGAGTCAGTGTTCGGGTCAGTGTGTGAGTCAGTGTGTGAGTCAGTATGCGAGTCAGTGTGTGAGTCAGTGTGTGAGTCAGTGTGTGAGTCAGTGTGTGAGTCAGTGTGCGGGTCAGTGTGCAAGTCAGTGTGTGATTCAGTGTGTGAGTCAGTGTGTGAGTCAGTGTGCGGGTCAGTGTGTGAGTCAGTGTGTGAGTTAGTGTGTGAGTCAGTGTGTGAATCAGTTTCTGAGTCAGTGTGTGGGTCAGTGTGTGAGTCAGTTTGTGAGTCAGTGTCTGAATCAGTGTGCCGGTCAGTGTGCGGGTCAGTGTGTGAGTCAGTGTGAGGGTCAGTGTGTGAGTCAGTGTGCGAGTCAGTGTGTGAGTCAGTGTGCGGGTCAGTGTATGAGTCAGTATGTGTCAGTGTGTGAGTCAGTGTGTGAGTCAGTGTGTGGGTCAGTGTGTGAGTCACTTTGTGAGTCAGTGTCTGAATCAGTGTGTCGGTCAGTGTGCGGGTCAGTGTGCAGGTCAGTGTGCGAGTCAGTGTGCGAGTCTGTGTGTGAGTCAGAGTGTGAGTCAGTGTGTGAGTCAGTGTGTGGGTCAGTTTGTGAGTCAGTGTGTTGGTCTGTGTGTGGATCAGTGTGTGAGTCAGTGTGCGGGTCAGTGTGCGGGTCAGTGTGTGCGTCAGTGTGTGGGTCAGTGTGTGAATCAGTGTGTGAGTCAGTGTGTGAGTCAGTGTGCGAGTCAGTGTGCGAGTCAGTGTGTGAGTCAGTGTGTGAGTCAGTGTGTGGGTCAGTGTGCGGGTCAGTGTGTGGGTCAGTGTGTGAGTCAGTGTGTGAATCAGTGTGCGGGTCAGTGTGCGAGTCTGTGTGTGAATCAGTGTGTGAGTCAGTGTGTGAGTCAGTGTGTTGGTCTGTGTGTGGATCAGTGTGTGAGTCAGTGTGCGGGTCAGTGTGCGGGTCAGTGTGTGCGTCAGTGTGTGGGTCAGTGTGTGAATCAGTGTGTGAGTCAGTGTGTGAGTCAGTGTGTGGGTCAGCATATGGATCAGTGTGTGAGTCAGTGTGTGAGTCAGTGTGCGGGTCAGTGTGCGGGTCAGTGTGCGAGTCTGTGTGTGAGTCAGTGTGTGAGTCAGTGTGTGAGTGAGTGTGTGAGTCAGTGTGTGGGTCAGTGTGTGAGTCAGTGTGTGGGTCAGTGTGTGAATCAGTGTGTGAATGAGTGTGTGAGTCTGTGTGCAGTTGAGTGTGCGGGTCAGTGTGCGAGTCAGTGTGTGGGTCAGCCTGTGAGTCAGTGTGTGAGTCACTGTGTGAGTCAGTGTGTGGGTCAGTGTGTGAATCAGTGTGTGAGCCAGTGTGTGGGTCAGTGTGTGAGTCAGTGTGCAGGTCAGTGTGTGAGTCAGTGTGTGAGTCAGTGTGCGGGTCGTTGTGCGAGTCAGTGTGTGAGTCAGTGTGCGGGTCAGTGTGTGGGTTAGTGTGTGAGTCAGTGTGTTGAGTCAGTGTGTGAGTCAGTGTGTTGGTCAGTGTGTGAGTCAGTGTGTGAGTCAGTGTGCGAGTCAGTGTGCGAGTCACTGTGTGAGTCTGTGTGCGGGTCAGAGTGTGGGTCAGTGTGCGTGTCAGTGTGCGAGTCAGTGTGTGGGTCAGTGTGTGAGTCAGTGTGTGAGTCAGTGTGTCAGTCAGTGTGTGAGTTAGTGTGTGAGTCAGTGTGTGGGTCATTGTGCGGGTCAGTGTGCGGGTCAGTGTGTGAGTCAGTTTGCGAGTCAGTGTGTGAGTCAGTGTGTGAGTCAGTGTTTGACTCAGTGTGTGTGTCTGTGTTTGGGTCAGTGTGTGGGTCAGTGTGCGAGTCAGTGTGTGAGTCAGTGTGTGAGTCAGTGTGTGAGTCAGTGTGCGGGTCAGTGTGCGTGTCAGTGTGTGAATCAGTGTGTGAGTCAGTGTGCGGGTCAGTGTGCGTGTCAGTGTGTGAATCAGTTTGTGGGTCAGTGTGTGAGTCAGTTTGTGGGTCAGTGTGTGAGTCAGTTTGTGAGTCTGTGTCTGAATCAGTGTGCCGGTCAGTGTGCGGGTCAGTGTGTGAGTCAGTATGCGGGTCAGTGTGCGAGTCAGTGTGTGAGTCAGTGTGTGAGTCAGTGGGCCGGTCAGTGTGTGAGTCAGTGTGTGAGTCAGTGTGTGAGTCAGTGTGTGAGTCAGTGTGTGAGTCAGTTTGTGAGTCAGTGTCTGAATCAGTGTGCCGGTCAGTGTGTGGGTCACTGTGCGAGTCAGTGTATGAGTCACTGTGCGAGTCAGTGTGCGGGTCAGTGTGCGGGTCAGTGTGTGTGTCAGTGTGCGAGTCAGTGTGTGAGTCAGTGTGCGGGTCAGTGTGCGGGTCAGTGTCCGAGTCCTTGTGCGAGCCAGTGTGCGGGTCAGCGTGCGGGTCAGTGTGTGAGTCTTTGTGTGAATCAGTGTGTGAATCAGTGTGTGAGTCAGTGCGTGGGTCAGTGTGTGGATCAGTGTGTGAGTCAGTGTGTGGGTCAGTGTGCGGGTCAGTGTGTGAATCAGTGTGTGAGTCAGTGTGTGTGTCAGTGTGTTGGTCAGCGTGTGGATCAGTGTGTGAGTCAGTGTGTGAGTCAGTGTGCAGGTCAGTGTGTAAGTCAGTGTGCAGGTCAGTGTGCGGGTCAGTGTGCGGGTCAGTGTGCGAGTCTGGCTGTGAGTCAGTGTGTGAGTCAGTGTGTGAGTCAGTGTGTGAGTCAGTGTGTGGGTCAGTGTGTGAGTCAGTGTGTGAATCAGTGTGCGGGTCAGTGTGCGGGTCAGTCTGCGGGTCAGTGTGCGGGTCAGTGTGTGGGTCAGTGTGTGAGTCAGTGTGTGAATCAGTGTGTGAGTCAGTGTGTGGGTCAGTGTGTGAGTCAGTGTGCGATTCAGTGTGTGGGTCAGTGTGTGAGTCAGTGTGCGGGTCAGTGTGTGGATCAGTGTGTGGGTCAGTGTGTGAGTCAGTGTGTAAATCAGTGTGTGAGTCAGTGTGTGGGTCAGTGTGTGAGTCAGTGTGCGATTCAGTGTGTGGGTCAGTGTGTGAGTAAGTGTGCGGGTCAGTGTGTGGATCAGTGTGTGGGTCAGTATGTGAGTCAGTGTGTGAGTCAGTGTGTGAGTCAGTGTGTGGGTCAGTGTGTGAGTCAGTGTGTGAATCAGTTTGTGTGTCAGTGTGTGAGTCAGTGTGTTAGTCATTGTGTGGGTCATTGTGTGGGTCAGTGTGTGAGTCAGTGTGTGGGTCAGTGTGTGGTTCAACGTGTGGGTCAGTATGTGGGTCAGTGTGCGCGTCCGTGTGCGGGTCAGTCTGTGGGTCAGTGTGTGAGTTAGTGTGTGAGTCAGTGTGCAGGTCAGTGTGCGGGTCGGTGTGTGAGTCAGTGTGCGGGTCAGTGTGCGATTCAGTGTGTGAGTCAGTGTGCGGGTCAGTGTGTGGGTTAGTGTGTGTGTCAGTGTGTAAGTCAGTATGTGAGTCAGTGTGTGGGTCAGTGTGTGAGTGAGTGTGTGACTCAGTGTGTGGGTCTGTGTGCAGGTCAGTGTGCGGGTCAGTGTGCAGGTCAGTGTGTGGGTCAGTGTGTGAGTCAGTATGTGAGTCAGTGTGCGGGTCAGTGTGCGGGTCAGTGTGCGGGTCAGTGTGCGAGACAGTGTGCGAGTCAGTGTGTGGGTCAGTGTGTGAGTGAGTGTGTGAGTCAGTGTGTGGGTCAGTGTGCGGGTCAGTGAGTGAGTCAGTGTTTGGCCAGTGTGTGTGTCAGTGTGTGAGTCAGTGTGTGAGTCAGTGTGCCGGTCAGTGTGCGAGTCAGTGTGCGGGTCAGTGTGTGGGTCAGTGTGCGAATTATTGTGCGAGTCAGTGTGTGGGTCATTGTGCGAGTCAGTGTGTGAGTCAGTGTGCGGGTCAGTGTGCGGGTCAGTGTGTGGGTCAGTGTGTGAGTCAGTGTGTGAGTCAGTGTGCGAGTCAGTGTGCGAGTCAGTGTGTGAGTCAGTGTGCGGTTCAGTGTGTGGGTTAGTGTGTGGGTCAGTGTGCGGGTCAGTGTGCGAGTCAGTGTGGGGGTCAGTGTGTTAGCCAGTGTGCGGATCAGTGTGCGAGTCAGTGTGTGGGTCAGTGTGCTGGTCAGTGTGCGAGTCAGTGTGCGAGTCAGTGTGTGAGTCAATGTGCTGGTCAGTGTGTGAGTCAGTGTGTGAGTCAGTGTCTGATTCAGTGTGTGGGTCAGTGTGTGAGTCAGTTTGTGAGTCACTGTCTGAATCAGTGTGCCGGTCAGTGTGCGGGACAGTGTGCGGGTCAATGTGTGAGTCAGTGTGCGAATCAGTGTGTGGGTCAGTGTGTGAGTCAGTGTGTGAGTCAGTGTGTGGGTCAGTGTGTGAGTCAGAAAGTGAGACAGTGTCTGTATCAGTGTGCCGGTCAGTGTGTGGGTCGGTGTGTGGGTCAGTGTGTGAGTCAGTGTGCGGGTCAGTGTGTGAGTCAGTGTGTGAGTCAGTCTGTGAGTCAGTGTGCGGGTAAATGTGTGGGTCAGTGTGCGGGTCAGTGTGCGGGTCAGTGTGTGGGTCAGTGTGCGGGTCAGTGTGTGAGTCAGTGTGCGAGTCAGTGTGCGGGTCAGTGTGCGGGTCAGTGTGTGGGTCAGTGTGTGAGTCAGTGTGTGAGTCAGTGTGTGAGTCAGTCTGTGAGTCAGTGTGCGGGTCAGGGTGTGGGTCAGTGTGCGGGTCAGTGTGCAGGTCAGTGTGTGAGTCAGTGTGTGAGTCAGCGTGTGAGTCAGTGTGTGGGTCAGTGTGTGGGTCAGTGTGTGAGTCAGTGTGTGAGTCAGTGTGCGGGTCAGTGTGTGGGTTAGTGTGTGAGTCAGTGTGTGAGTCAGTGTGTGAGTCAGTCTGTGAGTCAGTGTGCGGGTCAGGGTGTGGGTCAGTGTGCGGGTCAGTGTGCAGGTCAGTGTGTGAGTCAGTGTGTGGGTCAGTGTGTGAGTCAGTGTGCGGGTCAATGTGCGGGTCATTGTGCGAGTCAGTGAGTGAGTCAGTGTGTGGGTCAGTGTGTGGGTCAGTGTCTGAGTCAGTGTGCGGGTCAGTGTGCGAGTCAGTGTGCGGGTCAGTCTGTGGGTCAGTGTGCGAATCGTTGTGCGAGACATTGTGCGAGTCAGTGTTTGAGTCATTGTGCGAGTCATTGTGCGAGTCAGTGTGCGAGTCAGTGTGTGAGTCAGTGTGTGTGTCAGTGTGTGAGTCAGTGTGCGAGTCAGTGTGTGAGTCAGTGTGTGGGTCAGTGTGTGAGTCAGTTTCTGAATCAGTGTGTGAGTCAGTGTGTGGGTCATTGTGCGAGTCAGTGTGTGCGTCAGTGTGCGGGTCAGTGTGCGGGTCAGTGTGCTGGTCAGTGTGTGGGTCAGTGTGGGGGTCAGTGTGTGAGTCAGTGTGTGGGTCAGCGTGTGAGTCAGTGTGTGAATCAGTGTGTGAGTCAGTGTGTGGGTCAGTGTTCGAGTCAGTGTGTGCGTCAGTGTGCGGGTCAGTGTGCGGGTCAGTGTGCGGGTCAGTGTGGGGGTCAGTGTGTGAGTCAGTATGAGGGTCAGTGTGCGGGTCAGTGTGTGGGTCAGTGTGTGGGTCAGTGTGGGGGTTAGTGTGTGGGTCAGTGTGGGGGACAGTGTGTGCGTCAGTATGTGGGTCAGTGTGCGGGTCAGTGTGCGGGTCAGTGTGCGGGTCAGTGTGGCGGTCAGTGTGGGGGTCAGTGTGTTGGTCCGTATGTGGGTCAGTGTGCGGTTCAGTGTGTGGGTCAGTGTGTATGTCAGTATGCGGGTCAGTGTGCGGGTCAGTGTGTGAGTCAGTGTTTGGGTTAGTGTGTGAGTCAGTTTGTGTTTCAGTGTGTGAGTCAGTGTGTGAGTCACTGTGTGGGTCAGTGTGTGGGTCAGTGTGTGTGTCAGTGTGTGGGTCAGTGTGTGGTTCAACGTGTGGGTTAGTATGTGAGTCAGTGTGCGGGACAGTGTGCGGGTCAGTCTGTGGGTTAGTGTGCGAGTCAGTGTGTGAGTCAGTGTGCGTGTCAGTGTGTGGGTCAGTGTGTGAATCAGTGTGTGAGCCAGTGTGTGGGTCAGTGTGTGAGTCAGTGTGCAGGTCAGTGTGTGAGCCAGTGTGTGGGTCAGTGTGTGAGTCAGTGTGCAGGTCAGTGTGTGAGTCAGTGTGTGAGTCAGTCTGCGGGTCGTTGTGCGAGTCAGTGTGTGAGTCAGTGTGCGGGTCAGTGTGTGGGTTAGTGTGTGAGTCAGTGTGTGAGTCAGTGTGTGAGTCAGTCTGTGAGTCAGTGTGCGGGTCACTGTGTGAGTCTGTGTGCGGGTCAGAGTGTGGGTCAGTGTGCGTGTCAGTGTGCGAGTCAGTGTGTGGGTCAGTGTGTGAGTCAGTGTGTGGGTCAGTGTGTGGGTCAGTGTGTGGGTCCATATGTGGTCAGTGTGCGGGTCAGTGTGTGGGTCAGTGTGCGGGTCAGTGAGCGAGTCAGTGTGTGGGTCAGTGTGTGAGTCAGTGTGTGGGTCAGTGTGTGAGTCAGTGTTTGGGTCAGTGTGTGGATCAGTGTGTGAGTCAGTGTGTCAGTCAGTGTGTGAGTTAGTGTGTGAGTCAGTGTGTGGGTCATTGTGCGGGTCAGTGTGCGGGTCAGTGTGTGAGTCAGTGTGCGAGTCAGTGTGTGAGTCAGTTAGTGAGTCAGTGTTTGACTCAGTGTGTGTGTCTGTGTTTGGGTCAGTGTGTGGGTCAGTGTGCGAGTCAGTGTGTGAGTCAGTGTGTGAGTCAGTGTGTGAGTCAGTGTGCGGGTCAGTGTGCGTGTCAGTGTGTGAATCAGTGTGTGAGTCAGTGTGCGGGTCAGTGTGCGTGTCAGTGTGTGAATCAGTTTGTGGGTCAGTGTGTGAGTCAGTTTGTGGGTCAGTGTGTGAGTCAGTTTGTGAGTCTGTGTCTGAATCAGTGTGCCGGTCAGTGTGCGGGTCAGTGTGTGAGTCAGTATGCGGGTCAGTGTGCGAGTCAGTGTGTGAGTCAGTGTGTGAGTCAGTGGGCCGGTCAGTGTGTGAGTCAGTGTGTGAGTCAGTGTGTGAGTCAGTGTGTGAGTCAGTGTGTGGGTCAGTGTGTGAGTCAGTTTGTGAGTCAGTGTCTGAATCAGTGTGCCGGTCAGTGTGTGGGTCACTGTGCGAGTCAGTGTATGAGTCACTGTGCGAGTCAGTGTGCGGGTCAGTGTGCGGGTCAGTGTGTGTGTCAGTGTGCGAGTCAGTGTGTGAGTCAGTGTGCGGGTCAGTGTGCGGGTCAGTGTGCGAGTCCTTGTGCGAGCCAGTGTGTGAGTCAGTGTGCGGGTCAGCGTGCGGGTCAGTGTGTGAGTCTTTGTGTGAATCAGTGTGTGAATCAGTGTGTGAGTCAGTGCGTGGGTCAGTGTGTGGATCAGTGTGTGAGTCAGTGTGTGGGTAAGTGTGCGGGTCAGTGTGTGAATCAGTGGGTGAGTCAGTGTGTGTGTCAGTGTGTTGGTCAGCGTGTGGATCAGTGTGTGAGTCAGTGTGTGAGTCAGTGTGCAGGTCAGTGTGTAAGTCAGTGTGCAGGTCAGTGTGCGGGTCAGTGTGCGGGTCAGTGTGCGAGTCTGGCTGTGAGTCAGTGTGTGAGTCAGTGTGTGAGTCAGTGTGTGAGTCAGTGTGTGGGTCAGTGTGTGAGTCAGTGTGTGAATCAGTGTGCGGGTCAGTGTGCGGGTCAGTCTGCGGGTCAGTGTGCGGGTCAGTGTGTGGGTCAGTGTGTGAGTCAGTGTGTGAATCAGTGTGTGAGTCAGTGTGTGGGTCAGTGTGTGAGTCAGTGTGCGATTCAGTGTGTGGGTCAGTGTGTGAGTCAGTGTGCGGGTCAGTGTGTGGATCAGTGTGTGGGTCAGTGTGTGAGTCAGTGTGTGAATCAGTGTGTGAGTCAGTGTGTGGGTCAGTGTGTGAGTCAGTGTGCGATTCAGTGTGTGGGTCAGTGTGTAAGTCAGTGTGCGGGTCAGTGTGTGGATCAGTGTGTGGGTCAGTATGTGACTCAGTGTGTGGGTCAGTGTGTGAGTCAGTGTGTGAATCAGTTTGTGTGTCAGTGTGTGAGTCAGTGTGTTAGTCATTGTGTGGGTCATTGTGTGGGTCAGTGTGTGAGTCAGTGTGTGGGTCAGTGTGTGGTTCAACGTGTGGGTCAGTATGTGGGTCAGTGTGCGGGTCCGTGTGCGGGTCAGTCTGTGGGTCAGTGTGTGAGTTAGTGTGTGAGTCAGTGTGCAGGTCAGTGTGCGGGTCGGTGTGTGAGACAGTGTGCGGGTCAGTGTGCGAGTCAGTGTGTGAGTCAGTGTGCGGGTCAGTGTGTGGGTTAGTGTGTGTGTCAGTGTGTAAGTCAGTATGTGAGTCAGTGTGTGGGTCAGTGTGTGAGTGAGTGTGTGACTCAGTGTGTGGGTCAGTGTGCAGGTCAGTGTGCGGGTCAGTGTGCAGGTCAGTGTGTGGGTCAGTGTGTGAGTCAGTATGTGAGTCAGTGTGCGGGTCAGTGTGCGGGTCAGTGTGCGGGTCAGTGTGCGAGACAGTGTGCGAGTCAGTGTGTGGGTCAGTGTGTGAGTGAATGTGTGAGTCAGTGTGTGGGTCAGTGTGCGGGTCAGTGAGTGAGTCAGTGTTTGGCCAGTGTGTGTGTCAGTGTGCGAGTCAGTGTGCGGGTCAGTGTGTGGGTCAGTGTGCGAATTATTGTGCGAGTCAGTGTGTGGGTCATTGTGCGAGTCAGTGTGTGAGTCAGTGTGCGGGTCAGAGTGCGGTTCAGTGTGTGGGTCAGTGTGTGAGTCAGTGTGCGGGTCAGTGTGTGGGTCAGTGTGCGAGTCTGCGTGTGAATCAATTTGTGAGTCAGTGTGTGGGTCAGTGTGTGAGTCAGTGTGTGAGTCTGTGTGTGGGTCAGTGTGTGGGTCAGTGTGCGGGTCAGTGTGTGGGTCAGTGAGTGAGTCAGTGTGTGAGTCAGTGTGTGGGTCAGTGTGTGAGTGAGTGTGTGAGTCAGTGTGTCAGTCAGTGTGCGGGTCAGTGAGTGAGTCAGTGTTTGGCCAGTGTGTGGGTCAGTGTGTGAGTCAGTGTGTGAGTCAGTGTGCGTGTCAGTGTGCGAGTCAGTGTGCGGGTCAGTGTGTCGGTCAGTGTGCGAATTATTGTGCGAGTCAGTGTGTGGGTCATTGTGCGAGTCAGTGTGTGAGTCAGTGTGTGGTTCAGTGTGTGTGTCAGTGTGCGGGTTAGTGTGCGGGTCAGTGTGTGGGTCAGTGTTTGAGTCAGTGTGCGGGTCAGTGTGTGGGTCAGTGTGCGAGTCTGTGTGTGAATCAGTGTGTGAATCAGTGTGTGAGTCAGTGTGTGGGTCAGTGTGTGGGTCAGTGTGTGGATCAGTGTGTGAGTCAGTGTGTGGGTCAGTGTGCGGGTCAGTGTGTGCGTCAGTGTGTGGGTCTGTGTTTGAATCAGTGTGTGAGTCAGTGTGTGTGTCAGTGTGTTGGTCAGCGTGTGGATCAGTGTGTGAGTCAGTGTGTGAGTCAGTGTGCAGGTCAGTGTGTGAGTCAGTGTGCAGGTCAGTGTGCGGGTCAGTGTGCGAGTCAGTGTGTGAGTCAGTGTGTGAGTCAGTGTGTGAGTCAGTGTGTTAGTCAGTGTGTGAATCAGTGTGCGGGTCAGTGTGCGGGTCAGTGTGCGGGTCAGTGTGCGGGTCAGTGTGCGGGTCAGTGTGCGAGTCAGTGTGTGAGTCAGTGTGTGAGTCAGTGTGCGGGTCAGTGTGCGAGTCAGTGTTTGAGTCAGTGTGTGAGTCAGTGTGTGAGTCAGTGTGTGGGTCAGTGTGTGAGTCAGTTTGTGAGTCAGTGTCTGAATCAGTGTGCCGGTCAGTGTGTGGGTCAGTGTGCGAATCAGTGTGTGAGTCCCTGTGTGAGTCAGTGTGCGAGTCAGTGTGCGGGTCAGTGTGCGAGTCCTTGTGCGAGCCAGGTTGTGAGTCAGTGTGCGGGTCAGTGTGCAGGTCAGTGTGCGAGTCTGTGTGTTAATCAGTGTGTGAGTCAGTGTGTGGTTCAGTGTGTGGGTCAGTGTGTGGATCAGTGTGTAAGTCATTGTGTGGTTCAGTGTGCGGGTCAGTGTGTGCGTCAGTGTGTGGGTCTGTGTGTGAATCAGTGTGTGAGTCAGTGTGTGTGTCAGTGTGTTGGTCAGCGTGTGGATCAGTGTGTGAGTCAGTGTGTGAGTCAGTGTGCAGGTCAGTGTGTGAGTCAGTGTGCAGGTCAGTGTGCGGGTCAGTGTGCGGGTCAGTGTGTGAGTCTGGGTGTGAGTCAGTGTGTGAGTCAGTGTGTGAGTCAGTGTGTGAGTCAGTGTGTGGGTCAGTGTGTGAGTCAGTGTGTGAATCAGTGTGCGGGTCAGTGTGCGGGTCTGTCTGCGGGTCAGTGTGTGGGTCAGTGTGTGAGTCAGTGTGTCAATCAGTGTGTGAGTCAGTGTGTGAGTCAGTGTGCGAGTCAGTGTGTGAGTCAGTGTGCGGGTCAGAGTGCGGGTCAGTGTGTGGGTCAGTGTGTGAGTCAGTGTGCGGGTCAGTGTGTGGGTCATTGTGCGAGTCAGTGTGTGAGTCAGTGTGCGGGTCAGAGTGCGGGTCAGTGTGTGGGTCAGTGTGTGAGTCAGTGTGCGGGTCAGTGTGTGGGTCAGTGTGCGAGTCTGCGTGTGAATCAATTTGTGAGTCAGTGTGTGGGTCAGTGTGTGAGTCAGTGTGTGAGTCTGTGTGTGGGTCAGTGTGTGGGTCAGTGTGCGGGTCAGTGTGTGGGTCAGTGAGTGAGTCAGTGTGTGAGTCAGTGTGTGGGTCAGTGTGTGAGTGAGTGTGTGAGTCAGTGTGTCAGTCAGTGTGCGGGTCAGTGAGTGAGTCAGTGTTTGGCCGGTGTGTGGGTCAGTGTGTGAGTCAGTGTGTGAGTCAGTGTGCGTGTCAGTGTGCGAGTCAGTGTGCGGGTCAGTGTGTCGGTCAGTGTGCGAATTATTGTGCGAGTCAGTGAGTGGGTCATTGTGCGAGTCAGTGTGTGAGTCAGTGTGTGGTTCAGTGTGTGTGTCAGTGTGCGGGTTAGTGTGCGGGTCAGTGTGTGGGTCAGTGTTTGAGTCAGTGTGCGGGTCAGTGTGTGGGTCAGTGTGCGAGTCTGTGTGTGAATCAGTGTGTGAATCAGTGTGTGAGTCAGTGTGTGGGTCAGTGTGTGGGTCAGTGTGTGGATCAGTGTGTGAGTCAGTGTGTGGGTCAGTGTGCGGGTCAGTGTGTGCGTCAGTGTGTGGGTCTGTGTTTGAATCAGTGTGTGAGTCAGTGTGTGTGTCAGTGTGTTGGTCAGCGTGTGGATCAGTGTGTGAGTCAGTGTGTGAGTCAGTGTGCAGGTCAGTGTGTGAGTCAGTGTGCAGGTCAGTGTGCGGGTCAGTGTGCGAGTCAGTGTGTGAGTCAGTGTGTGAGTCAGTGTGTGAGTCAGTGTGTGAATCAGTGTGCGGGTCAGTGTGCGGGTCAGTGTGCGGGTCAGTGTGCGGGTCAGTGTGCGGGTCAGTGTGCGAGTCAGTGTGTGAGTCAGTGTGTGAGTCAGTGTGCGGGTCAGTGTGTGAGTCAGTGTTTGAGTCAGTGTGTGAGTCAGTGTGTGAGTCAGTGTGTGGGTCAGTGTGTGAGTCAGTTTGTGAGTCAGTGTCTGAATCAGTGTGCCGGTCAGTGTGTGGGTCAGTGTGCGAATCAGTGTGTGAGTCCCTGTGTGAGTCAGTGTGCGAGTCAGTGTGCGGGTCAGTGTGCGAGTCCTTGTGCGAGCCAGTGTGTGAGTCAGTGTGCGGGTCAGTGTGCGGGTCAGTGTGCGAGTCTGTGTGTTAATCAGTGTGTGAGTCAGTGTGTGGTTCAGTGTGTGGGTCAGTGTGTGGATCAGTGTGTAAGTCATTGTGTGGTTCAGTGTGCGGGTCAGTGTGTGCGTCAGTGTGTGGGTCTGTGTGTGAATCAGTGTGTGAGTCAGTGTGTGTGTCAGTGTGTTGGTCAGCGTGTGGATCAGTGTGTGAGTCAGTGTGTGAGTCAGTGTGCAGGTCAGTGTGTGAGTCAGTGTGCAGGTCAGTGTGCGGGTCAGTGTGCGGGTCAGTGTGTGAGTCTGGGTGTGAGTCAGTGTGTGAGTCAGTGTGTGAGTCAGTGTGTGAGTCAGTGTGTGGGTCAGTGTGTGAGTCAGTGTGTGAATCAGTGTGCGGGTCAGTGTGCGGGTCAGTCTGCGGGTCAGTGTGTGGGTCAGTGTGTGAGTCAGTGTGTCAATCAGTGTGTGAGTCAGTGTGTGAGTCAGTGTGTGAGGTCTGAGTCAGTTTGTGAATCAGTGTGTGAGTCAGTGTGTGGGTCAGGTTGTGAGTCAGTGTGTGAGTCAGTGTGTGGGTCAGTGTGTGAGTCAGAAAGTGAGACAGTGTCTGTATCAGTGTGCCGGTCAGTGTGTGGGTCAGTGTGCGAGTCAGTGTGCGGGTCAGTGTGTGGGTCAGTGTGTGGGTCAGTGTGTGGGTCAGTGTGTGAGTCAGTGTGCGGGTCAGTGTGCGAGTCAGTGTGCGAGTCAGTGTGTGAGTCAGTGTTGTGAGTCAGTGTGTGAATCAGTGTGTGGTTCACTGTGAGAGTCAGTGTGTGAGTCAGTGTGTGAGTCAGCGTATGAGTCAGTGTGTGTGTCAGTGTGTGGGTCAGTGTGTGAGTCAGTGTGTGAGTCAGTATGCGGGTCAGTGTGTGGGTTAGTGTGTGAGTCAGTGTGTGAGTCAGTGTGTGAGTCAGTCTGTGAGTCAGTGTGCGGGTCAGGGTGTGGGTCAGTGTGCGGGTCAGTGTGCAGGTCAGTGTGTGAGTCAGTGTGTGGGTCAGTGTGTGAGTCAGTGTGCGGGCAATGTGCGGGTCATTGTGCGAGTCAGTGAGTGAGTCAGTGTGTGGGTCAGTGTGTGGGTCAGTGTCTGAGTCAGTGTGCGGGTCAGTGTGTGGGTCAGTGTGCGAGTCAGTGTGTGAGTCAGTGTGTGGGTCAGTGTGCGAGTCAGTGTGTGAGTCAGTATGTGGGTCAGTGTGTGAGTCAGTGTGTGAATCAGTGTGTGAGTCAGTGTGTGGGTCAGTGTGTGGGTCAGTGTGTGAGTCAGTGTGCGGGTCAGTGTGGGGGTCAGTGTGTGAGTCAGTATGTGGGTCAGTGTGCGGGTCAGTGTGTGGGTCAGTGTGTGGGTCAGTGTGTGGGTCAGTGTGCGGGTCAGTGTTTGAGTCAGTGTGTGGGGCAGTGTGTGAGTCAGTTTGTGTGTCAATGTGTGAGTAGTGTTTGAGTCATTGTGTGGGTCAGTGTGTGGTTCAACGTGTGGGTCAGTATGTGGGTCAGTGTGCGGGTCAGTGTGCGAGTCAGTGTGTGAGCCAGTGTGTGGGACAATGTGTGAGTCAGAGTGCGGGTCAGTGTGCGGGTCAGTGTGTGGGTAAGTGTGTGAATCAGTGTGTAGGTCAGTGTGCGGGTCAGTATGTGAGTCAGTGTGAGGGTCAGTGTGTGAGTCAGTGTGTGGGCCAGTGTGTGAGTCAGTGTGCCGGTCAGTGTGTGAGTCAGTGTGTGAGTCAGTGTGCGGGTCAGTGTGCGAGTGAGTGTGTGAGTCAGTGTGCGGGTGAGTGTGGGTCAGTGTGCGAATCATTGTGCGAGTCATTGTGCGAGTCAGTGTGTGAGTCATTGAGCAAGTCATTGTGCGAGTCAGTGTGTGAGTCAGTGTGTGAGTCAGTGTGTGAGTCAGTGTGTGGGTCAGTGTGTGAGTCAGTGTGTGAATCAGTGTGCGGGTCAGTGTGCGGGTCAGTCTGCGGGTCAGTGTGTGAGTCAGTGTGTGGGTCAGTGTGCGAGTCAGTGTGTGAGTCTGTGTGTGGGTCAGTGTGTGAGTCAGTGTGTGAATCAGTGTGTGAGTCAGTGTGTGGGTCAGTGTGTGGGTCAGTGTGTGAGTCATTGTGCGAGTCAGTGTGCGAGTCTGTGTGTGAGTCAGTGTGCGAGTCAGTGTGTGCGTCAGTGTGGGGTTCAGTGTGTGAGTCAGTATGAGGGCCAGTGTGCGGGTCAGTGTGTGGGTCAGTGTATGGGTCAGTGTGGGGGTCAGTGTGTGGGTCAGTGTGGGGGTCAGTGTGTGAATCAGTACGTGGGTCAGTGTGCGGGTCAGTGTGTGGGTCAGTGTGGGGGTCAGTGTGTGAGTCAGTATGTGGGTCAGTGTGCGGGTCAGTGTGTGGGTCAGTGTGTGTGTCAGTATGTGGGTCAGTGTGCGGGTCAGTGTGTGAGTCAGTGTGTGGGGCAGTGTGTGAGTCAGTTGTGTGTCAATGTGTGAGTCAGTGTGTGAGTCATTGTGTGGGTCAGTGTGTGGTTCAACGTGTGGGTCAGTTTGTGGGTCAGTGTGTGGGTCAGTGTGCGAGTCAGTGTCTGAGCCAGTGTGTGGGTCAATGTGTGAGTCAGAGTGCGGGTCAGTGTGCGGGTCAGTGTGTGGGTAAGTGTGTGAATCAGTGTGTAGGTCAGTGTGCGGGTCAGTGTGTGAGTCAGTGTGAGGGTCAGTGTGTGAGTCAGTGTGTGGGCCAGTGTGTGATTGAGTGTGCAGGTCAGTGTGTGTCAGTGTGCGGGTCAGTGTGTGAGTCAGTGTGAGGGTCAGTGTGTGAGTCAGTGTGTGGGCCAGTGTGTGAGTCAGTGTGCAGGTCAGTGTGTGAGTCAGTGTGCGGGTGAGTGTGCGAGTCAGTGTATGAGTCAGTGTGCGGGTCAGTGTGTGGGTTAGTGTGTGTGTCAGTGTGTGTCAGTGTGTGAGTCAGTGTGTGAGTCAGTGTGTGTGTCAGTTTGTGTGTCAGTGTGTGAGTCAGTGTGTGAGTCAGTGTGTGGGTCTTTGTGTGGGTCAGTTTGTGAGTCAGTGTGTGAGTCAGTGTGTGAGTCAGTGTGCGAGTCAGTGTGCGAGTCAGTGTGCGAGTCAGTGTGTGAGTCAGTGTGCGGTTCAGTGAGTGGGTTAGTGTGTGGGTCAGTGTGCGGGTCAGTGTGCGAGTCAGTGTGGGGGTCAGTGTGTTAGCCAGTGTGCGGATCAGTGTGCGAGTCAGTGTGTGGTCAGTGCGTGACTCAGTGCGTGCGTCAGTGTGTGAGTCAGTGTGCGGGTCAGTGTGCGAGTCAGTGTGCGAGTCAGTGTGTGAGTCAATGTGCTGGTCAGTGTGTGAGTCAGTGTGTGAGTCAGTGTCTGATTCAGTGTGTGGGTCAGTGTGTGAGTCAGTTTGTGAGTCACTGTCTGAATCAGTGTGCCGGTCAGTGTGCGGGACAGTGTGCGGGTCAGTGTGTGGGTCAGTGTGTGGGTCAGTGTGGGGGTTAGTGTGTGGGTCAGTGTGGGGGACAGTGTGTGCGTCAGTATGTGGGTCAGTGTGTGGGTCAGTGTGCGGGTCAGTGTGCGTGTCAGTGTGGGGGTCAGTGTGGGGGTCAGTGTGTGGGTCCGTATGTGGGTCAGTGTGCGGGTCAGTGTGTGGGTCAGTGTGTATGTCAGTATGCGGGTCAGTGTGCGGGTCAGTGTGTGAGTCAGTGTGTGGGTTAGTGTGTGAGTCAGTTTGTGTTTCAGTGTGTGAGTCAGTGTGTGAGTCACTCTGTGGGTCAGTGTGTGGGTCAGTGTGTGTGTCAGTGTGTGGGTCAGTGTGTGGTTCAACGTGTGGGTTAGTATGTGGGTCAGTGTGCGGGACAGTGTGCGGGTCAGTCTGTGGGTCAGTGTGTGAATCAGTGTGTGAGCCAGTGTGTGTTTCAGTGTGTGAGTCACTGTGCAGGTCAGTGTGTGTGTCAGTGTGTGAGTCAGTGTGCGGGTCGTTGTGCGAGTCAGTGTGTGAGTCAGTGTGCGGGTCAGTGTGTGGGTTAGTGTGTGAGTCAGTGTGTTGAGTCAGTGTGTGAGTCAGTGTGTTGGTCAGTGTGTGAGTCAGTGTGTGAGTCAGTGTGCGAGTCAGTGTGCGAGTCACTGTGTGAGTCTGTGTGCGGGTCAGAGTGTGGGTCAGTGTGTGAGTCAGTGTGTGGGTCAGTGTGTGGGTCAGTGTGTGGGTCCATATGTGGTCAGTGTGCGGGTCAGTGTGTGGGTCAGTGTGCGGGTCAGTGAGCGAGTCAGTGTGTGGGTCAGTGTGTGAGTCAGTGTGTGGGTCAGTGTGTGAGTCAGTGTTTGGGTCAGTGTGTGGATCAGTGTGTGAGTCAGTGTGTCAGTCAGTGTGTGAGTTAGTGTGTGAGTCAGTGTGTGGGTCATTGTGCGGGTCAGTGTGCGGGTCAGTGTGTGAGTCAGTGTGCGAGTCAGTGTGTGAGTCAGTGTGTGAGTCAGTGTTTGACTCAGTGTGTGTGTCTGTGTTTGGGTCAGTGTGTGGGTCAGTGTGCGAGTCAGTGTGTGAGTCAGTGTGTGAGTCAGTGTGTGAGTCAGTGTGCGGGTCAGTGTGCGTGTCAGTGTGTGAATCAGTGTGTGAGTCAGTGTGCGGGTCAGTGTGCGTGTCAGTGTGTGAATCAGTTTGTGGGTCAGTGTGTGAGTCAGTTTGTGGGTCAGTGTGTGAGTCAGTTTGTGAGTCTGTGTCTGAATCAGTGTGCCGGTCAGTGTGCGGGTCAGTGTGTGAGTCAGTGTGCGGGTCAGTGTGCGAGTCAGTGTGTGAGTCAGTGTGTGAGTCAGTGTGCCGGTCAGTGTGTGAGTCAGTGTGTGAGTCAGTGTGTGAGTCAGTGTGTGAGTCAGTGTGTGGGTCAGTGTGTGAGTCAGTTTGTGAGTCAGTGTCTGAATCAGTGTGCCGGTCAGTGTGTGGGTCACTGTGCGAGTCAGTGTATGAGTCACTGTGCGAGTCAGTGTGCGAGTCAGTGTGTGGTTCAGTGTGTGAGTCAGTGTGTGAGGCAGTGTGCGGGTCAGTGTGCGGGTCAGTGTGCAGGTCAGTGTGTGTGTCAGTGTGCGAGTCAGTGTGTGAGTCAGTGTGCGGGTCAGTGTGCGGGTCAGTGTGCGAGTCCTTGTGCGAGCCAGTGTGTGAGTCAGTGTGCGGGTCAGCGTGCGGGTCAGTGTGTGAGTCTTTGTGTGAATCAGTGTGTGAATCAGTGTGTGAGTCAGTGTGTGGGTCAGTGTGTGGATCAGTGTGTGAGTCAGTGTGTGGGTCAGTGTGCGGGTCAGTGTGTGCGTCAGTGTGTGGGTCAGTGTGTGAATCAGTGTGTGAGTCAGTGTGTGTGTCAGTGTGTTGGTCAGCGTGTGGATCAGTGTGTGAGTCAGTGTGTGAGTCAGTGTGCAGGTCAGCGTGTAAGTCAGTGTGCAGGTCAGTGTGCGGGTCAGTGTGCGGGTCAGTGTGCGAGTCTGGCTGTGAGTCAGTGTGTGAGTCAGTGTGTGAGTCAGTGTGTGAGTCAGTATGTGGGTCAGTGTGTGAGTCAGTGTGTGAATCAGTGTGCGGGTCAGTGTGCGGGTCAGTCTGCGGGTCAGTGTGTGGGTCAGTGTGTGGGTCAGTGTGTGAGTCAGTGTGTGAATCAGTGTGTGAGTCAGTGTGTGGGTCAGTGTGTGAGTCAGTGTGGGAGTCAGTGTGTGGGTCAGTGTGTGAGTCAGTGTGCGGGTCATTGTGTGGATCAGTGTGTGGGTCAGTACGTGAGTCAGTGTGTGAGTCAGTGTGTGAGTCAGTGTGTGGGTCAGTGTGTGAGTCAGTGTGTGAATCAGTTTGTGTGTCACTGTGTGAGTCACTGTGTGAATCAGTGTGCGGGTCAGTGTGCGGGTCAGTCTGCGGGTCAGTGTGTGAGTCAGTGTGTGGGTCAGTGTGCGAGTCAGTGTGTGAGTCTGTGTGTGGGTCAGTGTGTGAGTCAGTGTGTGAATCAGTGTGTGAGTCAGTGTGTGGGTCAGTGTGTGGGTCAGTGTGTGAGTCATTGTGCGAGTCAGTGTGCGAGTCTGTGTGTGAGTCAGTGTGCGAGTCAGTGTGTGCGTCAGTGTGGGTTTCAGTGTGTGAGTCAGTATGAGGGTCAGTGTTCGGGTCAGTGTGTGGGTCAGTGTATGGGTCAGTGTGGGGGTCAGTGTGTGGGTCAGTGTGGGGGTCAGTGTGTGAATCAGTACGTGGGTCAGTGTGCGGGTCAGTGTGTGGGTCAGTGTGGGGGTCAGTGTGTGAGTCAGTATGTGGGTCAGTGTGCGGGTCAGTGTGTGGGTCAGTGTGTGTGTCAGTATGTGGGTCAGTGTGCGGGTCAGTGTGTGAGTCAGTGTGTGGGGCAGTGTGTGAGTCAGTTGTGTGTCAATGTGTGAGTCAGTGTGTGAGTCATTGTGTGGGTCTGTGTGTGGTTCAACGTGTGGGTCAGTTTGTGGGTCAGTGTGTGGGTCAGTGTGCGAGTCAGTGTCTGAGCCAGTGTGTGGGTCAATGTGTGAGTCAGAGTGCGGGTCAGTGTGCGGGTCAGTGTGTGGGTAAGTGTGTGAATCAGTGTGTAGGTCAGTGTGCGGGTCAGTGTGTGAGTCAGTGTGAGGGTCAGTGTGTGAGTCAGTGTGTGGGCCAGTGCGTGATTGAGTGTGCAGGTCAGTGTGTGTCAGTGTGCGGGTCAGTGTGTGAGTCAGTGTGAGGGTCAGTGTGTGAGTCAGTGTGTGGGCCAGTGTGTGAGTCAGTGTGCAGGTCAGTGTGTGAGTCAGTGTGCGGGTGAGTGTGCGAGTCAGTGTATGAGTCAGTGTGCGGGTCAGTGTGTGGGTTAGTGTGTGTGTCAGTGTGTGTCAGTGTGTGAGTCAGTGTTGTAGTCAGTGTGTGTGTCAGTTTGTGTGTCAGTGTGTGAGTCAGTGTGTGAGTCAGTGTGTGGGTCTTTGTGTGGGTCAGTTTGTGAGTCAGTGTGTGAGTCAGTGTGTGAGTCAGTGTGCGAGTCAGTGTGCGAGTCAGTGTGCGAGTCAGTGTGTGAGTCAGTGTGCGGTTCAGTGAGTGGGTTAGTGTGTGGGTCAGTGTGCGGGTCAGTGTGCGAGTCAGTGTGGGGGTCAGTGTGTTAGCCAGTGTGCGGATCAGTGTGCGAGTCAGTGTGTGGTCAGTGCGTGACTCAGTGCGTGCGTCAGTGTGTGAGTCAGTGTGCGGGTCAGTGTGCGAGTCAGTGTGCGAGTCAGTGTGTGAGTCAATGTGCTGGTCCGTGTGTGAGTCAGTGTGTGAGTCAGTGTCTGATTCAGTGTGTGGGTCAGTGTGTGAGTCAGTTTGTGAGTCACTGTCTGAATCAGTGTGCCGGTCAGTGTGCGGGACAGTGTGCGGGTCAATGTGTGAGTCAGTGTGCGAATCAGTGTGTGGGTCAGTGTGTGAGTCAGTGTGTGAGTCAGTGTGTGGGTCAGTGTGTGGGTCAGTGTGTGGGTCCATATGTGGTCAGTGTGCGGGTCAGTGTGTGGGTCAGTGTGCGGGTCAGTGAGCGAGTCAGTGTGTGGGTCAGTGTGTGCGTCAGTGTGTGGGTCAGTGTGTGAGTCAGTGTTTGGGTCAGTGTGTGGATCAGTGTGTGAGTCAGTGTGTCAGTCAGTGTGTGAGTTAGTGTGTGAGTCAGTGTGTGGGTCATTGTGCGGGTCAGTGTGCGGGTCAGTGTGTGAGTCAGTGTGCGAGTCAGTGTGTGAGTCAGTGTGTGAGTCAGTGTTTGACTCAGTGTGTGTGTCTGTGTTTGGGTCAGTGTGTGGGTCAGTGTGCGAGTCAGTGTGTGAGTCAGTGTGTGAGTCAGTGTGTGAGTCAGTGTGCGGGTCAGTGTGCGTGTCAGTGTGTGAATCAGTGTGTGAGTCAGTGTGCGGGTCAGTGTGCGTGTCAGTGTGTGAATCAGTTTGTGGGTCAGTGTGTGAGTCAGTTTGTGGGTCAGTGTGTGAGTCAGTTTGTGAGTCTGTGTCTGAATCAGTGTGCCGGTCAGTGTGCGGGTCAGTGTGTGAGTCAGTGTGCGGGTCAGTGTGCGAGTCAGTGTGTGAGTCAGTGTGTGAGTCAGTGTGCCGGTCAGTGTGTGAGTCAGTGTGTGGTTCAGTGTGTGAGTCAGTGTGTGAGGCAGTGTGCGGGTCAGTGTGCGGGTCAGTGTGCAGGTCAGTGTGTGTGTCAGTGTGCGAGTCAGTGTGTGAGTCAGTGTGCGGGTCAGTGTGCGGGTCAGTGTGCGAGTCCTTGTGCGAGCCAGTGTGTGAGTCAGTGTGCGGGTCAGCGTGCGGGTCAGTGTGTGAGTCTTTGTGTGAATCAGTGTGTGAATCAGTGTGTGAGTCAGTGTGTGGGTCAGTGTGTGGATCAGTGTGTGAGTCAGTGTGTGGGTCAGTGTGCGGGTCAGTGTGTGCGTCAGTGTGTGGGTCAGTGTGTGAATCAGTGTGTGAGTCAGTGTGTGTGTCAGTGTGTTGGTCAGCGTGTGGATCAGTGTGTGAGTCAGTGTGTGAGTCAGTGTGCAGGTCAGCGTGTAAGTCAGTGTGCAGGTCAGTGTGCGGGTCAGTGTGCGGGTCAGTGTGCGAGTCTGGCTGTGAGTCAGTGTGTGAGTCAGTGTGTGAGTCAGTGTGTGAGTCAGTATGTGGGTCAGTGTGTGAGTCAGTGTGTGAATCAGTGTGCGGGTCAGTGTGCGGGTCAGTCTGCGGGTCAGTGTGTGGGTCAGTGTGTGGGTCAGTGTGTGAGTCAGTGTGTGAATCAGTGTGTGAGTCAGTGTGTGGGTCAGTGTGTGAGTCAGTGTGGGAGTCAGTGTGTGGGTCAGTGTGTGAGTCAGTGTGCGGGTCATTGTGTGGATCAGTGTGTGGGTCAGTACGTGAGTCAGTGTGTGAGTCAGTGTGTGAGTCAGTGTGTGGGTCAGTGTGTGAGTCAGTGTGTGAATCAGTTTGTGTGTCACTGTGTGAGTCACTGTGTGAGTCATTGTGTGGGTCAGTGTGTGGGTCAATATGTGAGTCAGTGTGTGGGTCAGTGTGTGGTTCAACGTGTGGGTCAGTATGTGGGTCAGTGTGCGGGTCCGTGTGCGGGTCAGTCTGTCGGTCAGTGTGTGAGTTAGTGTGTGAGTCAGTGTGCAGGTCAGTGTGCGGGTCGGTGTGTGAGTCAGTGTGCGGGTCAGTGTGCGAGTCAGTGTGTGAGTCAGTGTGCGGGTCAGTGTGTGGGTTAGTGTGTGTGTCAGTGTGTGACTCAGTGTGTGGGTCAGTGTGCAGGTCAGTGTGCAGGTCAGTGTGCAGGTCAGTGTGTGGGTCAGTGTGTGAGTCAGTATGTGAGTCAGTGTGCGGGTCAGTGTGCGGGTCAGTGTGCGGGTCAGTGTGCGAGACAGTGTGCGAGTCAGTGTGTGGGTCAGTGTGTGAGTGAGTGTGTGAGTCAGTGTTTGGGTCAGTGTGCGGGTCAGTGAGTGAGTCAGTGTTTGGCCAGTGTGTGCGTCAGTGTGTGAGTCAGTGTGTGAGTCAGTGTGTGGGTCAGTGTGTGAGTCAGTGTGCGGGTCAATGTGCGGGTCATTGTGCGAGTCAGTGTGCGGGTCAGTGTGTGGGTCAGTGTGCGAATCATTGTGCGAGACATTGTGCGAGTCAGTGTTTGAGTCATTGTGCGAGTCATTGTGCGGGTCAGTGTGTGGATCAGTGTGGGGGTCAGTGTGTGAGTCAGTGTGTGGGTCAGCGTGTGAGTCAGTGTGTGAATCAGTGTGTGAGTCAGTGTGTGCGTCAGTGTTCGAGTCAGTGTGTGCGTCAGTGTGCGGGTCAGTGTGCGGGTCAGTGTGCGGGTCAGTGTGTGGGTCAGTGTGGGGGTCAGTGTGTGAGTCAGTATGAGGGTCAGTGTGCGGGTCAGTGTGTGGGTCAGTGTGTGGGTCAGTGTGGGGGTTAGTGTGTGGGTCAGTGTGGGGGACAGTGTGTGCGTCAGTATGTGGGTCAGTGTGTGGGTCAGTGTGCGGGTCAGTGTGCGTGTCAGTGTGGGGGTCAGTGTGGGGGTCAGTGTGTGGGTCCGTATGTGGGTCAGTGTGCGGGTCAGTGTGTGGGTCAGTGTGTATGTCAGTATGCGGGTCAGTGTGCGGGTCAGTGTGTGAGTCAGTGTGTGGGTTAGTGTGTGAGTCAGTTTGTGTTTCAGTGTGTGAGTCAGTGTGTGAGTCACTGTGTGGGTCAGTGTGTGGGTCAGTGTGTGTGTCAGTGTGTGGGTCAGTGTGTGGTTCAACGTGTGGGTTAGTATGTGGGTCAGTGTGCGGGACAGTGTGCGGGTCAGTCTGTGGGTCAGTGTGTGAATCAGTGTGTGAGCCAGTGTGTGGTTCAGTGTGTGAGTCACTGTGCAGGTCAGTGTGTGTGTCAGTGTGTGAGTCAGTGTGCGGGTCGTTGTGCGAGTCAGTGTGTGAGTCAGTGTGCGGGTCAGTGTGTGGGTTAGTGTGTGAGTCAGTGTGTTGAGTCAGTGTGTGAGTCAGTGTGTTGGTCAGTGTGTGAGTCAGTGTGTGAGTCAGTGTGCGAGTCAGTGTGCGAGTCACTGTGTGAGTCTGTGTGCGGGTCAGAGTGTGGGTCAGTGTGTGAGTCAGTGTGTGGGTCAGTGTGTGGGTCAGTGTGTGGGTCCATATGTGGTCTGTGTGCGGGTCAGTGTGTGGGTCAGTGTGCGGGTCAGTGAGCGAGTCAGTGTGTGGGTCAGTGTGTGAGTCAGTGTGTGGGTCAGTGTGTGAGTCAGTGTTTGGGTCAGTGTGTGGATCAGTGTGTGAGTCAGTGTGTCAGTCAGTGTGTGAGTTAGTGTGTGAGTCAGTGTGTGGGTCATTGTGCGGGTCAGTGTGCGGGTCAGTGTGTGAGTCAGTGCGCGAGTCAGTGTGTGTTGACAGTGTGTGAGTCAGTGTTTGACTCAGTGTGTGTGTCTGTGTTTGGGTCAGTGTGTGGGTCAGTGTGCGAGTCAGTGTGTGAGTCAGTGTGTGAGTCAGTGTGTGAGTCAGTGTGCGGGTCAGTGTGCGTGTCAGTGTGTGAATCAGTGTGTGAGTCAGTGTGCGGGTCGTTGTGCGAGTCAGTGTGTGAGTCAGTGTGCGGGTCAGTGTGTGGGTTAGTGTGTGAGTCAGTGTGTTGAGTCAGTGTGTGAGTCAGTGTGTTGGTCAGTGTGTGAGTCAGTGTGTGAGTCAGTGTGCGAGTCAGTGTGCGAGTCACTGTGTGAGTCTGTGTGCGGGTCAGAGTGTGGGTCAGTGTGCGTGTCAGTGTGCGAGTCAGTGTGTGGGTCAGTGTGTGAGTCAGTGTGTGGGTCAGTGTGTGGGTCAGTGTGTGGGTCCATATGTGGTCAGTGTGCGGGTCAGTGTGTGGGTCAGTGTGCGGGTCAGTGAGCGAGTCAGTGTGTGGGTCAGTGTGTGAGTCAGTGTGTGGGTCAGTGTGTGAGTCAGTGTTTGGGTCAGTGTGTGGATCAGTGTGTGAGTCAGTGTGTCAGTCAGTGTGTGAGTTAGTGTGTGAGTCAGTGTGTGGGTCATTGTGCGGGTCAGTGTGCGTGTCAGTGTGTGAGTCAGTGTGCGAGTCAGTGTGTGAGTCAGTGTGTGAGTCCGTGTTTGACTCAGTGTGTGTGTCTGTGTTTGGGTCAGTGTGTGGGTCAGTGTGCGAGTCAGTGTGTGAGTCAGTGTGTGAGTCAGTGTGTAAGTCAGTGTGCGGGTCAGTGTGCGTGTCAGTGTGTGAATCAGTGTGTGAGTCAGTGTGCGGGTCAGAGTGCGTGTCAGTGTGTGAATCAGTTTGTGGGTCAGTGTGTGAGTCAGTTTGTGGGTCAGTGTGTGAGTCAGTTTGTGAGTCTGTGTCTGAATCAGTGTGCCGGTCAGTGTGCGGGTCAGTGTGTGAGTCAGTATGCGGGTCAGTGTGCGAGTCAGTGTGTGAGTCAGTGTGTGAGTCAGTGTGCGGGTCAGTGTGCGTGTCAGTGTGTGAATCAGTGTGTGAGTCAGTGTGCGGGTCAGTGTGCGTGTCAGTGTGTGAATCAGTTTGTGAGTCTGTGTCTGAATCAGTGTGCCGGTCAGTGTGTGAGTCAGTGTGTGAGTCAGTGTGCGGGTCAGTGTGTGAGTCAGTGTGTGAGTCAGTGTGTGAGTCAGTGTGTGAGTCAGTGTGTGGGTCAGTGTGTGAGTCAGTTTGTGAGTCAGTGTCTGAATCAGTGTGCCGGTCAGTGTGTGGGTCACTGTGCGAGTCAGTGTATGAGTCACTGTGCGAGTCAGTGTGCGAGTCAGTGTGTGGTTCAGTGTGTGAGTCAGTGTGTGAGGCAGTGTGCGGGTCAGTGTGCGGGTCAGTGTGCAGGTCAGTGTGTGTGTCAGTGTGCGAGTCAGTGTGCGAGTCAGTGTGTGAGTCAGTGTGCGGGTCAGTGTGCGGGTCAGTGTGCGAGTCCTTGTGCGAGCCAGTGTGTGAGTCAGTGTGCGGGTCAGCGTGCGGGTCAGTGTGTGAGTCTTTGTGTGAATCAGTGTGTGAATCAGTGTGTGAGTCAGTGTGTGGGTCAGTGTGTGGATCAGTGTGTGAGTCAGTGTGTGGGTCAGTGTGCGGGTCAGTGTGTGCGTCAGTGTGTGGGTCAGTGTGTGAATCAGTGTGTGAGTCAGTGTGTGTGTCAGTGTGTTGGTCAGCGTGTGGATCAGTGTGTGAGTCAGTGTGTGAGTCAGTGTGCAGGTCAGCGTGTAAGTCAGTGTGCAGGTCAGTGTGCGGGTCAGTGTGCGGGTCAGTGTGCGAGTCTGGCTGTGAGTCAGTGTGTGAGTCAGTGTGTGAGTCAGTGTGTGAGTCAGTATGTGGGTCAGTGTGTGAGTCAGTGTGTGAATCAGTGTGCGGGTCAGTGTGCGGGTCAGTCTGCGGGTCAGTGTGTGGGTCAGTGTGTGGGTCAGTGTGTGAGTCAGTGTGTGAATCAGTGTGTGAGTCAGTGTGTGGGTCAGTGTGTGAGTCAGTGTGGGAGTCAGTGTGTGGGTCAGTGTGTGAGTCAGTGTGCGGGTCATTGTGTGGATCAGTGTGTGGGTCAGTACGTGAGTCAGTGTGTGAGTCAGTGTGTGAGTCAGTGTGTGGGTCAGTGTGTGAGTCAGTGTGTGAATCAGTTTGTGTGTCACTGTGTGAGTCACTGTGTGAGTCATTGTGTGGGTCAGTGTGTGGGTCAGTATGTGAGTCAGTGTGTGGGTCAGTGTGTGGTTCAACGTGTGGGTCAGTATGTGGGTCAGTGTGCGGGTCCGTGTGCGGGTCAGTGTGTGGGTCAGTGTGTGAGTTAGTGTGTGAGTCAGTGTGCAGGTCAGTGTGCGGGTCGGTGTGTGAGTCAGTGTGCGGGTCAGTGTGCGAGTCAGTGTGTGAGTCAGTGTGCGGGTCAGTGTGTGGGTTAGTGTGTGTGTCAGTGTGTGACTCAGTGTGTGGGTCAGTGTGCAGGTCAGTGTGCTGGTCAGTGTGCAGGTCAGTGTGTGGGTCAGTGTGTGAGTCAGTATGTGAGTCAGTGTGCGGGTCAGTGTGCGGGTCAGTGTGCGGGTCAGTGTGCGAGACAGTGTGCGAGTCAGTGTGTGGGTCAGTGTGTGAGTGAGTGTGTGAGTCAGTGTTTGGGTCAGTGTGCGGGTCAGTGAGTGAGTCAGTGTTTGGCCAGTGTGTGCGTCAGTGTGTGAGTCAGTGTGTGAGTCAGTGTGTGGGTCAGTGTGTGAGTCAGTGTGCGGGTCAATGTGCGGGTCATTGTGCGAGTCAGTGTGCGGGTCAGTGTGTGGGTCAGTGTGCGAATCATTGTGCGAGACATTGTGCGAGTCAGTGTTTGAGTCATTGTGCGAGTCAGTGTGCGGGTCAGTGTGTGAGTCAGTGTGTGGGTCAGCGTGTGAGTCAGTGTGTGAATCAGTGTGTGAGTCAGTGTGTGCGTCAGTGTTCAAGTCAGTGTGTGCGTCAGTGTGCGGGTCAGTGTGCGGGTCAGTGTGCGGGTCAGTGTGTGGGTCAGTGTGGGGGTCAGTGTGTGAGTCAGTATGAGGGTCAGTGTGCGGGTCAGTGTGTGGGTCAGTGTGTGGGTCAGTGTGGGGGTTAGTGTGTGGGTCAGTGTGGGGGACAGTGTGTGCGTCAGTATGTGGGTCAGTGTGTGGGTCAGTGTGCGGGTCAGTGTGCGTGTCAGTGTGGGGGTCAGTGTGGGGGTCAGTGTGTGGGTCCGTATGTGGGTCAGTGTGCGGGTCAGTGTGTGGGTCAGTGTGTATGTCAGTATGCGGGTCAGTGTGCGGGTCAGTGTGTGAGTCAGTGTGTGGGTTAGTGTGTGAGTCAGTTTGTGTTTCAGTGTGTGAGTCAGTGTGTGAGTCACTGTGTGTGTCAGTGTGTGGGTCAGTGTGTGTGTCAGTGTGTGGGTCAGTGTGTGGTTCAACGTGTGGGTTAGTATGTGGGTCAGTGTGCGGGACAGTGTGCGGGTCTGTCTGTGGGTCAGTGTGTGAATCAGTGTGTGAGCCAGTGTGTGGTTCAGTGTGTGAGTCACTGTGCAGGTCAGTGTGTGAGTCAGTGTGTGAGTCAGTGTGCGGGTCGTTGTGCGAGTCAGTGTGTGAGTCAGTGTGCGGGTCAGTGTGTGGGTTAGTGTGTGAGTCAGTGTGTTGAGTCAGTGTGTGAGTCAGTGTGTTGGTCAGTGTGTGAGTCAGTGTGTGAGTCAGTGTGCGAGTCAGTGTGCGAGTCACTGTGTGAGTCTGTGTGCGGGTCAGAGTGTGGGTCAGTGTGTGAGTCAGTGTGTGGGTCAGTGTGTGGGTCAGTGTGTGGGTCCATATGTGGTCAGTGTGCGGGTCAGTGTGTGGGTCAGTGTGCGGGTCAGTGAGCGAGTCAGTGTGTGGGTCAGTGTGTGAGTCAGTGTGTGGGTCAGTGTGTGAGTCAGTGTTTGGGTCAGTGTGTGGATCAGTGTGTGAGTCAGTGTGTCAGTCAGTGTGTGAGTTAGTGTGTGAGTCAGTGTGTGGGTCATTGTGCGGGTCAGTGTGCGGGTCAGTGTGTGAGTCAGTGTGCGAGTCAGTGTGTGTTGACAGTGTGTGAGTCAGTGTTTGACTCAGTGTGTGTGTCTGTGTTTGGGTCAGTGTGTGGGTCAGTGTGCGAGTCAGTGTGTGAGTCAGTGTGTGAGTCAGTGTGTGAGTCAGTGTGCGGGTCAGTGTGCGTGTCAGTGTGTGAATCAGTGTGTGAGTCAGTGTGCGGGTCGTTGTGCGAGTCAGTGTGTGAGTCAGTGTGCGGGTCAGTGTGTGGGTTAGTGTGTGAGTCAGTGTGTTGAGTCAGTGTGTGAGTCAGTGTGTTGGTCAGTGTGTGAGTCAGTGTGTGAGTCAGTGTGCGAGTCAGTGTGCGAGTCACTGTGTGAGTCTGTGTGCGGGTCAGAGTGTGGGTCAGTGTGCGTGTCAGTGTGCGAGTCAGTGTGTGGGTCAGTGTGTGAGTCAGTGTGTGGGTCAGTGTGTGGGTCAGTGTGTGGGTCCATATGTGGTCAGTGTGCGGGTCAGTGTGTGGGTCAGTGTGCGGGTCAGTGAGCGAGTCAGTGTGTGGGTCAGTGTGTGAGTCAGTGTGTGGGTCAGTGTGTGAGTCAGTGTTTGGGTCAGTGTGTGGATCAGTGTGTGAGTCAGTGTGTCAGTCAGTGTGTGAGTTAGTGTGTGAGTCAGTGTGTGGGTCATTGTGCAGGTCAGTGTGCGGGTCAGTGTGTGAGTCAGTGTGCGAGTCAGTGTGTGAATCAGTGTGTGAGTCAGTGTGTGGGTCAGTGTGTGGATCAGTGTGTGAGTCAGTGTGTGGGTCAGTGTGCGGGTCAGTGTGTGTGTCAGTGTGTGGGTCAGTGTGTGAATCAGTGTGTGAGTCAGTGTGTGTGTCAGTGTGTTGGTCAGCGTGTGGATCAGTGTGTGAGTCAGTGTGTGAGTCAGTGTGCAGGTCAGCGTGTAAGTCAGTGTGCAGGTCAGTGTGCGGGTCAGTGTGCGGGTCAGTGTGCGAGTCTGGCTGTGAGTCAGTGTGTGAGTCAGTGTGTGAGTCAGTGTGTGAGTCAGTATGTGGGTCAGTGTGTGAGTCAGTGTGTGAATCAGTGTGCGGGTCAGTGTGCGGGTCAGTCTGCGGGTCAGTGTGTGGGTCAGTGTGTGGGTCAGTGTGTGAGTCAGTGTGTGAATCAGTGTGTGAGTCAGTGTGTGGGTCAGTGTGTGAGTCAGTGTGGGAGTCAGTGTGTGGGTCAGTGTGTGAGTCAGTGTGCGGGTCATTGTGTGGATCAGTGTGTGGGTCAGTACGTGAGTCAGTGTGTGAGTCAGTGTGTGAGTCAGTGTGTGGGTCAGTGTGTGAGTCAGTGTGTGAATCAGTTTGTGTGTCACTGTGTGAGTCACTGTGTGAGTCATTGTGTGGGTCAGTGTGTGGGTCAGTATGTGAGTCAGTGTGTGGGTCAGTGTGTGGTTCAACGTGTGGGTCAGTATGTGGGTCAGTGTGCGGGTCCGTGTGCGGGTCAGTCTGTGGGTCAGTGTGTGAGTTAGTGTGTGAGTCAGTGTGCAGGTCAGTGTGCGGGTCGGTGTGTGAGTCAGTGTGCGGGTCAGTGTGCGAGTCAGTGTGTGAGTCAGTGTGCGGGTCAGTGTGTGGGTTAGTGTGTGTGTCAGTGTGTGACTCAGTGTGTGGGTCAGTGTGCAGGTCAGTGTGCAGGTCAGTGTGCAGGTCAGTGTGTGGGTCAGTGTGTGAGTCAGTATGTGAGTCAGTGTGCGGGTCAGTGTGCGGGTCAGTGTGCGGGTCAGTGTGCGAGACAGTGTGCGAGTCAGTGTGTGGGTCAGTGTGTGAGTGAGTGTGTGAGTCAGTGTTTGGGTCAGTGTGCGGGTCAGTGAGTGAGTCAGTGTTTGGCCAGTGTGTGCGTCAGTGTGTGAGTCAGTGTGTGAGTCAGTGTGTGGGTCAGTGTGTGAGTCAGTGTGCGGGTCAATGTGCGGGTCATTGTGCGAGTCAGTGTGCGGGTCAGTGTGTGGGTCAGTGTGCGAATCATTGTGCGAGACATTGTGCGAGTCAGTGTTTGAGTCATTGTGCGAGTCATTGTGCGGGTCAGTGTGTGGATCAGTGTGGGGGTCAGTGTGTGAGTCAGTGTGTGGGTCAGCGTGTGAGTCAGTGTGTGGGTCAGCGTGTGAGTCAGTGTGTGAATCAGTGTGTGAGTCAGTGTGTGCGTCAGTGTTCAAGTCAGTGTGTGCGTCAGTGTGCGGGTCAGTGTGCGGGTCAGTGTGCGGGTCAGTGTGTGGGTCAGTGTGGGGGTCAGTGTGTGAGTCAGTATGAGGGTCAGTGTGCGGGTCAGTGTGTGGGTCAGTGTGGGGGTTAGTGTGTGGGTCAGTGTGGGGGACAGTGTGTGCGTCAGTATGTGGGTCAGTGTGTGGGTCAGTGTGCGGGTCAGTGTGCGTGTCAGTGTGGGGGTCAGTGTGGGGGTCAGTGTGTGGGTCCGTATGTGGGTCAGTGTGCGGGTCAGTGTGTGGGTCAGTGTGTATGTCAGTATGCGGGTCAGTGTGCGGGTCAGTGTGTGAGTCAGTGTGTGGGTTAGTGTGTGAGTCAGTTTGTGTTTCAGTGTGTGAGTCAGTGTGTGAGTCACTGTGTGTGTCAGTGTGTGGGTCAGTGTGTGTGTCAGTGTGTGGGTCAGTGTGTGGTTCAACGTGTGGGTTAGTATGTGGGTCAGTGTGCGGGACAGTGTGCGGGTCAGTCTGTGGGTCAGTGTGTGAATCAGTGTGTGAGCCAGTGTGTGGTTCAGTGTGTGAGTCACTGTGCAGGTCAGTGTGTGAGTCAGTGTGTGAGTCAGTGTGCGGGTCGTTGTGCGAGTCAGTGTGTGAGTCAGTGTGCGGGTCAGTGTGTGGGTTAGTGTGTGAGTCAGTGTGTTGAGTCAGTGTGTGAGTCAGTGTGTTGGTCAGTGTGTGAGTCAGTGTGTGAGTCAGTGTGCGAGTCAGTGTGCGAGTCACTGTGTGAGTCTGTGTGCGGGTCAGAGTGTGGGTCAGTGTGTGAGTCAGTGTGTGGGTCAGTGTGTGGGTCAGTGTGTGGGTCCATATGTGGTCAGTGTGCGGGTCAGTGTGTGGGTCAGTGTGCGGGTCAGTGAGCGAGTCAGTGTGTGGGTCAGTGTGTGAGTCAGTGTGTGGGTCAGTGTGTGAGTCAGTGTTTGGGTCAGTGTGTGGATCAGTGTGTGAGTCAGTGTGTCAGTCAGTGTGTGAGTTAGTGTGTGAGTCAGTGTGTGGGTCATTGTGCGGGTCAGTGTGCGGGTCAGTGTGTGAGTCAGTGTGCGAGTCAGTGTGTGTTGACAGTGTGTGAGTCAGTGTTTGACTCAGTGTGTGTGTCTGTGTTTGGGTCAGTGTGTGGGTCAGTGTGCGAGTCAGTGTGTGAGTCAGTGTGTGAGTCAGTGTGTGAGTCAGTGTGCGGGTCAGTGTGCGTGTCAGTGTGTGAATCAGTGTGTGAGTCAGTGTGCGGGTCGTTGTGCGAGTCAGTGTGTGAGTCAGTGTGCCGGTCAGTGTGTGGGTTAGTGTGTGAGTCAGTGTGTTGAGTCAGTGTGTGAGTCAGTGTGTTGGTCAGTGTGTGAGTCAGTGTGTGAGTCAGTGTGCGAGTCAGTGTGCGAGTCACTGTGTGAGTCTGTGTGCGGGTCAGAGTGTGGGTCAGTGTGCGTGTCAGTGTGCGAGTCAGTGTGTGGGTCAGTGTGTGAGTCAGTGTGTGGGTCAGTGTGTGGGTCAGTGTGTGGGTCCATATGTGGTCAGTGTGCGGGTCAGTGTGTGGGTCAGTGTGCGGGTCAGTGAGCGAGTCAGTGTGTGGGTCAGTGTGTGAGTCAGTGTGTGGGTCAGTGTGTGAGTCAGTGTTTGGGTCAGTGTGTGGATCAGTGTGTGAGTCAGTGTGTCAGTCAGTGTGTGAGTCAGTGTGTGAGTCAGTGTGTGGGTCATTGTGCGGGTCAGTGTGCGTGTCAGTGTGTGAGTCAGTGTGCGAGTCAGTGTGTGAGTCAGTGTGTGAGTCCGTGTTTGTCTCAGTGTGTGTGTCTGTGTTTGGGTCAGTGTGTGGGTCAGTGTGTGAGTCAGTGTGTGAGTCAGTGTGTGAGTCAGTGTGCGGGTCAGTGTGCGTGTCAGTGTGTGAATCAGTGTGTGAGTCAGTGTGCGGGTCAGTGTGCGTGTCAGTGTGTGAATCAGTTTGTGGGTCAGTGTGTGAGTCAGTTTGTGGGTCAGTGTGTGAGTCAGTTTGTGAGTCTGTGTCTGAATCAGTGTGCCGGTCAGTGTGCGGGTCAGTGTGTGAGTCAGTATGCGGGTCAGTGTGCGAGTCAGTGTGTGAGTCAGTGTGTGTGTCAGTGTGTGGGTCAGTGTGTGGTTCAACGTGTGGGTTAGTATGTGGGTCAGTGTGCGGGACAGTGTGCGGGTCAGTCTGTGGGTCAGTGTGTGAATCAGTGTGTGAGCCAGTGTGTGGTTCAGTGTGTGAGTCACTGTGCAGGTCAGTGTGTGAGTCAGTGTGTGAGTCAGTGTGCGGGTCGTTGTGCGAGTCAGTGTGTGAGTCAGTGTGCGGGTCAGTGTGTGGGTTAGTGTGTGAGTCAGTGTGTTGAGTCAGTGTGTGAGTCAGTGTGTTGGTCAGTGTGTGAGTCAGTGTGTGAGTCAGTGTGCGAGTCAGTGTGCGAGTCACTGTGTGAGTCTGTGTGCGGGTCAGAGTGTGGGTCAGTGTGTGAGTCAGTGTGTGGGTCAGTGTGTGGGTCAGTGTGTGGGTCCATATGTGGTCAGTGTGCGGGTCAGTGTGTGGGTCAGTGTGCGGGTCAGTGAGCGAGTCAGTGTGTGGGTCAGTGTGTGAGTCAGTGTGTGGGTCAGTGTGTGAGTCAGTGTTTGGGTCAGTGTGTGGATCAGTGTGTGAGTCAGTGTGTCAGTCAGTGTGTGAGTTAGTGTGTGAGTCAGTGTGTGGGTCATTGTGCGGGTCAGTGTGCGGGTCAGTGTGTGAGTCAGTGTGCGAGTCAGTGTGTGAGTCAGTGTTTGACTCAGTGTGTGTGTCTGTGTTTGGGTCAGTGTGTGGGTCAGTGTGCGAGTCAGTGTGTGAGTCAGTGTGTGAGTCAGTGTGTGAGTCAGTGTGCGGGTCAGTGTGCGTGTCAGTGTGTGAATCAGTGTGTGAGTCAGTGTGCGGGTCGTTGTGCGAGTCAGTGTGTGAGTCAGTGTGCGGGTCAGTGTGTGGGTTAGTGTGTGAGTCAGTGTGTTGAGTCAGTGTGTGAGTCAGTGTGTTGGTCAGTGTGTGAGTCAGTGTGCGAGTCAGTGTGCGAGTCACTGTGTGAGTCTGTGTGCGGGTCAGAGTGTGGGTCAGTGTGCGTGTCAGTGTGCGAGTCAGTGTGTGGATCAGTGTGTGAGTCAGTGTGTGGGTCAGTGTGTGGGTCAGTGTGTGGGTCCATATGTGGTCAGTGTGCGGGTCAGTGTGTGGGTCAGTGTGCGGGTCAGTGAGCGAGTCAGTGTGTGGGTCAGTGTGTGAGTCAGTGTGTGGGTCAGTGTGTGAGTCAGTGTTTGGGTCAGTGTGTGGATCAGTGTGTGAGTCAGTGTGTCAGTCAGTGTGTGAGTTAGTTTGTGAGTCAGTGTGTGGGTCATTGTGCGGGTCAGTGTGCGTGTCAGTGTGTGAGTCAGTGTGCGAGTCAGTGTGTGAGTCAGTGTGTGAGTCAGTGTTTGACTCAGTGTGTGTGTCTGTGTTTGGGTCAGTGTGTGGGTCAGTGTGCGAGTCAGTGTGTGAGTCAGTGTGTGAGTCAGTGTGTGAGTCAGTGTGCGGGTCAGTGTGCGTGTCAGTGTGTGAATCAGTGTGTGAGTCAGTGTGCGGGTCAGTGTGCGTGTCAGTGTGTGAATCAGTTTGTGGGTCAGTGTGTCAGTCAGTTTGTGAGTCTGTGTCTGAATCAGTGTGCCGGTCAGTGTGCGGGTCAGTGTGTGAGTCAGTATGCGTGTCAGTGTGCGAATCAGTGTGTGAGTCAGTGTGTGAGTCAGTGTGCCGGTCAGTTTGTGAGTCAGTGTGTGAGTCAGTTGTGAGTCAGTGTGCGAGTCAGTGTGTGGGTCAGTGTGTGAGTCAGTTTGTGAGTCAGTGTCTGAATCAGTGTGCCGGTCAGTGTGTGGGTCACTGTGCGAGTCAGTGTATGAGACACTGTGCGAGTCAGTGTGCGGGTCAGTGTGCGGGTCAGTGTGTGTGTCAGTGTGCGAGTCAGTGTGTGAGTCAGTGTGCCGGTCAGTGTGCGGGTCAGTGTGTGAGTCAGTATGCGGGTCAGTGTGCGAGTCAGTGTGTGAGTCAGTGTGTGAGTCAGTGTGCCGGTCAGTGTGTGAGTCAGTGTGTGAGTCAGTGTGTGAGTCAGTGTGTGAGTCAGTGTGTGGGTCAGTGTGTGAGTCAGTTTGTGAGTCAGTGTCTGAATCAGTGTGCCGGTCAGTGTGTGGGTCACTGTGCGAGTCAGTGTATGAGTCACTGTGCGAGTCAGTGTGCGGGTCAGTGTGCGGGTCAGAGTGTGTGTCAGTGTGCGAGTCAGTGTGTGAGTCAGTGTGCGGGTCAGCGTGCGGGTCAGTGTGTGAGTCTTTGTGTGAATCAGTGTGTGAATCAGTGTGTGAGTCAGTGTGTGGGTCAGTGTGTGGATCAGTGTGTGAGTCAGTGTGTGGGTCAGTGTGCGGGTCAGTGTGTGAATCAGTGTGTGAGTCAGTGTGTGTGTCAGTGTGTTGGTCAGCGTGTGGATCAGTGTGTGAGTCAGTGTGTGAGTCAGTGTGCAGGTCAGTGTGTAAGTCAGTGTGCAGGTCTGTGTGCGGGTCAGTGTGCGGGTCAGTGTGCGGGTCTGGCTGTGAGTCAGTGTGTGAGTCAGTGTGTGAGTCAGTGTGTGAGTCAGTGTGTGGGTCAGTGTGTGAGTCAGTGTGTGAATCAGTGTGCGGGTCAGTGTGCGGGTCAGTCTGCGGGTCAGTGTGTGGGTCAGTGTGTGGGTCAGTGTGTGAGTCAGTGTGTGAATCAGTGTGTGAGTCAGTGTGTGGGTCAGTGTGTGAGTCAGTGTGCGATTCAGTGTGTGGGTCAGTGTGTGAGTCAGTGTGCGGGTCAGTGTGTGGATCAGTGTGTGGGTCAGTGTTTGAGTCAGTGTGTGAATCAGTGTGTGAGTCAGTGTGTGTGTCAGCGTGTGAGTCAGTGTGCGATTCAGTGTGTGGGTCAGTGTGTGAGTCAGTGTGCGGGTCAGTGTGTGGATCAGTGTGTGGGTCAGTATGTGAGTCAGTGTGTGAGTCAGTGTGTGAGTCAGTGTGTGGATCAGTGTGTGAGTCAGTGTGTGAATCAGTTTGTGTGTCAGTGTGTGAGTCAGTGTGTTAGTCATTGTGTGGGTCATTGTGTGGGTCAGTGTGTGAGTCAGTGTGTGGGTCAGTGTGTGGTTCAACGTGTGGGTCAGTATGTGGGTCAGTGTGCGGGTCCGTGTGCGGGTCAGTCTGTGGGTCAGTGTGTGAGTTAGTGTGTGAGTCAGTGTGCAGGTCAGTGTGCGGGTCGGTGTGTGAGTCAGTGTGCGGGTCAGTGTGCGAGTCAGTGTGTGAGTCAGTGTGCGGGTCAGTGTGTGGGTTAGTGTGTGTGTCAGTGTGTAAGTCAGTATGTGAGTCAGTGTGTGGGTCAGTGTGTGAGTCAGTGTGTGACTCAGTGTGTGGGTCAGTGTGCAGGTCAGTGTGCGGGTCAGTGTGCACGTCAGTGAGTGGGTCAGTGTGTGAGTCAGTATGTGAGTCAGTGTGCGGGTCAGTGTGCGGGTCAGTGTGCGGGTCAGTGTGCGAGACAGTGTGCGTGTCAGTGTGTGGGTCAGTGTGTGAGTGAGTGTGTGAGTCAGTGTGTGGGTCAGTGTGCGGGTCAGTGAGTGAGTCAGTGTTTGGCCAGTGTGTGTGTCAGTGTGTGAGTCAGTGTGTGAGTCAGTGTGCGGGTCAGTGTGCGAGTCAGTGTGCGGGTCAGTGTGTGGGTCAGTGTGCGAATTATTGTGCGAGTCAGTGTGTGGGTCATTGTGCGAGTCAGTGTGTGACTCAGTGTGTGGTTCAGTGTGTGAGTCAGTGTGTGAGTCAGTGTGCGGGTCAGTGTGCGGGTCAGTGTGTGGGTCAGTGTGTGAGTCAGTGTGCTGGTCAGTGTGTGGGTCAGTGTGCGAGTCTGCGTGTGAATCAGTGTGTGAGTCAGTGTGTGGGTCAGTGTGTGAGTCAGTGTGTGAGTCTGTGTGTGGGTCAGTGTGTGGGTCAGTGTACGGGTCAGTGTGTGGGTCAGTGTGTGAGTCAGTGTGTGAGTCAGTGTGTGGGTCAGTGTGTGAGTGAGTGTGTGAGTCAGTGTGTCAGTCAGTGTGCGGGTCAATGAGTGAGTCAGTGTTTGGCCAGTGTTTTGGTCAGTGTGTGCGTCAGTGTGTGAGTCAGTGTGCGTGTCAGTGTGCGAGTCAGTGTGCGGGTCAGTGTGTCGGTCAGTGTGCGAATTATTGTGCGAGACAGTGTGTGGGTCATTGTGCGAGTCAGTGTGTGAGTCAGTGTGTGGTTCAGTGTGTGTGTCAGTGTGCGGGTTTGTGTGCGGGTCAGTGTGTGGGTCAGTGTGTGAGTCAGTGTGCGGGTCAGTGTGTGGGTCAGTGTGCGAGTCTGTGTGTGAATCAGTGTGTGAATCAGTGTGTGAGTCAGTGTGTGTGTCAGTGTGTTGGTCAGCGTGTGGATCAGTGTGTGAGTCAGTGTGTGAGTCAGTGTGCAGGTCAGTGTGTGAGTCAGTGTGCAGGTCAGTGTGCGGGTCAGTGTGCGAGTCTGGGTGCGAGTCAGTGTGTGAGTCAGTGTGTGAGTCAGTGTGTGAGTCAGTGTGTTAGTCAGTGTGTGAATCAGTGTGCGGGTCAGTGTGCGGGTCAGTGTGTGAGTCAGTGTGCGGGTCAGTGTGCGAGTCAGTGTGTGAGTCAGTGTGTGAGTCAGTGTGCGGGTCAGTGTGTGAGTCAGTGTGTGAGTCAGTGTGTGAGTCAGTGTGTGAGTCAGTGTGTGGGTCAGTGTGTGAGTCAGTTTGTGAGTCAGTGTCTGAATCAGTGTGTTGGTCAGTGTGTGGGTCAGTGTGCGAATCAGTGTGTGAGTCAGTGTGCGGCTCAGTGTGTTCTTCAGTGTGTGAGGCAGTGTGAGAGGCAGTGTGCGGGTCAGTGTGCAGGTCAGTGTGCGGGTCAGTGTGCGGGTCAGTGTGCGATTCCTTGTGCGAGCCAGTGTGTTAGTCAGTGTGCGGGTCAGTGTGCGGGTCAGTGTGCGAGTCTGTGTGTTAATCAGTGTGTGAGTCAGTATGTGGGTTAGTGTGTGGGTCAGTGTGTGGATCAGTGTGTAAGTCATTGTGTGGGTCAGTGTGCGGGTCAGTGTGTGCGTCAGTGTGTGGGTCTGTGTGTGAGTCAGTGTGTGAGTCAGTGTGTGTGTCAGTGTGTTGGTCAGCGTGTGGATCAGTGTGTGAGTCAGTGTGTGAGTCAGTGTGCAGGTCAGTGTGTGAGTCAGTGTGCAGGTCAGTGTGCGGGTCAGTGTGCGGGTCAGTGTGTGAGTCTGGGTGTGAGTCAGTGTGTGAGTCAGTGTGTGGGTCAGTGTGTGAGTCAGTGTGTGAATCAGTGTGCGGGTCAGTGTGCGGGTCAGTCTGCGGGTCAGTGTGTGGGTCAGTGTGTGAGTCAGTGTGTCAATCAGTGTGTGAGTCAGTGTGTGAGTCAGTGTGTGAGGTCTGAGTCAGTTTGTGAATCAGTGTGTGAGTCAGTGTGTGGGTCAGGTTGTGAGTCAGTGTGTGAGTCAGTGTGTGGGTCAGTGTGTGAGTCAGAAAGTGAGACAGTGTCTGTATCAGTGTGCCGGTCAGTGTGTGGGTCAGTGTGCGAGTCAGTGTGCGGGTCAGTGTGTGGGTCAGTGTGTGGGTCATTGTGTGGGTCAGTGTGTGAGTCAGTGTGCGGGTCAGTGTGCGAGTCAGTGTGCGAGTCAGTGTGTGAGTCAGTGTTGTGAGTCAGTGTGCGAATCAGTGTGTGGTTCACTGTGAAAGTCAGTGTGTGAGTCAGTGTGCGGGTCAGTGTGCGGGTTAGTGTGTGAGTCAGTGTGTGAGTCAGCGTATGAGTCAGTGTGTGGGTCAGTGTGTGGGTCAGTGTGTGAGTCAGTGTGTGAGTCAGTGTGCGGGTCAGTGTGTGGGTTAGTGTGTGAGTCAGTGTGTGAGTCAGTGTGTGAGTCAGTCTGTGAGTCAGTGTGCGGGTCAGGGTGTGGGTCAGTGTGCGGGTCAGTGTGCAGGTCAGTGTGTGAGTCAGTTTGTGGGTCAGTGTGTGAGTCAGTGTGCGGGTCAATGTGCGGGTCATTGTGCGAGTCAGTGAGTGAGTCAGTGTGTGGGTCAGTGTGTGGGTCAGTGTCTGAGTCAGTGTGCGGGTCAGTGTGTGGGTCAGTGTGCGAGTCAGTGTGTGAGTCAGTGTGTGTGTCAGTGTGTGAGTCAGTGTGCGAGTCAGTGTGTGAGTCAGTGTGTGGGTCAGTGTGTGAGTCAGTTTGTGAATCAGTGTGTGAGTCAGTGTGTGGGTCATTGTGCGAGTCAGTGTGTGCGTCAGTGTGCGGGTCAGTGTGCGGGTCAGTGTGCTGGTCAGTGTGTGGGTCAGTGTGGGGGTCAGTGTGGGGGTTAGTGTGTGGGTCAGTGTGGGGGACAGTGTGTGCGTCAGTATGTGGGTCAGTGTGTGGGTCAGTGTGCGGGTCAGTTTGCGGGTCAGTGTGGGGGTCAGTGTGGGGGTCAGTGTGTGGGTCAGTGTGTGAGTCAGTGTGTGAATCAGTGTGTGAGTCAGTGTGTGGGTCAGGTTGTGAGTCAGTGTGTGAGTCAGTGTGTGGGTCAGTGTGTGAGTCAGAAAGTGAGACAGTGTCTGTATCAGTGTGCTGGTCAGTGTGTGGGTCAGTGTGTGGGTCAGTGTGTGAGTCAGTGTGTGGGTCAGTGTGCGGGTCAGTGTGCGGGTCAGTGTGCGGGTCAGTGTGCGAGTCAGTGTGCGTGTCAGTGTGTGGGTCAGTGTGTGGGTCAGTGTGTGGGTCAGTGTGTGAGTCAGTGTGCGGGTCAGTGTGCGAGTCAGTGTGTGAGTCAGTGTTGTGAGTCAGTGTGCGAATCAGTGTGTGGTTCACTGTGAGAGTCAGTGTGTGAGTCAGTGTGCGGGTCAGTGTGCGGGTTAGTGTGTGAGTCAGTGTGTGAGTCAGCGTATGAGTCAGTGTGTGGGTCAGTGTGTGGGTCAGTGTGTGAGTCAGTGTGTGAGTCAGTGTGCGGGTCAGTGTGTGGGTTAGTGTGTGAGTCAGTGTGTGAGTCAGTCTGTGAGTCAGTCTGTGAGTCAGTGTGCGGGTCAGCGTGTGGGTCAGTGTGCGGGTCAGTGTGCAGGTCAGTGTGTGAGTCAGTGTGTGGGTCAGTGTGTGAGTCAGTGTGCGGGTCAATGTGCGGGTCATTGTGCGAGTCAGTGAGTGAGTCAGTGTGTGGGTCAGTGTGTGGGTCAGTTTCTGAGTCAGTGTGCGGGTCAGTGTGTGGGTCAGTGTGCGAATCGTTGTGCGAGACATTGTGCGAGTCAGTGTTTGAGTCATTGTGCGAGTCATTGTGCGAGTCAGTGTGCGAGTCAGTGTGTGAGTCAGTGTGTGTGTCAGTGTGTGAGTCAGTGTGCGAGTCAGTGTGTGATCAGTGTGTGGGTCAGTGTGTGAGTCAGTTTGTGAATCAGTGTGTGAGTCAGTGTGTGGGTCATTGTGCGAGTCAGTGTGTGCGTCAGTGTGCGGGTCAGTGTGCGGGTCAGTGTGCTGGTCAGTGTGTGGGTCAGTGTGGGGGTCAGTGTGTGAGTCAGTGAGTGGGTCAGCGTGTGAGTCAGTGTGTGAATCAGTGTGTGAGTCAGTGTGTGGGTCAGTGTTCGAATCAGTGTGCGGGTCAGTGTGCGGGTCAGTGTGCGGGTCAGTGTGCAGGTCAGTGTGTGGGTCAGTGTGGGGGTCAGTGTGTGAGTCAGTATGAGGGTCAGTGTGCGGGTCAGTGTGTGAGTCAGTGTGCGGGTCAGTGTGCGGGTCAGTGTGGGGGTCAGTGTGGGGGTCAGTGTGTGGGTCCGTATGTGCGTCAGTGTGCGGGTCAGTGTGTTGGTCAGTGTGTATGTCAGTATGCGGGTCAGTGTGCGGGTCAGTGTGTGAGTCAGTTTGTGGGTTAGTGTGTGAGTCAGTTTGTGTTTCAGTGTGTGAGTCAGTGTGTGAGTCACTGTGTGGGTCAGTGTGTGGGTCAGTGTGTGTGTCAGTGTGTGGGTCAGTGTGTGGTTCAACGTGTGGGTTAGTATGTGGGTCAGTGTGCGGGACAGTGTGCGGGTCAGTCTGTGGGTCAGTGTGCGAGTCAGTGTGTGAGTCAGTGTGCGTGTCAGTGTGTGGGTCAGTGTGTGAATCAGTGTGTGAGCCAGTGTGTGGGTCAGTGTGTGAGTCAGTGTGCAGGTCAGTGTGTGAGTCAGTGTGTGAGTCAGTGTGCGGGTCGTTGTGCGAGTCAGTGTGTGAGTCAGTGTGCGGGTCAGTGTGTGGGTTAGTGTGTGAGTCAGTGTGTTGAGTCAGTGTGTGAGTCAGTGTGTTGGTCAGTGTGTGAGTCAGTGTGTGAGTCAGTGTGCGAGTCAGTGTGCGAGTCACTGTGTCAGTCTGTGTGTGAATCAGTGTGTGGGTCAGTGTGCGTGTCAGTGTGCGAGTCAGTGGGTGGGTCAGTGTGTGAGTCAGTGTGTGGGTCAGTGTGTGGGTCAGTGTGTGGGTCTATATGTGGTCAGTGTGCGGGTCAGTGTGTGGGTCAGTGTGCGGGTCAGTGAGCGAGTCAGTGTGTGGGTCAGTGTGTGAGTCAGTGTGTGGGTCAGTGTGTGAGTCAGTGTTTGGGTCAGTGTGTGGATCAGTGTGTGAGTCAGTGTGTCAGTCAGTGTGTGATTTAGTGTGTGAGTCAGTGTGTGGGTCATTGTGCGGGTCAGTGTGCGGGTCAGTGTGTGAGTCAGTGTGCGAGTCAGTGTGTGAGTCAGTGTGTGAGTCAGTGTTTGACTCAGTGTGTGTGTCTGTGTTTGGGTCAGTGTGTGGGTCAGTGTGCGAGTCAGTGTGTGAGTCTTTGTGTGAGTCAGTGTGTGAGTCAGTTTGCGGGTAAGTGTGCGTGTCAGTGTGTGAATCAGTGTGTGAGTCAGTGTGCGGGTCAGTGTGCGTGTCAGTGTGTGAATCAGTTTGTGGGTCAGTGTGTGAGTCAGTTTGTGGGTCAGTGTGTGAGTCAGTTTGTGAGTCTGTGTCTGAATCAGTGTGCCGGTCAGTGTGCGGGTCAGTGTGTGAGTCAGTGTGCGGGTCAGTGTGCGAGTCAGTGTGTGAGTCAGTGTGTGAGTCAGTGTGCCGGTCAGTGTGTGAGTCAGTGTGTGAGTCACTGTGTGAGTCAGTGTGTGAGTCAGTGTGTGGGTCAGTGTGTGAGTCAATTTGTGAGTCAGTGTCTGAATCAGTGTGCCGGTCAGTGTGTGGGTCACTGTGCGAGTCAGTGTATGAGTCACTGTGCGAATCAGTGTGCGAGTCAGTGTGTGGTTCAGTGTGTGAGTCAGTGTGTGAGGCAGTGTGCGGGTCAGTGTGCGGGTCAGTGTGCGGGTCAGTGTGTGTGTCAGTGTGCGAGTCAGTGTGTGAGTCAGTGTGCGGGTCAGTGTGCGGGTCAGTGTGCGAGTCCTTGTGCGAGCCAGTGTGTGAGTCAGTGTGCGGGTCAGCGTGCGGGTCAGTGTGTGAGTCTGTGTGTGAATCAGTGTGTGAATCAGTGTGTGAGTCAGTGTGTGGGTCAGTGTGTGGATCAGTGTGTGAGTCAGTGTGTGGGTCAGTGTGCGGGTCAGTGTGTGCGTCAGTGTGTGGGTCAGTGTGTGAATCAGTGTGTGAGTCAGTGTGTGTGTCAGTGTGCTGGTCAGTGTGTGCGTCAGTGTGGGGGTCAGTGTGTGAGTCAGTGAGTGGGTCAGCGTGTGAGTCAGTGTGTGAATCAGTGTGTGAGTCAGTGTGTGGGTCAGTGTTCGAGTCAGTGTGCGGGTCAGTTTGTGAGTCTGTGTGTGAATCTGTGTGTGAATCAGTGTGTGAGTCAGTGTGTGGGTCAGTGTGTGGATCAGTGTGTGGTTCAGTGTGCGGGTCAGTGTGCAGGTCAGTGTGTGAGTCAGTGTGTGGGTCAGTGTGTGAGTCAGTGTGCGGGTCAATGTGCGGGTCATTGTGCGAGTCAGTGAGTGAGTCAGTGTGTGGGTCAGTGTGTGGGTCAGTTTCTGAGTCAGTGTGCGGGTCAGTGTGTGGGTCAGTGTGCGAATCGTTGTGCGAGACATTGTGCGAGTCAGAGTTTGAGTCATTGTGCGAGTCATTGTGCGAGTCAGTGTGCGAGTCAGTTTGTGAGTCAGTGTGTGTGTCAGTGTGTGAGTCAGTGTGCGAGTCAGTGTGTGATCAGTGTGTGGGTCAGTGTGTGAGTCAGTTTGTGAATCAGTGTGTGAGTCAGTGTGTGGGTCATTGTGCGAGTCAGTGTGTGACTCAGTGTGTGGTTCAGTGTGTGAGTCAGTGTGTGAGTCAGTGTGTGAGTCTGTGTGTGAATCAGTGTGTGAATCAGTGTGCGGGTCAGTGTGTAATTCAGTGTGCAGGTCAGTGTGCGGGTCAGTGTGCGGGTCAGTGTGCGAGTCTGGCTGTGAGTCAGTGTGTGAGTCAGTGTGTGAGTCAGTGTGTGAGTCAGTGTGTGGGTCAGTGTGTGAGTCAGTGTGTGAATCAGTGTGCGGGTCAGTGTGCGGGTCAGTCTGTGGGTCAGTCTGTGGGTCAGTGTGTGGGTCAGTGTGTGAGTCTGTGTGAGTCAGTGTGTGAGTCAGTGTGTGGGTCAGTGTGTGAGTCAGTGTGCGATTCAGTGTGTGGGTCAATGTGTGAGTCAGTGTGCGGGTCAGTGTGTGGATCAGTGTGTGGGTCAGTGTGTGAGTCAGTGTGTGAATCAGTGTGTGAGTCAGTGTGTGGGTCAGTGTGTGAGTCAGTGTGCGATTCAGTGTGTGGGTCAGTGTGTGAGTCAGTGTGCGGGTCAGTGTGTGGATCAGTGTGTGGGTCAGTATGTGAGTCAGTGTGTGAGTCAGTGTGTGAGTCAGTGTGTGGGTCAGTGTGTGAGTCAGTGTGTGAATCAGTTTGTGTGTCAGTGTGTGAGTCAGTGTGTTAGTCATTCTGTGGGTCAGTGTGTGGGTCAGTGTGTGAGTCAGTGTGTGGGTCAGTGTGTGGTTCAACGTATGGGTCAGTATGTGGGTCAGTGTGCGGGTCCGTGTGCGGGTCAGTCTGTGGGTCAGTGTGTGAGTTAGTGTGTGAGTCAGTGTGCAGGTCAGTGTGCGGGCCGGTGTGTGAGTCAGTGTGCGGGTCAGTGTGCGAGTCAGTGTGTGAGTCAGTGTGCGGGTCAGTGTGTGGGTTAGTGTGTGTGTCAGTGTGTAAGTCAGTATGTGAGTCAGTGTGTGGGTCAGTGTGTGAGTGAGTGTGTGACTCAGTGTGTGGGTCAGTGTGCAGGTCAGTGTGCGGGTCAGTGTGCAGGTCAGTGTGTGGGTCAGTGTGTGAGTCAGTATGTGAGTCAGTGTGCGGGTCAGTGTGCGGGTCAGTGTGCGGGTCAGTGTGCGAGACAGTGTGCGAGTCAGTGTGTGGGTCAGTGTGTGAGTGAGTGTGTGAGTCAGTGTGCGGGTCAGTGTGCGAGTCAGTGTGTGAGTCAGTGTGTGAGTCAGTGTGCCGGTCAGTGTGTGAGTCAGTGTCTGAATCAGTGTGCCGGTCAGTGTGTGGGTCACTGTGCGAGTCAGTGTATGAGTCACTGTGCGAATCAGTGTGCGAGTCAGTGTGTGGTTCAGTGTGTGAGTCAGTGTGTGAGGCAGTGTGCGGGTCAGTGTGTGTGTCAGTGTGCGAGTCAGTGTGTGAGTCAGTGTGCGGGTCAGTGTGCGGGTCAGTGTGCGAGTCCTTGTGCGAGCCAGTGTGTGAGTCAGTGTGCGGGTCAGCGTGCGGGTCAGTGTGTGAGTCTTTGTGTGAATCAGTGTGTGAATCAGTGTGTGAGTCAGTGTGTGGGTCAGTGTGCGGGTCAGCGTGCGGGTCAGTGTGTGAGTCTGTGTGTGAATCAGTGTGTGAATCAGTGTGTGAGTCAGTGTGTGGGTCAGTGTGTGGATCAGTGTGTGAGTCAGTGTGTGGGTCAGTGTGCGGGTCAGTGTGTGCGTCAGTGTATGGGTCAGTGTGTGAATCAGTGTGTGAGTCAGTGTGTGTGTCAGTGTGTTGGTCAGCGTGTGGATCAGTGTGTGAGTCAGTGTGTGAGTCAGTGTGCAGGTCAGTGTGTAATTCAGTGTGCAGGTCAGTGTGCGGGTCAGTGTGCGGGTCAGTGTGCGAGTCTGGCTGTGAGTCAGTGTGTGAGTCAGTGTGTGAGTCAGTGTGTGAGTCAGTGTGTGGGTCAGTGTGTGAGTCAGTGTGTGAATCAGTGTGCGGGTCAGTGTGCGGGTCAGTCTGTGGGTCAGTCTGTGGGTCAGTGTGTGGGTCAGTGTGTGAGTCTGTGTGAGTCAGTGTGTGAGTCAGTGTGTGGGTCAGTGTGTGAGTCAGTGTGCGATTCAGTGTGTGGGTCAGTGTGTGAGTCAGTGTGCGGGTCAGTGTGTGGATCAGTGTGTGGGTCAGTGTGTGAGTCAGTGTGTGAATCAGTGTGTGAGTCAGTGTGTGGGTCAGTGTGTGAGTCAGTGTGCGATTCAGTGTGTGGGTCAGTGTGTGAGTCAGTGTGCGGGTCAGTGTGTGGATCAGTGTGTGGGTCAGTATGTGAGTCAGTGTGTGAGTCAGTGTGTGAGTCAGTGTGTGGGTCAGTGTGTGAGTCAGTGTGTGAATCAGTTTGTGTGTCAGTGTGTGAGTCAGTGTGTTAGTCATTCTGTGGGTCAGTGTGTGGGTCAGTGTGTGAGTCAGTGTGTGGGTCAGTGTGTGAGTCAGTGTGTGGGTCAGTGTGTGGTTCAATGTATGGGTCAGTATGTGGGTCAGTGTGCGGGTCCGTGTGCGGGTCAGTCTGTGGGTCAGTGTGTGAGTTAGTGTGTGAGTCAGTGTGCAGGTCAGTGTGCGGGTCGGTGTGTGAGTCAGTGTGCGGGTCAGTGTGCGAGTCAGTGTGTGAGTCAGTGTGCGGGTCAGTGTGTGGGTTAGTGTGTGTGTCAGTGTGTAAGTCAGTATGTGAGTCAGTGTGTGGGTCAGTGTGTGAGTGAGTGTGTGACTCAGTGTGTGGGTCAGTGTGCAGGTCAGTGTGCGGGTCAGTGTGCAGGTCAGTGTGTGGGTCAGTGTGTGGGTCAGTGTGTGAGTGAGTGTGTGTGTCAGTGTGCGGGTCAGTGTGCGAGTCAGTGTGTGAGTCAGTGTGTGAGTCAGTGTGCCGGTCAGTGTGTGAGTCAGTGTGTGAGTCAGTGTGTGAGTCAGTGTGTGAGTCAGTGTGTGGGTCAGTGTGTGAGTCAGTTTGTGAGTCAGTGTCTGAATCAGTGTGCCGGTCAGTGTGTGGGTCACTGTGCGAGTCAGTGTATGAGTCACTGTGCGAATCAGTGTGCGAGTCAGTGTGTGGTTCAGTGTGTGAGTCAGTGTGTGAGGCAGTGTGCGGGTCAGTGTGTGTGTCAGTGTGCGAGTCAGTGTGTGAGTCAGTGTGCGGGTCAGTGTGCGGGTCAGTGTGCGAGTCCTTGTGCGAGCCAGTGTGTGAGTCAGTGTGCGGGTCAGCGTGCGGGTCAGTGTGTGAGTCTTTGTGTGAATCAGTGTGTGAATCAGTGTGTGAGTCAGTGTGTGGGTCAGTGTGTGGATCAGTGTGTGAGTCAGTGTGTGGGTCAGTGTGCGGGTCAGTGTGTGCGTCAGTGTGTGAGTCAGTGTGTGAGTCAGTGTGTGTGTCAGTGTGTTGGTCAGCGTGTGGATCAGTGTGTGAGTCAGTCTGTGAGTCAGTGTGCAGGTAAGTGTGTAAGTCAGTGTGCAGGTCAGTGTGCGGGTCAGTGTGCGGGTCAGTGTGCGAGTCTGGCTGTGAGTCAGTGTGTGAGTCAGTGTGTGAGTCAGTGTGTGGGTCAGTGTGTGAGTCAGTGTGTGGAGCAGTGTGTGAGTCAGTGTGTGATTTAGTGTGCGGGTCAGTGTGCGGGTCAGTCTGCGGGTCAGTGTGTGGGTCAGTGTGTGGGTCAGTGTGTGAGTCTGTGTGAATCAGTGTGTGAGTCAGTGTGTGGGTCAGTGTGTGAGTCAGTGTGCGGGTCAGTGTGTGGATCAGTGTGTGGGTCAGTGTGTGAGTCAGTGTGTGAATCAGTGTGGGAGTCAGTGTGTTGGTCAGTGTGTGAGTCAGTGTGCGGGTCAGTGTGTGGATCAGTGTGTGGGTCAGTATGTGAGTCAGTGTGTGAGTCAGTGTGTGAGTCAGTGTGTGGGTCAGTGTGTGAGTCAGTGTGTGAATCAGTATGTGTGTCAGTGTGTGAGTCAGTGTGTTAGTCATTGTGTGGGTCAGTGTGTGGGTCAGTGTGTGAGTCAGTGTGTGGGTCAGTGTGTGGTTCAACGTATGGGTCAGTATGTGGGTCAGTGTGCGGGTCCGTGTGCGGGTCAGTCTGTGGGTCAGTGTGTGAGTTAGTGTGTGAGTCAGTGTGCAGGTCAGTGTGCGGGTCGGTGTGTGAGTCAGTGTGCGGGTCAGTGTGCGAGTCAGTGTGTGAGTCAGTGTGCGGGTCAGTGTGTGGGTTAGTGTGTGTGTCAGTGTGTAAGTCAGTATGTGAGTCAGTGTGTGGGTCAGTGTGTGAGTGAGTGTGTGACTCAGTGTGTGGGTCAGTGTGCAGGTCAGTGTGCGGGTCAGTGTGCAGGTCAGTGTGTGGGTCAGTGTGTGAGTCAGTATGTGAGTCAGTGTGCGGGTCAGTGTGCGGGTCAGTGTGCGGGTCAGTGTGCGAGTCAGTGTGTGGGTCAGTGTGTGAGTCAGTGTGTGAGTCAGTGTGCGGGTCAGTGTGCGAGTCAGTGTGCGGGTCAGTGTGTGGGTCAGTGTGCGAATTATTGTGCGAGTCAGTGTGTGGGTCAATGTGCGAGTCAGTGTGTGACTCAGTGTGTGGTTCAGTGTGTGAGTCAGTGTGTGAGTCAGTGTGTGAGTCAGTGTGTGGGTCAGTGTGTGAGTCAGTGTGTGAGTCTGTGTGTGGGTCAGTGTGTGGGTCAGTGTGCGGGTCAGTGTGTGGGTCAGTGTGTGAGTCAGTGTGTCAGTCAGTGTGCGGGTCAGTGAGTGAGTCAGTGTTTGGCCAGTGTGTGGATCAGTGTGTGAGTCAGTGTGTGAGTCAGTGTGCGGGTCAGTGTGCGAGTCAGTGTGCGGGTCAGTGTGTCGGTCAGTGTGCGAATTATTGTGCGAGTCATTGTGTGGGTCATTGTGCGAGTCAGTGTGTGAGTCAGTGTGTGGTTCAGTGTGTGTGTCAGTGTGCGGGTCAGTGTGCGGGTCAGTGTGTGGGTCACTGTGTGAGTCAGTGTGCGGGTCAGTGTGTGGGTCAGTGTGCGAGTCTGTGTGTGAATCAGTGTGTGAATCAGTGTGTGAGTCAGTGTGTGGGTCAGTGTGTGGGTCAGTGTGTGGATCAGTGTGTGAGTCAGTGTGTGGGTCAGTGTGTGGGTCTGTGTTTGAATCAGTGTGTGAGTCAGTGTGTGTGTCAGTGTGTTGGTCAGCGTGTGGATCAGTGTGTGAGTCAGTGTGTGAGTCAGTGTGCAGGTCAGTGTGTGAGTCAGTGTGCAGGTCAGTGTGCGGGTCAGTGTGCGAGTCTGGGTGCGAGTCAGTGTGTGAGTCAGTGTGTGAGTTAGTGTGTGAGTCAGTGTGTGGGTCAGTGTGTGAGTCAGTTTGTGAGTCAGTGTCTGAATCAGTGTGCCGGTCAGTGTGTGGATCAGTGTGCGAATCAGTGTGCGGGTCAGTGTGCGGGTCAGTGTGTGAGTCAGTGTGCGGGTCAGTGTGTGAGTCAGTGTGTGAGTCAGTGTGTGAGTCAGTGTGTGAGTCAGTGTGTGGGTCAGTGTGTGAGTCAGTTTGTGAGTCAGTGTCTGAATCAGTGTGCCGGTCAGTGTGTGGGTCAGTGTGCGAATCAGTGTGCGGGTCAGTGTGCGGGTCAGTGTGTGAGTCAGTGTGCGGGTCAGTGTGTGAGTCAGTGTGTGAGTCAGTGTGTGAGTCAGTGTGTGAGTCAGTGTGTGGGTCAGTGTGTGAGTCAGTTTGTGAGTCAGTGTCTGAATCAGTGTGCGGGTCAGTGTGCAGGTCAGTGTGCGGGTCAGTGTGCGAGTCTGTGTGTTAATCAGTGTGTGAGTCAGTGTGTGGGTCAGTGTGTGGGTCAGTGTGTGGATCAGTGTGTAAGTCATTGTGTGGGTCAGTGTGCGGGTCAGTGTGTGCGTCTATGTGTGGGTCTGTGTGTGAATCAGTGTGTGAGTCAGTGTGTGTGTCAGTGTGTTGGTCAGCGTGTGGATCAGTGTGTGAGTCAGTGTGTGAGTCAGTGTGCAGGTCAGTGTGTGAGTCAGTGTGCAGGTCAGTGTGCGGGTCAGTGTGCGGGTCTGTGTGTGAGTCTGGGTGTGAGTCAGTGTGTGAGTCAGTGTGTGAGTCAGTGTGTGAGTCAGTGTGTGGGTCAGTGTGTGAGTCAGTGTGTGAATCAGTGTGCGGGTCAGTGTGTGGGTCAGTGTGTGAGTCAGTGTGTGAATCAGTGTGTGAGTCAGTGTGTGGGTCAGTGTGTGAGTCAATGTGCGATTCAGTGTGTGGGTCAGTGTGTGAGTCAGTGTGCGGGTCAGTGTGTGGATCAGTGTGTGGGTCAGTATGTGAGTCAGTGTGTGAGTCAGTGTGTGAGTCAGTGTGTGGGTCAGTGTGTGAGTCAGTGTGTGAATCAGTTTGTGTGTCTATGTGTGAGTCAGTGTGTTAGTCATTGTGTGGGTCATTGTGCGGGTCAGTGTGTGAGTCAGTGTGAGGGTCAGTGTGTGAGTCAGTGTGTGGGACAGTGTGTGAGTCAGTGTGCAGGTAAGTGTACGGGTCAGTGTGTGAGTCAGTGTGCGGGTCAGTGTGCGAGTCAGTGTGTGAGTCAGTGTGCGGGTCAGTGTGTCGTTTAGTGTGTGTGTCAGTGTGTGAGTCAGTGTGTGAGTCAGTGTGTGGGTCAGTGTGTGAGTCAGTGTGTGAGTCTGTGTGTTGGTCAGTGTGTGGGTCAGTGTGCGGGTCTGTGTGTGGGTCAGTGTGTGAGTCAGTGTGTAAGTCAGTGTGCGGGTCAGTGTGCGGGTCAGTGTGCGGGTCAGTGTGCGAGTCAGTGTGCGAGTCAGTGTGTGAGTCAGTGTGTGAGTCAGTGTGTCAGTCAGTGTGTCAGTCAGTGTGCGGGTCAGTGAGTGAGTCAGTGTTTGGCCAGTGTGTGGGTCAGTGTGTGAGTCAGTGTGTGAGTCACTGTGCGGGTCAGTGTGCGAGTCAGTGTGCGGGTCAGTGTGTCGGTCAGTGTGCGAATTATTGTGCGAGTCAGTGTGTGGGTCATTGTGCGAGTCAGTGTGTGAGTCAGTGTGTGGTTCAGTGTGTGAGTCAGTGTGCGGGTCAGTGTGCGGGTCAGTGTGTGGGTCAGTGTGTGAGTCAGTGTGCGGGTCAGTGTGTGGGTCAGTGTGCGAGTCTGTGTGTGAATCAGTGTGTGAATCAGTGTGTGAGTCAGTGTGTGGGTCAGTGTGTGGGGCAGTGTGTGGATCAGTGTGTGAGTCAGTGTGTGGGTCAGTGTGCGGGTCAGTGTGTGCGTCAGTGTGTGGGTCTGTGTTTGAATCAGTGTGTGAGTCAGTGTGTGTATCGGTGTGTTGGTCAGCGTGTGGATCAGTGTGTGAGTCAGTGTGTGAGTCAGTGTGCAGGTCAGTGTGTGAGTCAGTGTGCAGGTCAGTGTGCGGCACAGTGTGCGAGTCTGGGTGCGAGTCAGTGTGTGAGTCAGTGTGTGAGTCAGTGTGTGAGTCAGTGTGTTAGTCAGTGTGTGAATCAGTGTGCGCGTCAGTGTGCGGGTCAGTCTGCGGGTCAGTGTGTGTGTCAGTGTGTGGGTCAGTGTGCGAGTCAGTGTTTGAGTCAGTGTGTGGGTCAGTGTGTGAGTCAGTGTGTTAATCAGTGTTTGAGTCAGTGTGTGGGTCAGTGTATGGGTCAGTGTGTGAGTCAGTGTCTGTATCAGTCTGCCGGTCAGTGTGTGGTTCAGTGTGCGTGTCAGTGTGTGAGTCAGTGTGCGAGTCAGTGTGCGAGTCAGTGTGCGAGTCAGTGTGCGGTTCAGTGTGTGAGTCAGTGTGTGAGTCAGTGTGTGAGTCAGTGTGCGGGTCAGTGTGTGGGTCAGTGTGCGGGTCAGTGTGTGTGTCAGTGTGCGAGTCAGTGTGTGAGTCAGTGTGCGGGTCAGTGTGCGGGTCGGTGTGCGAGTCCTTGTGCGGGCCAGTGTGTGAGTCAGTGTGTGAGTCAGTGTGCGGGTCAGTGTGCGGGTCCGTGTGTGAGTCTGTGTGTGAATCAGTGTGTGGGTCAGTGTGTGAGTCAGTGTGTCAGTCAGTGTGCGGGTCAGTGAGTGAGTCAGTGTTTGGCCAGTGTGTGGATCAGTGTGTGAGTCAGTGTGTGAGTCAGTGTGCGGGTCAGTGTGCGAGTCAGTGTGCGGGTCAGTGTGTCGGTCAGTGTGCGAATTATTGTGCGAGTCATTGTGTGGGTCATTGTGCGAGTCAGTGTGTGAGTCAGTGTGTGGTTCAGTGTGTGTGTCAGTGTGCGGGTCAGTGTGCGGGTCAGTGTTTGGGTCACTGTGTGAGTCAGTGTGCGGGTCAGTGTGTGGGTCAGTGTGCGAGTCTGTGTGTGAATCAGTGTGTGAGTCAGTGTGTGGGTCAGTGTGTGGGTCTGTGTTTGAATCAGTGTGTGAGTCAGTGTGTGTGTCAGTGTGTTGGTCAGCGTGTGGATCAGTGTGTGAGTCAGTGTGTGAGTCAGTGTGCAGGTCAGTGTGTGAGTCAGTGTGCAGGTCAGTGTGCGGGTCAGTGTGCGAGTCTGGGTGCGAGTCAGTGTGTGAGTCAGTGTGTGAGTTAGTGTGTGAGTCAGTGTGTTAGTCAGTGTGTGGGTCAGTGTGTGAGTCAGTTTGTGAGTCAGTGTCTGAATCAGTGTGCCGGTCAGTGTGTGGGTCAGTGTGCGAATCAGTGTGCGGGTCAGTGTGCGGGTCAGTGTGTGAGTCAGTGTGCGGGTCAGTGTGTGAGTCAGTGTGTGAGTCAGTGTGTGAGTCAGTGTGTGAGTCAGTGTGTGGGTCAGTGTGTGAGTCAGTTTGTGAGTCAGTGTCTGAATCAGTGTGTGAGTCAGTGTGTCGGTCAGTATGTGGGTCAGTGTGTGGATCAGTGTGTGTTTCAGTGTGTGGGTCAGTGTGCGGGTCAGTGTGTGCGTCAGTGTGTGGGTCAGTGTGGGAATCAGTGTGTGAGTCAGGGTGTGTGTCAGTGTGTGGATCAGTGTGTGAGTCAGTGTGTGAGTCAGTGTGCTAGTCAGTGTGTGAGTCAGTGTGTGAGTCAGTGTGCCGGTCAGTGTGTGAGTCAGTGTGCAGGTCAGTTTGCGGGTCAGTGTGCGGGTCAGTGTGCGAGTCTGGCTGTGAGTCAGTGTGTGAGTCAGTGTGTGAGTCAGTGTGTGAGTCAGTGTGTGGGTCAGTGTATGAGTCAATGTGTGAATCAGTGTGCGGGTCAGTGTGCGGGTCAGTGTGTGAGTCAGTGTGTTGGTCAGTGTGTAAGTCAGTGTGTGAATCAGTGTGTGAGTCAGTTTGTGGGTCAGTGTGTGAGTCAGTGTGCGAGTCAGTGTGTGAGTCAGTGTGTGGGTCAGTGTGTGAGTCGGTGTGTGAATCATTGTGTCAGTCAGTGTGTGGGTCAGTGTGTGAGTCTGTGTGCGAGTCAGTGTGCGAGTCAGTGTTTGAGTCAGTGTGTGAGTCAGTGTGCGAGTCTGTGTGCGTGTCAGTGTGCGGGTCAGTGTGCGTGTCAGTGTGCGGGTCAGTGTGTGGGTCAGTGTGTGTCAGTGTGTGGTTCAATGTGTGGGTCAGTATGTGGGTCAGTGTGCGGGTCAGTGTGCGGGTCAGTCTGTGGGTCAGTGTGTGAGTTAGTGTGTGAGTCAGTGTGCGGGTCAGTGTGTGGGTCAGTGTGTAAGTCAGTGTCTGAGCCAATGTGTGGGTCAGAGTGTGAGTCAGAGTGCGGGTCATTGTGCGGGTCAGTGTGTGGGTAAGTGTGTGAATCAGTGTATTGGTCATTGTGCGGGTCAGTGTGTGAGTCAGTGTGAGGGTCAGTGTGTGAGTCAGTGTGTGGGACAGTGTGTGAGTCAGTGTGCAGGTCAGTGTGTGAGTCAGTGTGTGAGTCACTATGCGGGTCAGTGTGCGAGTCAGTGTGTGAGTCAGTGTGCGGGTCAGTGTGTGGGTTAGTGTGTGTGTCAGTGTGTGAGTCAGTGTGTGAGTCAGTGTGTGGTTCAGTGTGTGAGTCAGTGTGTGAGTCAGTGTGTGGGTCAGTGTGTGTGTCACTGTGCGGGTCAGTGTGTGGGTCAGTGTGTGAGTCAGTGTGCGAGTCAGTGTGCGGGTCAGTGTGCGGGTCAGTGTGCGGGTCAGTGTGCGGGTCAGTGTGTGAGTCAGTGTGTGAGTCAGTGTGTCAGTCAGTGTGCGGGTCAGTGAGTGAGTCAGTGTTTGGCCAGTGTGTGGGTCAGTGTGTGAGTCAGTGTGTGAGTCAGTGTGCGGGTCAGTGTGCGATTCAGTGTGCGGGTCAGTGTGTGGGTCCATATGTGGTCAGTGTGCGGGTCAGTTTGTGGGTCAGTGTGCGGGTCAGTGAGCGAGTCAGTGTGTGGGTCAGTGTGTGAGTCAGTGTGTGGGTCAGTGTGTGAGTCAGTGTTTGGGTCAGTGTGTGGATCAGTGTGTGAGTCAGTGTGTCAGTCAGTGTGTGAGTTAGTGTGTGAGTCAGTGTGTGGGTCATTGTGGGGGTCAGTGTGCGTGTCAGTGTGTGAGTCAGTGTGCGAGTCAGTGTGTGAGTCAGTGTGTGAGTCAGTGTTTGACTCAGTGTGTGTGTCTGTGTTTGGGTCAGTGTGTGGGTCAGTGTGCGAGTCAGTGTGTGAGTCAGTGTGTGAGTCAGTGTGTGAGTCAGTGTGCGGGTCAGTGTGCGTGTCAGTGTGTGAATCAGTGTGTGAGTCAGTGTGCGGGTCAGTGTGCGTGTCAGTGTGTGAATCAGTTTGTGGGTCAGTGTGTGAGTCAGTTTGTGGGTCAGTGTGTGAGTCAGTTTGTGAGTCTGTGTCTGAATCAGTGTGCCGGTCAGTGTGCGGGTCAGTGTGTGAGTCAGTATGCGGGTCAGTGTGCGAGTCAGTGTGTGAGTCAGTGTGTGAGTCAGTGTGCCGGTCAGTGTGTGAGTCAGTGTGTGAGTCAGTGTGTGAGTCAGTGTGTGAGTCAGTGTGTGGGTCAGTGTGTGAGTCAGTTTGTGAGTCAGTGTCTGAATCAGTGTGCCGGTCAGTGTGTGGGTCACTGTGCGAGTCAGTGTATGAGTCACTGTGCGAGTCAGTGTGCGGGTCAGTGTGCGGGTCAGTGTGTGTGTCAGTGTGCAAGTCAGTGTGTGAGTCAGTGTGCCGGTCAGTGTGCGGGTCAGTGTGTGAGTCAGTATGCGGGTCAGTGTGCGAGTCAGTGTGTGAGTCAGTGTGTGAGTCAGTGTGCCGGTCAGTGTGTGAGTCAGTGTGTGAGTCAGTGTGTGAGTCAGTGTGTGAGTCAGTGTGTGGGTCAGTGTGTGAGTCAGTTTGTGAGTCAGTGTCTGAATCAGTGTGCCGGTCAGTGTGTGGGTCACTGTGCGAGTCAGTGTATGAGTCACTGTGCGAGTCAGTGTGCGGGTCATTGTGCGGGTCAGTGTGTGTGTCAGTGTGCGAGTCAGTGTGTGAGTCAGTGTGCGGGTCAGCGTGCGGGTCAGTGTGTGAGTCTTTGTGTGAATCAGTGTGTGAATCAGTGTGTGAGTCAGTGTGTGGGTCAGTGTGTGGATCAGTGTGTGAGTCAGTGTGTGGGTCAGTGTGCGGGTCAGTGTGCGGGTCAGTGTGGGGGTCAGTGTGGGGGTCAGTGTGTGGGTCCGTATGTGGGTCAGTGTGCGGGTCAGTGTGTGGGTCAGTGTGTATGTCAGTATGCGGGTCAGTGTGCGGGTCAGTGTGTGAGTCAGTGTGTGGGTTAGTGTGTGAGTCAGTTTGTGTTTCAGTGTGTGAGTCAGTGTGTGAGTCACTGTGTGGGTCAGTGTGTGGGTCAGTGTGTGTGTCAGTGTGTGGGTCAGTGTGTGGTTCAACGTGTGGGTTAGTATGTGGGTCAGTGTGCGGGTCAGTGTGCGGGTCAGTCTGTGGGTCAGTGTGCGAGTCAGTGTGTGAGTCAGTGTGTGGGTCAGTGTGCGGGTCTGTGTGTGAATCAGTGTGTGAGTCAGTGTGTGGGTCAGTGTGTGAGTCAGTGTGTGAGTCTGTGTGTGGGTCAGTGTGCAGGTCAGTGTGTGAGTCAGTGTGCGGGTCAGTGTGCGAGTCAGTGTGTGAGTCAGTGTGTGAGTCAGTGTGCGGGTCAGTGTGTGAGTCAGTGTGTGAGTCAGTGTGTGAGTCAGTGTGTGAATCAGTGTGTGGTTCAGTGTGTGTGTCAGTGTCTGAATCAGTGTGCCGGTCAGTGTGTGGGTCAGTGTGCGAATCAGTGTGTGAGTCACTGTGTGAGTCAGTGTGCGAGTCAGTGTGTTCTTCAGTGTGTGAGGCAGTGTGAGAGGCAGTGTGCGGGTCAGTGTGCAGGTCAGTGTGCGGGTCAGTGTGCGGGTCAGTGTGCGAGTCCTTGTGCGAGCCAGTGTGTGAGTCAGTGTGCGGGTCAGTGTGCGGGTCAGTGTGCAAGTCTGTGTGTTAATCAGTGTGTGAGTCAGTGTGTGGGTCAGTGTGTGGGTCAGTGTGTGGATCAGTGTGTAAGTCATTGTGTGGGTCAGTGTGCGGGTCAGTGTGTGCGTCAGTGTGTGGGTCTGTGTGTGAATCAGTGTGTGAGTCAGTGTGTGTGTCAGTGTGTTGGTCAGCGTGTGGATCAGTGTGTGAGTCAGTGTGTGAGTCAGTGTGCAGGTCAGTGTGTGAGTCAGTGTGCAGGTCAGTGTGCGGGTCAGTGTGCGGGTCAGTGTGTGAGTCTGGGTGTGAGTCAGTTTGTGAGTCAGTGTGTGAGTCAGTGTGTGAGACAGTGTGTGGGTCAGTGTGTGAGTCAGTGTGTGAATCAGTGTGCGGGTCAGTGTGCGGGTCAGTCTGCGGGTCAGTGTATGGGTCAGTGTGTGAGTCAGTGTGGGAATCAGTGTGTGAGTCAGTGTGTGGGTCAGTGTGTGAGTCAGTGTGTGAGTCAGTGTGTGAATCAGTGTGTGAGTCAGTGTGTGGGTCAGGTTGTGAGTCAGTGTGTGAGTCAGTGTGTGGGTCAGTGTGTGAGTCAGAAAGTGAGACAGTGTCTGTATCAGTGTGCTGGTCAGTGTGTGGGTCAGTGTGTGGGTCAGTGTGTGGGTCAGTGTGTGGGTCAGTGTGCGGGTCAGTGTGCAGGTCAGTGTGCGGGTCAGTGTGCGAGTCAGTGTGCGGGTCAGTGTGTGGGTCAGTGTGTGGGTCAGTGTGTGGGTCAGTGTGTGAGTCAGTGTGCGGGTCAGTGTGCGAGTCAGTGTGTGAGTCAGTGTTGTGAGTCAGTGTGCGAATCAGTGTGTGGTTCACTGTGAGAGTCAGTGTGTGAGTCAGTGTGCGGGTCAGTGTGCGGGTTAGTGTGCGAGTCAGTGTGTGAGTCAGTGTGTGGTTCAGTGTGTGTGTCAGTGTGCGGGTTAGTGTGCAGGTCAGTGTGTGGGTCAGTGTGTGAGTCAGTGTGCGGGTCAGTGCTGGGTCAGTGTGCGAGTCTGTGTGTGAATCAGTGTGTGAATCAGTGTGTGAGTCAGTGTGTGGGTCAGTGTGTGGGTCAGTGTGTGGATCAGTGTGTGAGTCAGTGTGTGGGTCAGTGTGCGGGTCAGTGTGTGCGTCAGTGTGTGGGTCTGTGTTTGAATCAGTGTGTGAGTCAGTGTGTGTGTCAGTGTGTTGGTCAGCGTGTGGATCAGTGTGTGAGTCAGTGTGTGAGTCAGTGTGCAGGTCAGTGTGTGAGTCAGTGTGCAGGTCAGTGTGCGGGTCAGTGTGCGAGTCTGGGTGCGAGTCAGTGTGTGAGTCAGTGTGTGAGTCAGTGTGTGAGTCAGTGTGTTAGTCAGTGTGTGAATCAGTGTGCGGGTCAGTGTGCGGGCCAGTGTGTGAGTCAGTGTGCGGGTCAGTGTGCGAGTCAGTGTGCGAGTCAGTGTGTGAGTCAGTGTGCGGGTCAGTGTGTGAGTCAGTGTGTGAGTCAGCGTATGAGTCAGTGTGTGGGTCAGTGTGTGGGTCAGTGTGTGAGTCAGTGTGTGAGTCAGTGTGCGGGTCAGTGTGTGGGTTAGTGTGTGAGTCAGTGTGTGAGTCAGTGTGTGAGTCAGTCTGTGAGTCAGTGTGCGGGTCAGCGTGTGGGTCAGTGTGCGGGTCAGTGTGCAGGTCAGTGTGTGAGTCAGTGTGTGGGTCAGTGTGTGAGTCAGTGTGCGGGTCAATGTGCGGGTCATTGTGCGAGTCAGTGAGTGAGTCAGTGTGTGGGTCAGTGTGTGGGTCAGTTTCTGAGTCAGTGTGCGGGTCAGTGTGTGGGTCAGTGTGCGAATCGTTGTGCGAGACATTGTGCGAGTCAGTGTTTGAGTCATTGTGCGAGTCATTGTGCGAGTCAGTGTGCGAGTCAGTGTGTGAGTCAGTGTGTGTGTCAGTGTGTGAGTCAGTGTGCGAGTCAGTGTGTGAGTCAGTGTGTGGGTCAGTGTGTGAGTCAGATTGTGAATCAGTGTGTGAGTCAGTGTGTGGGTCATTGTGCGAGTCAGTGTGTGCGTCAGTGTGCGGGACAGTGTGCGGGTCAGTGTGCTGGTCAGTGTGTGGGTCAGTGTGGGGGTCAGTGTGTGAGTCAGTGAGTGGGTCAGCGTGTGAGTCAGTGTGTGAATCAGTGTGTGAGTCAGTGTGTGGGTCAGTGTTCGAGTCAGTGTGCAGGTCAGTGTGCGGGTCAGTGTGCGGGTCAGTGTGCAGGTCAGTGTGTGGGTCAGTGTGGGGGTCAGTGTGTGAGTCAGTATGAGGGTCAGTGTGAGGGTCAGTGTGTGGGTCAGTGTGTGGGTCAGTGTGGGGGTTAGTGTGTGGGTCAGTGTGGGGGACAGTGTGTGCGTCAGTATGTGGGTCAGTGTGTGGGTCAGTGTGCGGGTCAGTGTGCGGGTCAGTGTGGGGGTCAGTGTGGGGGTCAGTGTGTGGGTCCGTATGTGGGTCAGTGTGCGGGTCAGTGTGTGGGTCAGTGTGTATGTCAGTATGCGGGTCAGTGTGCGGGTCAGTGTGTGAGTCAGTGTGTGGGTTAGTGTGTGAGTCAGTTTGTGTTTCAGTGTGTGAGTCAGTGTGTGAGTCACTGTGTGGGTCAGTGTGTGGGTCAGTGTGTGTGTCAGTGTGTGGGTCAGTGTGTGGTTCAACGTGTGGGTTAGTATGTGGGTCAGTGTGCGGGTCAGTTTGCGGGTCAGTCTGTGGGTCAGTGTGCGAGTCAGTGTGTGAGTCAGTGTGTGGGTCAGTGTGCGAGTCTGTGTGTGAATCAGTGTGTGAGTCAGTGTGTGGGTCAGTGTGTGAGTCAGTGTGTGAGTCTGTGTGTGGGTCAGTGTGTGGGTCAGTGTGCGGGTCAGTGTGTGGGTCAGTGTGTGAGTCAGTGTGTGAGTCAGTGTGTGGGTCAGTGTGTGAGTGAGTGTGTGAGTCAGTGTGTCAGTCAGTGTGCGGGTCAGTGAGTGAGTCAGTGTTTGGCCAGTGTGTGGGTCAGTGTGTGAGTCAGTGTGTGAGTCAGTGTGCGGGTCAGTGTGCGAGTCAGTGTGCGGGTCAGTGTGTCGGTCAGTGTGCGAATTATTGTGCGAGTCAGTGTGTGGGTCATTGTGCGAGTCAGTGTGTGAGTCAGTGTGTGGTTCAGTGTGTGTGTCAGTGTGCGGGTTAGTGTGCGGGTCAGTGTGTGGGTCAGTGTGTGAGTCAGTGTGAGGGTCAGTGTGTGGGTCAGTGTGCGAGTCTGTGTGTGAATCAGTGTGTGAATCAGTGTGTGAGACAGTGTGTGGGTCAGTGTGTGGGTCAGTGTGTGGATCAGTGTGTGAGTCAGTGTGTGGGTCAGTGTGCGGGTCAGTGCGTGCGTCAGTGTGTGGGTCAGTGTGCGGGTCAGTGTGTGCGTCAGTGTGTGGGTCTGTGTTTGAATCAGTGTGTGAGTCAGTGTGTGTGTCAGTGTGTTGGTCAGCGTGTGGATCAGTGTGTGAGTCAGTGTGTGAGTCAGTGTGCAGGTCTGTGTGTGAGTCAGTGTGCAGGTCAGTGTGCGGGTCAGTGTGCGAGTCTGGGTGCGAGTCAGTGTGTGAGTCAGTGTGTGAGTCAGTGTGTTAGTCAGTGTGTTAGTCAGTGTGTGAATCAGTGTGTGAGTCAGTGTGTGGGTCAGTGTGCGGGTCAGTGTGCAGGTCAGTGTGTGAGTCAGTGTGCGGGTCAGTGTGCGAGTCAGTGTGTGAGTCAGTGTGTGAGTCAGTGTGCGGGTCAGTGTGTGAGTCAGTGTGTGAGTCAGTGTGTGAGTCAGTGTGTGAATCAGTGTGTGGGTCAGTGTGTGAGTCAGTTTGTGAGTCAGTGTCTGAATCAGTGTGCCGGTCAGTGTGTGGGTCAGTGTGCGAATCAGTGTGTGAGTCACTGTGTGAGTCAGTGTGCGAGTCAGTGTGTTATTCAGTGTGTGAGGCAGTGTGAGAGGCAGTGTGCGGGTCAGTGTGCAGGTCAGTGTGCGGGTCAGTGTGCGAGTCCTTGTGCGAGCCAGTGTGTGAGTCAGTGTGCGGGTCAGTGTGCGGGTCAGTGTGCGAGTCTGTGTGTTAATCAGTGTGTGAGTCAGTGTGTGGGTCAGTGTGTGGGTCAGTGTGTGGATCAGTGTGTAAGTCATTGTGTGGGTCAGTGTGCGGGTCAGTGTGTGCGTCAGTGTGTGGGTCTGTGTGTGAATCAGTGTGTGAGTCAGTGTGTGTGTCAGTGTGTTGGTCAGCGTGTGGATCAGTGTGTGAGTCAGTGTGTGAGTCAGTGTGCAGGTCAGTGTGTGAGTCAGTGTGCAGGTCAGTGTGCGGGTCAGTGTGCGGGTCAGTGTGTGAGTCTGGGTGTGAGTCAGTTTGTGAGTCAGTGTGTGAGTCAGTGTGTGAGACAGTGTGTGGGTCAGTGTGTGAGTCAGTTTGTGAATCAGTGTGCGGGTCAGTGTGCGGGTCAGTCTGCGGGTCAGTGTGTGGGTCAGTGTGTGAGTCAGTGTGTGAATCAGTGTGTGAGTCAGTGTGTGGGTCAGTGTGTGAGTCAGTGTGTGAGTCAGTGTGTGAATCAGTGTGTGAGGCAGTGTGTGGGTCAGGTTGTGAGTCAGTGTGTGAGTCAGTGTGTGGGTCAGTGTCTGAGTCAGAAAGTGAGACAGTGTCTGTATCAGTGTGCTGGTCAGTGTGTGGGTCAGTGTGTGGGTCAGTGTGTGAGTCAGTGTGTGGGTCAGTGTGCGGGTCAGTGTGCGGGTCAGTGTGCGGGTCAGTGTGCGAGTCAGTGTGCGGGTCAGTGTGTGGGTCAGTGTGTGGGTCAGTGTGTGGGTCAGTGTGTGAGTCAGTGTGCGGGTCAGTGTGCGAGTCAGTGTGTGAGTCAGTGTTGTGAGTCAGTGTGCGAATCAGTGTGTGGTTCCTGTGAGAGTCAGTGTGTGAGTCAGTGTGCGGGTCAGTGTGCGGGTTAGTGTGTGAGTCAGTGTGTGAGTCAGCGTATGAGTCAGTGTGTGGGTCAGTGTGTGGGTCAGTGTGTGAGTCAGTGTGTGAGTCAGTGTGCGGGTCAGTGTGTGGGTTAGTGTGTGAGTCAGTGTGTGAGTCAGTGTGTGAGTCAGTCTGTGAGTCAGTGTGCGGGTCAGCGTGTGGGTCAGTGTGCGGGTCAGTGTGCAGTTCAGTGTGTGAGTCAGTGTGTGGGTCAGTGTGTGAGTCAGTGTGCGGGTCAATGTGCGGGTCATTGTGCGAGTCAGTGAGTGAGTCAGTGTGTGGGTCAGTGTGTGGGTCAGTTTCTGAGTCAGTGTGCGGGTCAGTGTGTGGGTCAGTGTGCGAATCGTTGTGCGAGACATTGTGCGAGTCAGTGTTTGAGTCATTGTGCGAGTCATTGTGCGAGTCAGTGTGCGAGTCAGTGTGTGAGTCAGTGTGTGTGTCAGTGTGTGAGTCAGTGTGCGAGTCAGTGTGTGAGTCAGTGTGTGGGTCAGTGTGTGAGTCAGTTTGTGAATCAGTGTGTGAGTCAGTGTGTGGGTCATTGTGCGAGTCAGTGTGTGCGTCAGTGTGCGGGTCAGTGTGCGGGTCAGTGTGCTGGTCAGTGTGTGGGTCAGTGTGGGGGTCAGTGTGTGAGTCAGTGAGTGGGTCAGCGTGTGAGTCAGTGTGTGAATCAGTGTGTGAGTCAGTGTGTGGGTCAGTGTTCGAGTCAGTGTGCGGGTCAGTGTGCGGGTCAGTGTGCGGGTCAGTGTGCAGGTCAGTGTGTGGGTCAGTGTGGGGGTCAGTGTGTGAGTCAGTATGAGGGTCAGTGTGCGGGTCAGTGTGTGGGTCAGTGTGTGGGTCAGTGTGGGGGTTAGTGTGTGGGTCAGTGTGGGGGACAGTGTGTGCGTCAGTATGTGGGTCAGTGTGTGGGTCAGTGTGCGGGTCAGTGTGCGGGTCAGTGTGCGGGTCAGTGTGGGGGTCAGTGTGCGAGTCAGTCTGTGGGTCCGTATGTGCGGGTCAGTGTGCGGGTCAGTGTGTGGGTCAGTGTGTATGTCAGTATGCGGGTCAGTGTGCGGGTCAGTGTGTGTCAGTGTCTGGGTTAGTGTGTGAGTCAGTTTGTGTTTCAGTGTGTGAGTCAGTGTGTGAGTCACTGTGTGGGTCAGTGTGTGGGTCAGTGTGTGTGTCAGTGTGTGGGTCAGTGTGTGGTTCAACGTGTGGGTTAGTATGTGGGTCAGTGTGCGGGACAGTGTGCGGGTCAGTCTGTGGGTCAGTGTGCGAGTCAGTGTGTGAGTCAGTGTGCGTGTCAGTGTGTGGGTCAGTGTGTGAATCAGTGTGTGAGCCAGTGTGTGGGTCAGTGTGTGAGTCAGTGTGCAGGTCAGTGTGTGAGTCAGTGTGTGAGTCAGTGTGCGGGTCGTTGTGCGAGTCAGTGTGTGAGTCAGTGTGCGGGTCAGTGTGTGGGTTAGTGTGTGAGTCAGTGTGTTGAGTTAGTGTGTGAGTCAGTGTGTTGGTCAGTGTGTGAGTCAGTGTGTGAGTCAGTGTGCGAGTCAGTGTGCGAGACACTGTGTGAGTCTGTGTGCGGGTCAGAGTGTGGGTCAGTGTGTGTGTCAGTGTGCGAGTCAGTGTGTGGGTCAGTGTGTGAGTCAGTGTGTGGGTCAGTGTGTGGGTCAGTGTGTGGGTCTATATGTGGTCAGTGTGCGGGTCAGTGTGTGGGTCAGTGTGCGGGTCAGTGAGCGAGTCAGTGTGTGGGTCAGTGTGTGAGTCAGTGTGTGGGTCAGTGTGTGAGTCAGTGTTTGGGTCAGTGTGTGGATCAGTGTGTGAGTCAGTGTGTCAGTCAGTGTGTGAGTTAGTGTGTGAGTCAGTGTGTGGGTCATTGTGCGGGTCAGTGTGCGGGTCAGTGTGTGAGTCAGTGTGCGAGTCAGTGTGTGAGTCAGTGTGTGAGTCAGTGTTTGACTCAGTGTGTGTGTCTGTGTTTGGGTCAGTGTGTGGGTCAGTGTGCGAGTCAGTGTGTGAGTCAGTGTGTGAGTCAGTGTGTGAGTCAGTTTGCGGGTAAGTGTGCGTGTCAGTGTGTGAATCAGTGTGTGAGTCAGTGTGCGGGTCAGTGTGCGTGTCAGTGTGTGAATCAGTTTGTGGGTCAGTGTGTGAGTCAGTTTGTGGGTCAGTGTGTGAGTCAGTTTGTTAGTCTGTGTCTGAATCAGTGTGCCGGTCAGTGTGCGGGTCAGTGTGTGAGTCACTGTGCGGGTCAGTGTGCGAGTCAGTGTGTGAGTCAGTGTGTGAGTCAGTGTGCCGGTCAGTGTGTGAGTCAGTGTGTGAGTCACTGTGTGAGTCAGTGTGTGAGTCAGTGTGTGGGTCAGTGTGTGAGTCAATTTGTGAGTCAGTGTCTGAATCAGTGTGCCGGTCAGTGTGTGGGTCACTGTGCGAGTCAGTGTATGAGTCACTGTGCGAATCAGTGTGCGAGTCAGTGTGTGGTTCAGTGTGTGAGTCAGTGTGTGAGACAGTGTGCGGGTCAGTGTGCGGGTCAGTGTGCGGGTCAGTGTGTGTGTCAGTGTGCGAGTCATTGTGTGAGTCAGTGTGCGGGTCAGTGTGCGGGTCAGTGTGCGAGTCCTTGTGCGAGCCAGTGTGTGAGTCAGTGTGCGGGTCAGCGTGCGGGTCAGTGTGTGAGTCTGTGTGTGAATCAGTGTGTGAATCAGTGTGTGAGTCAGTGTGTGGGTCAGTGTGTGGATCAGTGTGTGAGTCAGCGTGTGGGTCAGTGTGCGGGTCAGTGTGTGCGTCAGTGTGTGGGTCAGTGTGTGAATCAGTGTGTGAGTCAGTGTGTGTGTCAGTGTGTTGGTCAGCGTGTGGATCAGTGTGTGAGTCAGTGTGTGAGTCAGTGTGCAGATCAGTGTGTAAGTCAGTGTGCAGGTCAGTGTGCGGGTCAGTGTGCGGGTCAGTGTGCGAGTCTGGCTGTGAGTCAGTGTGTGAGTCAGTGTGTGAGTCAGTGTGTGAGTCAGTGTGTGGGTCAGTGTGTGAGTCAGTGTGTGAATCAGTGTGCGGGTCAGTGTGCGGGTCAGTCTGCGGGTCAGTCTGTGGGTCAGTGTGTGGGTCAGTGTGTGAGTCTGTGTGAATCAGTGTGTGAGTCAGTGTGTGGGTCAGTGTGTGGGTCAGTGTGGGGGTTAGTGTGTGGGTCAGTGTGGGGGACAGTGTGTGCGTCAGTATGTGGGTCAGTGTGTGGGTCAGTGTGCGGGTCAGTGTGCGGGTCAGTGTGCGGGTCAGTGTGGGGGTCAGTGTGGGGGTCAGTGTGTGGGTTCGTATGTGCGGGTCAGTGTGCGGGTCAGTGTGTGGGTCAGTGTGTATGTCAGTATGCGGGTCAGTGTGCGGGTCAGTGTGTGAGTCAGTGTGTGGGTTAGTGTGTGAGTCAGTTTGTGTTTCAGTGTGTGAGTCAGTGTGTGAGTCACTGTGTGGGTCAGTGTGTGGGTCAGTGTGTGTGTCAGTGTGTGGGTCAGTGTGTGGTTCAACGTGTGGGTTAGTATGTGGGTCAGTGTGCGGGACAGTGTGCGGGTCAGTCTGTGGGTCAGTGTGCGAGTCAGTGTGTGAGTCAGTGTGCGTGTCAGTGTGTGGGTCAGTGTGTGAATCAGTGTGTGAGCCAGTGTGTGGGTCAGTGTGTGAGTCAGTGTGCAGGTCAGTGTGTGAGTCAGTGTGTGAGTCAGTGTGCGGGTCGTTGTGCGAGTCAGTGTGTGAGTCAGTGTGCGGGTCAGTGTGTGGGTTAGTGTGTGAGTCAGTGTGTTGAGTTAGTGTGTGAGTCAGTGTGTTGGTCAGTGTGTGAGTCAGTGTGTGAGTCAGTGTGCGAGTCAGTGTGCGAGACACTGTGTGAGTCTGTGTGCGGGTCAGAGTGTGGGTCAGTGTGTGTGTCAGTGTGCGAGTCAGTGTGTGGGTCAGTGTGTGAGTCAGTGTCTGGGTCAGTGTGTGGGTCAGTGTGTGGGTCTATATGTGGTCAGTGTGCGGGTCAGTGTGTGGGTCAGTGTGCGGGTCAGTGAGCGAGTCAGTGTGTGGGTCAGTGTGTGAGTCAGTGTGTGGGTCAGTGTGTGAGTCAGTGTTTGGGTCAGTGTGTGGATCAGTGTGTGAGTCAGTGTGTCAGTCAGTGTGTGAGTTAGTGTGTGTGTCAGTGTGTGGGTCATTGTGCGGGTCAGTGTGCGGGTCAGTGTGTGAGTCAGTGTGCGAGTCAGTGTGTGAGTCAGTGTGTGAGTCAGTGTTTGACTCAGTGTGTGTGTCTGTGTTTGGGTCAGTGTGTGGGTCAGTGTGCGAGTCAGTGTGTGAGTCAGTGTGTGAGTCAGTGTGTGAGTCAGTTTGCGGGTAAGTGTGCGTGTCAGTGTGTGAATCAGTGTGTGAGTCAGTGTGCGGGTCAGTGTGCGTGTCAGTGTGTGAATCAGTTTGTGGGTCAGTGTGTGAGTCAGTTTGTGGGTCAGTGTGTGAGTCAGTGTGTGAGGCAGTGTGCGGGTCAGTGTGCGGGTCAGTGTGCGGGTCAGAGTGTGTGTCAGTGTGCGAGTCATTGTGTGAGTCAGTGTGCGGGTCAGTGTGCGGGTCAGTGTGCGAGTCCTTGTGCGAGCCAGTGTGTGAGTCAGTGTGCGGGTCAGCGTGCGGGTCAGTGTGTGAGTCTGTGTGTGAATCAGTGTGTGAATCAGTGTGTGAGTCAGTGTGTGGGTCAGTGTGTGGATCAGTGTGTGAGTCAGCGTGTGGGTCAGTGTGCGGGTCAGTGTGTGCGTCAGTGTGTGGGTCAGTGTGTGAATCAGTGTGTGAATCAGTGTGTGTGTCAGTGTGTTGGTCAGCGTGTGGATCAGTGTGTGAGTCAGTGTGTGAGTCAGTGTGCAGATCAGTGTGTAAGTCAGTGTGCAGGTCAGTGTGCGGGTCAGTGTGCGGGTCAGTGTGCGAGTCTGGCTGTGAGTCAGTGTGTGAGTCAGTGTGTGAGTCAGTGTGTGGGTCAGTGTGTGAGTCAGTGTGTGAATCAGTGTGCGGGTCAGTGTGCGGGTCAGTCTGCGGGTCAGTCTGTGGGTCAGTGTGTGGGTCAGTGTGTGAGTCTGTGTGAATCAGTGTGTGAGTCAGTGTGTGGGTCAGTGTGTGAGTCAGTGTGCGAATCAGTGTGTGGGTCAGTGTGTGAGTCAGTGTGCGGGTCAGTGTGTGGATCAGTGTGTGGGTCAGTGTGTGAGTCAGTGTGTGAATCAGTGTGTGAGTCAGTGTGTGGGTCAGTGTGTGAGTCAGTGTGCGATTCAGTGTGTGGGTCAGTGTGTGAGTCAGTGTGCGGGTCAGTGTGTGGATCAGTGTGTGGGTCAGTATGTGAGTCAGTGTGTGAGTCAGTGTGTGAGTCAGTGTGTGGGTCAGTGTGTGAGTCAGTGTGTGAATCAGTTTGTGTGTCAGTGTGTGAGTCAGTGTGTTAGTCATTGTGTGGGTCAGTGTGTGGGTCAGTGTGTGAGTCAGTGTGCCGGTCAGTGTGTGGTTCAACGTATGGGTCTGTATGTGGGTCAGTGTGCGGGTCCGTGTGCGGGTCAGTCTGTGGGTCAGTGTGTGAGTTAGTGTGTGAGTCAGTGTGCAGGTCAGTGTGCGGGTCGGTGTGTGAGTCAGTGTGCGGGTCAGTGTGCGAGTCAGTGTGTGAGTCAGTGTGCGGGTCAGTGTGTGGGTTAGTGTGTGTGTCAGTGTGTAAGTCAGTATGTGAGTCAGTGTGTGGGTCAGTGTGTGAGTGAGTGTGTGACTCAGTGTGTGGGTCAGTGTGCAGGTCAGTGTGCGGGTCAGTGTGCAGGTCAGTGTGTGGGTCAGTGTGTGAGTCAGTATGTGAGTCAGTGTGCGGGTCAGTGTGCGGGTCAGTGTGCGGGTCAGTGTGCGAGACAGTGTGCGAGTCAGTGTGCGGGTCAGTGTGTGAGTGAGTGTGTGAGTCAGTGTGCGGGTCAGTGTGCGAGTCAGTGTGTGAGTCAGTGTGTGAGTCAGTGTGCCGGTCAGTGTGTGAGTCAGTGTGTGAGTCAGTGTGTGAGTCAGTGTGTGAGTCAGTGTGTGGGTCAGTGTGTGAGTCAGTTTGTGAGTCAGTGTCTGAATCAGTGTGCCGGTCAGTGTGTGGGTCACTGTGCGAGTCAGTGTATGAGTCACTGTGCGAATCAGTGTGCGAGTCAGTGTGTGGTTCAGTGTGTGAGTCAGTGTGTGAGGCAGTGTGCGGGTCAGTGTGTGTGTCAGTGTGCGAGTCAGTGTGTGAGTCAGTGTGCGGGTCAGTGTGCGGGTCAGTGTGCGAGTCCTTGTGCGAGCCAGTGTGTGAGTCAGTGTGCGGGTCAGCGTGCGGGTCAGTGTGTGAGTCTTTGTGTGAATCAGTGTGTGAATCAGTGTGTGAGTCAGTGTGTGGGTCAGTGTGTGGATCAGTGTGTGAGTCAGTGTGTGGGTCAGTGTGCGGGTCAGTGTGTGCGTCAGTGTGTGAGTCAGTGTGTGAGTCAGTGTGTGTGTCAGTGTGTTGGTCAGCGTGTGGATCAGTGTGTGAGTCAGTGTGTGAGTCAGTGTGCAGGTAAGTGTGTAAGTCAGTGTGCAGGTCAGTGTGCGGGTCAGTGTGCGGGTCAGTGTGCGAGTCTGGCTGTGAGTCAGTGTGTGAGTCAGTGTGTGAGTCAGTGTGTGGGTCAGTGTGTGAGTCAGTGTGTGGAGCAGTGTGTGAGTCAGTGTGTGAATCAGTGTGCGGGTCAGTGTGCGGTTCAGTCTGCGGGTCAGTGTGTGGGTCAGTGTGTGGGTCAGTGTGTGAGTCTGTGTGAATCAGTGTGTGAGTCAGTGTGTGGGTCAGTGTGTGAGTCAGTGTGCGATTCAGTGTGTGGGTCAGTGTGTGAGTCAGTGTGCGGGTCAGTGTGTGGATCAGTGTGTGGGTCAGTGTGTGAGTCAGTGTGTGAATCAGTGTGTGAATCAGTGTGTGGGTCAGTGTGTGAGTCAGTGTGCGGGTCAGCGTGCGGGTCAGTGTGTGAGTCTGTGTGTGAATCAGTGTGTGAATCATTGTGTGAGTCAGTGTGTGGGTCAGTGTGTGGATCAGTGTGTGAGTCAGTGTGTGGGTCAGTGTGCGGGTCAGTGTGTGCGTCAGTGTGTGGGTCAGTGTGTGAATCAGTGTGTGAGTCAGTGTGTGTGTCAGTGTGTTGGTCAGCGTGTGGATCAGTGTGTGAGTCAGTGTGTGAGTCAGTGTGCAGATCAGTGTGTAAGTCAGTGTGCAGGTCAGTGTGCGGGTCAGTGTGCGGGTCAGTGTGCGAGTCTGGCTGTGAGTCAGTGTGTGAGTCAGTGTGTGAGTCAGTGTGTGAGTCAGTGTGTGGGTCAGTGTGTGAGTCAGTGTGTGAATCAGTGTGCGGGTCAGTGTGCGGGTCAGTCTGCGGGTCAGCCTGTGGGTCAGTGTGTGGGTCAGTGTGTGAGTCTGTGTGAATCAGTGTGTGAGTCAGTGTGTGGGTCAGTGTGTGAGTCAGTGTGCGATTCAGTGTGTGGGTCAGTGTGTGAGTCAGTGTGCGGGTCAGTGTGTGGATCAGTGTGTGGGTCAGTGTGTGAGTCAGTGTGTGAATCAGTGTGTGAGTCAGTGTGTGGGTCAGTGTGTGAGTCAGTGTGCGATTCAGTGTGTGGGTCAGTGTGTGAGTCAGTGTGCGGGTCAGTGTGTGGATCAGTGTGTGGGTCAGTATGTGAGTCAGTGTGTGAGTCAGTGTGTGAGTCAGTGTGTGGGTCAGTGTGTGAGTCAGTGTGTGAATCAGTTTGTGTGTCAGTGTGTGAGTCAGTGTGTTAGTCATTGTGTTGGTCAGTGTGTGGGTCAGTGTGTGAGTCAGTGTGTGGGTCAGTGTGTGGTTCAACGTATGGGTCAGTATGTGGGTCAGTGTGCGGGTCCGTGTGCGGGTCAGTCTGTGGGTCAGTGTGTGAGTTAGTGTGTGAGTCAGTGTGCAGGTCAGTGTGCGGGTTGGTGTGTGAGTCAGTGTGCGGGTCAGTGTGCGAGTCAGTGTGTGAGTCAGTGTGCGGGTCAGAGTGTGGGTTAGTGTGTGTGTCAGTGTGTAAGTCAGTATGTGAGTCAGTGTGTGGGTCAGTGTGTGAGTGAGTGTGTGACTCAGTGTGTGGGTCAGTGTGCAGGTCAGTGTGCGGGTCAGTGTGCAGGTCAGTGTGTGGGTCAGTGTGTGAGTCAGTATGTGAGTCAGTGTGCGCGTCAGTGTGCGGGTCAGTGTGCGGGTCAGTGTGCGAGACAGTGTGCGAGTCAGTGTGTGGGTCAGTGTGTGAGTGAGTGTGTGAGTCAGTGTGCGGGTCAGTGTGCGAGTCAGTGTGTGAGTCAGTGTGTGAGTCAGTGTGCCGGTCAGTGTGTGAGTCAGTGTGTGAGTCAGTGTGTGAGTCAGTGTGTGAGTCAGTGTGTGGGTCAGTGTGTGAGTCAGTTTGTGAGTCAGTGTCTGAATCAGTGTGCCGGTCAGTGTGTGGGTCACTGTGCGAGTCAGTGTATGAGTCACTGTGCGAATCAGTGTGCGAGTCAGTGTGTGGTTCAGTGTGTGAGTCAGTGTGTGAGGCAGTGTGCGGGTCAGTGTGTGTGTCAGTGTGCGAGTCAGTGTGTGAGTCAGTGTGCGGGTCAGTGTGCGGGTCAGTGTGCGAGTCCTTGTGCGAGCCAGTGTGTGAGTCAGTGTGCGGGTCAGCGTGCGGGTCAGTGTGTGAGTCTTTGTGTGAATCAGTGTGTGAATCAGTGTGTGAGTCAGTGTGTGGGTCAGTGTGTGGATCAGTGTGTGAGTCAGTGTGTGGGTCAGTGTGCGGGTCAGTGTGTGCGTCAGTGTGTGAGTCAGTGTGTGAGTCAGTGTGTGTGTCAGTGTGTTGGTCAGCGTGTGGATCAGTGTGTGAGTCAGTGTGTGAGTCAGTGTGCAGGTAAGTGTGTAAGTCAGTGTGCAGGTCAGTGTGCGGGTCAGTGTGCGGGTCAGTGTGCGAGTCTGGCTGTGAGTCAGTGTGTGAGTCAGTGTGTGAGTCAGTGTGTGGGTCAGTGTGTGAGTCAGTGTGTGGAGCAGTGTGTGAGTCAGTGTGTGAATCAGTGTGCGGGTCAGTGTGCGGGTCAGTCTGCGGGTCAGTGTGTGGGTCAGTGTGTGGGTCAGTGTGTGAGTCTGTGTGAATCAGTGTGTGAGTCAGTGTGTGGGTCAGTGTGTGAGTCAGTGTGCGATTCAGTGTGTGGGTCAGTGTGTGAGTCAGTGTGCGGGTCAGTGTGTGGATCAGTGTGTGGGTCAGTGTGTGAGTCAGTGTGTGAATCAGTGTGTGAGTCAGTGTGTGGGTCAGTGTGTGAGTCAGTGTGCGATTCAGTGTGTGGGTCAGTGTGTGAGTCAGTGTGCGGGTCAGTGTGTGGATCAGTGTGTGGGTCAGTATGTGAGTCAGTGTGTGAGTCAGTGTGTGAGTCAGTGTGTGGGTCAGTGTGTGAGTCAGTGTGTGAATCAGTTTGTGTGTCAGTGTGTGAGTCAGTGTGTTAGTCATTGTGTGGGTCAGTGTGTGGGTCAGTGTGTGGGTCAGTGTGTGGTTCAACGTATGGGTCAGTATGTGGGTCAGTGTGCGGGTCCGTGTGCGGGTCAGTCTGTGGGTCAGTGTGTGAGTTAGTGTGTGAGTCAGTGTGCAGGTCAGTGTGCGGGTCGGTGTGTGAGTCAGTGTGCGGGTCAGTGTGCGAGTCAGTGTGTGAGTCAGTGTGCGGGTCAGTGTGTGGGTTAGTGTGTGTGTCAGTGTGTAAGTCAGTATGTGAGTCAGTGTGTGGGTCAGTGTGTGAGTGAGTGTGTGACTCAGTGTGTGGGTCAGTGTGCAGGTCAGTGTGCGGGTCAGTGTGCAGGTCAGTGTGTGGGTCAGTGTGTGAGTCAGTATGTGAGTCAGTGTGCGGGTCAGTGTGCGGGTCAGTGTGCGGGTCAGTGTGCGAGTCAGTGTGTGGGTCAGTGTGTGAGTCAGTGTGTGAGTCAGTGTGCGGGTCAGTGTGCGAGTCAGTGTGCGGGTCAGTGTGTGGGTCAGTGTGCGAATTATTGTGCGAGTCAGTGTGTGGGTCATTGTGCGAGTCAGTGTGTGACTCAGTGTGTTGTTCAGTGTGTGAGTCAGTGTGTGAGTCAGTGTGTGGGTCAGTGTGCGGATCAGTGTGTGAGTCAGTGTGTGGGTCAGTGTGTGAGTCAGTGTGTGAGTCTGTGTGTGGGTCAGTGTGTGGGTCAGTGTGCGGGTCAGTGTGTGGGTCAGTGTGTGAGTCAGTGTGTCAGTCAGTTGCGGGTCAGTGACTGAGTCAGTGTTTGGCCAGTGTGTGGGTCAGTGTGTGAGTCAGTGTGTGAGTCAGTGTGCGGGTCAGTGTGCGAGTCAGTGTGCGGGTCAGTGTGTCGGTCAGTGTGCGAATTATTGTGCGAGTCATTGTGTGGGTCATTGTGCGAGTCAGTGTGTGAGTCAGTGTGTGGTTCAGTGTGTGTGTCAGTGTGCGGGTCAGTGTGCGGGTCAGTGTGTGGGTCAGTGTGTGAGTCAGTGTGCGGGTCAGTGTGTGGGTCAGTGTGCGAGTCTGTGTGTGAATCAGTGTGTGAATCAGTGTGTGAGTCAGTGTGTGGGTCAGTGTGTGGGTCAGTGTGTGGATCAGTGTGTGAGTCAGTGTGTGGGTCAGTGTGTGGGTCTGTGTTTGAATCAGTGTGTGAGTCAGTGTGTGTGTCAGTGTGTTGGTCAGCGTGTGGATCAGTGTGTGAGTCAGTGTGTGAGTCAGTGTGCAGGTCAGTGTGTGAGTCACTGTGTGAGTCAGTGTGTGTGTCAGTGTGTTAGTCAGTGTGTGAATCAGTGTGCGGGTCAGTCTGCGGGTCAGTGTGTGAGTCAGTGTGCGGGTCAGTGTGTGAGTCAGTGTGTGAGTCAGTGTGTGAGTCAGTGTGTGGGTCAGTGTGTGAGTCAGTTTGTGAGTCAGTGTCTGAATCAGTGTGCCGGTCAGTGTGTGGGTCCGTGTGCGAATCAGTGTGTGAGTCACTGTGTGAGTCAGTGTGCGAGTCAGTGTGTGAGTCAGTGTGTGGGTCAGTGTGTGAGTCAGTGTGTGAATCAGTGTGCGGGTCAGTGTGTGGGTCAGTGTGTGAGTCAGTGTGTGAATCAGTGTGTGAGTCAGTGTGTGGGTCAGTGTGTGAGTCAATGTGCGATTCAGTGTGTGGGTCAGTGTGTGAGTCAGTGCGCGGGTCAGTGTGTGGATCAGTGTGTGGGTCAGTATGTGAGTCAGTGTGTGAGCCAGTGTGTGGTTTAGTGTGTGTGTCAGTGTGTGAGTCAGTGTGTGAGTCAGTGTGTGGGTCAGTGTGTGAGTCAGTGTGTGAGTCTGTGTGTTGGTCAGTGTGTGGGTCAGTGTGCGGGTCTGTGTGTGGGTCAGTGTGTGAGTCAGTGTGTGAGTCAGTGTGCGGGTCAGTGTGCGGGTCAGTGTGCGGGTCAGTGTGCGAGTCAGTGTGCGATTCAGTGTGTGGGTCAGTGTGTGAGTGAGTGTGTGAGTCAGTGTGTCAGTCAGTGTGCGGGTCAGTGAGTGAGTCAGTGTTTGGCCAGTGTGTGGGTCAGTGTGTGAGTCAGTGTGTGAGTCACTGTGCGGGTCAGTGTGCGAGTCAGTGTGCGGGTCAGTGTGTCGGTCAGTGTGCGAATTATTGTGCGAGTCAGTGTGTGGGTCATTGTGCGAGTCAGTGTGTGAGTCAGTGTGTGGTTCAGTGTGTGAGTCAGTGTGCGGGTCAGTGTGTGAGTCAGTGTGCGGGTCAGTGTGTGGGTCAGTGTGCAGGTCAGTGTGTGTGTCAGTGTGCGAGTCAGTGTGTGAGTCAGTGTGCGGGTCAGTGTGCGTGTCGGTGTGCGAGTCCTTGTGCGGGCCAGTGTGTGAGTCAGTGTGTGAGTCAGTGTGCGGGTCAGTGTGCGGGTCCGTGTATGAGTCTGTGTGTGAATCAGTGTGTGAATCAGTGTGTGAGTCAGTGTGTCGGTCAGTATGTGGGTCAGTGTGTGGATCAGTGTGTGTGTCAGTGTGTGGGTCAGTGTGCGGGTCAGTGTGTGAGTCAGTGTGTGGGTCAGCGTGTGGATCAGTGTGTGAGTCAGTGTGTGAGTCAGTGTGCAGGTCAGTGTGTGAGTCAGTGTGCAGGTCAATTTGCGGGTCAGTGTGCGGGTCAGTGTGCGAGTCTGGGTGTGAGTCAGTGTGTGACTCAGTGTGTGAGTCAGTGTGTGAGTCAGTGTATGAGTCAATGTGTGAATCAGTGTGCGGGTCAGTGTGCGGGTCAGTGTGTGAGTCAGTGTGTTGGTCAGTGTGTAAGTCAGTGTGTGAATCAGTGTGTGAGTCAGTGTGTGGGTCAGTGTGTGAGTCAGTGTGCGAGTCAGTGTGTGAGTCAGTGTGTGGGTCAGTGTGTGAGTCGGTGTGTGAATCATTGTGTCAGTCAGTGTGTGGGTCAGTGTGTGAGTCTGTGTGCGAGTCAGTGTGCGAGTCAGTGTTTGAGTCAGTGTGTGAGTCAGTGTGCGAGTCTGTGTGCGTGTCAGTGTGCGGGTCAGTGTGCGTGTCAGTGTGCGGGTCAGTGTGTGGGTCAGTGTGTGTCAGTGTGTGGTTCAATGTGTGGGTCAGTATGTGGGTCAGTGTGCGGGTCAGTGTGCGGGTCAGTCTGTGGGTCAGTGTGTGAGTTAGTGTGTGAGTCAGTGTGCGGGTCAGTGTGTGGGTCAGTGTGTAAGTCAGTGTCTGAGCCAATGTGTGGGTCAGTGTGTGAGTCAGAGTGCGGGTCATTGTGCGGGTCAGTGTGTGGGTAAGTGTGTGAATCAGTGTATTGGTCATTGTGCGGGTCAGTGTGTGAGTCAGTGTGAGGGTCAGTGTGTGAGTCAGTGTGTGGGACAGTGTGTGAGTCAGTGTGCAGGTCAGTGTGTGAGTCAGTGTGTGAGTCACTATGCGGGTCAGTGTGCGAGTCAGTGTGTGAGTCAGTGTGCGGGTCAGTGTGTGGGTTAGTGTGTGTGTCAGTGTGTGAGTCAGTGTGTGAGTCAGTGTGTGGTTCAGTGTGTGAGTCAGTGTGTGAGTCAGTGTGTGGGTCAGTGTGTGTGTCATTGTGCGGGTCACTGTGCGGGTCAGTGTGTGGGTCAGTGTGTGAGTCAGTGTGCGAGTCAGTGTGCGAGTCAGTGTGCGGGTCAGTGTGTCAGTCAGTGTGCGGGTCAGTGAGTGAGTCAGTGTTTGGCCAGTGTGTGGGTCAGTGTGTGAGTCAGTGTGTGAGTCAGTGTGCGGGTCATTGTGCGATTCAGTGTGCGGGTCAGTGTGTGGGTCAGTGAGCGAATCATTGTGCGAGTCATTGTGCGAGTCAGTGTGTGAGTCATTGTGCGAGTCATTGTGCGAGTCAGTGTGTGAGTCAGTGTGTGAGTCAGTGTGTGAGTCAGTGTGTGGGTCAGTGTGTGAGTCAGTGTGTGAATCAGTGTGCGGGTCAGTGTGCAGATCAGTCTGCGGGTCAGTGTGCGAGTCAGTGTGTGGCTCAGTGTGCGAGTCAGTGTGTGACTCAGTGTGTGGGTCAGTGTGTGAGTCAGTGTGTGAATCAGTGTGTGAGTCAGTGTGCGGGTCAGTGTGTGGGTCAGTGTGTGGGTCAGTGTGTGGATCAGTGTGTGAGTCAGTGTGTGGGTCAGTGTGCGGGTCAGTGTGTGCGTCAGTGTGTGGGTCTGTGTTTGAATCAGTGTGTGAGTCAGTGTGTGTGTCAGTGTGTTGGTCAGCGTGTGGATCAGTGTGTGAGTCAGTGTGTGAGTCAGTGTGCAGGTCAGTGTGTGAGTCAGTGTGCGGGTCAGTGTGCGAGTCTGGGTGCGAGTCAGTGTGTGAGTCAGTGTGTCAGTCAGTGTGTGAGTCAGTGTGTTAGTCAGTGTGTGAATCAGTGTGCGGGTAAGCGTGCGGGTCAGTCTGCGGGTAAGTGTGTGTGTCAGTGTGTGGGTCAGTGTGCGAGTCAGTGTTTGAGTCAGTGTGTGGGTCAGTGTGTGAGTCAGTGTGTTAATCAGTGTTTGAGTCAGTGTGTGGGTCAGTGTATGGGTTAGTGTGTGAGTCACTGTGCGAGTCAGTGTGCGAGTCAGTGTGTGAGTCAGTGTGTGAGTCAGTGTGTGGGTCAGTGTGTGAGTCAGTTTGTGAGTCAGTGTCTGTATCAGTCTGCCGGTCAGTGTGTGGTTCAGTGTGCGTGTCAGTGTGTGAGTCAGTGTGCGAGTCAGTGTGCGAGTCAGTGTGCGAGTCAGTGTGCGAGTCAGTGTGCGGTTCAGTGTGTGAGTCAGTGTGTGAGTCAGTGTGTGAGTCAGTGTGCGGGTCAGTGTGTGGGTCAGTGTGCAGGTCAGTGTGTGTGTCAGTGTGCGAGTCAGTGTGTGAGTCAGTGTGCGGGTCAGTGTGCGGGTCGGTGTGCGAGTCCTTGTGCGGGCCAGTGTGTGAGTCAGTGTGTGAGTCAGTGTGCGGGTCAGTGTGCGGGTCCGTGTGTGAGTCTGTGTGTGAATCAGTGTGTGAATCAGTGTGTGAGTCAGTGTGTCGGTCAGTATGTTGGTCAGTGTGTGGATCAGTGTGTGTGTCAGTGTGTGGGTCAGTGTGCGGGTCAGTGTGTGCGTCAGTGTGTGGGTCAGTGTGGGAATCAGTGTGTGAGTCAGTGTGTGTGTCAGTGTGCAGGTCAGTGTGTGAGTCAGTGTGCAGGTCAGTTTGCGGGTCAGTGTGCGGGTCAGTGTGCGAGTCAGTGTGCAGGTCAGTGTGTGAGTCAGTGTGCAGGTCAGTTTGCGGGTCAGTGTGCGGGTCAGTGTGCGAGTCAGTGTATGAGTCAATGTGTGAATCAGTGTGCGGGTCAGTGTGCGGGTCAGTGTGTGAGTCAGTGTGTTGGTCAGTGTGTAAGTCAGTGTGTGAATCAGTGTGTGAGCCAGTGTGTGGGTCAGTGTGTGAGTCAGTGTGCGAGTCAGTGTGTGAGTCAGTGTGTGGGTCAGTGTGTGAGTCGGTGTGTGAATCATTGTGTCAGTCAGTGTGTGGGTCAGTGTGTGAGTCTGTGTGCGAGTCAGTGTGCGAGTCAGTGTTTGAGTCAGTGTGTGAGTCAGTGTGCGAGTCTGTGTGCGTGTCAGTGTGCGGGTCAGTGTGCGTGTCAGTGTGCGGGTCAGTGTGTGGGTCAGTGTGTGTCAGTGTGTGGTTCAATGTGTGGGTCAGTATGTGGGTCAGTGTGCGGGTCAGTGTGCGGGTCAGTCTGTGGGTCAGTGTGTGAGTTAGTGTGTGAGTCAGTGTGCGGGTCAGTGTGTGGGTCAGTGTGTAAGTCAGTGTCTGAGCCAATGTGTGGGTCAGTGTGTGAGTCAGAGTGCGGGTCATTGTGCGGGTCAGTGTGTGGGTAAGTGTGTGAATCAGTGTATTGGTCATTGTGCGGGTCAGTGTGTGAGTCAGTGTTAGGGTCAGTGTGTGAGTCAGTGTGTGGGACAGTGTGTGAGTCAGTGTGCAGGTCAGTGTGTGAGTCAGTGTGTGAGTCACTATGCGGGTCAGTGTGCGAGTCAGTGTGTGAGTCAGTGTGCGGGTCAGTGTGTGGGTTAGTGTGTGTGTCAGTGTGTGAGTCAGTGTGTGAGTCAGTGTGTGGTTCAGTGTGTGAGTCAGTGTGTGAGTCAGTGTGTCAGTCCGTGTGCGGGTCAGTGAGTGAGTCAGTGTTTGGCCAGTGTGTGGGTCAGTGTGTGAGTCAGTGTGTGAGTCAGTGTGCGGGTCAGTGTGCGATTCAGTGTGCGGGTCAGTGTGTGGGTCAGTGAGCGAATCATTGTGCGAGTCATTGTGCGAGTCAGTGTGTGAGTCATTGTGCGAGTCATTGTGCGAGTCAGTGTGTGAGTCAGTGTGTGAGTCAGTGTGTGAGTCAGTGTGTGGGTCAGTGTGTGAGTCAGTGTGTGAATCTGTGCGGGTCAGTGTGCAGATCAGTCTGCGGGTCAGTGTGCGAGTCAGTGTGTGGCTCAGTGTGCGAGTCAGTGTGTGACTCAGTGTGTGGGTCAGTGTGTGAGTCAGTGTGTGAATCAGTGTGTGAGTCAATGTGTGGGTCAGTGTGTGGGTCAGTGTGTGAGTCAGTGTGCGGGTCAGTGTGTGAGTCAGTTTGCGAGTCAGTGTGCGAGTCAGTGTGTGAGTCAATGTGCGAGTCAGTGTGTGCGTCAGTGTGGGGTTCAGGGTGTGAGTCAGTATGAGGGTCAGTGTGCGTGTCAGTGTGTGGGTCAGTGTATGGGTCAGTGTGTGAGTCAGTATGTGGGTCAGTGTGCGGGTCAGTGTGCGGGTGAGTGTGTGGGTCAGTATGTGGGTCAGTGTGCGGGTCAGTGTGTGAGTCAGTGTGTGGGTCAGTGTGTGAGTCAGTGTGTGGGACAGTGTGTGAGTCAGTGTGCAGGTCAGTGTGTGAGTCAGTGTGCGGGTCAGTGTGCGGGTCAGTGTGCGAGTCCGTGTGTTGGTCAGTGTGCGGGTCAGTGTGTGAGTCAGCGTAATGGTCAGTGTGTGAGTCAGTGTGTGGTTCAGTGTGTGAGTCAGTGTGCAGGTCAGTGTTTGAGTCAGTGTGTGAATCAGTGTGTGAGTCAGTGTGTGAGTCAGTGTGCGGGTCAGTGTGTGGGTCAGTGTGTGAGTCAGTGTGTGAGTCAGTGTGTGAGTCAGTGTGCGAGTCAGTGTGCGAGTCAGTGTGTGAGTCAGTGTGCAGTTCAGTGTGTGGGTCAGTGTGTGGGTCAGTGTGCGGGTCAGTGTGCGAGTCAGTGTGGGGGTCAGTGTGTGAGTCAGTGTGTGGGTCAGTGTGTGGGTCAGTGTGTGGGTCCATATGTGGGTCAGTGAGTGGGTCAGTGTGTGGGTCAGTGTGTGGGTCAGTATGTGGGTCAGTGTGTGGGTCAGTGTGTGAGTCAGTGTGTGGGTCAGTGCGTGAGTCAGTGTGTGAGTCAGTGTGCGGGTCAGTGTGTGAGTCAGCGTGTGAGTCAGTGTGTGAGTCATTGTGTGAGTCAGTGTGTGGGTCAGTGTGTGAGTCAGTTTGTGAGTCACTGTCTGAATCAGTGTGCGAGTCAGTGTGCGGGTCAGGGTGCGGGTCAATGTGTGAGTCAGTGTGCGAGTAAGTGTGTGAGTCAGTGTGTGAGTCAGTGTGTGAGTCAGTGTGTGGGTCAGTGTGTGAGTCAGAAACTGAGACAGTGTCTGTATCAGTGTGCCGGTCAGTGTGTGGGTCAGTGTGCCGGTCAGTGTGTGGGTCAGTGTGCGGGTCAGTGTGTGAGTCAATGTGTGAGTCAGTGTGCGAGTCAGTGTGCGAGTCAGTGTGCGAGTCAGTGTGCGAGTCAGTGTGCGAGTCAGTGTGTGGTTCAGTGTGTGAGTCAGTGTGTGAGTCAGATTGTGAGTCAGTGTCTGGGTCAGTGTGTGAGTCAGTGTGTGTATCAGTGTGCGGGTCAGTGTGTGGGTCAGTGTGTGAGTCAGTGTGTGAGTCAGTGTGTGAAACACTGTGCGGGTCACTGTGCGGGTCAGTGTGCGAGTCTGTGTGCGAGTCTGTGTGTGAATCAGTGTGTGAATCAGTGTGTGAATCAGTGTGTGTGTCAGTGTGTCGGTCAGTGTGTGGGTCAGTGTGTGGATCAGTGTGTGAGTCAGTGTGTTGGTCAGTGTGCGGGTGAGTGTGTGCGTCAGTGTGTGGGTCAGTGTGTGAATCAGTGTGTGAGTCAGTGTCTGTGTCAGTTTGTTGGTCAGCCTGTGGATCAGTGTGTGAGTCAGTGTGTGAGTCAGTGTGCAGGTCAGTGTGTGAGTCAGTGTGCAGGTCAGTGTTCGGGTCAGTGTTTGGGTCAGTGTGCGAGTCTGGGTGTGAGTCAGTGTGTGGGTCAGTGTGTGAGTCAGTGTGTGAATCAGTGTGCGGGTCAGTGTGCGGGTCATTCTGCGGGTCAGTGTGTGAGTCAGTGTGTGGGTCAGTGTGTGGTTCAGTGTGTGAGACAGTGTGTGAGTCTGTGTGCGGGTCAGTGTGTGGGTCAGTGTGTGGGTCAGTGTGTGAGTCAGTATGAGGGTCAGTGTGCGGGTCAGTGTGCGGGTCAGTGTGCGGGTCAGTGTGCGGGTCAGTGTGCGAGTCAGTATGCGAGTCAGTGTGTGGGTCAGTGTGTGAGTCAGTGTGCGAGTCAGTGTGTGAGTCAGTGTGTGATTCAGTGTGCTAGTCAGTGTGTGCGTCAGGGTGCGGGTCGGTGTGCGGGTCAGTGTGCGGGTCAGTGTGTCGGTTAGTGTGGGCGTCAGTGTGTGAGTCAGTATGAGGGTCAGTGTGCGCGTCAGTGTGTGGGTCAGTGTGTGGTTCAGTGTGGGGGTCAGTGTGTGGGTCAGTGTGCGGGTCAGTGTGTGAGTCAGTATGTGGGTCAGTGTGCGGGTCAGTGTGCGAGTCATTGTGTGGGTCAGTGTGGGGGTCTGTGTGTGAGTTAGCATGTGGGTCAGTGTGCGGGTCAGTGTGCGGGTCAGTGTGTGGGACAGTATGTTGGTCAGTGTGCGGGTCAGTGTGTGCGTCAGTGTGTGGGTCAGTGTGTGAGTCAATTTGTGTGTCAGTGTCTGAGTCAGTATGTGAGTCATTGTGTGGTCAGTGTGTGAGTCATTGTGCGGGTCAGTGTGCGGGTCAGTGTGCGGGTCTGTGTGCGGCTCAGTGTGCGAATCGTTGTGCGAGTCATTGTGCGAGTCAGTGTGCGAGTCATTGTGCGAGTCAGTGTGTGAGTCAGTGTGTGAGTCAGTGTGTGAGTCAGTGTGTGGTTCAGTGTATGAGTCAGTGTGTGAGTCAGTGTGTGCGTCAGTGTGCAGTTCAGTGTGCGGGTCAGTGTGTGGGTCAGTGTGTGAGTCAGTGTGCGGGTCAGTGTGCTGGTCAGTGTGCGAGTCAGTGTGTGAACCAGTGTGTGGGTCAGTGTGTGAGTCAGAGTGCGGATCAGTGTGCGGGTCAGTGTGTTGGTAATTGTGTGAATCAGTTCGTAGGTCAGTGTGCGGGTCACTGTGTGAGTCAGTATGAGGGTCAGTGTGTGAGTCAGTATGAGGGTCAATGTGCGAGTCAGTGTGCGAGTCAGTGTGTGGCTCAGTGTGTGAGTCAGTGTGTGAGTCAGTGTGTGAGTCAGTGTGCGGGTCAGTGTGCGGGTCAGTGTGCGAGTCCGTGTGCGGTCCAGTGTGTGAGTCAGTGTGTGAATCAGTGTGCGGGTCAGTGTGCGGGTCAGTGTGCGAGTCTGTGTGTGAATCAGTGTGTGAATCAGTGTGTGAGTCAGTGTGTGGGTCAGTGTGTGAGTCAGTGTGTGGATCTGTGTCTGAGTCATTGTGTGGGTCAGTGTGCGGGTCAGTGTGTGCGTCAGTGTGTGGGTCAGTGTGTGAATCAGTGTGTGAGTCAGTGTGTGCGTCAGTGTGTTGGTCAGTGTGTGGATCAGTGTGTGAGTCAGTGTGTGTGTCAGTGTGCCGGTCAGTGTGTGAGTCAGTGTGCGGGTCAGTGTGCGGGTCAGTGTGTGAGTCAGTGTGTGGGTCAGTGTGTGAGTCAGTGTGTGAATCAGTGTGCGGGTCAGTGTGCGGGTCAGTCTGCGGGTCAGTGTGTGAGTCAGTGTGTGGGTCATTGTGTGAGTCACTGTGAGAATCAGTGTGTGAGTCAGTGTGTGGGTCAGTGTGTGAGTCAGTGTGTGAGTCAGTGTGTGAGTCAGTGTGTGGGTCAGTGTGTGAGTCAATGTGTGAATCAGTGTGTGAATCAGTGTGTGAGTCAGTGTGCGAGTCTGTGTGCGAGTCAGTGTGTGAGTCAGTGTGTTATTCAGTGTACGAGTCAGTGTGTGCGTCAGTGTGCGGGTCAGTGTGCGGGTCAGTGTGTCGGTTAGTGTGGGGGTCAGTGTGTGGGTCAGTGTGGGGGTCAGTGTGTGAGTCAATATGTGGGTCAGTGTGCGGGTCAGTGTGCGAGTCAGTGTGCGGGTCAGTGTGTGGGTCAGTGTGGGGGTCTGTGTGTGAGTCAGTATGTGGGTCAGTGTGTGGGTCATTGTGTGAGTCAGTTTGTGTGTCAGTGTGTGAGTCAGTGTGTGAGTCATTGTGTGGTCAGTGTGTGAGTCAGTGTGTGAGTCATTGTGCGGGACAGTGTGCGGGTCAGTGTGCGGGTCAGTGTGCGGGTCTGTGTGCGGGTCAGTGTGCGGGTCAGTGTGCGAGTCAGTGTGCGAGTCAGTGTGCGGGTCAGTGTGTGGGTCAGTGTGCGAATCATTGTGCGAGTCATTGTGCGAGTCAGTGTGCGAGTCATTGTGCGAGTCATTGTGCGAGTCAGTGTGTGAGTCAGTGTGTGAGTCAGTGTGTGAGTCAGTGTGTGATTCAGTGTGTGAGTCAGTGTGTGAGTCAGTGTGTGAGTCTGTGTGCGGGTCAGTGTGCGGGTCAGTGTGTGGGCCAGTGTGTGAGTCAGTGTGCGGGTCAGTGTGCGAGTCTGTGTGTGAATCAGTGTGTGAATCAGTGTGTGAGTCAGTGTGTGGGTCAGTGTGTGGGTCAATGTGTGGATCAGTGTGTGAGTCAGTGTGTGGGTCAGTGTGCGGTTCAGTGTGTGCGTCAGTGTGTGGGTCAGTGTTTGAATCAGTGTGTGAGTCAGTGTGTGTGTCAGTGTTTGGTCAGCGTGTGGATCAGTGTGTGAGTTAGTGTGTGAGTCAGTGTGCAGGTCAGTGTGTGTGTCAGTGTGCAGGTCAGTGTGTGAGTCAGTGTGCGGGTCAGTGTGCGAGTCTGGGTGTGAGTCAGTGTGTGAGTCAGTGTGTGAGTCAGCGTGTGGGTCAGTGTGTGAGTCAGTGTGTGAATCAGTGTGGGGGTCAGTGTGCGGGTCAGTCGGCGGGTCAGTGTGTGAGTCAGAGTGTGGGTCAGTGTGCGAGTCAGTGTGTGAGTCAGTGTGTGGGTCAGTGTGTGAGTCAGTGTGTGAATCAGTGTGTGAGTCAGTGTGTGATTCAGTGTGTGAGTCAGTGTGTGAGTCAGTCTGTGGGTCAGTGTGTGAGTCAGTGTGTGAATCAGTGTGTGAGTCAGTGTGCGGGTCAGTGTGTGGGTCAGTATGCGAGTCCGTGTGCAAGTCAGTGTGTGGGTCAGTGTGTGGGTCAGTGTGTGAGTCAGTGTGCGAGTCAGTGTGTGCGTAGCTGTGGTTCAGTGTGCGGATCAGTGTGCGGGTCAGTGTGTGGGTCAGTGTGTGGGTCAGTGTGGGGGTAAGTGTGTGGGTCAGTGTGCGGGTCAGTGTGTGAATCAGTATGTGGGTCAGTGTGCCGGTCAGTGTGCGGGTCAGTGTGTGGGTCAGTGTGTGGGTCAGTGTGGGGGACAGTGTGTGAGTCAGTATGTGGGTCAGTGTGCGGGTCAGTGTGTGGGTCAGTGTGTGGCTCAGCGTGTGGGTCAGTGTGTGGGTCAGTATGTGGGTCAGTGTGCGGGTCAGTGTGCGGGTCAGTGTGTGAGCCAGTGTGTGAGTCAGTGTGTGGGTCAGTGTGTGAGTCAGTGTGTGAATCAGTGTGCGGGTCAGTGTGCGGTCAGTCTGCGGGTCAGTGTGGGAGTCAGTGTGTGGGTCAGTGTGCGGGTCAGTGTGTGGGTCAGTGTGTGCGTCAGTGTGGGGGTAAGTGTGTGGGTCAGTGTGGGGGTCAGTGTGTGAATCAGTATGTGGGTCAGTGTGCCGGTCAGTGTGCGGGTCAGTGTGTGGGTCAGTGTGTGGGTCAGTGTGGGGGACAGTGTGTGAGTCAGTATGTGGGTCAGTGTGCGGGTCAGTGTGTGGGTCAGTGTGTGGCTCAGCGTGTGGGTCAGTGTGTGGGTCAGTATGTGGGTCAGTGTGCGGGTCAGTGTGCGGGTCAGTGTGTGAGCCAGTGTGTGAGTCAGTGTGTGGGTCAGTGTGTGAGTCAGTGTGTGAATCAGTGTGCGGGTCAGTGTGCGGTCAGTCTGCGGGTCAGTGTGTGAGTCAGTGTGTGGGTCAGTGTGTGAGTCACTGTGTGAATCAGTGTGTGAGTCAGTGTGTGGGTCAGTGTGTGAGTCAGTGTGTGAGTCAGTGTGTGAGTCAATGTGTGGGTCAGTGTATGAGTCAGTGTGTGAATCAGTGTGTGAGTCAGTGTGTGAGTCAGTGTGCGAGTCTGTGTGCGAGTCAATGTGTGAGTCAGTGTGTGATTCAGTGTACGAGTCAGTGTGTGCGTCAGTGTGCGGGTCAGTGTGCGGGTCAGTGTGCGGGTCAGTGTGTCTGTTTGTGTGGGGGTCAGTGTGTGAGTCAGTATGAGGGTCAGTGTGCGGGTCAGTGTGAGGGTCAGTATGTGGTTCAGTGTGGGGGTCAGTGTGTGGGTCAGTTTGAGGGTCAGTGTTTGAGTCAATATGTGGGTCAGTGTGCGGGTCAGTGTGCGAGTCAGTGTGTGGGTCAGTGTGCGGGTCAGTGTGTGGGTCAGTGTGTGAGTCAGTGTGTGAGCCATTGTGTGGTCAGTGTGTGAGTCAGTGTGTGAGTCATTGTGTGGGTCAGTGTGCGGGTCAGTGTGCGGGTCAGTGTGCGGGTCTGTGTGCGGGTCAGTGTGCGGGTCAGTGTGCGAGTCAGTGTGCGAGTCAGTGTGCGAGTCAGTCTGCGGGTCAGTGTGTGGGTCAGTGTGCGAATCATTGTGCGAGTCATTGTGTGAGTCAGTGTGTGGTTCAGTGTGTGAGTCAGTGTGTGAGTCTGTGTGCGGGTCAGTGTGTGGGTCAGTGTGTGGGTCAGTGTGTGAGTCAGTATGAGGGTCAGTGTGCGGGTCAGTGTGCGGGTCAGTGTGCGGGTCAGTGTGCGGGTCAGTGTGCGAGTCAGTATGCGAGTCAGTGTGTGGGTCAGTGTGTGAGTCAGTGTGCGAGTCAGTGTGTGAGTCAGTGTGTGATTCAGTGTGCTAGTCAGTGTGTGCGTCAGGGTGCGGGTCGGTGTGCGGGTCAGTGTGCGGGTCAGTGTGTCGGTTAGTGTGGGCGTCAGTGTGTGAGTCAGTATGAGGGTCAGTGTGCGCGTCAGTGTGTGGGTCAGTGTGTGGTTCAGTGTGGGGGTCAGTGTGTGGGTCAGTGTGCGGGTCAGTGTGTGAGTCAGTATGTGGGTCAGTGTGCGGGTCAGTGTGCGAGTCATTGTGTGGGTCAGTGTGGGGGTCTGTGTGTGAGTTAGCATGTGGGTCAGTGTGCGGGTCAGTGTGCGGGTCAGTGTGTGGGACAGTATGTGGGTCAGTGTGCGGGTCAGTGTGTGCGTCAGTGTGTGGGTCAGTGTGTGAGTCAATTTGTGTGTCAGTGTCTGAGTCAGTATGTGAGTCATTGTGTGGTCAGTGTGTGAGTCATTGTGCGGGTCAGTGTGCGGGTCAGTGTGCGGGTCTGTGTGCGGCTCAGTGTGCGAATCATTGTGCGAGTCATTGTGCGAATCAGTGTGCGAGTCATTGTGCGAGTCAGTGTGTGAGTCAGTGTGTGAGTCTGTGTGTGAGTCAGTGTGTGGTTCAGTGTATGAGTCAGTGTGTGAGTCAGTGTGTGCGTCAGTGTGCAGTTCAGTGTGCGGGTCAGTGTGTGGGTCAGTGTGTGAGTCAGTGTGCGGGTCAGTGTGCGGGTCAGTGTGCGAGTCAGTGTGTGAACCAGTGTGTGGGTCAGTGTGTGAGTCAGAGTGCGGATCAGTGTGCGGGTCAGTGTGTTGGTAATTGTGTGAATCAGTTCGTAGGTCAGTGTGCGGGTCACTGTGTGAGTCAGTATGAGGGTCAGTGTGTGAGTCAGTATGAGGGTCAGTGTGCGAGTCAGTGTGCGAGTCAGTGTGTGGCTCAGTGTGTGAGTCAGTGTGTGAGTCAGTGTGTGAGTCAGTGTGCGGGTCAGTGTGCGGGTCAGTGTGCGAGTCCGTGTGCGGGCCAGTGTGTGAGTCAGTGTGTGAATCAGTGTGCGGGTCAGTGTGCGGGTCAGTGTGCGAGTCTGTGTGTGAATCAGTGTGTGAATCAGTGTGTGAGTCAGTGTGTGGGTCAGTGTGTGAGTCAGTGTGTGGATCTGTGTCTGAGTCACTGTGTGGGTCAGTGTGCGGGTCAGTGTGTGCGTCAGTGTGTGGGTCAGTGTGTGAATCAGTGTGTGAGTCAGTGTGTGCATCAGTGTGTTGGTCAGTGTGTCGATCAGTGTGTGAGTCAGTGTGTGTGTCAGTGTGCCGGTCAGTGTGTGAGTCAGTGTGCGGGTCAGTGTGCGGGTCAGTGTGTGAGTCAGTGTGTGAGTCAGTGTGTGGGTCAGTGTGTGAGTCAGTGTGTGAATCAGTGTGCGGGTCAGTGTGCGGGTCAGTCTGCGGGTCAGTGTGTGAGTCAGTGTGTGGGTCATTGTGTGAGTCACTGTGAGAATCAGTGTGTGAGTCAGTGTGTGGGTCAGTGTGTGAGTCAGTGTGTGAGTCAGTGTGTGAGTCAGTGTGTGGGTCAGTGTGTGAGTCAATGTGTGAATCAGTGTGTGAATCAGTGTGTGAGTCAGTGTGCGAGTCTGTGTGCGAGTCAGTGTGTGAGTCAGTGTGTGATTCAGTGTACGAGTCAGTGTGTGCGTCAGTGTGCGGGTCAGTGTGCGGGTCAGTGTGTCGGTTAGTGTGGGGGTCAGTGTGTGGGTCAGTGTGGGGGTCAGTGTGTGAGTCAATATGTGGGTCAGTGTGCGGGTCAGTGTGCGAGTCAGTGTGTGGGTCAGTGTGTGGGTCAGTGTGTGGATCAGTGTCTGAGTCATTGTGTGGGTCACTGTGCGGGTCAGTGTGTGGGTCAGTGTGTGAATCAGTGTGTGAGTCAGTGTGTGTGTCAGTGTGTTGGTCAGTGTGTGGATCAGTGTGTGAGTCAGTCTGTGAGTCAGTGTGCCGGTCAGTGTGTGAGTCAGTGTGCGGGTCAGTGTGCGGGTCAATGTGCGGGTCAGTGTGTGAGTCAGTGTGTGAGTCAGTGTGTGGGTCAGTGTGTGAGTCAGTGTGTGAATCAGTGTGCGGGTCAGTGTGCGGGTCAGTGTGTGGGTCAGTGTGTGAGTCAGTGTGTGCGTCAGTGTGTGAGTCACTGTGTGAATCAGTGTGTGAGTCAGTGTGTGGGTCAGTCTGTGAGTCAGTGTGTGAGTCAGTGTGTGAGTCAGTGTGTGGGTCAGTGTGTGAGTCAGTGTGTGAATCAGTGTGTGAATCAGTGTGTGAGTCAGTGTGTGGGTCAGTCTGTGAGTCAGTGTGCGGGTCAGTGTGTGGGTCAGTGTGTGAGTCAGTGTGTGAGTCAGTGTGTGAGTCATTGTGCGGGTCAGTGTGCGGGTCAGTGTGCGGGTCAGTGTGCTGGTCTGTGTGCGTGTCAGTGTGCGGGTCAGTGTGCGAGTCAGTGTGCGAGTCAGTGTGCGAGTCAGTGTGCGGGTCAGTGTGTGGGTCAGTGTGCGAATCATTGTGCGAGTCATTGTGCGAGTCAGTGTGCGAGTCAGTGTGCGGGTCAGTGTGTGGGTCAGTGTGTGAGTCAGTGTGTGAGTCAGTGTGTGAGTCAGTGTGTGGTTCAGTGTGTGAGTCAGTGTGTGAGTCAGTGTGTAAGTCTGTGTGCGGGTCAGTGTGTGGGTCAGTGTGTGGGTCAGTGTTTGAGTCAGTATGAGGGTCAGTGTGCGGGTCAGTGTGTGGGTCAGTGTGTGGTTCAGTGTGGGGGTCAGTGTGTGGGTCAGTGTGGGGGTCAGTGTGTGAGTCAGTATGTGGGTCAGTGTGCGGGTCAGTGTGCGAGTCAGTGTGTGGGTCAGTGTGTGGGTCAGTGTGGGGGTCTGTGTGTGAGTTAGCATGTGGGTCAGTGTGCGGGTCAGTGTGCGGGTCAGTGTGTGGGTCAGTATGTGGGTCAGTGAGCGTCAGTGTGTGCGTCAGTGTGTGGGTCAGTGTGTGAGTCAATTTGTGTGTCAGTGTGTGAGTCAGTATGTGAGTCATTGTGTGGTCAGTGTGTGAGTCAGTGTGTGAGTCATTGTGCGGGTCAGTGTGCGGGTCAGTGTGCGGGTCTGTGTGCGGGTCAGTGTGCGAATCATTGTGCGAGTCATTGTGCGAGTCAGTGTGCGAGTCATTGTGCGCGTCAGTGTGCGAGTCAGTGTGTGAGTCAGTGTGTGAGTCAGTGTGTGATTCAGTGTATGAGTCAGTGTGTGAGTCAGTGTGTGAGTCAGTGTGCGGGTCAGTGTGCGGGTCAGTGTGCGGGTCAGTGTGTGAGTCAGTGTGCGGGTCAGTGTGCGGGTCAGTGTGCGAGTCAGTGTGTGAACCAATTTGTGGGTCAGTGTGTGAGTCAGAGTGCGGATCAGTGTGCGGGTCAGTGTGTGGGTAATTCTGTGAATCTGTTCGTAGGTCAGTGTGCGGGTCACTGTGTGAGTCAGTATGTGGGTCAGTGTGTGAGTCAGTATGAGGGTCAGTGTGCGAGTCAGTGTGCGAGTCAGTGTGTGGCTCAGTGTGTGGGTCAGTGTGTGAGTCAGTGTGTGAGTCAGTGCTGCGGGTCAGTGTGCGGGTCAGTGTGCGAGTCCGTGTGCGGGCCAGTGTGTGAGTCAGTGTGTGAATCAGTGTGCGGGTCAGTGTGCGGGTCAGTGTGCGAGTCTGTGTGTGAATCAGTGTGTGAATCAGTGTGTGAGTCAGTGTGTGTGTCAGTGTGTGGGTCAGTGTGTGGATCAGTGTCTGAGTCATTGTGTGGGTCACTGTGCGGGTCAGTGTGTGGGTCAGTGTGTGAATCAGTGTGTGAGTCAGTGTGTGTGTCAGTGTGTTGGTCAGTGTGTGGATCAGTGTGTGAGTCAGTCTGTGAGTCAGTGTGCCGGTCAGTGTGTGAGTCAGTGTGCGGGTCAGTGAGCGAGTCCGTGTGCGGGCCAGTGTGTGAGTCAGTGTGTGAATCAGTGTGCGGGTCAGTGTGCGGGTCAGTGTGCGAGTCTGTGTGTGAATCAGTGTGTGAATCAGTGTGTGAGTCAGTGTGTGGGTCAGTGTGTGGGTCAGTGTGTGGATCAGTGTCTGAGTCATTGTGTGGGTCACTGTGCGTGTCAGTGTGTGGGTCAGTGTGTGAATCAGTGTGTGAGTCAGTGTGTGTGTCAGTGTGTTGGTCAGTGTGTGGATCAGTGTGTGAGTCAGTCTGTGAGTCAGTGTGCCGGTCAGTGTGTGAGTCAGTGTGCGGGTCAGTGTGTGGGTCAGTGTGGGGGTCAGTGTGTGAGTCAATATGTGGGTCAGTGTGCGGGTCAGTGTGCGAGTCAGTGTGTGGGTAAGTGTGTGGGTCAGTGTGGGGGTCAGTGTGTGAGTCAGTATGTGGGTCAGTGTTCGGGTCAGTCTGTGGGTCAGTGTGTGGGTCAGTATGTGGGTCAGTGTGCGGGTCAGTGTGCGGGTGAGTGTGCGGGTCAGTGTGTGAGTCAGTGTGTGAGTCAGTGTGTGGGTCAGTGTGTGAGTCAGTGTGTGAATCAGTGTGTAGGTCAGTGTGTGGGTCAGTCTCCGGGTCAGTGTGTGAGTCAGTGTGTGGGTCAGTGTGTGAGTCACTGTGTGAATCAGTGTGTGAGTCAGTGTGTGGGTCAGTGTGTGAGTCAGTGTGTGAGTCAGTGTGTGAGTCAGTGTGTGGGTCAGTGTGTGAGTCAGTGTGTGAATCAGTGTGTGAGTCAGTGTGTGAGTCAGTGTGCGAGTCTGTGTGCGAGTCAGTGTGTGAGTCAGTGTGTGATTCAGTGTACGAGTCAGTGTGTGCCTCAGTGTGCGGGTCAGTGTGCGGGTCAGTGTGCGGGTCATTGTGTCGGTTAGTGTGGGGGTCAGTGTGTGAGTCAGTATGAGGGTCAGTGTGCGGGTCAGTGTGAGGGTCAGTGTGTGGTTCAGTGTGGGGGTCAGTGTGTGAGTCAATATGTGGGTCAGTGTGCGGGTCGATGTGCGAGTCAGTGTGTGGGTCGGTGTTGGTCAGTGTGGGGGTCTGTGTGTGAGTCAGTATGTTGGTCAGTGTGCGGGTCAGTGTGTGGGTCAGTGTGTGGGTCAGTATGTGGGTCAGTGTGCAGGTCAGTGTGTGAGTCAGTGTGTGGGTCAGTGTGTGAGTCAGTTTGTGTGTCAGTGTGTGAGTCAGTGTGTGAGTCATTGTGTGGTCAGTGTGTGAGTCAGTGTGTGAGTCATTGTGCGGGTCAGTGTGCGGGTAAGTGTGCGGGTCAGTGTGCGGGTCTGTGTGCGGGTCAGTGTGCGGGTCAGTGTGCGAGTCAGTGTGCGATTCAGTGTGCGAGTCAGTGTGCGGGTCAGTGTGTGGGTCAGTGTGCGAATCATTGTGCGAGTCATTGTGCGAGTCAGTGTGCGAGTCATTGTGCGAGTCAGTGTGTGAGTCAGTGTGTGAGTCAGTGTGTGAGTCAGTGTTTGGTTCAGTGTGTGAGTCAGTGTGTGAGTCTGTGTGCGGGTCACTGTGTGGGTCAGTGTGTGGGTCAGTGTGTGAGTCAGTGTGCGCGTCAGTGTGCGGGTCAGTGTGCGAGTCTGTGTGTGAATCAGTGTGTGAATCAGTGTGTGAGTCAGTGTGTGGGTCAGTGTGTGGCTCAATGTGTGGATCAGTGTGTGAGTCAGTGTGTGGGTCAGTGTGCGGTAAAGTGTGTGCGTCAGTGTGTGGGTCAGTGTTTGAATCAGTGTGTGAGTCAGTGTGTGTGTCAGTGTTTGGTCAGCGTTTGGATCAGTGTGTGAGTTAGTGTGTGACTCAGTGTGTGAGTCAGTGTGTGTATCAGTGTGCAGGTCAGTGTGTGAGTCAGTGTGCGGGTCAGTGTGCGATTCTGGGTGCAAGTTAGTGTGTGAGTCAGTGTGTGAGTCAGTGTGTGGGTCAGTGTGTGAGTCAGTGTGTGAATCAGTGTGGGGGTCAGTGTGCGGGTCAGTCTGAGGGTCAGTGTGTGAGTCATTGTGTGGGTCAGTGTGCGAGTCAGTGTGTGAGTCAGTGTGTGGGTCAGTGTGTGAGTCAGTGTGTGAATCAGTGTGTGAGTCAGTGTGTGGGTCAGTGTGTGAGTCAGTGTGTGAGTCAGTCTGTGGGTCAGTGTGTGAGTCAGTGTGTGAATCAGTGTGTGAGTCAGTGTGCGGGTCAGTGTGTGGGTCAGTATGCGAGTCCGTGTGCAAGTCAGTGTTTGGGTCAGTGTGTGGGTCGGTGTGTGAGTCAGTGTGCGAGTCAGTGTGTGCGTCAGTGTGCGGTTCAGTGTGCGGATCAGTGTGCGGGTCAGTGTGTGGGTCAGTGTGGGGTTCAGTGTGTGAGTCAGTATGAGGGTCAGTGTGCGGGTCAGTGTGTGGGTCAGTGTGTGGGTGAGTGTGGGGGTCAGTGTGTGAATCAGTATGTGGGTCAGTGTGCGGGTCAGTGTGAGGGTCAGTGTGTGGGTCAGTGTGTGGGTCAGTGTGGGGGACAGTGTGTGAGTCAGTTTGTGGGTCAGTGTGCGGGTCAGTGTGTGGGTCAGTGTGTGGCTCTGTGTGTGGGTCAGTGTGTGAGTCACTGTGTGAATCAGTGTGTGAGTCAGTGTGTGGGTCAGTGTGTGAGTCAGTGTGTGAGTCAGTGTGTGAGTCAGTGTGTGGGTCAGTGTGTGAGTCAGTGTGTGAATCAGTGTGTGAGTCAGTGTGTGAGTCAGTGTGCGAGTCTGTGTGCGAGTCAGTGTGTGAGTCAGTGTGTGATTCAGTGTACGAGTCAGTGTGTGCCTCGGTGTGCGGGTCAGTGTGCGGGTCATTGTGTCGGTTAGTGTGGGGGTCAGTGTGTGAGTCAGTATGAGGGTCAGTGTGCGGGTCAGTGTGAGGGTCAGTGTGTGGTTCAGTGTGGGGGTCTGTGTGTGAGTCAGTATGTGGGTCAGTGTGCGGGTCAGTGTGTGGGTCAGTGTGTGGGTCAGTATGTGGGTCAGTGTGCAGGTCAGTGTGTGAGTCAGTGTGTGGGTCAGTGTGTGAGTCAGTTTCTGTGTCAGTGTGTGAGTCAGTGTGTGAGTCATTGTGTGGTCTGTGTGTGAGTCAGTGTGTGAGTCATTGTGCGGGTCAGTGTGCGGGTAAGTGTGCGGGTCAGTGTGCGGGTCTGTGTGCGGGTCAGTGTGCGGGTCAGTGTGCGGGTCAGTGTGCGAGTCAGTGTGCGAGACAGTGTGCGGGTCAGTGTGCGGGTCAGTGTGCGAATCATTGTGCGAGTCATTGTGCGAGTCAGTGTGCGAGTCAGTGTGTGAGTCAGTGTGTGAGTCAGTGTGTGAGTCAGTGTGTGGTTCAGTGTGTGAGTCAGTGTGTGAGGCTGTGTGCGGTTCACTGTGTGGGTCAGTGTGTGGGTCAGTGTGTGAGTCAGTGTGCGGGTCAGTGTGCGGGTCATTGTGCGAGTCTGTGTGTGAATCAGTGTGTGAATCAGTGTGTGAGTCAGTGTGTGGGTCAGTGTGTGGGTCATTGTGTGGATCAGTGTGTGAGTCAGTGTGTGGGTCAGTGTGCGGTAAAGTGTGTGCGTCAGTGTGTGGGTCAGTGTTTGAATCAGTGTGTGAGTTAGTGTGTGTGTCAGTGTTTGGTCAGCGTGTGGATCAGTGTGTGAGTTAGTGTGTGAGTCAGTGTGCAGGTCAGTGTGTGTATCAGTGTGCAGGTCAGTGTGTGAGTCAGTGTGCGGGTCAGTGTGCGATTCTGGGTGCGAGTTAGTGTGTGAGTCAGTGTGTGAGTCAGTGTGTGGGTCAGTGTGTGAGTCAGTGTGTGAATCAGTGTGGGGGTCAGTGTGCGGGTCAGTCTGCGGGTCAGTGTGTAAGTCAGTGTATGGGTCAGTGTGCGAGTCAGTGTGTGGGTCAGTGTGTGTGTCAGTGTGTGAATCAGTGTGTGAGTCAGTGTGTGGGTCAGTGTGTGAGTCAGTGTGTGAGTCAGTCTGTGGGTCAGTGTGTGAGTCAGTGTGTGAATCAGTGTGTGAGTCAGTGTGCGGGTCAGTGTGTGGGTCAGTATGCGAGTCCGTGTGCAAGTCAGTGTGTGGGTCAGTGTGTGGGTCAGTGTGTGAGTCAGTGTGCGAGTCAGTGTGTGCGTCAGTGTGCGGTTCAGTGTGCGGATCAGTGTGCAGGTCAGTGTGTGGGTCAGTGTGGGGTTCAGTGTGTGAGTCAGTATGAGGGTCAGTGTGTGAATCAGTAAGTGGGTCAGTGTGCGGGTCAGTGTGCGGGTCAGTGTGTGGGTCAGTGTGTGGGTCAGTGTGGGGGACAGTGTGTGAGTCAGTATGTGGTTCATTGTGCGGGTCAGTGTGTGGGTCAGTGTGTGGGTCAGTATGTGGGTCAGTGTGAGGGTCAGTGTGTGAGTCAGTGTGTGGGTCAGTGTGTGTGTCAGTTTGTGTGTCAGTGTGTGAGTCAGTGTGTGAGTCATTGTGTGGGTCAGTGTGTGGGTCAGTGTGTGAGTCAGTGTGTGCGTCAGTGTGTGGTTCATTGTGTGGGTCAGTATGTGGGTCAGTGTGCGTGTCAGTGTGCGAGTCAGTGTGTGAGCCAGTGTGTGGGTCAGTGTGTGAGTCAGAGTGCGGGTCTGTGTGCGGGTCAGTGTGTGGGTAAGTGTGTGAATCAGTGTGTAGGTCAGTGTGCGGGTCAGTGTGTGAGTCAGTGTGAGGGTCAGTGTGTGAGTCAGTATGAGGTTCAGTGTGCGGGTCAGTGTGTGGGTCAGTGTGTGGGTCAGTGTTTGGGTCAGTGTGCGGGTCAGTGTGCGAGTCAGTGTGTGAGTCAGTGTGTGGGTCAGTGTGTGAGTCAGTGTGTGAATCAGTGTGTGAGTCAGTGTGTGGGTCAGTGTGTGAGTCAGTGTGCGACTCAGTGTGTGAGTCAGTGTGTGGGTCAGTGTGTGAGTCAGTGTGTGGGTCAGTGTGTGAGTCAGTGTGTGAATCAGTGTGTGAGTCAGTGTGTGTGTCAGTGTCCGAGTCAGTGTGCGAGTCAGTGTGTGAGTCTGTGTGTGATTCAGTCTGCGAGTCAGTGTTTGCGTCAGTGTGCGGGTCAGTGTGCGGGTCAGTGTGCGGGTCAGTGTGCGGGTCGGTGTGTGGGTCAGTCTGGGGGTCAGTGTGTGAGTCAGTATGAGGGTCAGTGTGCGGGTCAGTGTGTGGGTCAGTGTGTGGTTCAGTGTGGGGGTCAGTGTGCGGGTCAGTGTGTGGGTCAGTGTGTGAGTCAGTGTGTGAATCAGTGTGTGAGTCAGTGTGTGGGTCTGTGTGTGAGTCAGTCTGCGAGTCAGTGTGTGATTCAGTGTGTGGGTCAGTGTGTGAGTCAGTGTGTGAATCAGTGTGTGAGTCAGTGTGTGTGTCAGTGTGCGAGTCAGTGTGTGAGTCAGTGTTTGATTCAGTGTGCTAGTCAGTGTGTGCGTCAGTGTGCGGGTCAGTGTGCGGGTCAGTGTCCGTGTCAGTGTGTCGGTTTGTGTGGGGGTCAGTGTGTGAGTCAGTATGAGGGTCAGTGTGCGGGTCAGTGTGTGGGTCAGTGTGTGGTTCAGTGTGGGGGTCAGTGTGTGGGTCAGTGTGGTGGTCAGTGTGTGAGTCAGTATGTGGGTCAGTGTGCGGGTCAGTGTGTGGGTCAGTGTGTGGTTCAGTGTGTGGGTCAGTGTGCGGGTCAGTGTGTGAGTCAGTGTGTGGGTTAGTGTGTGAGTCATTTTGTGTGTCAGTGTGTGAGTCAGTATGTGAGTCATTGTGTGGTCAGTGTGTGAGTCAGTGTGTGAGTCATTGTGCGGGTCAGTGTGCGGGTCAGTGTGCGGGTCAGTGTGCGGGTCTGTGTGCGGGTCAGTGTGCGGGTCAGTGTGCGAGTCAATGTGCGAGTCAGTGTGTGGGTCAGTGTGTGAGTCAGTGTGTGAGTTAGTGTGTCAGTCAGTGTGCGGGTCAGTGAGTGAGTCTGTGTTTGGCCAGTGTGTGGGTCAATGTGTGAGTCAGTGTGTGAGTCAGTGTGCGGGTCAGTGTGCGAGTCAGTGTGCGGGTCAGTGTGTGGGTCAGTGTGCGAATCATTGTGCGAGTCATTGTGCGAGTCAGTGTGCGAGTCATTGTGCGAGTCAGTGTGTGAGTCAGTGTGTGAGCCAGTGTGTGAGTCAGTATGTGGGTCAGTGTGCGGGTCAGTGTGTGGGTCAGTGTGTGGGTCAGTGTGTGGGTCAGTGTGCGGGTCAGTGTGTGAGTCAGTGTGTGGGTCAGTGTGTGAGTCAGTTTGTGTGTGTGTGAGTCAGTGTGTGAGTCATTGTGTGGTCAGTGTGTGAGTCAGTGTGTGAGTCATTGTGCGGGTCAGTGTGCGGGTCAGTGTGCGGGTCAGTGTGCGGGTCTGTGTGCGGGTCAGTGTGCGAGTCAGTGTGCGAGTCATTGTGCGAGTCAGTGTGTGAGTCAGTGTGTGAGTCAGTGTGTGAGTCAGTGTGTGGTTCAGAGTGTGAGTCAGTGTGTGAGTCTGTGTGCGGGTCACTGTGTGGGTCAGTGTGTGGGTCAGTGTGTGAGTCAGTGTGCGGGTCAATGTGCGGGTCAGTGTGCGAGTCTGTGTGTGAATCAGTGTGTGAATCAGTGTGTGAGTCAGTGTGTGGGTCAGTGTGTGGGTCAATGTGTGGATCAGTGTGTGAGACAGTGTGTGGGTCAGTGTGCCGTAAAGTGTGTGCGTCAGTGTGTGGGTCAGTGTTTGAATCAGTGTGTGAGTCAGTGTGTGTGTCAGTGTTTGGTCAGCGTGTGGATCAGTGTGTGAGTAAGTGTGTGAGTCAGTGTGCAGGTCAGTGTGTGTGTCAGTGTGCGCGTCAGTGTGTGCGTCAGTGTGTGGGTCAGTGTGTGGATCAGTGTGTGAGTCAGTGTGTGAGTCATGTGCCGGTCAGTGTGTGAGTCAGTGTGCGGGTCAGTGTGCGGGTCAGTGTGCGGATCAGTGTGTGAGTCAGTGTGTGAGTCAGTGTGTGGGACAGTGTGTGAGTCAGTGTGTGAATCAGTGTGCGGGTCAGTGTGCGGGTCAGTCTGCGGGTCAGTGTGTGAGTCAGTGTGTGGGTCAGTGTGTGAGTCACTGTGTGAGTCAGTGTGTGAGTCAGTGTGTGGGTCAGTGTGTGAGTCAGTGTGTGAATCAGTGTGTGAGTCAGTGTGTGAGTCAGTGTGCGAGTCTGTGTGCGAGTCAGTGTGTGAGTCAGTGTGTGATTCAGTGTACGAGTCAGTGTTTTCGTCAGTGTGCGGGTCAGTGTTCGGGTCAGTGTGCGGGTCAGTGTGTCGGTTCGTGTGGGGGTCAGTGTGTGAGTCAGTATGAGGGTCAGTGTGCGGGTCAGTGTGAGGGTCAGTGTGTGGTTCAGTGTGGGGGTCAGTGTGTGGGTCAGTGTGGGGGTCAGTGTGTGAGTCAATATGTGGGTCAGTGTGCGGGTCAGTGTGCGAGTCAGTGTGTGGGTCATTGTGTGGGTCAGTGTGTGGGTCTGTGTGTGAGTCAGTATGTGGGTCAGTGTGCGGGTCAGTGTGTGGGTCAGTGTGTGGGTCAGTATGTGCGTCAGTGTGCGGGCCAGTGTGCGGGTCAGTGTGTGAGTCAGTATGTGGGTCAGTGTGTGAGTCAGTTTGTGTGTCAGTGTGTGAGTCAGTGTGTGAGTCATTGTGTGGTCAGTGTGTGAGTCAGTGTGTGAGTCATTGTGCGGGTCAGTGTGCGGGTCAGTGTGCGGGTCAGTGTGCGGGTCTGTGTGCGGGTCAGTGTGCGGGTCAGTGTGCGAGTTATTGTGCGAGTCAGTGTGCGAGTCCGTGTGCGGGTCAGTGTGTGGGTCAGTGTGCGAATCATTGTGCGAGTCATTGTGCGAGTCAGTGTGCGAGTCATTGTGCGAGTCAGTGTGTGAGTCAGTGTGTGAGTCAGTGTGTGAGTCAGTGTGTGGTTCAGTGTGTGAGTCAGTGTGTGAGTCAGTGTGTGAGTCTGTGTGCGGGTCAGTGTGTGGGTCAGTGTGTGGGTCAGTGTGTGCGTCAGTGTGTGGGTCAGTGTTTGAATCAGTGTGTGTGTCAGTGTGTGTGTCAGTGTTTGGTCAGCGTGTGGATCAGTGTGTGAGTTAGTGTGTGAGTCAGTGTGCATGTCAGTGTGTGTGTCATTGTGCAGGTCAGTGTGTGAGTCAGTGTGCGGTTCAGTGTGCGAGTCCGGGTGCGTGTCAGTGTGTGAGTCAGTGTGTGAGTCGGTGTGTGAGTCAGTGTGTGGGTCAGTGTGTGAGTCAGTGTGTGAATCAGTGTGGGGGTCAGTGTGCGGGTCAGTCTGAGGGTCAGTGTGTGAGTCATTGTGTGGGTCAGTGTGCGAGTCAGTGTGTGAGTCAGTGTGTGGGTCAGTGTGTGAGTCAGTGTGTGAATCAGTGTGTGAATCAGTGTGTGGGTCAGTGTGTGAGTCAGTGTGTGAGTCAGTCTGTGGGTCAGTGTGTGAGTCAGTGTGTGAATCAGTGTGTGAGTCAGTGTGCGGGTCAGTGTGTGGGTCAGTATGCGAGTCCGTGTGCAAGTCAGTGTGTGGGTCAGTGTGTGGGTCAGTGTGTGAGTCAGTGTGCGAGTCAGTGTGTGGGTCAGTGTGCGGGTCAGTGTGCGATTCTGGGTGCAAGTTAGTGTGTGAGTCAGTGTGTGAGTCAGTGTGTGGGTCAGTGTGTGAGTCAGTGTGTGAATCAGTGTGGGGGTCAGTGTGCGGGTCAGTCTGAGGGTCAGTGTGTGAGTCATTGTGTGGGTCAGTGTGCGAGTCAGTGTGTGAGTCAGTGTGTGGGTCAGTGTGTGAGTCAGTGTGTGAATCAGTGTGTGAGTCAGTGTGTGGGTCAGTGTGTGAGTCAGTGTGTGAGTCAGTCTGTGGGTCAGTGTGTGAGTCAGTGTGTGAATCAGTGTGTGAGTCAGTGTGCGGGTCAGTGTGTGGGTCAGTATGCGAGTCCGTGTGCAAGTCAGTGTTTGGGTCAGTGTGTGGGTCGGTGTGTGAGTCAGTGTGCGAGTCAGTGTGTGCGTCAGTGTGCGGTTCAGTGTGCGGATCAGTGTGCGGGTCAGTGTGTGGGTCAGTGTGGGGTTCAGTGTGTGAGTCAGTATGAGGGTCAGTGTGCGGGTCAGTGTGTGGGTCAGTGTGTGGGTGAGTGTGGGGGTCAGTGTGTGAATCAGTATGTGGGTCAGTGTGCGGGTCAGTGTGAGGGTCAGTGTGTGGGTCAGTGTGTGGGTCAGTGTGGGGGACAGTGTGTGAGTCAGTTTGTGGGTCAGTGTGCGGGTCAGTGTGTGGGTCAGTGTGTGGCTCTGTGTGTGGGTCAGTGTGTGAGTCACTGTGTGAATCAGTGTGTGAGTCAGTGTGTGGGTCAGTGTGTGAGTCAGTGTGTGAGTCAGTGTGTGAGTCAGTGTGTGGGTCAGTGTGTGAGTCAGTGTGTGAATCAGTGTGTGAGTCAGTGTGTGAGTCAGTGTGCGAGTCTGTGTGCGAGTCAGTGTGTGAGTCAGTGTGTGATTCAGTGTACGAGTCAGTGTGTGCCTCAGTGTGCGGGTCAGTGTGCGGGTCATTGTGTCGGTTAGTGTGGGGGTCAGTGTGTGAGTCAGTATGAGGGTCAGTGTGCGGGTCAGTGTGAGGGTCAGTGTGTGGTTCAGTGTGGGGGTCTGTGTGTGAGTCAGTATGTGGGTCAGTGTGCGGGTCAGTGTGTGGGTCAGTGTGTGGGTCAGTATGTGGGTCAGTGTGCAGGTCAGTGTGTGAGTCAGTGTGTGGGTCAGTGTGTGAGTCAGTTTCTGTGTCAGTGTGTGAGTCAGTGTGTGAGTCATTGTGTGGTCTGTGTGTGAGTCAGTGTGTGAGTCATTGTGCGGGTCAGTGTGCGGGTAAGTGTGCGGGTCAGTGTGCGGGTCTGTGTGCGGGTCAGTGTGCGGGTCAGTGTGCGGGTCAGTGTGCGAGTCAGTGTGCGAGACAGTGTGCGGGTCAGTGTGCGGGTCAGTGTGCGAATCATTGTGCGAGTCATTGTGCGAGTCAGTGTGCGAGTCAGTGTGTGAGTCAGTGTGTGAGTCAGTGTGTGAGTCAGTGTGTGGTTCAGTGTGTGAGTCAGTGTGTGAGGCTGTGTGCGGTTCACTGTGTGGGTCAGTGTGTGGGTCAGTGTGTGAGTCAGTGTGCGGGTCAGTGTGCGGGTCATTGTGCGAGTCTGTGTGTGAATCAGTGTGTGAATCAGTGTGTGAGTCAGTGTGTGGGTCAGTGTGTGGGTCATTGTGTGGATCAGTGTGTGAGTCAGTGTGTGGGTCAGTGTGCGGTAAAGTGTGTGCGTCAGTGTGTGGGTCAGTGTTTGAATCAGTGTGTGAGTTAGTGTGTGTGTCAGTGTTTGGTCAGCGTGTGGATCAGTGTGTGAGTTAGTGTGTGAGTCAGTGTGCAGGTCAGTGTGTGTATCAGTGTGCAGGTCAGTGTGTGAGTCAGTGTGCGGGTCAGTGTGCGATTCTGGGTGCGAGTTAGTGTGTGAGTCAGTGTGTGAGTCAGTGTGTGGGTCAGTGTGTGAGTCAGTGTGTGAATCAGTGTGGGGGTCAGTGTGCGGGTCAGTCTGCGGGTCAGTGTGTAAGTCAGTGTATGGGTCAGTGTGCGAGTCAGTGTGTGGGTCAGTGTGTGTGTCAGTGTGTGAATCAGTGTGTGAGTCAGTGTGTGGGTCAGTGTGTGAGTCAGTGTGTGAGTCAGTCTGTGGGTCAGTGTGTGAGTCAGTGTGTGAATCAGTGTGTGAGTCAGTGTGCGGGTCAGTGTGTGGGTCAGTATGCGAGTCCGTGTGCAAGTCAGTGTGTGGGTCAGTGTGTGGGTCAGTGTGTGAGTCAGTGTGCGAGTCAGTGTGTGCGTCAGTGTGCGGTTCAGTGTGCGGATCAGTGTGCAGGTCAGTGTGTGGGTCAGTGTGGGGTTCAGTGTGTGAGTCAGTATGAGGGTCAGTGTGTGAATCAGTAAGTGGGTCAGTGTGCGGGTCAGTGTGCGGGTCAGTGTGTGGGTCAGTGTGTGGGTCAGTGTGGGGGACAGTGTGTGAGTCAGTATGTGGTTCATTGTGCGGGTCAGTGTGTGGGTCAGTGTGTGGGTCAGTATGTGGGTCAGTGTGAGGGTCAGTGTGTGAGTCAGTGTGTGGGTCAGTGTGTGTGTCAGTTTGTGTGTCAGTGTGTGAGTCAGTGTGTGAGTCATTGTGTGGGTCAGTGTGTGGGTCAGTGTGTGAGTCAGTGTGTGCGTCAGTGTGTGGTTCATTGTGTGGGTCAGTATGTGGGTCAGTGTGCGTGTCAGTGTGCGAGTCAGTGTGTGAGCCAGTGTGTGGGTCAGTGTGTGAGTCAGAGTGCGGGTCTGTGTGCGGGTCAGTGTGTGGGTAAGTGTGTGAATCAGTGTGTAGGTCAGTGTGCGGGTCAGTGTGTGAGTCAGTGTGAGGGTCAGTGTGTGAGTCAGTATGAGGTTCAGTGTGCGGGTCAGTGTGTGGGTCAGTGTGTGGGTCAGTGTTTGGGTCAGTGTGCGGGTCAGTGTGCGAGTCAGTGTGTGAGTCAGTGTGTGGGTCAGTGTGTGAGTCAGTGTGTGAATCAGTGTGTGAGTCAGTGTGTGGGTCAGTGTGTGAGTCAGTGTGCGACTCAGTGTGTGAGTCAGTGTGTGGGTCAGTGTGTGAGTCAGTGTGTGGGTCAGTGTGTGAGTCAGTGTGTGAATCAGTGTGTGAGTCAGTGTGTGTGTCAGTGTCCGAGTCAGTGTGCGAGTCAGTGTGTGAGTCTGTGTGTGATTCAGTCTGCGAGTCAGTGTTTGCGTCAGTGTGCGGGTCAGTGTGCGGGTCAGTGTGCGGGTCAGTGTGCGGGTCGGTGTGTGGGTCAGTCTGGGGGTCAGTGTGTGAGTCAGTATGAGGGTCAGTGTGCGGGTCAGTGTGTGGGTCAGTGTGTGGTTCAGTGTGGGGGTCAGTGTGCGGGTCAGTGTGTGGGTCAGTGTGTGAGTCAGTGTGTGAATCAGTGTGTGAGTCAGTGTGTGGGTCTGTGTGTGAGTCAGTCTGCGAGTCAGTGTGTGATTCAGTGTGTGGGTCAGTGTGTGAGTCAGTGTGTGAATCAGTGTGTGAGTCAGTGTGTGTGTCAGTGTGCGAGTCAGTGTGTGAGTCAGTGTTTGATTCAGTGTGCTAGTCAGTGTGTGCGTCAGTGTGCGGGTCAGTGTGCGGGTCAGTGTCCGTGTCAGTGTGTCGGTTTGTGTGGGGGTCAGTGTGTGAGTCAGTATGAGGGTCAGTGTGCGGGTCAGTGTGTGGGTCAGTGTGTGGTTCAGTGTGGGGGTCAGTGTGTGGGTCAGTGTGGTGGTCAGTGTGTGAGTCAGTATGTGGGTCAGTGTGCGGGTCAGTGTGTGGGTCAGTGTGTGGTTCAGTGTGTGGGTCAGTGTGCGGGTCAGTGTGTGAGTCAGTGTGTGGGTTAGTGTGTGAGTCATTTTGTGTGTCAGTGTGTGAGTCAGTATGTGAGTCATTGTGTGGTCAGTGTGTGAGTCAGTGTGTGAGTCATTGTGCGGGTCAGTGTGCGGGTCAGTGTGCGGGTCAGTGTGCGGGTCTGTGTGCGGGTCAGTGTGCGGGTCAGTGTGCGAGTCAATGTGCGAGTCAGTGTGTGGGTCAGTGTGTGAGTCAGTGTGTGAGTTAGTGTGTCAGTCAGTGTGCGGGTCAGTGAGTGAGTCTGTGTTTGGCCAGTGTGTGGGTCAATGTGTGAGTCAGTGTGTGAGTCAGTGTGCGGGTCAGTGTGCGAGTCAGTGTGCGGGTCAGTGTGTGGGTCAGTGTGCGAATCATTGTGCGAGTCATTGTGCGAGTCAGTGTGCGAGTCATTGTGCGAGTCAGTGTGTGAGTCAGTGTGTGAGCCAGTGTGTGAGTCAGTATGTGGGTCAGTGTGCGGGTCAGTGTGTGGGTCAGTGTGTGGGTCAGTGTGTGGGTCAGTGTGCGGGTCAGTGTGTGAGTCAGTGTGTGGGTCAGTGTGTGAGTCAGTTTGTGTGTGTGTGAGTCAGTGTGTGAGTCATTGTGTGGTCAGTGTGTGAGTCAGTGTGTGAGTCATTGTGCGGGTCAGTGTGCGGGTCAGTGTGCGGGTCAGTGTGCGGGTCTGTGTGCGGGTCAGTGTGCGAGTCAGTGTGCGAGTCATTGTGCGAGTCAGTGTGTGAGTCAGTGTGTGAGTCAGTGTGTGAGTCAGTGTGTGGTTCAGAGTGTGAGTCAGTGTGTGAGTCTGTGTGCGGGTCACTGTGTGGGTCAGTGTGTGGGTCAGTGTGTGAGTCAGTGTGCGGGTCAATGTGCGGGTCAGTGTGCGAGTCTGTGTGTGAATCAGTGTGTGAATCAGTGTGTGAGTCAGTGTGTGGGTCAGTGTGTGGGTCAATGTGTGGATCAGTGTGTGAGACAGTGTGTGGGTCAGTGTGCCGTAAAGTGTGTGCGTCAGTGTGTGGGTCAGTGTTTGAATCAGTGTGTGAGTCAGTGTGTGTGTCAGTGTTTGGTCAGCGTGTGGATCAGTGTGTGAGTAAGTGTGTGAGTCAGTGTGCAGGTCAGTGTGTGTGTCAGTGTGCGCGTCAGTGTGTGCGTCAGTGTGTGGGTCAGTGTGTGGATCAGTGTGTGAGTCAGTGTGTGAGTCATGTGCCGGTCAGTGTGTGAGTCAGTGTGCGGGTCAGTGTGCGGGTCAGTGTGCGGATCAGTGTGTGAGTCAGTGTGTGAGTCAGTGTGTGGGACAGTGTGTGAGTCAGTGTGTGAATCAGTGTGCGGGTCAGTGTGCGGGTCAGTCTGCGGGTCAGTGTGTGAGTCAGTGTGTGGGTCAGTGTGTGAGTCACTGTGTGAGTCAGTGTGTGAGTCAGTGTGTGGGTCAGTGTGTGAGTCAGTGTGTGAATCAGTGTGTGAGTCAGTGTGTGAGTCAGTGTGCGAGTCTGTGTGCGAGTCAGTGTGTGAGTCAGTGTGTGATTCAGTGTACGAGTCAGTGTTTTCGTCAGTGTGCGGGTCAGTGTTCGGGTCAGTGTGCGGGTCAGTGTGTCGGTTCGTGTGGGGGTCAGTGTGTGAGTCAGTATGAGGGTCAGTGTGCGGGTCAGTGTGAGGGTCAGTGTGTGGTTCAGTGTGGGGGTCAGTGTGTGGGTCAGTGTGGGGGTCAGTGTGTGAGTCAATATGTGGGTCAGTGTGCGGGTCAGTGTGCGAGTCAGTGTGTGGGTCATTGTGTGGGTCAGTGTGTGGGTCTGTGTGTGAGTCAGTATGTGGGTCAGTGTGCGGGTCAGTGTGTGGGTCAGTGTGTGGGTCAGTATGTGCGTCAGTGTGCGGGCCAGTGTGCGGGTCAGTGTGTGAGTCAGTATGTGGGTCAGTGTGTGAGTCAGTTTGTGTGTCAGTGTGTGAGTCAGTGTGTGAGTCATTGTGTGGTCAGTGTGTGAGTCAGTGTGTGAGTCATTGTGCGGGTCAGTGTGCGGGTCAGTGTGCGGGTCAGTGTGCGGGTCTGTGTGCGGGTCAGTGTGCGGGTCAGTGTGCGAGTTATTGTGCGAGTCAGTGTGCGAGTCCGTGTGCGGGTCAGTGTGTGGGTCAGTGTGCGAATCATTGTGCGAGTCATTGTGCGAGTCAGTGTGCGAGTCATTGTGCGAGTCAGTGTGTGAGTCAGTGTGTGAGTCAGTGTGTGAGTCAGTGTGTGGTTCAGTGTGTGAGTCAGTGTGTGAGTCAGTGTGTGAGTCTGTGTGCGGGTCAGTGTGTGGGTCAGTGTGTGGGTCAGTGTGTGCGTCAGTGTGTGGGTCAGTGTTTGAATCAGTGTGTGTGTCAGTGTGTGTGTCAGTGTTTGGTCAGCGTGTGGATCAGTGTGTGAGTTAGTGTGTGAGTCAGTGTGCATGTCAGTGTGTGTGTCATTGTGCAGGTCAGTGTGTGAGTCAGTGTGCGGTTCAGTGTGCGAGTCCGGGTGCGTGTCAGTGTGTGAGTCAGTGTGTGAGTCGGTGTGTGAGTCAGTGTGTGGGTCAGTGTGTGAGTCAGTGTGTGAATCAGTGTGGGGGTCAGTGTGCGGGTCAGTCTGAGGGTCAGTGTGTGAGTCATTGTGTGGGTCAGTGTGCGAGTCAGTGTGTGAGTCAGTGTGTGGGTCAGTGTGTGAGTCAGTGTGTGAATCAGTGTGTGAATCAGTGTGTGGGTCAGTGTGTGAGTCAGTGTGTGAGTCAGTCTGTGGGTCAGTGTGTGAGTCAGTGTGTGAATCAGTGTGTGAGTCAGTGTGCGGGTCAGTGTGTGGGTCAGTATGCGAGTCCGTGTGCAAGTCAGTGTGTGGGTCAGTGTGTGGGTCAGTGTGTGAGTCAGTGTGCGAGTCAGTGTGTGGGTCAGTGTGCGGGTCAGTGTGCGATTCTGGGTGCAAGTTAGTGTGTGAGTCAGTGTGTGAGTCAGTGTGTGGGTCAGTGTGTGAGTCAGTGTGTGAATCAGTGTGGGGGTCAGTGTGCGGGTCAGTCTGAGGGTCAGTGTGTGAGTCATTGTGTGGGTCAGTGTGCGAGTCAGTGTGTGAGTCAGTGTGTGGGTCAGTGTGTGAGTCAGTGTGTGAATCAGTGTGTGAGTCAGTGTGTGGGTCAGTGTGTGAGTCAGTGTGTGAGTCAGTCTGTGGGTCAGTGTGTGAGTCAGTGTGTGAATCAGTGTGTGAGTCAGTGTGCGGGTCAGTGTGTGGGTCAGTATGCGAGTCCGTGTGCAAGTCAGTGTTTGGGTCAGTGTGTGGGTCGGTGTGTGAGTCAGTGTGCGAGTCAGTGTGTGCGTCAGTGTGCGGTTCAGTGTGCGGATCAGTGTGCGGGTCAGTGTGTGGGTCAGTGTGGGGTTCAGTGTGTGAGTCAGTATGAGGGTCAGTGTGCGGGTCAGTGTGTGGGTCAGTGTGTGGGTGAGTGTGGGGGTCAGTGTGTGAATCAGTATGTGGGTCAGTGTGCGGGTCAGTGTGAGGGTCAGTGTGTGGGTCAGTGTGTGGGTCAGTGTGGGGGACAGTGTGTGAGTCAGTTTGTGGGTCAGTGTGCGGGTCAGTGTGTGGGTCAGTGTGTGGCTCTGTGTGTGGGTCAGTGTGTGAGTCACTGTGTGAATCAGTGTGTGAGTCAGTGTGTGGGTCAGTGTGTGAGTCAGTGTGTGAGTCAGTGTGTGAGTCAGTGTGTGGGTCAGTGTGTGAGTCAGTGTGTGAATCAGTGTGTGAGTCAGTGTGTGAGTCAGTGTGCGAGTCTGTGTGCGAGTCAGTGTGTGAGTCAGTGTGTGATTCAGTGTACGAGTCAGTGTGTGCCTCAGTGTGCGGGTCAGTGTGCGGGTCATTGTGTCGGTTAGTGTGGGGGTCAGTGTGTGAGTCAGTATGAGGGTCAGTGTGCGGGTCAGTGTGAGGGTCAGTGTGTGGTTCAGTGTGGGGGTCAGTGTGTGAGTCAATATGTGGGTCAGTGTGCGGGTCAATGTGCGAGTCAGTGTGTGGGTCAGTGTGTGGGTCAGTGTGGGGGTCTGTGTGTGAGTCAGTATGTGGGTCAGTGTGCGAATCATTGTGCGAGTCATTGTGCGAGTCAGTGTGCGAGTCATTGTGCGAGTCAGTGTGTGAGTCAGTGTGTGAGCCAGTGTGTGAGTCAGTATGTGGGTCAGTGTGCGGGTCAGTGTGTGGGTCAGTGTGTGGGTCAGTGTATGGGTCAGTGTGCGGGTCAGTGTGTGAGTCAGTGTGTGGGTCAGTGTGTGAGTCAGTTTGTGTGTGTGTGAGTCAGTGTGTGAGTCATTGTGTGGTCAGTGTGTGAGTCAGTGTGTGAGTCATTGTGCGGGTCAGTGTGCGGGTCAGTGTGCGGGTCAGTGTGCGGGTCTGTGTGCGGGTCAGTGTGCGAGTCAGTGTGCGAGTCATTGTGCGAGTCAGTGTGTGAGTCAGTGTGTGAGTCAGTGTGTGAGTCAGTGTGTGGTTCAGAGTGTGAGTCAGTGTGTGAGTCTGTGTGCGGGTCACTGTGTGGGTCAGTGTGTGGGTCAGTGTGTGAGTCAGTGTGCGGGTCAATGTGCGGGTCAGTGTGCGAGTCTGTGTGTGAATCAGTGTGTGAATCAGTGTGTGAGTCAGTGTGTGGGTCAGTGTGTGGGTCAATGTGTGGATCAGTGTGTGAGACAGTGTGTGGGTCAGTGTGCCGTAAAGTGTGTGCGTCAGTGTGTGGGTCAGTGTTTGAATCAGTGTGTGAGTCAGTGTGTGTGTCAGTGTTTGGTCAGCGTGTGGATCAGTGTGTGAGTAAGTGTGTGAGTCAGTGTGCAGGTCAGTGTGTGTGTCAGTGTGCGCGTCAGTGTGTGCGTCAGTGTGTGGGTCAGTGTGTGGATCAGTGTGTGAGTCAGTGTGTGAGTCATGTGCCGGTCAGTGTGTGAGTCAGTGTGCGGGTCAGTGTGCGGGTCAGTGTGCGGATCAGTGTGTGAGTCAGTGTGTGAGTCAGTGTGTGGGACAGTGTGTGAGTCAGTGTGTGAATCAGTGTGCGGGTCAGTGTGCGGGTCAGTCTGCGGGTCAGTGTGTGAGTCAGTGTGTGGGTCAGTGTGTGAGTCACTGTGTGAGTCAGTGTGTGAGTCAGTGTGTGGGTCAGTGTGTGAGTCAGTGTGTGAATCAGTGTGTGAGTCAGTGTGTGAGTCAGTGTGCGAGTCTGTGTGCGAGTCAGTGTGTGAGTCAGTGTGTGATTCAGTGTACGAGTCAGTGTTTTCGTCAGTGTGCGGGTCAGTGTTCGGGTCAGTGTGCGGGTCAGTGTGTCGGTTCGTGTGGGGGTCAGTGTGTGAGTCAGTATGAGGGTCAGTGTGCGGGTCAGTGTGAGGGTCAGTGTGTGGTTCAGTGTGGGGGTCAGTGTGTGGGTCAGTGTGGGGGTCAGTGTGTGAGTCAATATGTGGGTCAGTGTGCGGGTCAGTGTGCGAGTCAGTGTGTGGGTCATTGTGTGGGTCAGTGTGTGGGTCTGTGTGTGAGTCAGTATGTGGGTCAGTGTGCGGGTCAGTGTGTGGGTCAGTGTGTGGGTCAGTATGTGCGTCAGTGTGCGGGCCAGTGTGCGGGTCAGTGTGTGAGTCAGTATGTGGGTCAGTGTGTGAGTCAGTTTGTGTGTCAGTGTGTGAGTCAGTGTGTGAGTCATTGTGTGGTCAGTGTGTGAGTCAGTGTGTGAGTCATTGTGCGGGTCAGTGTGCGGGTCAGTGTGCGGGTCAGTGTGCGGGTCTGTGTGCGGGTCAGTGTGCGGGTCAGTGTGCGAGTTATTGTGCGAGTCAGTGTGCGAGTCCGTGTGCGGGTCAGTGTGTGGGTCAGTGTGCGAATCATTGTGCGAGTCATTGTGCGAGTCAGTGTGCGAGTCATTGTGCGAGTCAGTGTGTGAGTCAGTGTGTGAGTCAGTGTGTGAGTCAGTGTGTGGTTCAGTGTGTGAGTCAGTGTGTGAGTCAGTGTGTGAGTCTGTGTGCGGGTCAGTGTGTGGGTCAGTGTGTGGGTCAGTGTGTGCGTCAGTGTGTGGGTCAGTGTTTGAATCAGTGTGTGTGTCAGTGTGTGTGTCAGTGTTTGGTCAGCGTGTGGATCAGTGTGTGAGTTAGTGTGTGAGTCAGTGTGCATGTCAGTGTGTGTGTCATTGTGCAGGTCAGTGTGTGAGTCAGTGTGCGGTTCAGTGTGCGAGTCCGGGTGCGTGTCAGTGTGTGAGTCAGTGTGTGAGTCGGTGTGTGAGTCAGTGTGTGGGTCAGTGTGTGAGTCAGTGTGTGAATCAGTGTGGGGGTCAGTGTGCGGGTCAGTCTGAGGGTCAGTGTGTGAGTCATTGTGTGGGTCAGTGTGCGAGTCAGTGTGTGAGTCAGTGTGTGGGTCAGTGTGTGAGTCAGTGTGTGAATCAGTGTGTGAATCAGTGTGTGGGTCAGTGTGTGAGTCAGTGTGTGAGTCAGTCTGTGGGTCAGTGTGTGAGTCAGTGTGTGAATCAGTGTGTGAGTCAGTGTGCGGGTCAGTGTGTGGGTCAGTATGCGAGTCCGTGTGCAAGTCAGTGTGTGGGTCAGTGTGTGGGTCAGTGTGTGAGTCAGTGTGCGAGTCAGTGTGTGGGTCAGTGTGCGGGTCAGTGTGCGATTCTGGGTGCAAGTTAGTGTGTGAGTCAGTGTGTGAGTCAGTGTGTGGGTCAGTGTGTGAGTCAGTGTGTGAATCAGTGTGGGGGTCAGTGTGCGGGTCAGTCTGAGGGTCAGTGTGTGAGTCATTGTGTGGGTCAGTGTGCGAGTCAGTGTGTGAGTCAGTGTGTGGGTCAGTGTGTGAGTCAGTGTGTGAATCAGTGTGTGAGTCAGTGTGTGGGTCAGTGTGTGAGTCAGTGTGTGAGTCAGTCTGTGGGTCAGTGTGTGAGTCAGTGTGTGAATCAGTGTGTGAGTCAGTGTGCGGGTCAGTGTGTGGGTCAGTATGCGAGTCCGTGTGCAAGTCAGTGTTTGGGTCAGTGTGTGGGTCGGTGTGTGAGTCAGTGTGCGAGTCAGTGTGTGCGTCAGTGTGCGGTTCAGTGTGCGGATCAGTGTGCGGGTCAGTGTGTGGGTCAGTGTGGGGTTCAGTGTGTGAGTCAGTATGAGGGTCAGTGTGCGGGTCAGTGTGTGGGTCAGTGTGTGGGTGAGTGTGGGGGTCAGTGTGTGAATCAGTATGTGGGTCAGTGTGCGGGTCAGTGTGAGGGTCAGTGTGTGGGTCAGTGTGTGGGTCAGTGTGGGGGACAGTGTGTGAGTCAGTTTGTGGGTCAGTGTGCGGGTCAGTGTGTGGGTCAGTGTGTGGCTCTGTGTGTGGGTCAGTGTGTGAGTCACTGTGTGAATCAGTGTGTGAGTCAGTGTGTGGGTCAGTGTGTGAGTCAGTGTGTGAGTCAGTGTGTGAGTCAGTGTGTGGGTCAGTGTGTGAGTCAGTGTGTGAATCAGTGTGTGAGTCAGTGTGTGAGTCAGTGTGCGAGTCTGTGTGCGAGTCAGTGTGTGAGTCAGTGTGTGATTCAGTGTACGAGTCAGTGTGTGCCTCAGTGTGCGGGTCAGTGTGCGGGTCATTGTGTCGGTTAGTGTGGGGGTCAGTGTGTGAGTCAGTATGAGGGTCAGTGTGCGGGTCAGTGTGAGGGTCAGTGTGTGGTTCAGTGTGGGGGTCAGTGTGTGAGTCAATATGTGGGTCAGTGTGCGGGTCAATGTGCGAGTCAGTGTGTGGGTCAGTGTGTGGGTCAGTGTGGGGGTCTGTGTGTGAGTCAGTATGTGGGTCAGTGTGCGGGTCAGTGTGTGGGTCAGTGTGTGGGTCAGTATGTGGGTCAGTGTGCAGGTCAGTGTGTGAGTCAGTGTGTGGGTCAGTGTGTGAGTCAGTTTCTGTGTCAGTGTGTGAGTCAGTGTGTGAGTCATTGTGTGGTCAGTGTGTGAGTCAGTGTGTGAGTCATTGTGCGGGTCAGTGTGCGGGTAAGTGTGCGGGTCAGTGTGCCGGTCTGTGTGCGGGTCAGTGTGCGGGTCAGTGTGCGAGTCAGTGTGCGAGTCAGTGTGCGAGTCAGTGTGCGGGTCAGTGTGCGGGTCAGTGTGCGAATCATTGTGCGAGTCATTGTGCGAGTCAGTGTGCGAGTCAGTGTGTGAGTCAGTGTGTGAGTCAGTGTGTGAGTCAGTGTGTGGTTCAGTGTGTGAGTCAGTGTGTGAGGCTGTGTGCGGTTCACTGTGTGGGTCAGTGTGTGGGTCAGTGTGTGAGTCAGTGTGCGGGTCAGTGTGCGGGTCATTGTGCGAGTCTGTGTGTGAATCAGTGTGTGAATCAGTGTGTGAGTCAGTGTGTGGGTCAGTGTGTGGGTCATTGTGTGGATCAGTGTGTGAGTCAGTGTGTGGGTCAGTGTGCGGTAAAGTGTGTGCGTCAGTGTGTGGGTCAGTGTTTGAATCAGTGTGTGAGTTAGTGTGTGTGTCAGTGTTTGGTCAGCGTGTGGATCAGTGTGTGAGTTAGTGTGTGAGTCAGTGTGCAGGTCAGTGTGTGTATCAGTGTGCAGGTCAGTGTGTGAGTCAGTGTGCGGGTCAGTGTGCGATTCTGGGTGCGAGTTAGTGTGTGAGTCAGTGTGTGAGTCAGTGTGTGGGTCAGTGTGTGAGTCAGTGTGTGAATCAGTGTGGGGGTCAGTGTGCGGGTCAGTCTGCGGGTCAGTGTGTAAGTCAGTGTATGGGTCAGTGTGCGAGTCAGTGTGTGGGTCAGTGTGTGTGTCAGTGTGTGAATCAGTGTGTGAGTCAGTGTGTGGGTCAGTGTGTGAGTCAGTGTGTGAGTCAGTCTGTGGGTCAGTGTGTGAGTCAGTGTGTGAATCAGTGTGTGAGTCAGTGTGCGGGTCAGTGTGTGGGTCAGTATGCGAGTCCGTGTGCAAGTCAGTGTGTGGGTCAGTGTGTGGGTCAGTGTGTGAGTCAGTGTGCGAGTCAGTGTGTGCGTCAGTGTGCGGTTCAGTGTGCGGATCAGTGTGCAGGTCAGTGTGTGGGTCAGTGTGGGGTTCAGTGTGTGAGTCAGTATGAGGGTCAGTGTGTGAATCAGTAAGTGGGTCAGTGTGCGGGTCAGTGTGCGGGTCAGTGTGTGGGTCAGTGTGTGGGTCAGTGTGGGGGACAGTGTGTGAGTCAGTATGTGGTTCATTGTGCGGGTCAGTGTGTGGGTCAGTGTGTGGGTCAGTATGTGGGTCAGTGTGAGGGTCAGTGTGTGAGTCAGTGTGTGGGTCAGTGTGTGTGTCAGTTTGTGTGTCAGTGTGTGAGTCAGTGTGTGAGTCATTGTGTGGGTCAGTGTGTGGGTCAGTGTGTGAGTCAGTGTGTGCGTCAGTGTGTGGTTCATTGTGTGGGTCAGTATGTGGGTCAGTGTGCGTGTCAGTGTGCGAGTCAGTGTGTGAGCCAGTGTGTGGGTCAGTGTGTGAGTCAGAGTGCGGGTCTGTGTGCGGGTCAGTGTGTGGGTAAGTGTGTGAATCAGTGTGTAGGTCAGTGTGCGGGTCAGTGTGTGAGTCAGTGTGAGGGTCAGTGTGTGAGTCAGTATGAGGTTCAGTGTGCGGGTCAGTGTGTGGGTCAGTGTGTGGGTCAGTGTTTGGGTCAGTGTGCGGGTCAGTGTGCGAGTCAGTGTGTGAGTCAGTGTGTGGGTCAGTGTGTGAGTCAGTGTGTGAATCAGTGTGTGAGTCAGTGTGTGGGTCAGTGTGTGAGTCAGTGTGCGACTCAGTGTGTGAGTCAGTGTGTGGGTCAGTGTGTGAGTCAGTGTGTGGGTCAGTGTGTGAGTCAGTGTGTGAATCAGTGTGTGAGTCAGTGTGTGTGTCAGTGTCCGAGTCAGTGTGCGAGTCAGTGTGTGAGTCTGTGTGTGATTCAGTCTGCGAGTCAGTGTTTGCGTCAGTGTGCGGGTCAGTGTGCGGGTCAGTGTGCGGGTCAGTGTGCGGGTCGGTGTGTGGGTCAGTCTGGGGGTCAGTGTGTGAGTCAGTATGAGGGTCAGTGTGCGGGTCAGTGTGTGGGTCAGTGTGTGGTTCAGTGTGGGGGTCAGTGTGCGGGTCAGTGTGTGGGTCAGTGTGTGAGTCAGTGTGTGAATCAGTGTGTGAGTCAGTGTGTGGGTCTGTGTGTGAGTCAGTCTGCGAGTCAGTGTGTGATTCAGTGTGTGGGTCAGTGTGTGAGTCAGTGTGTGAATCAGTGTGTGAGTCAGTGTGTGTGTCAGTGTGCGAGTCAGTGTGTGAGTCAGTGTTTGATTCAGTGTGCTAGTCAGTGTGTGCGTCAGTGTGCGGGTCAGTGTGCGGGTCAGTGTCCGTGTCAGTGTGTCGGTTTGTGTGGGGGTCAGTGTGTGAGTCAGTATGAGGGTCAGTGTGCGGGTCAGTGTGTGGGTCAGTGTGTGGTTCAGTGTGGGGGTCAGTGTGTGGGTCAGTGTGGTGGTCAGTGTGTGAGTCAGTATGTGGGTCAGTGTGCGGGTCAGTGTGCGAGTCAGTGTGTGGTTCAGTGTGTGGGTCAGTTTGCGGGCCTGTGTGTGAGTCAGTATGTGGGTCAGTGTGCGGGTCAGTGTGTGGGTCAGTGTGTGGGTCAGCATGTGTGTCAGTGTGCGGGTCAGTGTGTGAGTCAGTGTGTGGGTTAGTGTGTGAGTCATTTTGTGTGTCAGTGTGTGAGTCAGTATGTGAGTCATTGTGTGGTCAGTGTGTGAGTCAGTGTGTGAGTCATTGTGCGGGTCAGTGTGCGGGTCAGTGTGCGGGTCAGTGTGCGGGTCTGTGTGCGGGTCAGTGTGCGGGTCAGTGTGCGAGTCAATGTGCGAGTCAGTGTGTGGGTCAGTGTGCGAGTCAGTGTGTGAGTTAGTGTGTCAGTCAGTGTGCGGGTCAGTGAGTGAGTCTGTGTTTGGCCAGTGTGTGGGTCAATGTGTGAGTCAGTGTGTGAGTCAGTGTGCGGGTCAGTGTGCGAGTCAGTGTGCGGGTCAGTGTGTGGGTCAGTGTGCGAATCATTGTGCGAGTCATTGTGCGAGTCAGTGTGCGAGTCATTGTGCGAGTCAGTGTGTGAGTCAGTGTGTGAGCCAGTGTGTGAGTCAGTATGTGGGTCAGTGTGCGGGTCAGTGTGTGGGTCAGTGTGTGGGTCAGTGTGTGGGTCAGTGTGCGGGTCAGTGTGTGAGTCAGTGTGTGGGTCAGTGTGTGAGTCAGTTTGTGTGTGTGTGAGTCAGTGTGTGAGTCATTGTGTGGTCAGTGTGTGAGTCAGTGTGTGAGTCATTGTGCGGGTCAGTGTGCGGGTCAGTGTGCGGGTCAGTGTGCGGGTCTGTGTGCGGGTCAGTGTGCGAGTCAATATGTGGGTCATTGTGCGAGTCAGTGTGTGAGTCAGTGTGTGAGTCAGTGTGTGAGTCAGTGTGTGGTTCAGAGTGTGAGTCAGTGTGTGAGTCTGTGTGCGGGTCACTGTGTGGGTCAGTGTGTGGGTCAGTGTGTGAGTCAGTGTGCGGGTCAATGTGCGGGTCAGTGTGCGAGTCTGTGTGAGAATCAGTGTGTGAATCAGTGTGTGAGTCAGTGTGTGGGTCAGTGTGTGGGTCAATGTGTGGATCAGTGTGTGAGACAGTGTGTGGGTCAGTGTGCCGTAAAGTGTGTGCGTCAGTGTGTGGGTCAGTGTTTGAATCAGTGTGTGAGTCAGTGTGTGTGTCAGTGTTTGGTCAGCGTGTGGATCAGTGTGTGAGTAAGTGTGTGAGTCAGTGTGCAGGTCAGTGTGTGTGTCAGTGTGCGCGTCAGTGTGTGCGTCAGTGTGTGGGTCAGTGTGTGGATCAGTGTGTGAGTCAGTGTGTGAGTCATGTGCCGGTCAGTGTGTGAGTCAGTGTGCGGGTCAGTGTGCGGGTCAGTGTGCGGATCAGTGTGTGAGTCAGTGTGTGAGTCAGTGTGTGGGACAGTGTGTGAGTCAGTGTGTGAATCAGTGTGCGGGTCAGTGTGCGGGTCAGTCTGCGGGTCAGTGTGTGAGTCAGTGTGTGGGTCAGTGTGTGAGTCACTGTGTGAGTCAGTGTGTGAGTCAGTGTGTGGGTCAGTGTGTGAGTCAGTGTGTGAATCAGTGTGTGAGTCAGTGTGTGAGTCAGTGTGCGAGTCTGTGTGCGAGTCAGTGTGTGAGTCAGTGTGTGATTCAGTGTACGAGTCAGTGTTTTCGTCAGTGTGCGGGTCAGTGTTCGGGTCAGTGTGCGGGTCAGTGTGTCGGTTCGTGTGGGGGTCAGTGTGTGAGTCAGTATGAGGGTCAGTGTGCGGGTCAGTGTGAGGGTCAGTGTGTGGTTCAGTGTGGGGGTCAGTGTGTGGGTCAGTGTGGGGGTCAGTGTGTGAGTCAATATGTGGGTCAGTGTGCGGGTCAGTGTGCGAGTCAGTGTGTGGGTCATTGTGTGGGTCAGTGTGTGGGTCTGTGTGTGAGTCAGTATGTGGGTCAGTGTGCGGGTCAGTGTGTGGGTCAGTGTGTGGGTCAGTATGTGCGTCAGTGTGCGGGCCAGTGTGCGGGTCAGTGTGTGAGTCAGTATGTGGGTCAGTGTGTGAGTCAGTTTGTGTGTCAGTGTGTGAGTCAGTGTGTGAGTCATTGTGTGGTCAGTGTGTGAGTCAGTGTGTGAGTCATTGTGCGGGTCAGTGTGCGGGTCAGTGTGCGGGTCAGTGTGCGGGTCTGTGTGCGGGTCAGTGTGCGGGTCAGTGTGCGAGTTATTGTGCGAGTCAGTGTGCGAGTCCGTGTGCGGGTCAGTGTGTGGGTCAGTGTGCGAATCATTGTGCGAGTCATTGTGCGAGTCAGTGTGCGAGTCATTGTGCGAGTCAGTGTGTGAGTCAGTGTGTGAGTCAGTGTGTGAGTCAGTGTGTGGTTCAGTGTGTGAGTCAGTGTGTGAGTCAGTGTGTGAGTCTGTGTGCGGGTCAGTGTGTGGGTCAGTGTGTGGGTCAGTGTGTGCGTCAGTGTGTGGGTCAGTGTTTGAATCAGTGTGTGTGTCAGTGTGTGTGTCAGTGTTTGGTCAGCGTGTGGATCAGTGTGTGAGTTAGTGTGTGAGTCAGTGTGCATGTCAGTGTGTGTGTCATTGTGCAGGTCAGTGTGTGAGTCAGTGTGCGGTTCAGTGTGCGAGTCCGGGTGCGTGTCAGTGTGTGAGTCAGTGTGTGAGTCGGTGTGTGAGTCAGTGTGTGGGTCAGTGTGTGAGTCAGTGTGTGAATCAGTGTGGGGGTCAGTGTGCGGGTCAGTCTGAGGGTCAGTGTGTGAGTCATTGTGTGGGTCAGTGTGCGAGTCAGTGTGTGAGTCAGTGTGTGGGTCAGTGTGTGAGTCAGTGTGTGAATCAGTGTGTGAATCAGTGTGTGGGTCAGTGTGTGAGTCAGTGTGTGAGTCAGTCTGTGGGTCAGTGTGTGAGTCAGTGTGTGAATCAGTGTGTGAGTCAGTGTGCGGGTCAGTGTGTGGGTCAGTATGCGAGTCCGTGTGCAAGTCAGTGTGTGGGTCAGTGTGTGGGTCAGTGTGTGAGTCAGTGTGCGAGTCAGTGTGTGCGTCAGTGTGCGGTTCAGTGTGCGGATCAGTGTGCGGGTCAGTGTGTGGGTCAGTGTGGGGTTCAGTGTGTGAGTCAGTATGAGGGTCAGTGTGCGGGTCAGTGTGTGGGTCAGTGTGTGGGTCAGTGTGGGGGTCAGTGTGTGAATCAGTATGTGGGTCAGTGTGCGGGTCAGTGTGCGGGTCAGTGTGCGGGTCAGTGTGTGGGTCAGTGTGGGGGACAGTGTGTGAGTCAGTATGTGGGTCAGTGTGCGGGTCAGTGTGTGGGTCAGTGTGTGGCTCTGTGTGTGGGTCAGTGTGTGGGTCAGTGTGCCGGTCAGTGTGTTAGTCAGTGTGCGGGTCAGTGTGCGGGTCAGTGTGCGGGTCAGTGTGCGGGTCAGTGTGCGGGTCAGTGTGTGAGTCACTGTGTGAGTCAGTGTGTGGGTCAGTGTGTGAGTCAGTGTGTGAATCAGTGTGTGAGTCAGTGTGTGAGTCAGTGTGTGTGTCAGTGTGTGTGTCAGTGTGTGAGTCAGTGTGTGAATCAGTGTGTGAGTCAGTGTGTGAGTCAGTGTTCGAGTCTGTGTGCGAGTCAGTGTGTGAGTCAGTGTGTGATTCAGTGTACGAGTCAGTGTGTGCCTCAGTGTGCGGGTCAGTGTGCGGGTCAGTGTGCGGGTCATTGTGTCGGTCAGTGTGGGGGTCAGTGTGTGAGTCAGTATGAGGGTCAGTGTGCGGGTCAGTGTGTGGTTCAGTGTGGGGGTCAGTGTGTGGGTCAGTGTGGGGGTCTGTGTGTGAGTCAGTATGTGGGTCAGTGTGCGGGTCAGTGTGTGGGTCAGTGTGTGGGTCAGTATGTGGGTCAGTGTGCAGGTCAGTGTGTGAGTCAGTGTGTGGGTCAGTGTGTGAGTCAGTTTGTGTGTCACTGTGTGAGTCAGTGTGTGAGTCATTGTGTGGTCAGTGTGTGAGTCAGTGTGTGAGTCATTGTGCGGGTCAGTGTGCGGGTCAGTGTGCGGGTCAGTGTGTGGGTCAGTGTGCGAATCATTGTGCGAGTCATTGTGCGAGTCAGTGTGCGAGTCATTGTGCGAGTCAGTGTGTGAGTCAGTGTGTGAGCCAGTGTGTGAGTCAGTATGTGGGTCAGTGTGCGGGTCAGTGTGTGGGTCAGTGTGTGGGTCAGTGTGTGGGTCAGTGTGCGGGTCAGTGTGTGAGTCAGTGTGTGGGTCAGTGTGTGAGTCAGTTTGTGTGTGTGTGAGTCAGTGTGTGAGTCATTGTGTGGTCAGTGTGTGAGTCAGTGTGTGAGTCATTGTGCGGGTCAGTGTGCGGGTCAGTGTGCGGGTCAGTGTGCGGGTCTGTGTGCGGGTCAGTGTGCGAGTCAGTGTGCGAGTCATTGTGCGAGTCAGTGTGTGAGTCAGTGTGTGAGTCAGTGTGTGAGTCAGTGTGTGGTTCAGAGTGTGAGTCAGTGTGTGAGTCTGTGTGCGGGTCACTGTGTGGGTCAGTGTGTGGGTCAGTGTGTGAGTCAGTGTGCGGGTCAATGTGCGGGTCAGTGTGCGAGTCTGTGTGTGAATCAGTGTGTGAATCAGTGTGTGAGTCAGTGTGTGGGTCAGTGTGTGGGTCAATGTGTGGATCAGTGTGTGAGACAGTGTGTGGGTCAGTGTGCCGTAAAGTGTGTGCGTCAGTGTGTGGGTCAGTGTTTGAATCAGTGTGTGAGTCAGTGTGTGTGTCAGTGTTTGGTCAGCGTGTGGATCAGTGTGTGAGTAAGTGTGTGAGTCAGTGTGCAGGTCAGTGTGTGTGTCAGTGTGCGCGTCAGTGTGTGCGTCAGTGTGTGGGTCAGTGTGTGGATCAGTGTGTGAGTCAGTGTGTGAGTCATGTGCCGGTCAGTGTGTGAGTCAGTGTGCGGGTCAGTGTGCGGGTCAGTGTGCGGATCAGTGTGTGAGTCAGTGTGTGAGTCAGTGTGTGGGACAGTGTGTGAGTCAGTGTGTGAATCAGTGTGCGGGTCAGTGTGCGGGTCAGTCTGCGGGTCAGTGTGTGAATCAGTGTGTGAGTCAGTGTGTGAGTCAGTGTGCGAGTCTGTGTGCGAGTCAGTGTGTGAGTCAGTGTGTGATTCAGTGTACGAGTCAGTGTTTTCGTCAGTGTGCGGGTCAGTGTTCGGGTCAGTGTGCGGGTCAGTGTGTCGGTTCGTGTGTGGGTCAGTGTGTGAGTCAGTATGAGGGTCAGTGTGCGGGTCAGTGTGAGGGTCAGTGTGTGGTTCAGTGTGGGGGTCAGTGTGTGGGTCAGTGTGGGGGTCAGTGTGTGAGTCAATATGTGGGTCAGTGTGCGGGTCAGTGTGCGAGTCAGTGTGTGGGTCATTGTGTGGGTCAGTGTGTGGGTCTGTGTGTGAGTCAGTATGTGGGTCAGTGTGCGGGTCAGTGTGTGGGTCAGTGTGTGGGTCAGTATGTGCGTCAGTGTGCGGGCCAGTGTGCGGGTCAGTGTGTGAGTCAGTATGTGGGTCAGTGTGTGAGTCAGTTTGTGTGTCAGTGTGTGAGTCAGTGTGTGAGTCATTGTGTGGTCAGTGTGTGAGTCAGTGTGTGAGTCATTGTGCGGGTCAGTGTGCGGGTCAGTGTGCGGGTCAGTGTGCGGGTCTGTGTGCGGGTCAGTGTGCGGGTCAGTGTGCGAGTTATTGTGCGAGTCAGTGTGCGAGTCCGTGTGCGGGTCAGTGTGTGGGTCAGTGTGCGAATCATTGTGCGAGTCATTGTGCGAGTCAGTGTGCGAGTCATTGTGCGAGTCAGTGTGTGAGTCAGTGTGTGAGTCAGTGTGTGAGTCAGTGTGTGGTTCAGTGTGTGAGTCAGTGTGTGAGTCAGTGTGTGAGTCTGTGTGCGGGTCAGTGTGTGGGTCAGTGTGTGGGTCAGTGTGTGCGTCAGTGTGTGGGTCAGTGTTTGAATCAGTGTGTGTGTCAGTGTGTGTGTCAGTGTTTGGTCAGCGTGTGGATCAGTGTGTGAGTTAGTGTGTGAGTCAGTGTGCATGTCAGTGTGTGTGTCATTGTGCAGGTCAGTGTGTGAGTCAGTGTGCGGTTCAGTGTGCGAGTCCGGGTGCGTGTCAGTGTGTGAGTCAGTGTGTGAGTCGGTGTGTGAGTCAGTGTGTGGGTCAGTGTGTGAGTCAGTGTGTGAATCAGTGTGGGGGTCAGTGTGCGGGTCAGTCTGAGGGTCAGTGTGTGAGTCATTGTGTGGGTCAGTGTGCGAGTCAGTGTGTGAGTCAGTGTGTGGGTCAGTGTGTGAGTCAGTGTGTGAATCAGTGTGTGAATCAGTGTGTGGGTCAGTGTGTGAGTCAGTGTGTGAGTCAGTCTGTGGGTCAGTGTGTGAGTCAGTGTGTGAATCAGTGTGTGAGTCAGTGTGCGGGTCAGTGTGTGGGTCAGTATGCGAGTCCGTGTGCAAGTCAGTGTGTGGGTCAGTGTGTGGGTCAGTGTGTGAGTCAGTGTGCGAGTCAGTGTGTGGGTCAGTGTGCGGGTCAGTGTGCGATTCTGGGTGCAAGTTAGTGTGTGAGTCAGTGTGTGAGTCAGTGTGTGGGTCAGTGTGTGAGTCAGTGTGTGAATCAGTGTGGGGGTCAGTGTGCGGGTCAGTCTGAGGGTCAGTGTGTGAGTCATTGTGTGGGTCAGTGTGCGAGTCAGTGTGTGAGTCAGTGTGTGGGTCAGTGTGTGAGTCAGTGTGTGAATCAGTGTGTGAGTCAGTGTGTGGGTCAGTGTGTGAGTCAGTGTGTGAGTCAGTCTGTGGGTCAGTGTGTGAGTCAGTGTGTGAATCAGTGTGTGAGTCAGTGTGCGGGTCAGTGTGTGGGTCAGTATGCGAGTCCGTGTGCAAGTCAGTGTTTGGGTCAGTGTGTGGGTCGGTGTGTGAGTCAGTGTGCGAGTCAGTGTGTGCGTCAGTGTGCGGTTCAGTGTGCGGATCAGTGTGCGGGTCAGTGTGTGGGTCAGTGTGGGGTTCAGTGTGTGAGTCAGTATGAGGGTCAGTGTGCGGGTCAGTGTGTGGGTCAGTGTGTGGGTGAGTGTGGGGGTCAGTGTGTGAATCAGTATGTGGGTCAGTGTGCGGGTCAGTGTGAGGGTCAGTGTGTGGGTCAGTGTGTGGGTCAGTGTGGGGGACAGTGTGTGAGTCAGTTTGTGGGTCAGTGTGCGGGTCAGTGTGTGGGTCAGTGTGTGGCTCTGTGTGTGGGTCAGTGTGTGAGTCACTGTGTGAATCAGTGTGTGAGTCAGTGTGTGGGTCAGTGTGTGAGTCAGTGTGTGAGTCAGTGTGTGAGTCAGTGTGTGGGTCAGTGTGTGAGTCAGTGTGTGAATCAGTGTGTGAGTCAGTGTGTGAGTCAGTGTGCGAGTCTGTGTGCGAGTCAGTGTGTGAGTCAGTGTGTGATTCAGTGTACGAGTCAGTGTGTGCCTCAGTGTGCGGGTCAGTGTGCGGGTCATTGTGTCGGTTAGTGTGGGGGTCAGTGTGTGAGTCAGTATGAGGGTCAGTGTGCGGGTCAGTGTGAGGGTCAGTGTGTGGTTCAGTGTGGGGGTCAGTGTGTGAGTCAATATGTGGGTCAGTGTGCGGGTCAATGTGCGAGTCAGTGTGTGGGTCAGTGTGTGGGTCAGTGTGGGGGTCTGTGTGTGAGTCAGTATGTGGGTCAGTGTGCGGGTCAGTGTGTGGGTCAGTGTGTGGGTCAGTATGTGGGTCAGTGTGCAGGTCAGTGTGTGAGTCAGTGTGTGGGTCAGTGTGTGAGTCAGTTTCTGTGTCAGTGTGTGAGTCAGTGTGTGAGTCATTGTGTGGTCAGTGTGTGAGTCAGTGTGTGAGTCATTGTGCGGGTCAGTGTGCGGGTAAGTGTGCGGGTCAGTGTGCCGGTCTGTGTGCGGGTCAGTGTGCGGGTCAGTGTGCGAGTCAGTGTGCGAGTCAGTGTGCGAGTCAGTGTGCGGGTCAGTGTGCGGGTCAGTGTGCGAATCATTGTGCGAGTCATTGTGCGAGTCAGTGTGCGAGTCAGTGTGTGAGTCAGTGTGTGAGTCAGTGTGTGAGTCAGTGTGTGGTTCAGTGTGTGAGTCAGTGTGTGAGGCTGTGTGCGGTTCACTGTGTGGGTCAGTGTGTGGGTCAGTGTGTGAGTCAGTGTGCGGGTCAGTGTGCGGGTCATTGTGCGAGTCTGTGTGTGAATCAGTGTGTGAATCAGTGTGTGAGTCAGTGTGTGGGTCAGTGTGTGGGTCATTGTGTGGATCAGTGTGTGAGTCAGTGTGTGGGTCAGTGTGCGGTAAAGTGTGTGCGTCAGTGTGTGGGTCAGTGTTTGAATCAGTGTGTGAGTTAGTGTGTGTGTCAGTGTTTGGTCAGCGTGTGGATCAGTGTGTGAGTTAGTGTGTGAGTCAGTGTGCAGGTCAGTGTGTGTATCAGTGTGCAGGTCAGTGTGTGAGTCAGTGTGCGGGTCAGTGTGCGATTCTGGGTGCGAGTTAGTGTGTGAGTCAGTGTGTGAGTCAGTGTGTGGGTCAGTGTGTGAGTCAGTGTGTGAATCAGTGTGGGGGTCAGTGTGCGGGTCAGTCTGCGGGTCAGTGTGTAAGTCAGTGTATGGGTCAGTGTGCGAGTCAGTGTGTGGGTCAGTGTGTGTGTCAGTGTGTGAATCAGTGTGTGAGTCAGTGTGTGGGTCAGTGTGTGAGTCAGTGTGTGAGTCAGTCTGTGGGTCAGTGTGTGAGTCAGTGTGTGAATCAGTGTGTGAGTCAGTGTGCGGGTCAGTGTGTGGGTCAGTATGCGAGTCCGTGTGCAAGTCAGTGTGTGGGTCAGTGTGTGGGTCAGTGTGTGAGTCAGTGTGCGAGTCAGTGTGTGCGTCAGTGTGCGGTTCAGTGTGCGGATCAGTGTGCAGGTCAGTGTGTGGGTCAGTGTGGGGTTCAGTGTGTGAGTCAGTATGAGGGTCAGTGTGTGAATCAGTAAGTGGGTCAGTGTGCGGGTCAGTGTGCGGGTCAGTGTGTGGGTCAGTGTGTGGGTCAGTGTGGGGGACAGTGTGTGAGTCAGTATGTGGTTCATTGTGCGGGTCAGTGTGTGGGTCAGTGTGTGGGTCAGTATGTGGGTCAGTGTGAGGGTCAGTGTGTGAGTCAGTGTGTGGGTCAGTGTGTGTGTCAGTTTGTGTGTCAGTGTGTGAGTCAGTGTGTGAGTCATTGTGTGGGTCAGTGTGTGGGTCAGTGTGTGAGTCAGTGTGTGCGTCAGTGTGTGGTTCATTGTGTGGGTCAGTATGTGGGTCAGTGTGCGTGTCAGTGTGCGAGTCAGTGTGTGAGCCAGTGTGTGGGTCAGTGTGTGAGTCAGAGTGCGGGTCTGTGTGCGGGTCAGTGTGTGGGTAAGTGTGTGAATCAGTGTGTAGGTCAGTGTGCGGGTCAGTGTGTGAGTCAGTGTGAGGGTCAGTGTGTGAGTCAGTATGAGGTTCAGTGTGCGGGTCAGTGTGTGGGTCAGTGTGTGGGTCAGTGTTTGGGTCAGTGTGCGGGTCAGTGTGCGAGTCAGTGTGTGAGTCAGTGTGTGGGTCAGTGTGTGAGTCAGTGTGTGAATCAGTGTGTGAGTCAGTGTGTGGGTCAGTGTGTGAGTCAGTGTGCGACTCAGTGTGTGAGTCAGTGTGTGGGTCAGTGTGTGAGTCAGTGTGTGGGTCAGTGTGTGAGTCAGTGTGTGAATCAGTGTGTGAGTCAGTGTGTGTGTCAGTGTCCGAGTCAGTGTGCGAGTCAGTGTGTGAGTCTGTGTGTGATTCAGTCTGCGAGTCAGTGTTTGCGTCAGTGTGCGGGTCAGTGTGCGGGTCAGTGTGCGGGTCAGTGTGCGGGTCGGTGTGTGGGTCAGTCTGGGGGTCAGTGTGTGAGTCAGTATGAGGGTCAGTGTGCGGGTCAGTGTGTGGGTCAGTGTGTGGTTCAGTGTGGGGGTCAGTGTGCGGGTCAGTGTGTGGGTCAGTGTGTGAGTCAGTGTGTGAATCAGTGTGTGAGTCAGTGTGTGGGTCTGTGTGTGAGTCAGTCTGCGAGTCAGTGTGTGATTCAGTGTGTGGGTCAGTGTGTGAGTCAGTGTGTGAATCAGTGTGTGAGTCAGTGTGTGTGTCAGTGTGCGAGTCAGTGTGTGAGTCAGTGTTTGATTCAGTGTGCTAGTCAGTGTGTGCGTCAGTGTGCGGGTCAGTGTGCGGGTCAGTGTCCGTGTCAGTGTGTCGGTTTGTGTGGGGGTCAGTGTGTGAGTCAGTATGAGGGTCAGTGTGCGGGTCAGTGTGTGGGTCAGTGTGTGGTTCAGTGTGGGGGTCAGTGTGTGGGTCAGTGTGGTGGTCAGTGTGTGAGTCAGTATGTGGGTCAGTGTGCGGGTCAGTGTGCGAGTCAGTGTGTGGTTCAGTGTGTGGGTCAGTTTGCGGGCCTGTGTGTGAGTCAGTATGTGGGTCAGTGTGCGGGTCAGTGTGTGGGTCAGTGTGTGGGTCAGCATGTGTGTCAGTGTGCGGGTCAGTGTGTGAGTCAGTGTGTGGGTTAGTGTGTGAGTCATTTTGTGTGTCAGTGTGTGAGTCAGTATGTGAGTCATTGTGTGGTCAGTGTGTGAGTCAGTGTGTGAGTCATTGTGCGGGTCAGTGTGCGGGTCAGTGTGCGGGTCAGTGTGCGGGTCTGTGTGCGGGTCAGTGTGCGGGTCAGTGTGCGAGTCAATGTGCGAGTCAGTGTGTGGGTCAGTGTGCGAGTCAGTGTGTGAGTTAGTGTGTCAGTCAGTGTGCGGGTCAGTGAGTGAGTCTGTGTTTGGCCAGTGTGTGGGTCAATGTGTGAGTCAGTGTGTGAGTCAGTGTGCGGGTCAGTGTGCGAGTCAGTGTGCGGGTCAGTGTGTGGGTCAGTGTGCGAATCATTGTGCGAGTCATTGTGCGAGTCAGTGTGCGAGTCATTGTGCGAGTCAGTGTGTGAGTCAGTGTGTGAGCCAGTGTGTGAGTCAGTATGTGGGTCAGTGTGCGGGTCAGTGTGTGGGTCAGTGTGTGGGTCAGTGTGTGGGTCAGTGTGCGGGTCAGTGTGTGAGTCAGTGTGTGGGTCAGTGTGTGAGTCAGTTTGTGTGTGTGTGAGTCAGTGTGTGAGTCATTGTGTGGTCAGTGTGTGAGTCAGTGTGTGAGTCATTGTGCGGGTCAGTGTGCGGGTCAGTGTGCGGGTCAGTGTGCGGGTCTGTGTGCGGGTCAGTGTGCGAGTCAGTGTGCGAGTCATTGTGCGAGTCAGTGTGTGAGTCAGTGTGTGAGTCAGTGTGTGAGTCAGTGTGTGGTTCAGAGTGTGAGTCAGTGTGTGAGTCTGTGTGCGGGTCACTGTGTGGGTCAGTGTGTGGGTCAGTGTGTGAGTCAGTGTGCGGGTCAATGTGCGGGTCAGTGTGCGAGTCTGTGTGTGAATCAGTGTGTGAATCAGTGTGTGAGTCAGTCTGTGGGTCAGTGTGTGGGTCAATGTGTGGATCAGTGTGTGAGACAGTGTGTGGGTCAGTGTGCCGTAAAGTGTGTGCGTCAGTGTGTGGGTCAGTGTTTGAATCAGTGTGTGAGTCAGTGTGTGTGTCAGTGTTTGGTCAGCGTGTGGATCAGTGTGTGAGTAAGTGTGTGAGTCAGTGTGCAGGTCAGTGTGTGTGTCAGTGTGCGCGTCAGTGTGTGCGTCAGTGTGTGGGTCAGTGTGTGGATCAGTGTGTGAGTCAGTGTGTGAGTCATGTGCCGGTCAGTGTGTGAGTCAGTGTGCGGGTCAGTGTGCGGGTCAGTGTGCGGATCAGTGTGTGAGTCAGTGTGTGAGTCAGTGTGTGGGACAGTGTGTGAGTCAGTGTGTGAATCAGTGTGCGGGTCAGTGTGCGGGTCAGTCTGCGGGTCAGTGTGTGAGTCAGTGTGTGGGTCAGTGTGTGAGTCACTGTGTGAGTCAGTGTGTGAGTCAGTGTGTGGGTCAGTGTGTGAGTCAGTGTGTGAATCAGTGTGTGAGTCAGTGTGTGAGTCAGTGTGCGAGTCTGTGTGCGAGTCAGTGTGTGAGTCAGTGTGTGATTCAGTGTACGAGTCAGTGTTTTCGTCAGTGTGCGGGTCAGTGTTCGGGTCAGTGTGCGGGTCAGTGTGTCGGTTCGTGTGGGGGTCAGTGTGTGAGTCAGTATGAGGGTCAGTGTGCGGGTCAGTGTGAGGGTCAGTGTGTGGTTCAGTGTGGGGGTCAGTGTGTGGGTCAGTGTGGGGGTCAGTGTGTGAGTCAATATGTGGGTCAGTGTGCGGGTCAGTGTGCGAGTCAGTGTGTGGGTCATTGTGTGGGTCAGTGTGTGGGTCTGTGTGTGAGTCAGTATGTGGGTCAGTGTGCGGGTCAGTGTGTGGGTCAGTGTGTGGGTCAGTATGTGCGTCAGTGTGCGGGCCAGTGTGCGGGTCAGTGTGTGAGTCAGTATGTGGGTCAGTGTGTGAGTCAGTTTGTGTGTCAGTGTGTGAGTCAGTGTGTGAGTCATTGTGTGGTCAGTGTGTGAGTCAGTGTGTGAGTCATTGTGCGGGTCAGTGTGCGGGTCAGTGTGCGGGTCAGTGTGCGGGTCTGTGTGCGGGTCAGTGTGCGGGTCAGTGTGCGAGTTATTGTGCGAGTCAGTGTGCGAGTCCGTGTGCGGGTCAGTGTGTGGGTCAGTGTGCGAATCATTGTGCGAGTCATTGTGCGAGTCAGTGTGCGAGTCATTGTGCGAGTCAGTGTGTGAGTCAGTGTGTGAGTCAGTGTGTGAGTCAGTGTGTGGTTCAGTGTGTGAGTCAGTGTGTGAGTCAGTGTGTGAGTCTGTGTGCGGGTCAGTGTGTGGGTCAGTGTGTGGGTCAGTGTGTGCGTCAGTGTGTGGGTCAGTGTTTGAATCAGTGTGTGTGTCAGTGTGTGTGTCAGTGTTTGGTCAGCGTGTGGATCAGTGTGTGAGTTAGTGTGTGAGTCAGTGTGCATGTCAGTGTGTGTGTCATTGTGCAGGTCAGTGTGTGAGTCAGTGTGCGGTTCAGTGTGCGAGTCCGGGTGCGTGTCAATGTGTGAGTCAGTGTGTGAGTCGGTGTGTGAGTCAGTGTGTGGGTCAGTGTGTGAGTCAGTGTGTGAATCAGTGTGGGGGTCAGTGTGCGGGTCAGTCTGAGGGTCAGTGTGTGAGTCATTGTGTGGGTCAGTGTGCGAGTCAGTGTGTGAGTCAGTGTGTGGGTCAGTGTGTGAGTCAGTGTGTGAATCAGTGTGTGAATCAGTGTGTGGGTCAGTGTGTGAGTCAGTGTGTGAGTCAGTCTGTGGGTCAGTGTGTGAGTCAGTGTGTGAATCAGTGTGTGAGTCAGTGTGCGGGTCAGTGTGTGGGTCAGTATGCGAGTCCGTGTGCAAGTCAGTGTGTGGGTCAGTGTGTGGGTCAGTGTGTGAGTCAGTGTGCGAGTCAGTGTGTGCGTCAGTGTGCGGTTCAGTGTGCGGATCAGTGTGCGGGTCAGTGTGTGGGTCAGTGTGGGGTTGTGTGTGTGAGTCAGTATGAGGGTCAGTGTGCGGGTCAGTGTGTGGGTCAGTGTGTGGGTCAGTGTGGGGGTCAGTGTGTGAATCAGTATGTGGGTCAGTGTGCGGGTCAGTGTGCGGGTCAGTGTGCGGGTCAGTGTGTGGGTCAGTGTGGGGGACAGTGTGTGAGTCAGTATGTGGGTCAGTGTGCGGGTCAGTGTGTGGGTCAGTGTGTGGCTCTGTGTGTGGGTCAGTGTGTGGGTCAGTGTGCCGGTCAGTGTGTTAGTCAGTGTGCGGGTCAGTGTGCGGGTCAGTGTGCGGGTCAGTGTGCGGGTCAGTGTGTGAGTCACTGTGTGAGTCAGTGTGTGGGTCAGTGTGTGAGTCAGTGTGTGAATCAGTGTGTGAGTCAGTGTGTGAGTCAGTGTGTGAGTCAGTGTGTGTGTCAGTGTGTGTGTCAGTGTGTGAGTCAGTGTGTGAATCAGTGTGTGAGTCAGTGTGTGAGTCAGTGTTCGAGTCTGTGTGCGAGTCAGTGTGTGAGTCAGTGTGTGATTCAGTGTACGAGTCAGTGTGTGCCTCAGTGTGCGGGTCAGTGTGCGGGTCAGTGTGCGGGTCATTGTGTCGGTCAGTGTGGGGGTCAGTGTGTGAGTCAGTATGAGGGTCAGTGTGCGGGTCAGTGTGTGGTTCAGTGTGGGGGTCAGTGTGTGGGTCAGTGTGGGGGTCTGTGTGTGAGTCAGTATGTGGGTCAGTGTGCGGGTCAGTGTGTGGGTCAGTGTGTGGGTCAGTATGTGGGTCAGTGTGCAGGTCAGTGTGTGAGTCAGTGTGTGGGTCAGTGTGTGAGTCAGTTTGTGTGTCACTGTGTGAGTCAGTGTGTGAGTCATTGTGTGGTCAGTGTGTGAGTCAGTGTGTGAGTCATTGTGCGGGTCAGTGTGCGGGTCAGTGTGCGGGTCAGTGTGCGGGTCTGTGTGCGGGTCAGTGTGCGGGTCAGTGTGCGAGTCAGTGTGCGAGTCAGTGTGCGAGTCAGTGTGCGGGTCAGTGTGTGGGTCAGTGTGCGAATCATTGTGCGAGTCATTGTGCGAGTCAGTGTGCGAGTCATTGTGCGAGTCAGTGTGTGAGTCAGTGTGTGAGTCAGTGTGTGAGTCAGTGTGTGGTTCAGTGTGTGAGTCAGTGTGTGAGTCTGTGTGCGGGTCACTGTGTGGGTCAGTGTGTGGGTCAGTGTGTGAGTCAGTGTGCGGGTCAGTGTGCGGGTCAGTGTGCGAGTCTGTGTGTGAATCAGTGTGTGAATCAGTGTGTGAGTCAGTGTGTGGGTCAGTGTGTGGGTCAATGTGTGGATCAGTGTGTGAGTCAGTGTGTGGGTCCGTGTGCGGTAAAGTGTGTGCGTCAGTGTGTGGGTCAGTGTTTGAATCAGTGTGTGATTCAGTGTGTGTGTCAGTGTTTGGTCAGCGTGTGGATCAGTGTGTGAGTTAGTGTGTAAGTCAGTGTGCCGGTCAGTGTGTGTATCAGTGTGCAGGTCAGTGTGTGAGTCAGTGTGCGGGTCAGTGTGCGATTCTGGGTGCGAGTTAGTGTGTGAGTCAGTGTGTGAGTCAGTGTGTGAGTCAGTGTGTGGGTCAGTGTGTGAGTCAGTGTGTGAATCAGTGTGGGGGTCAGTTTGCGGGTCAGTCTGCGGGTCAGTGTGTAAGTCAGTGTGTGGGTCAGTGTGCGAGTCAGTGTGTGGGTCAGTGTGTGTGTCAGTGTGTGAATCAGTGTGTGAGTCAGTGTGTGGGTCAGTGTATGAGTCAGTGTGTGAGTCAGTCTGTGGGTCAGTGTGTGAGTCAGTTTGTGAATCAGTGTGTGAGTCAGTGTGCGGGTCAGTGTGTGGGTCAGTATGCGAGTCCGTGTGCAAGTCAGTGTGTGGGTCAGTGTGTGGGTCAGTGTGTGAGTCAGTGTGCGAGTCAGTGTGTGCGTCAGTGTACGGTTCAGTGTGCGGATCAGTGTGCAGGTCAGTGTGTTGGTCAGTGTGGGGTTCAGTGTGTGAGTCAGTATGAGGGTCAGTGTGTGAATCAGTATGTGGGTCAGTGTGCGGGTCAGTGTGCGGGTCAGTGTGTGGGTCAATGTGTGGGTCAGTGTGGGGGACCGTGTGTGAGTCAGTATGTGGTTCATTGTGCGGGTCAGTGTGTGGGTCAGTGTGTGGGTCTGTATGTGGGTCAGTGTGAGGGTCAGTGTGTGAGTCAGTGTGTGGGTCAGTGTGTGTGTCAGTTTGTGTGTCAGTGTGTGAGTCAGTGTGTGAGTCATTGTGTGGGTCAGTGTGTGCGTCAGTGTGTGAGTCAGTGTGTGCGTCAGTGTGTGGTTCAACGTGTGGGTCAGTATGTGGGTCAGTGTGCGTGTCAGTGTGCGAGTCAGTGTGTGAGTCAGTGTGTGGGTAAGTGTGTGAATCAGTGTGTAGGTCAGTGTGCGGGTCAGTGAGTGAGTCAGTGTGAGGGTCAGTGTGTGAGTCAGTATGAGGTTCAGTGTGCGGGTCAGTGTGTGGGTCAGTGTGTGGGTCAGTGTTTGGGTCAGTGTGCGGGTCAGTGTGCGAGTCAGTGTGTGAGTCAGTGTGTGGGTCAGTGTGTGAGTCAGTGTGTGAATCAGTGTGTGAGTCAGTGTGTGGGTCAGTGTGTGAGTTAGTGTGCGACTCAGTGTGTGAGTCAGTGTGTGGGTCAGTGTGTGAGTCAGTGTGTGGGTCAGTGTGTGAGTCAGTGTGTGAATCAGTGTGTGAGTCAGTGTGTGTGTCAGTGTCCGAGTCAGTGTGCGAGTCAGTGTGTGAGTCTGTGTGTGATTCAGTCTGCGAGTCAGTTTTTGCGTCAGTGTGCGGGTCAGTGTGCGGGTCAGTGTGCGGGTCAGTGTGCGGGTCGGTGTGTGGGTCAGTGTGGGGGTCAGTGTGTGAGTCAATATGAGGGTCAGTGTGCGGGTCAGTGTGTGGGTCAGTGTGTGGTTCAGTGTGGGGGTCAGTGTGTGAATCACTGTGTGAGTCAGTGTGTGGGTCAGTGTGTGAGTCAGTGTGCGAGTCAGTGTGTGATTCAGTGTGTGGGTCAGTGTGTGAGTCAGTGTGTGAATCAGTGTGTGAGTCAGTGTGTGTGTCAGTGTGCGAGTCAGTGTGTGAGTCAGTGTTTGATTCAGTGTGCTAGTCAGTGTGTGCGTCAGTGTGCGGGTCAGTGTGCGGGTCAGTGTGCGGGTCAGTGTGTCGGTTTGTGTGGGGGTCAGTGTGTGAGTCAGTATGAGGGTCAGTGTGCGGGTCAGTGTGTGGGTCAGTGTGTGGTTCAGTGTGGGGTTCAGTATGTGGCTCAGTGTGCGGGTCAGTGTGCGAGTCAGTGTGTGGTTCAGTGTGTGGGTCAGTTTTCGGGTCTGTGTGTGAGTCAGTATGTGGGTCAGTGTGCGGGTCAGTGTGTGGGTCAGTGTGTGGGTCAGCATGTGTGTCAGTGTGCGGGTCAGTGTGTGAGTCAGTGTGTGGGTTAGTGTGTGAGTCATTTTGTGTGTCAGTGTGTGAGTCAGTATGTGAGTCATTGTGTGGTCAGTGTGTGAGTCAGTGTGTGAGTCATTGTGCGGGTCAGTGTGCGGGTCGGTGTGCGGGTCAGTGTGCGGGTCTGTGTGCGGGTCAGTGTGCAGGTCAGTGTGCGAGTCAATGTGCGAGTCAGTGTGTGAGTCAGTGTGTGAGTCAGTGTGTGAGTTAGTGTGTCAGTCAGTGTGCGGGTCAGTGAGTGAGTCTGTGTTTGGCCAGTGTGTGGGTCAATGTGTGAGTCAGTGTGTGAGTCAGTGTGCGGGTCAGTGTGCGAGTCAGTGTGCGGGTCAGTGTGTGGGTCAGTGTGCGAATCATTGTGCGAGTCATTGTGCGAGTCAGTGTGCGAGTCATTGTGCGAGTCAGTGTGTGAGTCAGTGTGTGAGTCAGTGTGTGAGTCAGTGTGTGGTTCAGTGTGTGAGTCAGTGTGTGAGTCTGTGTGTGAGTCAGTGTGTGAATCAGTGTGTGGGTCAGTGTGTGGGTCAATGTGTGGATCAGTGTGTGAGTCTGTGTGTGGGTCAGTGTGAGGGTCAGTGTGTGCGTCAGTGTGTGGGTCAGTGTTTGATTCAGTGTGTGAGTTAGTGTGTGTGTCAGTGTTTGGTCAGCGTGTGGATCAGTGTGTGAGTTAGTGTGTGAGTCAGTGTGCAGGTCAGTGTGTGAGTCAGTGTGCAGGTCAGTGTGTGAGTCAGTGTGCGGGTCAGTGTGCGAGTCAGTGTGCGAGTCAGTGTGTGAGTCAGTGTGTGAGTCAGTGTGTGAATCAGTGTGTGAATCAGTGTGTGAGTCAGTGTGTGGGTCAGTGTGTGGGTCAATGTGTGGATCAGTGTGTAAGTCAGTGTGTGGTTCAGTGTGCGGTAAAGTGTGTGCGTCAGTGTGTGGGTCAGTGTTTGAATCAGTGTGTGAGTCAGTGTGTGTGTCAGTGTTTGGTCAGCGTGTGGATCAGTGTGTGAGTTAGTGTGTGAGTCAGTGTGCAGGTCACTGTGTGTGTCAGTGTGCAGGTCAGTGTGTGAGTCAGTGTGCGGGTCAGTGTGCGAGTCTGGGTGCGAGTTAGTGTGTGAGTCAGTGTGTGAGTCAGTGTGTGGGTCAGTGTGTGAGTCAGTGTGTGAATCAGTTTGGGGGTCACTGTGCGGGTCAGTCTGCGGGTCAGTGTGTGAGTCAGTGTGTGGGTCAGTGTGCGAGTCAGTGTGTGGGTCAGTGTGTGAGTCAGTGTGTGAATCAGTGTGTGAGTCAGTGTGTGGGTCAGTGTGTGAGTCAGTGTGTGAGTCAGTCTGTGGGTCAGTGTGTGAGTCAGTGTGTGAATCAGTGTGTGAGTCAGTGTGCGGGTCAGTGTGTGGGTCAGTGTGGGGTTCAGTGTGTGAGTCATTATGAGGGTCAGTGTGTGAATCAGTATGTGGGTCAGTGTGCGGGTCCGTGTGCGGGTCAGTGTGTGGGTCAGTGTTTGGGTCAGTGTGGGGGACAGTGTGTGAGTCAGTATGTGCTTCATTGTGCGGGTCAGTGTGTGTGTCAGTGTGTGGGTCAGTATGTGGGTCAGTGTGAGGGTCAGTGTGTGAGTCAGTGTGTGGGTCAGTGTGTGTGTCAGTTTGTGTGTCAGTGTGTGAGTCAGTGTGTGAGTCATTGTGTGGGTCAGTGTGTGGGTCAGTGTGTGAGTCAGTGTGTGCGTCAGTGTGTGGTTCAACGTGTGGGTCAGTATGTGGGTCAGTGTGCGTGTCAGTGTGCGAGTCAGTGTGTGAGCCAGTGTGTGGGTCAGTGTGTGAGTCAGAGTGCGGGTCAGTGTGCGGGTCAGTGTGTGGGTAAGTGTGTGAATCAGTGTGTAGGTCAGTGTGCGGGTCAGTGTGTGAGTCAGTGTGAGGGTCAGTGTGTGAGACAGTATGAGGTTCAGTGTGCGGGTCAGTGTGTGGGTCAGTGTGTGGGTCAGTGTTTGGGTCAGTGTGCGGGTCAGTGTGCGAGTCAGTGTGTGAGTCAGTGTGTGGGTCAGTGTGTGAGTCAGTGTGTGAGTTAGTGTGTCAGTCAGTGTGCGGGTCAGTGAGTGAGTCTGTGTTTGGCCAGTGTGTGGGTCAATGTGTGAGTCAGTGTGTGAGTCAGTGTGCGGGTCAGTGTGCGAGTCAGTGTGCGGGTCAGTGTGTGGGTCAGTGTGCGAATCATTGTGCGAGTCATTGTGCGAGTCAGTGTGCGAGTCATTGTGCGAGTCAGTGTGTGAGTCAGTGTGTGAGTCAGTGTGTGAGTCAGTGTGTGGTTCAGTGTGTGAGTCAGTGTGTGAGTCTGTGTGTGAGTCAGTGTGTGAATCAGTGTGTGAGTCAGTGTGTGGGTCAGTGTGTGGGTCAATGTGTGGATCAGTGTGTGAGTCTGTGCGTGGGTCAGTGTGAGAGTCAGTGTGTGCGTCAGTGTGTGGGTCAGTGTTTGAATCAGTGTGTGAGTCAGTGTGTGTGTCAGTGTTTGGTCAGCGTGTGGATCAGTGTGTGAGTTAGTGTGTGAGTCAGTGTGCAGGTCAGTGTGTGAGTCAGTGTGCAGGTCAGTGTGTGAGTCAGTGTGCGGGTCAGTGTGCGAGTCAGTGTGCGAGTCAGTGTGTGAGTCAGTGTGTGAGTCAGTGTGTGGATCAGTGTGTGAGTCAGTGTGTGAATCAGTGTGGGGGTCAGTGTGCGAGTCCGTCTGCGGGCCAGTGTGTGAGTCAGTGTGTGAGTCAGTGTGCGGGTCAGTGTGCGGGTCAGTGTGCGAGTCTGTGTGTGAATCAGTGTGTGAATCAGTGTGTGAGTCAGTGTGTGGGTCAGTGTGTGGGTCAATGTGTGGATCAGTGTGTGAGTCAGTGTGTGGTTCAGTGTGCGGTAAAGTGTGTGCGTCAGTGTGTGGGTCAGTGTTTGAATCAGTGTGTGAGTCAGTGTGTGTGTCAGTGTTTGGTCAGCGTGTGGATCAGTGTGTGAGTTAGTGTGTGAGTCAGTGTGCAGGTCAGTGTGTGTGTCAGTGTGCAGGTCAGTGTGTGAGTCATTGTGCGGGTCAGTGTGCGAGTCTGGGTGCGAGTTAGTGTGTGAGTCAGTGTGTGAGTCAGTGTGTGGGTCAGTGTGTGAGTCAGTGTGTGAATCAGTGTGGGTTCAATGTGCGGGTCAGTCTGCAGGTCAGTGTGTGAGTCAGTGTGTGGGTCAGTGTGCGAGTCAGTGTGTGTGTCAGTGTGTGAGTCAGTGTGTGAATCAGTGTGTGAGTCAGTGTGTGGGTCAGTGTGTGAGTCAGTGTGTGAGTCAGTCTGTGGGTCAGTGTGTGAGTCAGTGTGTGAATTAGTGTGTGAGTCAGTGTGCGGGTCAGTGTGTGGGTCAGTGTGGGGTTCAGTGTGTGAGTCAGTATGAGGGTCAGTGTGTGAATCAGTATGTGGGTCAGTGTGCGGGTCAGTGTGCGGGTCAGTGTGTGGGTCAGTGTGTGGGTCAGTGTGGGGGACAGTGTGTGAGTCAGTATGTGGTTCATTGTGCGGGTCAGTGTGTGGGTCAGTGTGTGGGTCAGTATGTGGGTCAGTGTGAGGGTCAGTGTGTGAGTCACTGTGTGGGTCAGTGTGTGTGTCAGTTTGTGTGTCAGTGTGTGAGTCAGTGTGTGAGTCATTGTGTGGGTCAGTGTGTGGGTCAGTGTGTGAGTCAGTGTGTGCGTCAGTGTGTGGTTCAACGTGTGGGTCAGTATGTGGGTCAGTGTGCGTGTCAGTGTGCGAGTCAGTGTGTGAGCCAGTGTGTGGATCAGTGTGTGAGTCAGAGTGCGGGTCAGTGTGCGGGTCAGTGTGTGGGTAAGTGTGTGAATCAGTGTGTAGGTCAGTGTGCGGGTCAGTGTGTGAATCAGTGTGAGGGTCAGTGTGTGAGTCAGTATGAGGTTCAGTGTGCGGGTCAGTGTGTGGGTCAGTGTGTGGGTCAGTGTTTGGGTCAGTGTGCGGGTCAGTGTGCGAGTCAGTGTGTGAGTCAGTGTGTGGGTCAGTGTGTGAGTCAGTGTGTGAATCAGTGTGTGAGTCAGTGTGTGGGTCAGTGTGTGAGTCAGTGTGCGACTCAGTGTGCGAGTCAATGTGTGGGTCAGTGTGTGAGTCAGTGTGTGGGTCAGTGTGTGAGTCAGTGTGCGACTCAGTGTGTGAGTCAGTGTGTGGGTCAGTGTGTGAGTCAGTGTGTGGGTCAGTGTGTGAGTCAGTGTGTGAATCAGTGTGTGAGTCAGTGTGTGTGTCAGTGTCCGAGTCAGTGTGCGGGTCAATGTGTGAGTCTGTGTGTGATTCAGTCTGCGAGTCAGTGTTTGCGTCAGTGTGCGGGTCAGTGTGCGGGTCAGTGTGCAGTTCAGTGTGCGGGTCGGTGTGTGGGTCAGTGTGGGGGTCAGTGTGTGAGTCAGTATGAGGGTCAGTGTGCGGGTCAGTGTGTGGGTCAGTGTGTGGTTCAGTGTGGGGGTCAGTGTGCGGGTCAGTGTGTGAGTCAGTGTGTGGGTCAGTGTGTGAGTCAGTGTGTGAATCAGTGTGTGAGTCAGTGTGCGGGTCAGTGTGTGAGTCAGTGTGCGAGTCAGTGTGTGATTCAGTGTGTGGGTCAGTGTGTGAGTCAGTGTGTGAATCAGTGTGTGAGTCAGTGTGTGTGTCAGTGTGCGAGTCAGTGTGTGAGTCAGTGTTTGATTCAGTGTGCTAGTCAGTGTGTGCGTCAGTGTGCGGGTCAGTGTGCGGGTCAGTGTGCGGGTCAGTGTGTCGGTTAGTGTGGTGGTCAGTGTGTGAGTCAGTATGAGGGTCAGTGTGCGGGTCAGTGTTTGGGTCAGTGTGTGGTTCAGTGTGGGGGTCAGTGTGTGGGTCAGTGTGGTGGTCAGTGTGTGAGTCAGTATGTGGGTCAAGTTGCGGGTCAGTGTGCGAGTCAGTGTGTGGTTCAGTGTGTGGGTCAGTTTGCGGGTCTGTGTGTGAGTCAGTATGTGGGTCAGTGTGCGGGTCAGTGTGTGGGTCAGTGTGTGGGTCAGCATGTGTGTCAGTGTGCGGGTCAGTGTGTGAGTCAGTGTGTGGGTCAGTGTGTGAGTCATTTTGTGTGTCAGTGTGTGAGTCAGTATGTGAGTCATTGTGTGGTCAGTGTGTGAGTCAGTGTGTGAGTCATTGTGCGGGTCAGTGTGCGGGTCAGTGTGCGGGTCAGTGTGCGGGTCTGTGTGCGTGTCAGTGTGCGGGTCAGTGTGCGAGTCATTGTGCGAGTCAGTGTGTGGTTCAGTGTGTGAGTCAGTGTGTGAGTTAGTGTGTCAGTCAGTGTGCGGGTCAGTGAGTGAGTCTGTGTTTGGCCAGTGTGTGGGTCAGTGTGTGCGTCAGTGTGTGAGTCAGTGTGCGGGTCAGTGTGCGAGTCAGTGTGCAGGTCAGTGTGTGGGTCAGTGTGCGAATCATTGTGCGAGTCATTGTGCGAGTCAGTGTGCGAGTTATTGTGTGAGTCAGTGTGTGAGTCAGTGTGTGAGTCAGTGTGTGAGTCAGTGTGTGGTTCAGTGTGTGAGTCAGTGTGTGAGTCTGTGTGTGAGTCAGTGTGTGAATCAGTGTGTGAGTCAGTGTGTGGGTCAGTGTGTGGGTCATTGTGTGGATCAGTGTGTGAGTCAGTGTGTGGGTCAGTGTGAGGGTCAGTGTGTGCGTCAGTGTTTGGGTCAGTGTTTGAATCAGTGTGTGAGTCAGTGTGTGTGTCAGTGTTTGGTCAGCGTGTGGATCAGTGTGTGAGTTAGTGTGTGAGTCAGTGTGCTGGTCAGTGTGTGAGTCAGTGTGCAGGTCAGTGTGTGAGTCAGTGTGCGGGTCAGTGTGCGAGTCTGGGTGCGAGTCAGTGTGTGAATCAGTGTGTGAGTCAGTGTGTGGATCAGTGTGTGAGTCAGTGTGTGAATCAGTGTGGGAGTCAGTGTGCAGGTCAGTCTGCGGGTCAGTTTGTGAGTCAGTGTGCGGGTCTGTGTGCGGGTCAGTGTGCGGGTCAGTGTGCGAGTCAGTGTGTGAATCAGTGTGTGAGTTAGTGTGTCAGTCAGTGTGCTGGTCAGTGAGTGAGTCAGTGTTTGGCCAGTGTGTGGGTCAGTGTGTGAGTCAGTGTGTGAGTCAGTGTGCGGGTCAGTGTGCGAGTCAGTGTGCGGGTCAGTGTGTGGGTCAATGTGCGAATCATTGTGCGAGTCATTGTGCGAGTCAGTGTGCGAGTCATTGTGCGAGTCAGTGTGTGAGTCAGTGTGTGAGTCAGTGTGTGAGACAGTGTGTGGTTCAGTGTGTGAGTCAGTGTGTGAGTCAGTGTGTGAATCAGTGTGTGAGTCAGTGTGTGGGTCAGTGTGTGGGTCAATGTGTGGATCAGTGTGTGAGTCAGTGTGTGGGTCAGTGTGCGGGTCAGTGTCTGCGTCAGTTTGTGGGTCAGTGTTTGAATCAGTGTGTGAGTCAGTGTGTGTGTCAGTGTTTGGTCAGCGTGTGGATCAGTGTGTGAGTTAGTGTGTGAGTCAGTGTGCAGGTCAGTGTGTGAGTCAGTGTGCAGGTCAGTGTGTGAGTCAGTGTGCGGGTCAGTGTGCGAGTCTGGGTGCGAGTCATTGTGTGAGTCAGTGTGTGAGTCAGTGTGTGGATCAGTGTGTGAGTCAGTGTGTGAATCAGTGTGGGGGTCAGTGTGCAGGTCAGTCTGCGGGTCAGTGTGTGAGTCAGTGTGTGGGTCAGTGTGGGAGTCAGTGTGTGAGTCAGTGTGTGGGTCAGTGTGTGAGTCAGTGTGTGAATCAGTGTGTGAGTCAGTGTGTGGGTCAGTGTGTGAGTCAGTGTGTGAGTCAGTGTGTGGGTCAGTGTGTGAGTCAATGTGTGAATCAGTGTGTGAGTCAGTGTGTGGGTCAGTGTGTGGGTCAGTATGCGAGTCCGTGTGCAAGTCAGTGTGTGGGTCAGTGTGTGGGTCAGTGTGTGAGTCAGTGTGTGCGTCAGTGTGCGGGTCAGTGTGCGGGTCAGTGTGTGGGTCAGTGTGGGGTTCAGTGTGGGGGTCAGTGTGTGGGTCAGTTTGGGGGTCAGTGTGTGAATCATTATGTGGGTCAGTGTGCGGGTCAGTGTGCAGGTCACTGTGTGGGTCAGTGTGTGGGTCAGTGTGGGGGTCAATGTGAGAGTCAGTATGTGGGTCAGTGTGCGGGTCAGTGTGTTGCTCAATTTGTGTGTCAGTGTGTGAGTCAGTGTGTGAGTCATTGTGTGGGTCAGTGTGTGGGTCAGTGTGTGAGTCAGTGTGTGGGTCAGTGTGTGGTTCAACGTGTGGGTCAGTATGTGGGTCAGTGTGCGGGTCAGTTTGCGAGTCAGTGTGTGAGCCAGTGTGTGGGTCAGTGTGTGAGTCAGAGTGCGGGTCAGTGTGCGGGTCAGTGTGTGGGTAAGTGTGTGAATCAGTGTGTAGGTCAGTGTGCGGGTCAGTGTGTGGGTCAGTGTGAGGGTCAGTGTGTGAGTCAGTGTGTGGGTCAGTGTGTGAGTCAGTTTGTGTGTCAGTGTGTGAGTCAGTGTGTGAGTCATTGTGTGGTCAGTGTGTGAGTCAGTGTGTGAGTCATTGTGCGGGTCAGTGTGCGGGTCAGTGTGCGTGTCAGTGTGCGGGTCTGTGTGCGAGTCAGTGTGCGGGTCAGTGTGCAAGTCAGTGTGCGAGTCAGTGTGCGAGTCAGTGTGCAGGTCAGTGTGTGGGTCAGTGTGCGAATCATTGTGAGAGTCATTGTGCGAGTCAGTGTGCGAATCATTGTGCGAGTCAATGTGTGAGTCAGTGTGTGAGTCAGTGTGTGGTTCAGTGTGTGAGTCAGTGTGTGAGTCAGTGTGTGAGTCAGTGTGCGGGTCAGTGTGCGGGTCAGTGTGTGGGTCAGTGTGTGAGTCAGTGTGCGGGTCAGTGTGCGGGTCAGTGTGCGAGTCTGTGTGTGAGTCAGTGTGTGAATCAGTGTGTGAGTCAGTGTGTGTGTCAGTTGTTGGTCAGACTGTGGATCAGTGTGTGAGTTAGTGTGTGAGTCAGTGTGCAGGTCAGTGTGTGTGTCAGTGTGCAGGTCAGTGTGTGAGTCAGTGTGCGGGTCAGTGTGCGAGTCAGGGTGCGAGTCAGTGTGTGAGTCAGTGTGTGAGTCAGTGTGTGAGTCAGTGTGTGGGTCAGTGTGTGAGTCAGTGTGTGAATCAGTGTGGGGGTCAGTCTGCGGGTCGGTGTGTGAGTCAGTGTGTGGGTCAGTGTGCGAGTCAGTGTGTGGGTCAGTGTGTGAGTCAGTGTGTGAATCAGTGTGTGTGTCAGTGTTTGGTCAGCGTGTGGATCAGTGTGTGAGTTAGTGTGTGAGTCAATGTGCAGGTCAGTGTGTGAGTCAGTGTGCAGGTCAGTGTGTGAGTCAGTGTGCGGGTCAGTGTGCGAGTCTGGGTGCGAGTCATTGTGTGAGTCAGTGTGTGAGTCAGTGTGTGGATCAGTGTGTGAGTCAGTGTGTGAATCAGTGTGGGGGTCAGTGTGCAGGTCAGTCTGCGGGTCAGTGTGTGAGTCAGTGTGCGGGTCTGTGTGCAGGTCAGTGTGCGGGTCAGTGTGCGAGTCAGTGTGCGAGTCAGTGTGCGAGTCAGTGTGTGGGTCAGTGTGTGAGTCAGTGTGTGAGTTAGTGTGTCAGTCAGTGTGCGGGTCAGTGAGTGAGTCAGTGTTTGGCCAGTGTGTGGGTCAGTGTGTGAGTCAGTGTGTGAGTCAGTGTGCGGGTCAGTGTGCGAGTCAGTGTGCGGGTCTGTGTGTGGGTCAGTGTGCGAATCATTGTGCGAGTCATTGTGCGAGTCAGTGTGCGTGTCATTGTGCGAGTCAGTGTGTGAGTCAATGTGTGAGTCAGTGTGTGAGTCAGTGTGTGGTTCAGTGTGTGAGTCAGTGTGTGAGTCAGTGTGTGAGTCAGTGTGTGGGTCAGTGTGTGGGTCAATGTGTGGATCAGTGTGTGAGTCAGTGTGTGGGTCAGTGTGCGGGTCAGTGTGTGCGTCAGTGTGTGGGTCAGTGTTTGAATCAGTGTGTGAGTCAGTGTGTGTGTCAGTGTTTGGTCAGCGTGTGGATCAGTGTGTGAGTTAGTGTGTGAGTCAGTGTGCAGGTCAGTGTGTGAGTCAGTGTGCGGGTCAGTGTGCGGGTCAGTGTGCGAGTCTGGGTGCGAGTCATTGTGTGAGTCAGTGTGTGAGTCAGTGTGTGGGTCAGTGTGTGAGTCAGTGTGTGAATCAGTGTGGGGGTCAGTGTGCAGGTCAGTCTGCGGGTCAGTGTGTGAGTCAGTGTGTGGGTCAGTGTGCGAGTCAGTGTGTGAGTCAGTGTGTGGGTCAGTGTGTGAGTCAGTGTGTGAGTCAGTGTGTGAATCAGTGTGTGAGTCAGTGTGTGGGTCAGTGTGTGATTCAGTGTGTGAGTCAGTGTGTGGGTCAGTGTGTGAGTCAGTGTGTGAATCAGTGTGTGGATCAGTGTGTGGGTCAGTGTGTGGGTCAGTATGCGAGTCCGTGTGCAAGTCAGTGTGCGGGTCAGTGTGTGGGTCAGTGTGTGAGTCAGTGTGCGAGTCAGTGTGTGCGTCAGTGTGCGGGTCAGTGTGCGGGTCAGTGTGTGGGTCAGTGTGGGGTTCAGTGTGTGAGTCAGTATGAGGGTCGGTGTGCGGGTCAGTGTGTGGGTCAGTGTGTGGGTCAGTGTGGGGGTCAGTGTGTCGGTCAGTGTGGGGGTCAGTGTGTGAATCAGTATGTGGGTCAGTGTGCGGGTCAGTGTGCGGGTCAGTGTGTGGGTCAGTGTGTGGGTCAGTGTGGGGGACAGTGTGTGAGTCAGTATGTGGTTCATTGTGCGGGTCAGTGTGTGGGTCAGTGTGTGGGTCAGTATGTGGGTCAGTGTGAGGGTCAGTGTGTGAGTCAGTGTATGGGTCAGTGTGTGTGTCAGTTTGTGTGTCAGTGTGTGAGTCAGTGTGTGAGTCATTGTGTGGGTCACTGTGTTGGTCAGTGTGTGAGTCAGTGTGTGCGTCAGTGTGTGGTTCAACGTGTGGGTCAGTATGTGGGTCAGTGTGCGTGTCAGTGTGCGAGTCAGTGTGTGAGCCAGTGTGTGGGTCAGTGTGTGAGTCAGAGTGCGGGTCAGTGTGCGGGTCATTGTGTGGGTAACTGTGTGAATCAGTGTGTAGGTCAGTGTGCGGGTCAGTGTGTGAGTCAGTGTGAGGGTCAGTGTGTGAGTCAGTATGAGGTTCAGTGTGCGGGTCAGTGTGTGGGTCAGTGTGTGGGTCAGTGTTTGGGTCAGTGTGCGGGTCAGTGTGCGAGTCAGTGTGTGAGTCAGTGTGTGGGTCAGTGTGTGAGTCAGTGTGTGAATCAGTGTGTGAGTCAGTGTGTGGGTCAGTGTGTGAGTCAGTGTGCGACTCAGTGTGTGAGTCAGTGTGTGGGTCAGTGTGTGAGTCAGTGTGTGGGTCAGTGTGTGAGTCAGTGTGTGAATCAGTGTGTGAGTCAGTGTGTGTGTCAGTGTCCGAGTCAGTGTGCGAGTCAGTGTGTGAGTCTGTGTGTGATTCAGTCTGCGAGTCAGTGTTTGCGTCAGTGTGCGGGTCAGTGTGCAGGTCAGTGTGCGGGTCGGTGTGTGGGTCAGTGTGGGGGTCAGTGTGTGAGTCAGTATGAGGGTCAGTGTGCGGGTCAGTGTGTGGGTCAGTGTGTGGTTCAGTGTGGGGGTCAGTGTGTGAATCAGTGTGTGAGTCAGTGTGTGGGTCAGTGTGTGAGTCAGTGTGCGAGTCAGTGTGTGATTCAGTGTGTGGGTCAGTGTGTGTGTCAGTTGCGAGTCAGTGTGTGAGTCAGTGTTTGATTCAGTGTGCTAGTCAGTGTGTGCGTCAGTGTGCGGGTCAGTGTGCGGGTCAGTGTGCGGGTCTGTGTGTCGGTTAGTGTGGGGGTCAGTGTGTGAGTCAGTATGAGGGTCAGTGTGCGGGTCAGTGTGTGGGTCAGTGTGTGGTTCAGTGTGGGGGTCAGTGTGTGGGTCAGTGTGTGGGTCAGTGTGTGAGTCAGTATGTGATTCAGTGTGCGGGTCAGTGTGCGAGTCAGTGTGTGGTTCAGTGTGTGGGTCAGTTTGCGGGTCTGTGTGTGAGTCAGTATGTGGGTCAGTGTGCGGGTCAGTGTGTGGGTCAGTGTGTGGGTCAGCATGTGTGTCAGTGTGCGGGTCAGTGTGTGAGTCAGTGTGTGGGTCAGTGTGTGAGTCATTTTGTGTGTCAGTGTGTGAGTCAGTATGTGAGTCATTGTGTGGTCAGTGTGTGAGTCAGTGTGTGAATCATTGTGCGGGTCAGTGTGCGGGTCAGTGTGCGGGTCAGTGTGCGGGTCTGTGTGCGTGTCAGTGTGCGGGTCAGTGTGCGAGTCAGTGTGCGAGTCAGTGTGTGGGTCAGTGTGTGAGTCAGTGTGTGAGTTAGTGTGTCAGTCAGTGTGCGGGTCAGTGAGTGAGTCTGTGTTTGGCCAGTGTGTGGGTCAGTGTGTGAGTCAGTGTGTGAGTCAGTGTGCGGGTCAGTGTGCGAGTCAGTGTGCGGGTCAGTGTGTGGGTCAGTGTGCGAATCATTGTGCGAGTCATTGTGCGAGTCAGTGTGCGAGTTATTGTGTGAGTCAGTGTGTGAGTCATTGTGTGAGTCAGTGTGTGGTTCAGTGTGTGAGTCAGTGTGTGAGTCTGTGTGTGAGTCAGTGTGTGAATCAGTGTGTGAGTCAGTGTGTGGGTCAGTGTGTGGGTCAATGTGAGGATCAGTGTGTGAGTCAGTGTGTGGGTCAGTGTTTGGTCAGTGTGTGGATCAGTGTGTGAGTTAGTGTGTGAGTCAGTGTGCTGGTCAGTGTGTGAGTCAGTGTGCAGGTCAGTGTGTGAGTCAGTGTGCGGGTCAGTGTGCGAGTCTGGGTGCGAGTCAGTGTGTGAGTCAGTGTGTGAGTCAGTGTGTGGATCAGTGTGTGAGTCAGTGTGTGAATCAGTGTGGGGGTCAGTGTGCAGGTCTGTCTGCGGGTCAGTTTGTGAGTCAGTGTGCGGGTCTGTGTGCGGGTCAGTGTGCGGGTCAGTGTGCGAGTCAGTGTGTGAGTCAGTGTGTGAGTTAGTGTGTCAGTCAGTGTGCTGGTCAGTGAGTGAGTCAGTGTTTGGCCAGTGTGTGGGTCAGTGTGTGAGTCAGTGTGTGAGTCAGTGTGCGGGTCAGTGTGCGAGTCAGTGTGCGGGTCAGTGTGTGGGTCAATGTGCGAATCATTGTGCGAGTCATTGTGCGAGTCAGTGTGTGAGTCATTGTGCGAGTCAGTGTGTGAGTCAGTGTGTGAGTCAGTGTGTGAGTCAGTGTGTGGTTCAGTGTGTGAGTCAGTGTGTGAGTCAGTGTGTGAATCATTGTGTGAATCAGTGTGTGGGTCAGTGTGTGGGTCAATGTGTGGATCAGTGTGTGAGTCAGTGTGTGGGTCAGTGTGCGGGTCAGTGTCTGCGTCAGTGTGTGGGTCAGTGTTTGAATCAGTGTGTGAGTCAGTGTGTGTGTCAGTGTTTGGTCAGCGTGTGGATCAGTGTGTGAGTTAGTGTGTGAGTCAGTGTGCAGGTCAGTGTGTGAGTCAGTGTGCAGGTCAGTGTGTGAGTCAGTGTGCGGGTCAGTGTGCGAGTCTGGGTGCGAGTCATTGTGTGAGTCAGTGTGTGAGTCAGTGTGTGGATCAGTGTGTGAGTCAGTGTGTGAATCAGTGTGGGGGTCAGTGTGCAGGTCAGTCTGCGGGTCAGTGTGTGAGTCAGTGTGTGGGTCAGTGTGGGAGTCAGTGTGTGAGTCAGTGTGTGGGTCAGTGTGTGAGTCAGTGTGCGGGTCAGTGTGCGGGTCAGTGTGCGAGTCTGGGTGCGAGTCATTGTGTTAGTCAGTGTGTGAGTCAGTGTGTGGGTCAGTGTGTGAGTCAGTGTGTGAATCAGTGTGGGGGTCAGTGTGCAGGTCAGTCTGCGGGTCAGTGTGTGAGTCAGTGTGTGGGTCAGTGTGCGAGTCAGTGTGTGAGTCACTGTGTGGGTCAGTGTGTGAGTCAGTGTGTGAATCAGTGTGTGAGTCAGTGTGTGGGTCAGTGTGTGAGTCAGTGTGTGAGTCAGTGTGTGGGTCAGTGTGTGAGTCAGTGTGTGAATCAGTGTGTGAGTCAGTGTGTGGGTCAGTGTGTGGGTCAGTATGCGAGTCCGTGTGCAAGTCAGTGTGTGGGTCAGTGTGTGGGTCAGTGTGTGAGTCAGTGTGCGAGTCAGTGTGTGCGTCAGTGTGCGGGTCAGTGTGTGGGTCAGTGTGGGGTGCAGTGTGTGAGTCAGTATGAGGGTCGGTTTGCGGGTCAGTGTGTGGGTCAGTGTGTGGTTCAGTGTGGGGGTCAGTGTGTCGGTCAGTGTGGGGGTCAGTGTGTGAATCAGTATGTGGGTCAGTGTGCGGGTCAGTGTGCGGGTCAGTGTGTGGGTCAGTGTGTTGTTCAGTGTGGGGGACAGTGTGTGAGTCAGTATGTGGTTCATTGTGCGGGTCAGTGTGTGGGTCAGTGTGTGGGTCAGTATGTGGGTCAGTGTGAGGGTCAGTGTGTGGGTCAGTGTGCGGGTCAGTGTCTGCGTCAGTGTGTGTGTCAGTGTTTGAATCAGTGTGTGAGTCAGTGTGTGTGTCAGTGTTTGGTCAGCGTGTGGATCAGTGTGTGAGTTAGTGTGTGAGTCAGTGTGCAGGTCAGTGTGTGAGTCAGTGTGCAGGTCAGTGTGTGAGTCAGTGTGCGGGTCAGTGTGCGAGTCTGGGTGCGAGTCATTGTGTGAGTCAGTGTGTGAGTCAGTGTGTGGATCAGTGTGTGAGTCAGTGTGTGAATCAGTGTGGGGGTCAGTGTGCAGGTCAGTCTGCGGGTCAGTGTGTGAGTCAGTGTGTGGGTCAGTGTGGGAGTCAGTGTGTGAGTCAGTGTGTGGGTCAGTGTGTGAGTCAGTGTGCGGGTCAGTGTGCGGGTCAGTGTGCGAGTCTGGGTGCGAGTCATTGTGTTAGTCAGTGTGTGAGTCAGTGTGTGGGTCAGTGTGTGAGTCAGTGTGTGAATCAGTGTGGGGGTCAGTGTGCAGGTCAGTCTGCGGGTCAGTGTGTGAGTCAGTGTGTGGGTCAGTGTGCGAGTCAGAGTGTGAGTCAGTGTGTGGGTCAGTGTGTGAGTCAGTGTGTGAATCAGTGTGTGAGTCAGTGTGTGGGTCAGTGTGTGAGTCAGTGTGTGAGTCAGTGTGTGGGTCAGTGTGTGAGTCAGTGTGTGAATCAGTGTGTGAGTCAGTGTGTGGGTCAGTGTGTGGGTCAGTATGCAAGTCCGTGTGCAAGTCAGTGTGTGGGTCAGTGTGTGGGTCAGTGTGTGAGTCAGTGTGCGAGTCAGTGTGTGCGTCAGTGTGCGGGTCAGTGTGTGGGTCAGTGTGGGGTTCAGTGTGTGAGTCAGTATGAGGGTCGGTTTGCGGGTCAGTGTGTGGGTCAGTGTGTGGTTCAGTGTGGGGGTCAGTGTGTCGGTCAGTGTGGGGGTCAGTGTGTGAATCAGTATGTGGGTCAGTGTGCGGGTCAGTGTGCGGGTCAGTGTGTGGGTCAGTGTGTTGTTCAGTGTGGGGGACAGTGTGTGAGTCAGTATGTGGTTCATTGTGCGGGTCAGTGTGTGGGTCAGTATGTGGGTCAGTGTGAGGGTCAGTGTGTGAGTCAGTGTATGGGTAGTGTGTGTGTCAGTTTGTGTGTCAGTGTGTGAGTCAGTGTGTGAGTCATTGTGTGGGTCAGTGTGTGGGTCAGTGTGTGAGTCAGTGTGTGCGTCAGTGTGTGGTTCAACGTGTGGGTCAGTATGTGGGTCAGTGTGCGTGTCAGTGTGCGAGTCAGTGTGTGAACCAGTGTGTGGGTCAGTGTGTGAGTCAGAGTGCGGGTCAGTGTGCGGGTCAGTGTGTGGGTAAGTGTGTGAATCAGTGTGTAGGTCAGTGTGCGGGTGAGTGTGTGAGTCAGTGTGAGGGTCAGTGTGTGAGTCAGTATGAGGTTCAGTGTGCGGGTCAGTGTGTGGGTCAGTGTGTGGGTCAGTGTTTGGGTCAGTGTGCGGGTCAGTGTGCGAGTCAGTGTGTGAGTCAGTGTGTGGGTCAGTGTGTGAGTCAGTGTGTGAATCAGTGTGTGAGTCAGTGTGTGGGTCAGTGTGTGAGTCAGTGTGCGACTCAGTGTGTGAGTCAATGTGTGGGTCAGTGTGTGAGTCAGTGTGTGGGTCAGTGTGTGAGTCAGTGTGTGAATCAGTGTGTGAGTCAGTGTGTGTGTCAGTGTCCGAGTCAGTGTGCGAGTCAGTGTGTGAGTCTGTGTGTGATTCAGTCTGCGAGTCAGTGTTTGCGTCAGTGTGCGGGTCAGTGTGCGGGTCAGTGTGCGGGTCAGTGTGCAGGTCAGTGTGCGGGTCGGTGTGTGGGTCAGTGTGGGGGTCAGTGTGTGAGTCAGTATGAGGGTCAGTGTGCGGGTCAGTGTGTGGGTCAGTGTGTGATTCAGTGTGGGGGTCAGTGTGCGGGTCAGTGTGTGAGTCAGTGTGTGGGTCAGTGTGTGAGTCAGTGTGTGAATCAGTGTGTGAGTCAGTGTGTGGGTCAGTGTGTGAGTCAGTGTGCGAGTCAGTGTGTGATTCAGTGTGTGGGTCAGTGTGTGAGTCAGTGTGTGAATCAGTGTGTGAGTCAGTGTGTGTGTCAGTGTGCGAGTCAGTGTGTGAGTCAGTGTTTGATTCAGTGTGCTAGTCAGTGTGTGCGTCAGTGTGCGGGTCAGTGTGCGGGTCAGTGTGCGGGTCAGTGTGTGAGTCAGTATGAGGGTCAGTGTGCGGGTCAGTGTGTGGGTCAGTGTGTGGGTCAGTGTGGGGGTCAGTGTGTGGGTCAGTGTGGGGGTCAGTGTGTGAATCAGTATGTGGGTCAGTGTGCGGGTCAGTGTGCAGGTCAGTGTGTGGGTCAGTGTGTGGGTCAGTGTGGGGGACAGTGTGTGAGTCAGTATGTGGGTCAGTGTGCGGGTCAGTGTGTGGGTCAGTGTGTGGGTCCGTGTGTGGGTCCGTGTGTGGGTCAGTATGTGGGTCAGTGTGCGGATCAGTGTGTGAGTCAGTGTGTGGGTCAGTGTGTGAGTCAGTTTGTGTGTCAGTGTGTGAGTCAGTATGTGAGTCATTGTGTGGTCAGTGTGTGAGTCAGTGTGTGAGTCATTGTGCGGGTCAGTGTGCGGGTCAGTGTGCGGGTCAGTGTGCGGGTCTGTGTGTGTGTCAGTGTGCGGGTCAGTGTGCGAGTCAGTGTGCGAGTCAGTGTGTGGGTCAGTGTGTGAGTCAGTGTGTGAGTTAGTGTGTCAGTCAGTGTGCGGGTCAGTGAGTGAGTCTGTGTTTGGCCAGTGTGTGGGTCAGTGTGTGAGTCAGTGTGTGAGTCAGTGTGCGGGTCAGTGTGCGAGTCAGTGTGCGGGTCAGTGTGTGGGTCAGTGTGCGAATCATTGTGCGAGTCATTGTGCGAGTCAGTTTGCGAGTTATTGTGTGAGTCAGTGTGTGTGTGTCATTGTGTGAGTCAGTGTGTGAGTCAGTGTGAGGGTCAGTGTGTGAGTCAGTGTGTGGGTCAGTGTGTGAGTCAGTTTGTGTGTCAGTGTGTGAGTCAGTGTGTGAGTCATTGTGTGGTCAGTGTGTGAGTCAGTGTGTGAGTCATTGTGCGGGTCAGTGTGCGGGTCAGTGTGCGGGTCAGTGTGCGGGTCTGTGTGCGAGTCAGTGTGCGGGTCAGTGTGCAAGTCAGTGTGCGAGTCAGTGTGCGAGTCAGTGTGCAGGTCAGTGTGTGGGTCAGTGTGCGAATCATTGTGCGAGTCATTGTGCGAGTCAGTGTGCGAGTCATTGTGCGAGTCAATGTGTGAGTCAGTGTGTGAGTCAGTGTGTGAGTCATTGTGCGAGTCAGTGTGTGAGTCAGTGTGTGAGTCAGTGTGTGAGTCAGTGTGTGGTTCAGTGTGTGAGTCAGTGTGTGAGTCAGTGTGTGAATCAGTGTGTGAATCAGTGTGTGGGTCAGTGTGTGGGTCAATGTGTGGATCAGTGTGTGAGTCAGTGTGTGGGTCAGTGTGCGGGTCAGTGTCTGCGTCAGTGTGTGGGTCAGTGTTTGAATCAGTGTGTGAGTCAGTGTGTGTGTCAGTGTTTGGTCAGCGTGTGGATCAGTGTGTGAGTTAGTGTGTGAGTCAGTGTGCAGGTCAGTGTGTGAGTCAGTGTGCAGGTCAGTGTGTGAGTCAGTGTGCGGGTCAGTGTGCGAGTCTGGGTGCGAGTCATTGTGTGAGTCAGTGTGTGAGTCAGTGTGTGGATCAGTGTGTGAGTCAGTGTGTGAATCAGTGTGGGGGTCAGTGTGCAGGTCAGTCTGCGGGTCAGTGTGTGAGTCAGTGTGTGGGTCAGTGTGGGAGTCAGTGTGTGAGTCAGTGTGTGGGTCAGCGTGTGAGTCAGTGTGCGGGTCAGTGTGCGGGTCAGTGTGCGAGTCTGGGTGCGAGTCATTGTGTTAGTCAGTGTGTGAGTCAGTGTGTGGGTCAGTGTGTGAGTCAGTGTGTGAATCAGTGTGGGGGTCAGTGTGCAGGTCAGTCTGCGGGTCAGTGTGTGAGTCAGTGTGTGGGTCAGTGTGCGAGTCAGTGTGTGAGTCAGTGTGTGGGTCAGTGTGTGAGTCAGTGTGTGAATCAGTGTGTGAGTCAGTGTGTGGGTCAGTGTGTGAGTCAGTGTGTGAGTCAGTGTGTGGGTCAGTGTGTGGGTCAGTATGCGAGTCCGTGTGCAAGTCAGTGTGTGGGTCAGTGTGTGGGTCAGTGTGTGAGTCAGTGTGCGAGTCAGTGTGTGCGTCAGTGTGCGGGTCAGTGTGTGGGTCAGTGTGGGGTTCAGTGTGTGAGTCAGTATGAGGGTCGGTTTGCGGGTCAGTGTGTGGGTCAGTGTGTGGTTCAGTGTGGGGGTCAGTGTGTCGGTCAGTGTGGGGGTCAGTGTGTGAATCAGTATGTGGGTCAGTGTGCGGGTCAGTGTGCGGGTCAGTGTGTGGGTCAGTGTGTTGTTCAGTGTGGGGGACAGTGTGTGAGTCAGTATGTGGTTCATTGTGTGAGTCAGTGTGTGAGTCATTGTGTGGGTCAGTGTGTGGGTCAGTGTGTGAGTCATTGTGCGTCAGTGTGTGGTTCAACGTGTGGGTCAGTATGTGGGTCAGTGTGTGAGTCAGTGTGTGAATCAGTGTGTGAGTCAGTGTGTGTGTCAGTGTGCGAGTCAGTGTGTGAGTCAGTGTTTGATTCAGTGTGCTAGTCAGTGTGTGCGTCAGTGTGCGGGTCAGTGTGCGGGTCAGTGTGCGGGTCAGTGTGTGAGTCAGTATGAGGGTCAGTGTGCGGGTCAGTGTGTGGGTCAGTGTGTGGGTCAGTGTGGGGGTCAGTGTGTGGGTCAGTGTGGGGGTCAGTGTGTGAATCAGTATGTGGGTCAGTGTGCGGGTCAGTGTGCAGGTCAGTGTGTGGGTCAGTGTGTGGGTCAGTGTGGGGGACAGTGTGTGAGTCAGTATGTGGGTCAGTGTGCGGGTCAGTGTGTGGGTCAGTGTGTGGGTCCGTGTGTGGGTCCGTGTGTGGGTCAGTATGTGGGTCAGTGTGCGGATCAGTGTGTGAGTCAGTGTGTGGGTCAGTGTGTGAGTCAGTTTGTGTGTCAGTGTGTGAGTCAGTATGTGAGTCATTGTGTGGTCAGTGTGTGAGTCAGTGTGTGAGTCATTGTGCGGGTCAGTGTGCGGGTCAGTGTGCGGGTCAGTGTGCGGATCTGTGTGTGTGTCAGTGTGCGGGTCAGTGTGCGAGTCAGTGTGCGAGTCAGTGTGTGGGTCAGTGTGTGAGTCAGTGTGTGAGTTAGTGTGTCAGTCAGTGTGCGGGTCAGTGAGTGAGTCTGTGTTTGGCCAGTGTGTGGGTCAGTGTGTGAGTCAGTGTGTGAGTCAGTGTGCGGGTCAGTGTGCGAGTCAGTGTGCGGGTCAGTGTGTGGGTCAGTGTGCGAATCATTGTGCGAGTCATTGTGCGAGTCAGTTTGCGAGTTATTGTGTGAGTCAGTGTGTGTGTGTCATTGTGTGAGTCAGTGTGTGAGTCAGTGTGAGGGTCAGTGTGTGAGTCAGTGTGTGGGTCAGTGTGTGAGTCAGTTTGTGTGTCAGTGTGTGAGTCAGTGTGTGAGTCATTGTGTGGTCAGTGTGTGAGTCAGTGTGTGAGTCATTGTGCGGGTCAGTGTGCGGGTCAGTGTGCGGGTCAGTGTGCGGGTCTGTGTGCGAGTCAGTGTGCGGGTCAGTGTGCAAGTCAGTGTGCGAGTCAGTGTGCGAGTCAGTGTGCAGGTCAGTGTGTGGGTCAGTGTGCGAATCATTGTGCGAGTCATTGTGCGAGTCAGTGTGCGAGTCATTGTGCGAGTCAATGTGTGAGTCAGTGTGTGAGTCAGTGTGTGAGTCATTGTGCGAGTCAGTGTGTGAGTCAGTGTGTGAGTCAGTGTGTGAGTCAGTGTGTGGTTCAGTGTGTGAGTCAGTGTGTGAGTCAGTGTGTGAATCAGTGTGTGAATCAGTGTGTGGGTCAGTGTGTGGGTCAATGTGTGGATCAGTGTGTGAGTCAGTGTGTGGGTCAGTGTGCGGGTCAGTGTCTGCGTCAGTGTGTGGGTCAGTGTTTGAATCAGTGTGTGAGTCAGTGTGTGTGTCAGTGTTTGGTCAGCGTGTGGATCAGTGTGTGAGTTAGTTTGTGAGTCAGTGTGCAGGTCAGTGTGTGAGTCAGTGTGCAGGTCAGTGTGTGAGTCAGTGTGCGGGTCAGTGTGCGAGTCTGGGTGCGAGTCATTGTGTGAGTCAGTGTGTGAGTCAGTGTGTGGATCAGTGTGTGAGTCAGTGTGTGAATCAGTGTGGGGGTCAGTGTGCAGGTCAGTCTGCGGGTCAGTGTGTGAGTCAGTGTGTGGGTCAGTGTGGGAGTCAGTGTGTGAGTCAGTGTGTGGGTCAGTGTGTGAGTCAGTGTGCGGGTCAGTGTGCGGGTCAGTGTGCGAGTCTGGGTGCGAGTCATTGTGTTAGTCAGTGTGTGAGTCAGTGTGTGGGTCAGTGTGTGAGTCAGTGTGTGAATCAGTGTGTGGGTCAGTGTGTGGGTCAGTGTGGGGGTCAGTGTGTGGGTCAGTGTGGGGGTCAGTGTGTGAATCAGTATGTGGGTCAGTGTGCGGGTCAGTGTGCAGGTCAGTGTGTGGGTCAGTGTGTGGGTCAGTGTGGGGGACAGTGTGTGAGTCAGTATGTGGGTCAGTGTGCAGGTCAGTGTGTGGGTCAGTGTGTGGGTCCGTGTGTGGGTCCGTGTGTGGGTCAGTATGTGGGTCAGTGTGCGGATCAGTGTGTGAGTCAGTGTGTGGGTCAGTGTGTGAGTCAGTTTGTGTGTCAGTGTGTGAGTCAGTATGTGAGTCATTGTGTGGTCAGTGTGTGAGTCAGTGTGTGAGTCATTGTGCGGGTCAGTGTGCGGGTCAGTGTGCGGGTCAGTGTGCGGGTCTGTGTGTGTGTCAGTGTGCGGGTCTGTGTGCGAGTCAGTGTGCGAGTCAGTGTGTGGGTCAGTGTGTGAGTCAGTGTGTGAGTTAGTGTGTCAGTCAGTGTGCGGGTCAGTGAGTGAGTCTGTGTTTGGCCAGTGTGTGGGTCAGTGTGTGAGTCAGTGTGTGAGTCAGTGTGCGGGTCAGTGTGCGAGTCAGTGTGCGGGTCAGTGTGTGGGTCAGTGTGCGAATCATTGTGCGAGTCATTGTGCGAGTCAGTTTGCGAGTTATTGTGTGAGTCAGTGTGTGTGTGTCATTGTGTGAGTCAGTGTGTGAGTCAGTGTGAGGGTCAGTGTGTGAGTCAGTGTGTGGGTCAGTGTGTGAGTCAGTTTGTGTGTCAGTGTGTGAGTCAGTGTGTGAGTCATTGTGTGGTCAGTGTGTGAGTCAGTGTGTGAGTCATTGTGCGGGTCAGTGTGCGGGTCAGTGTGCGGGTCAGTGTGCGGGTCTGTGTGCGAGTCAGTGTGCGGGTCAGTGTGCAAGTCAGTGTGCGAGTCAGTGTGCGAGTCAGTGTGCAGGTCAGTGTGTGGGTCAGTGTGCGAATCATTGTGCGAGTCATTGTGCGAGTCAGTGTGCGAGTCATTGTGCGAGTCAATGTGTGAGTCAGTGTGTGAGTCAGTGTGTGAGTCATTGTGCGAGTCAGTGTGTGAGTCAGTGTGTGAGTCAGTGTGTGAGTCAGTGTGTGGTTCAGTGTGTGAGTCAGTGTGTGAGTCAGTGTGTGAATCAGTGTGTGAATCAGTGTGTGGGTCAGTGTATGGGTCAATGTGTGGATCAGTGTGTGAGTCAGTGTGTGGGTCAGTGTGCGGGTCAGTGTCTGCGTCAGTGTGTGGGTCAGTGTTTGAATCAGTGTGTGAGTCAGTGTGTGTGTCAGTGTTTGGTCCGCGTGTGGATCAGTGTGTGAGTTAGTGTGTGAGTCAGTGTGCAGGTCAGTGTGTGAGTCAGTGTGCAGGTCAGTGTGTGAGTCAGTGTGCGGGTCAGTGTGCGAGTCTGGGTGCGAGTCATTGTGTGAGTCAGTGTGTGAGTCAGTGTGTGGATCAGTGTGTGAGTCAGTGTGTGAATCAGTGTGGGGGTCAGTGTGCAGGTCAGTCTGCGGGTCAGTGTGTGAGTCAGTGTGTGGGTCAGTGTGGGAGTCAGTGTGTGAGTCAGTGTGTGGGTCAGTGTGTGAGTCAGTGTGCGGGTCAGTGTGCGGGTCAGTGTGCGAGTCTGGGTGCGAGTCATTGTGTTAGTCAGTGTGTGAGTCAGTGTGTGGGTCAGTGTGTGAGTCAGTGTGTGAATCAGTGTGGGGGTCAGTGTGCAGGTCAGTCTGCGGGTCAGTGTGTGAGTCAGTGTGTGGGTCAGTGTGCGAGTCAGTGTGTGAGTCAGTGTGTGGGTCAGTGTGTGAGTCAGTGTGTGAATCAGTGTGTGAGTCAGTGTGTGGGTCAGTGTGTGAGTCAGTGTGTGAGTCAGTGTGTGGGTCAGTGTGTGAGTCAGTGTGTGAATCAGTGTGTGAGTCAGTGTGTGGGTCAGTGTGTGGGTCAGTATGCGAGTCCGTGTGCAAGTCAGTGTGTGGGTCAGTGTGTGGGTCAGTGTGTGAGTCAGTGTGCGAGTCAGTGTGTGCGTCAGTGTGCGGGTCAGTGTGTGGGTCAGTGTGGGGTTCAGTGTGTGAGTCAGTATGAGGGTCGGTTTGCGGGTCAGTGTGTGGGTCAGTGTGTGGTTCAGTGTGGGGGTCAGTGTGTCGGTCAGTGTGGGGGTCAGTGTGTGAATCAGTATGTGGGTCAGTGTGCGGGTCAGTGTGCGGGTCAGTGTGTGGGTCAGTGTGTTGTTCAGTGTGGGGGACAGTGTGTGAGTCAGTATGTGGTTCATTGTGTGAGTCAGTGTGTGAGTCATTGTGTGGGTCAGTGTGTGGGTCAGTGTGTGAGTCATTGTGCGTCAGTGTGTGGTTCAACGTGTGGGTCAGTATGTGGGTCAGTGTGTGAGTCAGTGTGTGAATCAGTGTGTGAGTCAGTGTGTGTGTCAGTGTGCGAGTCAGTGTGTGAGTCAGTGTTTGATTCAGTGTGCTAGTCAGTGTGTGCGTCAGTGTGCGGGTCAGTGTGCGGGTCAGTGTGCGGGTCAGTGTGTGAGTCAGTATGAGGGTCAGTGTGCGGGTCAGTGTGTGGGTCAGTGTGTGGGTCAGTGTGGGGGTCAGTGTGTGGGTCAGTGTGGGGGTCAGTGTGTGAATCAGTATGTGGGTCAGTGTGCGGGTCAGTGTGCAGGTCAGTGTGTGGGTCAGTGTGTGGGTCAGTGTGGGGGACAGTGTGTGAGTCAGTATGTGGGTCAGTGTGCGGGTCAGTGTGTGGGTCAGTGTGTGGGTCCGTGTGTGGGTCCGTGTGTGGGTCAGTATGTGGGTCAGTGTGCGGATCAGTGTGTGAGTCAGTGTGTGGGTCAGTGTGTGAGTCAGTTTGTGTGTCAGTGTGTGAGTCAGTATGTGAGTCATTGTGTGGTCAGTGTGTGAGTCAGTGTGTGAGTCATTGTGCGGGTCAGTGTGCGGGTCAGTGTGCGGGTCAGTGTGCGGGTCTGTGTGTGTGTCAGTGTGCGGGTCAGTGTGCGAGTCAGTGTGCGAGTCAGTGTGTGGGTCAGTGTGTGAGTCAGTGTGTGAGTTAGTGTGTCAGTCAGTGTGCGGGTCAGTGAGTGAGTCTGTGTTTGGCCAGTGTGTGGGTCAGTGTGTGAGTCAGTGTGTGAGTCAGTGTGCGGGTCAGTGTGCGAGTCAGTGTGCGGGTCAGTGTGTGGGTCAGTGTGCGAATCATTGTGCGAGTCATTGTGCGAGTCAGTTTGCGAGTTATTGTGTGAGTCAGTGTGTGTGTGTCATTGTGTGAGTCAGTGTGTGAGTCAGTGTGAGGGTCAGTGTGTGAGTCAGTGTGTGGGTCAGTGTGTGAGTCAGTTTGTGTGTCAGTGTGTGAGTCAGTGTGTGAGTCATTGTGTGGTCAGTGTGTGAGTCAGTGTGTGAGTCATTGTGCGGGTCAGTGTGCGGGTCAGTGTGCGGGTCAGTGTGCGGGTCTGTGTGCGAGTCAGTGTGCGGGTCAGTGTGCAAGTCAGTGTGCGAGTCAGTGTGCGAGTCAGTGTGCAGGTCAGTGTGTGGGTCAGTGTGCGAATCATTGTGCGAGTCATTGTGCGAGTCAGTGTGCGAGTCATTGTGCGAGTCAATGTGTGAGTCAGTGTGTGAGTCAGTGTGTGAGTCATTGTGCGAGTCAGTGTGTGAGTCAGTGTGTGAGTCAGTGTGTGAGTCAGTGTGTGGTTCAGTGTGTGAGTCAGTGTGTGAGTCAGTGTGTGAATCAGTGTGTGAATCAGTGTGTGGGTCAGTGTGTGGGTCAATGTGTGGATCAGTGTGTGAGTCAGTGTGTGGGTCAGTGTGCGGGTCAGTGTCTGCGTCAGTGTGTGGGTCAGTGTTTGAATCAGTGTGTGAGTCAGTGTGTGTGTCAGTGTTTGGTCAGCGTGTGGATCAGTGTGTGAGTTAGTGTGTGAGTCAGTGTGCAGGTCAGTGTGTGAGTCAGTGTGCAGGTCAGTGTGTGAGTCAGTGTGCGGGTCAGTGTGCGAGTCTGGGTGCGAGTCATTGTGTGAGTCAGTGTGTGAGTCAGTGTGTGGATCAGTGTGTGAGTCAGTGTGTGAATCAGTGTGGGGGTCAGTGTGCAGGTCAGTCTGCGGGTCAGTGTGTGAGTCAGTGTGTGGGTCAGTGTGGGAGTCAGTGTGTGAGTCAGTGTGTGGGTCAGTGTGTGAGTCAGTGTGCGGGTCAGTGTGCGGGTCAGTGTGCGAGTCTGGGTGCGAGTCATTGTGTTAGTCAGTGTGTGAGTCAGTGTGTGGGTCAGTGTGTGAGTCAGTGTGTGAATCAGTGTGGGGGTCAGTGTGCAGGTCAGTCTGCGGGTCAGTCTGTGAGTCAGTGTGTGGGTCAGTGTGCGAGTCAGTGTGTGAGTCAGTGTGTGGGTCAGTGTGTGAGTCAGTGTGTGAATCAGTGTGTGAGTCAGTGTGTGGGTCAGTGTGTGAGTCAGTGTGTGAGTCAGTGTGTGGGTCAGTGTGTGAGTCAGTGTGTGAATCAGTGTGTGAGTCAGTGTGTGGGTCAGTGTGTGGGTCAGTATGCGAGTCCGTGTGCAAGTCAGTGTGTGGGTCAGTGTGTGGGTCAGTGTGTGAGTCAGTGTGCGAGTCAGTGTGCGGGTCAGTGTGTGGGTCAGTGTGCGAATCATTGTGCGAGTCATTGTGCGAGTCAGTTTGCGAGTTATTGTGTGAGTCAGTGTGTGTGTGTCATTGTGTGAGTCAGTGTGTGAGTCAGTGTGAGGGTCAGTGTGTGAGTCAGTGTGTGGGTCAGTGTGTGAGTCAGTTTGTGTGTCAGTGTGTGAGTCATTGTGTGGTCAGTGTGTGAGTCAGTGTGTGAGTCATTGTGCGGGTCAGTGTGCGGGTCAGTGTGCGGGTCAGTGTGCGGGTCTGTGTGCGAGTCAGTGTGCGGGTCAGTGTGCAAGTCAGTGTGCGAGTCAGTGTGCGAGTCAGTGTGCAGGTCAGTGTGTGGGTCAGTGTGCGAATCATTGTGCGAGTCATTGTGCGAGTCAGTGTGCGAGTCATTGTGCGAGTCAATGTGTGAGTCAGTGTGTGAGTCAGTGTGTGAGTCATTGTGCGAGTCAGTGTGTGAGTCAGTGTGTGAGTCAGTGTGTGAGTCAGTGTGTGAGTCAGTGTGTGGTTCAGTGTGTGAGTCAGTGTGTGAGTCAGTGTGTGAATCAGTGTGTGAATCAGTGTGTGGGTCAGTGTGTGGGTCAATGTGTGGATCAGTGTGTGAGTCAGTGTGTGGGTCAGTGTGCGGGTCAGTGTCTGCGTCAGTGTGTGGGTCAGTGTTTGAATCAGTGTGTGAGTCAGTGTGTGTGTCAGTGTTTGGTCAGCGTGTGGATCAGTGTGTGAGTTAGTTTGTGAGTCAGTGTGCAGGTCAGTGTGTGAGTCAGTGTGCATGTCAGTGTGTGAGTCAGTGTGCGGGTCAGTGTGCGAGTCTGGGTGCGAGTCATTGTGTGAGTCAGTGTGTGAGTCAGTGTGTGGATCAGTGTGTGAGTCAGTGTGTGAATCAGTGTGGGGGTCAGTGTGCAGGTCAGTCTGCGGGTCAGTGTGTGAGTCAGTGTGTGGGTCAGTGTGGGAGTCAGTGTGTGAGTCAGTGTGTGGGTCAGTGTGTGAGTCAGTGTGCGGGTCAGTGTGCGGGTCAGTGTGCGAGTCTGGGTGCGAGTCATTGTGTTAGTCAGTGTGTGAGTCAGTGTGTGGGTCAGTGTGTGAGTCAGTGTGTGAATCAGTGTGTGGGTCAGTGTGTGGGTCAGTGTGGGGGTCAGTGTGTGGGTCAGTGTGGGGGTCAGTGTGTGAATCAGTATGTGGGTCAGTGTGCGGGTCAGTGTGCAGGTCAGTGTGTGGGTCAGTGTGTGGGTCAGTGTGGGGGACAGTGTGTGAGTCAGTATGTGGGTCAGTGTGCAGGTCAGTGTGTGGGTCAGTGTGTGGGTCCGTGTGTGGGTCCGTGTGTGGGTCAGTATGTGGGTCAGTGTGCGGATCAGTGTGTGATTCAGTGTGTGGGTCAGTGTGTGAGTCAGTTTGTGTGTCAGTGTGTGAGTCAGTATGTGAGTCATTGTGTGGTCAGTGTGTGAGTCAGTGTGTGAGTCATTGTGCGGGTCAGTGTGCGGGTCAGTGTGCGGGTCAGTGTGCGGGTCTGTGTGTGTGTCAGTGTGCGGGTCAGTGTGCGAGTCAGTGTGCGAGTCAGTGTGTGGGTCAGTGTGTGAGTCAGTGTGTGAGTTAGTGTGTCAGTCAGTGTGCGGGTCAGTGAGTGAGTCTGTGTTTGGCCAGTGTGTGGGTCAGTGTGTGAGTCAGTGTGTGAGTCAGTGTGCGGGTCAGTGTGCGAGTCAGTGTGCGGGTCAGTGTGTGGGTCAGTGTGCGAATCATTGTGCGAGTCATTGTGCGAGTCAGTTTGCGAGTTATTGTGTGAGTCAGTGTGTGTGTGTCATTGTGTGAGTCAGTGTGTGAGTCAGTGTGAGGGTCAGTGTGTGAGTCAGTGTGTGGGTCAGTGTGTGAGTCAGTTTGTGTGTCAGTGTGTGAGTCAGTGTGTGAGTCATTGTGTGGTCAGTGTGTGAGTCAGTGTGTGAGTCATTGTGCGGGTCAGTGTGCGGGTCAGTGTGCGGGTCAGTGTGCGGGTCTGTGTGCGAGTCAGTGTGCGGGTCAGTGTGCAAGTCAGTGTGCGAGTCAGTGTGCGAGTCAGTGTGCAGGTCAGTGTGTGGGTCAGTGTGCGAATCATTGTGCGAGTCATTGTGCGAGTCAGTGTGCGAGTCATTGTGCGAGTCAATGTGTGAGTCAGTGTGTGAGTCAGTGTGTGAGTCATTGTGCGAGTCAGTGTGTGAGTCAGTGTGTGAGTCAGTGTGTGAGTCAGTGTGTGGTTCAGTGTGTGAGTCAGTGTGTGAGTCAGTGTGTGAATCAGTGTGTGAATCAGTGTGTGGGTCAGTGTGTGGGTCAATGTGTGGATCAGTGTGTGAGTCAGTGTGTGGGTCAGTGTGCGGGTCAGTGTCTGCGTCAGTGTGTGGGTCAGTGTTTGAATCAGTGTGTGAGTCAGTGTGTGTGTCAGTGTTTGGTCAGCGTGTGGATCAGTGTGTGAGTTAGTGTGTGAGTCAGTGTGCAGGTCAGTGTGTGAGTCAGTGTGCAGGTCAGTGTGTGAGTCAGTGTGCGGGTCAGTGTGCGAGTCTGGGTGCGAGTCATTGTGTGAGTCAGTGTGTGAGTCAGTGTGTGGATCAGTGTGTGAGTCAGTGTGTGAATCAGTGTGGGGGTCAGTGTGCAGGTCAGTCTGCGGGTCAGTGTGTGAGTCAGTGTGTGGGTCAGTGTGGGAGTCAGTGTGTGAGTCAGTGTGTGGGTCAGTGTGTGAGTCAGTGTGCGGGTCAGTGTGCGGGTCAGTGTGCGAGTCTGGGTGCGAGTCATTGTGTTAGTCAGTGTGTGAGTCAGTGTGTGGGTCAGTGTGTGAGTCAGTGTGTGAATCAGTGTGGGGGTCAGTGTGCAGGTCAGTCTGCGGGTCAGTGTGTGAGTCAGTGTGTGGGTCAGTGTGCGAGTCAGTGTGTGAGTCAGTGTGTGGGTCAGTGTGTGAGTCAGTGTGTGAATCAGTGTGTGAGTCAGTGTGTGGGTCAGTGTGTGAGTCAGTGTGTGAGTCAGTGTGTGGGTCAGTGTGTGAGTCAGTGTGTGAATCAGTGTGTGAGTCAGTGTGTGGGTCAGTGTGTGGGTCAGTATGCGAGTCCGTGTGCAAGTCAGTGTGTGGGTCAGTGTGTGGGTCAGTGTGTGAGTCAGTGTGCGAGTCAGTGTGTGCGTCAGTGTGCGGGTCAGTGTGTGGGTCAGTGTGGGGTTCAGTGTGTGAGTCAGTATGAGGGCCGGTTTGCGGGTCAGTGTGTGGGTCAGTGTGTGGTTCAGTGTGGGGGTCAGTGTGTCGGTCAGTGTGGGGGTCAGTGTGTGAATCAGTATGTGGGTCAGTGTGCGGGTCAGTGTGCGGGTCAGTGTGTGGGTCAGTGTGTTGTTCAGTGTGGGGGACAGTGTGTGAGTCAGTATGTGGTTCATTGTGCGGGTCAGTGTGTGGGTCAGTGTGTGGGTCAGTATGTGGGTCAGTGTGAGGGTCAGTGTGTGAGTCAGTGTATGGGTCAGTGTGTGTGTCAGTTTGTGTGTCAGTGTGTGAGTCAGTGTGTGAGTCATTGTGTGGGTCAGTGTGTGGGTCAGTGTGTGAGTCATTGTGCGTCAGTGTGTGGTTCAACGTGTGGGTCAGTATGTGGGTCAGTGTGCGTGTCAGTGTGCGAGTCAGTGTGTGAACCAGTGTGTGGGTCAGTGTGTGAGTCAGAGTGCGGGTCAGTGTGCGGGTCAGTGTGTGGGTAAGTGTGTGAATCAGTGTGTAGGTCAGTGTGCGGGTGAGTGTGTGAGTCATTGTGAGGGTCAGTGTGTGAGTCAGTATGAGGTTCAGTGTGCGAGTCAGTGTGTGGGTCAGTGTGTGGGTCAGTGTTTGGGTCAGTGTGCGGGTCAGTGTGCGAGTCAGTGTGTGAGTCAGTGTGTGGGTCAGTGTGTGAGTCAGTGTGTGAATCAGTGTGTGAGTCAGTGTGTGGGTCAGTGTGTGAGTCAGTGTGCGACTCAGTGTGTGAGTCAGTGTGTGGGTCAGTGTGTGAGTCAGTGTGTGGGTCAGTGTGTGAGTCAGTGTGTGAATCAGTGTGTGAGTCAGTGTGTGTGTCAGTGTCCGAGTCAGTGTGCGAGTCAGTGTGTGAGTCTGTGTGTGATTCAGTCTGCGAGTCAGTGTTTGCGTCAGTGTGCGGGTCAGTGTGCGGGTCAGTGTGCGGGTCAGTGTGCAGGTCAGTGTGCGGGTCGGTGTGTGGGTCAGTGTGGGGGTCAGTGTGTGAGTCAGTATGAGGGTCAGTGTGCGGGTCAGTGTGTGGGTCAGTGTGTGATTCAGTGTGGGGGTCAGTGTGCGGGTCAGTGTGTGAGTCAGTGTGTGGGTCAGTGTGTGAGTCAGTGTGTGAATCAGTGTGTGAGTCAGTGTGTGGGTCAGTGTGTGAGTCAGTGTGCGAGTCAGTGTGTGATTCAGTGTGTGGGTCAGTGTGTGAGTCAGTGTGTGAATCAGTGTGTGAGTCAGTGTGTGTGTCAGTGTGCGAGTCAGTGTGTGAGTCAGTGTTTGATTAAGTGTGCTAGTCAGTGTGTGCGTCAGTGTGCGGGTCAGTGTGCGGGTCAGTGTGCGGGTCAGTGTGTGAGTCAGTATGAGGGTCAGTGTGCGGGTCAGTGTGTGGGTCAGTGTGTGGGTCAGTGTGGGGGTCAGTGTGTGGGTCAGTGTGGGGGTCAGTGTGTGAATCAGTATGTGGGTCAGTGTGCGGGTCAGTGTGCAGGTCAGTGTGTGGGTCAGTGTGTGGGTCAGTGTGGGGGACAGTGTGTGAGTCAGTATGTGGGTCAGTGTGCGGGTCAGTGTGTGGGTCAGTGTGTGGGTCCGTGTGTGGGTCCGTGTGTGGGTCAGTATGTGGGTCAGTGTGCGGATCAGTGTGTGAGTCAGTGTGTGGGTCAGTGTGTGAGTCAGTTTGTGTGTCAGTGTGTGAGTCAGTATGTGAGTCATTGTGTGGTCAGTGTGTGAGTCAGTGTGTGAGTCATTGTGCGGGTCAGTGTGCGGGTCAGTGTGCGGGTCAGTGTGCGGGTCTGTGTGTGTGTCAGTGTGCGGGTCAGTGTGCGAGTCAGTGTGCGAGTCAGTGTGTGGGTCAGTGTGTGAGTCAGTGTGTGAGTTAGTGTGTCAGTCAGTGTGCGGGTCAGTGAGTGAGTCTGTGTTTGGCCAGTGTGTGGGTCAGTGTGTGAGTCAGTGTGTGAGTCAGTGTGCGGGTCAGTGTGCGAGTCAGTGTGCGGGTCAGTGTGTGGGTCAGTGTGCGAATCATTGTGCGAGTCATTGTGCGAGTCAGTTTGCGAGTTATTGTGTGAGTCAGTGTGTGTGTGTCATTGTGTGAGTCAGTGTGTGAGTCAGTGTGAGGGTCAGTGTGTGAGTCAGTGTGTGGGTCAGTGTGTGAGTCAGTTTGTGTGTCAGTGTGTGAGTCAGTGTGTGAGTCATTGTGTGGTCAGTGTGTGAGTCAGTGTGTGAGTCATTGTGCGGGTCAGTGTGCGGGTCAGTGTGCGGGTCAGTGTGCGGGTCTGTGTGCGAGTCAGTGTGCGGGTCAGTGTGCAAGTCAGTGTGCGAGTCAGTGTGCGAGTCAGTGTACAGGTCAGTGTGTGGGTCAGTGTGCGAATCATTGTGCGAGTCATTGTGCGAGTCAGTGTGCGAGTCATTGTGCGAGTCAATGTGTGAGTCAGTGTGTGAGTCAGTGTGTGGTTCAGTGTGTGAGTCAGTGTGTGAGTCAGTGTGTGAGTCAGTGTGCGGGTCAGTGTGCGGGTCAGTGTGTGGGTCAGTGTGTGAGTCTGTGTGCGGATCAGTGTGCGGGTCAGTGTGCGAGTCTGTGTGTGAGTCAGTGTGTGAATCAGTGTGTGAGTCAGTGTGTGTGTCAGTGTTTGGTCAGACTGTGGATCAGTGTGTGAGTTAGTGTGTGAGTCAGTGTGCAGGACAGTGTGTGTGTCAGTGTGCAGGTCAGTGTGTGAGTCAGTGTGCGGGTCAGTGTGCGAGTCTGGGTGCGAGTCAGTGTGTGAGTCAGTGTGTGAGTCAGTGTGTGAGTCAGTGTGTGGGTCAGTGTGTGAGTCAGTGTGTGAATCAGTGTGGGGGTCAGTCTGCGGGTCAGTGTGTGAGTCAGTGTGTGGGTCAGTGTGCGAGTCAGTGTGTGGGTCAGTGTGTGAGTCAGTGTGTGAATCAGTGTGTGTGTCAGTGTTTGGTCAGCGTGTGGATCAGTGTGTGAGTTAGTGTGTGAGTCAATGTGCAGGTCAGTGTGTGAGTCAGTGTGCAGGTCAGTGTGTGAGTCAGTGTGCGGGTCAGTGTGCGAGTCTGGGTGCGAGTCATTGTGTGAGTCAGTGTGTGAGTCAGTGTGTGGATCAGTGTGTGAGTCAGTGTGTGAATCAGTGTGGGGGTCAGTGTGCAGGTCAGTCTGCGGGTCTGTGTGTGAGTCAGTGTGCGGGTCTGTGTGCGGGTCAGTGTGCGGGTCAGTGTGCGAGTCAGTGTGCGAGTCAGTGTGTGGGTCAGTGTGTGAGTCAGTGTGTGAGTTAGTGTGTCAGTCAGTGTGCGGGTCAGTGAGTGAGTCAGTGTTTGGCCAGTGTGTGGGTCAGTGTGTGAGTCAGTGTGTGAGTCAGTGTGCGGGTCAGTGTAGGAGTCAGTGTGTGGGTCAGTGTGTGGGTCAGTGTGCGAATCATTGTGCGAGTCATTGTGCGAGTCAGTGTGCGTGTCATTGTGCGAGTCAGTGTGTGAGTCAGTGTGTGAGTCAGTGTGTGAGTCAGTGTGTGGTTCAGTGTGTGAGTCAGTGTGTGAGTCAGTGTGTGAGTCAGTGTGTGGGTCAGTGTGTGGGTCAATGTGTGGATCAGTGTGTGAGTCAGTGTGTGGGTCAGTGTGCGGGTCAGTGTGTGCGTCAGTGTGTGGGTCAGTGTTTGAATCAGTGTGTGAGTCAGTGTGTGTGTCAGTGTTTGGTCAGCGTGTGGATCAGTGTGTGAGTTAGTGTGTGAGTCAGTGTGCAGGTCAGTGTGTGAGTCAGTGTGCAGGTCAGTGTGTGAGTCAGTGTGCGGGTCAGTGTGCGGGTCAGTGTGCGAGTCTGGGTGCGAGTCATTGTGTGAGTCAGTGTGTGAGTCAGTGTGTGGGTCAGTGTGTGAGTCAGTGTGTGAATCAGTGCGGGGGTCAGTGTGCAGGTCAGTCTGCGGGTCAGTGTGTGAGTCAGTGCGTGGGTCAGTGTGCGAGTCAGTGTGTGAGTCAGTGTGTGGGTCAGTGTGTGAGTCAGTGTGTGAATCAGTGTGTGAGTCAGTGTGTGGGTCAGTGTGTGAGTCAGTGTGTGAGTCAGTGTGTGGGTCAGTGTGTGAGTCAGTGTGTGAATCAGTGTGCAAGTCAGTGTGTGGGTCAGTGTGTGGGTCAGTGTGTGAGTCAGTGTGCGAGTCAGTGTGTGCGTCAGTGTGCGGGTCAGTGTGCGGGTCAGTGTGTGGGTCAGTGTGGGGTTCAGTGTGTGAGTCAGTATGAGGGTCGGTGTGCGGGTCAGTGTGTGGGTCAGTGTGTGGGTCAGTGTGGGGGTCAGTGTGTCGGTCAGTGTGGGGGTCAGTGTGTGAATCAGTATGTGGGTCAGTGTGCGGGTCAGTGTGCGGGTCAGTGTGTGGGTCAGTGTGGGGGACAGTGTGTGAGTCAGTATGTGGTTCATTGTGCGGGTCAGTGTGTGGGTCAGTGTGTGGGTCAGTATGTGGGTCAGTGTGAGGGTCAGTGTGTGAGTCAGTGTATGGGTCAGTGTGTGTGTCAGTTTGTGTGTCAGTGTGTGAGTCAGTGTGTGAGTCATTGTGTGGGTCAGTGTGTGGGTCAGTGTGTGAGTCAGTGTGTGCGTCAGTGTGTTGTTCAACGTGTGGGTCAGTATGTGGGTCAGTGTGCGTGTCAGTGTGCGAGTCAGTGTGTGAGCCAGTGTGTGGGTCAGTGTGTGAGTCAGAGTGCGGGTCAGTGTGCGGGTCAGTGTGTCGGTAAGTGTGTGAATCAGTGTGTAGGTCAGTGTGCGGGTCAGTGTGTGAGTCAGTGTGAGGGTCAGTGTGTGAGTCAGTATGAGGTTCAGTGTGCGGGTCAGTGTGTGGGTCAGTGTGTGGGTCAGTGTTTGGGTCAGTGTGCGGGTCAGTGTGCGAGTCAGTGTGTGAGTCAGTGTGAGGGTCAGTGTGTGAGTCAGTGTGTGAATCAGTGTGTGAGTCAGTGTGTGGGTCAGTGTGTGAGTCAGTGTGCGACTCAGTGTGTGAGTCAGTGTGTGGGTCAGTGTGTGAGTCAGTGTGTGGGTCAGTGTGTGAGTCAGTGTGTGAATCAGTGTGTGAGTCAGTGTGTGTGTCAGTGTCCGAGTCAGTGTGCGAGTCAGTGTGTGAGTCTGTGTGTGATTCAGTCTGCGAGTCAGTGTTTGCGTCAGTGTGCGGGTCAGTGTGCAGGTCAGTGTGCGGGTCGGTGTGTGGGTCAGTGTGGGGGTCAGTGTGTGAGTCAGTATGAGGGTCAGTGTGCGGGTCAGTGTGTGGGTCAGTGTGTGGTTCAGTGTGGGGGTCAGTGTGCGGGTCAGTGTGTGAGTCAGTGTGTGGGTCAGTGTGTGAGTCAGTGTGTGAATCAGTGTGTGAGTCAGTGTGTGGGTCAGTGTGTGAGTCAGTGTGCGAGTCAGTGTGTGATTCAGTGTGTGGGTCAGTGTGTGTGTCAGTGTGCGAGTCAGTGTGTGAGTCAGTGTTTGATTCAGTGTGCTAGTCAGTGTGTGCGTCAGTGTGCGGGTCAGTGTGCGGGTCAGTGTGCGGGTCTGTGTGTCGGTTAGTGTGGGGGTCAGTGTGTGTGTCAGTATGAGGGTCAGTGTGCGGGTCAGTGTGTGGGTCAGTGTGTGGTTCAGTGTGGGGGTCAGTGTGTGGGTCAGTGTGGGGGTCAGTGTGTGAGTCAGTATGTGATTCAGTGTGCGGGTCAGTGTGCGAGTCAGTGTGTGGTTCAGTGTGTGGGTCAGTTTGCGGGTCTGTGTGTGAGTCAGTATGTCGGTCAGTGTGCGGGTCAGTGTGTGGGTCAGTGTGTGGGTCAGCATGTGTGTCAGTGTGCGGGTCAGTGTGCGAGTCAGTGTGTGAGTCAGTGTGTGAGTCATTTTGTGTGTCAGTGTGTGAGTCAGTATGTGAGTCATTGTGTGGTCAGTGTGTGAGTCAGTGTGTGAGTCATTTTGCGGGTCAGTGTGCGGGTCAGTGTGCGGGTCAGTGTGCGGGTCTGTGTGCGTGTCAGTGTGCGGGTCAGTGTGCGAGTCAGTGTGCGAGTCAGTGTGTGGGTCAGTGTGTGAGTCAGTGTGTGAGTTAGTGTGTCAGTCAGTCTGCGGGTCAGTGAGTGAGTCTGTGTTTGGCCAGTGTGTGGGTCAGTGTGTGAGTCAGTGTGTGAGTCAGTGTGCGAGTCAGTGTGCGAGTCAGTGTGCGGGTCAGTGTGTGGGTCAGTGTGCGAATCATTGTGCGAGTCATTGTGCGAGTCAGTGTGCGAGTTATTGTGTGAGTCAGTGTGTGAGTCATTGTGTGAGTCAGTGTGTGGTTCAGTGTGTGAGTCAGTTTGTGAGTCTGTGTGTGAGTCAGTGTGTGGGTCAGTGTGTGGGTCAATGTGAGGATCAGTGTGTGAGTCAGTGTGTGGGTCAGTGTGAGGGTCAGTGTGTGCGTCAGTGTGTGGGTCAGTGTTTGAATCAGTGTGTGAGTCAGTGTGTGTGTCAGTGTTTGGTCAGCGTGTGGATCAGTGTGTGAGTTAGTGTGTGAGTCAGTGTGCTGGTCAGTGTGTGAGTCAGTGTGCAGGTCAGTGTGTGAGTCAGTGTGCGGGTCAGTGTGCGAGTCTGGGTGCGAGTCAGTGTGTGAGTCAGTGTGTGAGTCAGTGTGTGGATCAGTGTGTGAGTCAGTGTGTGAATCAGTGTGGGGGTCAGTGTGCAGGTCTGTCTGCGGGTCAGTTTGTGAGTCAGTGTGCGGGTCTGTGTGCGGGTCAGTGTGCGGGTCAGTGTGCGAGTCAGTGTGTGAGTCAGTGTGTGAGTTAGTGTGTCAGTCAGTGTGCTGGTCAGTGAGTGAGTCAGTGTTTGGCCAGTGTGTGGGTCAGTGTGTGAGTCAGTGTGTGAGTCAGTGTGCGGGTCAGTGTGCGAGTCAGTGTGCGGGTCAGTGTGTGGGTCAATGTGCGAGTCAGTGTGTGAGTCAGTGTGTGAGTCAGTGTGTGAGTCAGTGTGTGGTTCAGTGTGTGAGTCAGTGTGTGAGTCAGTGTGTGAGTCAGTGTGTGAATCAGTGTTTGAGTCAGTGTGTGGGTCAGTGTGTGGGTCAATGTGTGGATCAGTGTGTGAGTCAGTGTGTGGGTCAGTGTGCGGGTCAGTGTCTGCGTCAGTGTGTGGGTCAGTGTTTGAATCAGTGTGTGAGTCAGTGTGTGTGTCAGTGTTTGGTCAGCGTGTGGATCAGTGTGTGGATCAGTGTGTGAGTCAGTGTGTGGGTCAGTGTGCGGGTCAGTGTCTGCGTCAGTGTGTGGGTCAGTGTTTGAATCAGTGTGTGAGTCAGTGTGTGTGTCAGTGTTTGGTCAGCGTGTGGATCAGTGTGTGAGTTAGTGTGTGAGTCAGTGTGCAGGTCAGTGTGTGAGTCAGTGTGCAGGTCAGTGTGTGAGTCAGTGTGCGGGTCAGTGTGCGAGTCTGGGTGCGAGTCATTGTGTGAGTCAGTGTGTGAGTCAGTGTGTGGATCAGTGTGTGAGTCAGTGTGTGAATCAGTGTGGGGGTCAGTGTGCAGGTCAGTCTGCGGGTCAGTGTGTGAGTCAGTGTGCGGGTCAGTGTGTCGGTTAGTGTGGGGGTCAGTGTGTGAGTCAGTATGAGGGTCAGTGTGCGGGTCAGTGTGTGGGTCAGTGTGTGGTTCAGTGTGGGGGTCAGTGTGTGGGTCAGTGTGGGGGTCAGTGTGTGAGTCAGTATGTGATTCAGTGTGCGGGTCAGTGTGCGAGTCAGTGTGTGGTTCAGTGTGTGGGTCAGTTTGCGGGTCTGTGTGTGAGTCAGTATGTCGGTCAGTGTGCGGGTCAGTGTGTGGGTCAGTGTGTGGGTCAGCATGTGTGTCAGTGTGCGGGTCAGTGTGCGAGTCAGTGTGTGGGTCAGTGTGTGAGTCATTCTGTGTGTCAGTGTGTGAGTCAGTATGTGAGTCATTGTGTGGTCAGTGTGTGAGTCAGTGTGTGAGTCATTGTGCGGGTCAGTGTGCGGGTCAGTGTGCGGGTCAGTGTGCGGGTCTGTGTGCGTGTCAGTGTGCGGGTCAGTGTGCGAGTCAGTGTGCGAGTCAGTGTGTGGGTCAGTGTGTGAGTCAGTGTGAGTTAGTGTGTCAGTCAGTGTGCGGGTCAGTGAGTGAGTCTGTGTTTGGCCAGTGTGTGGGTCAGTGTGTGAGTCAGTGTGTGAGTCAGTGTGCGAGTCAGTGTGCGAGTCTGTGTGTGAGTCAGTGTGTGGGTCAGTGTGTGGGTCAATGTGAGGATCAGTGTGTGAGTCAGTGTGTGGGTCAGTGTGAGGGTCAGTGTGTGCGTCAGTGTGTGGGTCAGTGTTTGAATCAGTGTGTGAGTCAGTGTGTGTGTCAGTGTTTGGTCAGCGTGTGGATCAGTGTGTGAGTTAGTGTGTGAGTCAGTGTGCTGGTCAGTGTGTGAGTCAGTGTGCAGGTCAGTGTGTGAGTCAGTGTGCGGGTCAGTGTGCGAGTCTGGGTGCGAGTCAGTGTGTGAGTCAGTGTGTGAGTCAGTGTGTGGATCAGTGTGTGAGTCAGTGTGTGAATCAGTGTGGGGGTCAGTGTGCAGGTCTGTCTGCGGGTCAGTTTGTGAGTCAGTGTGCGGGTCTGTGTGCGGGTCAGTGTGCGGGTCAGTGTGCGAGTCAGTGTGTGAGTCAGTGTGTGAGTTAGTGTGTCAGTCAGTGTGCTGGTCAGTGAGTGAGTCAGTGTTTGGCCAGTGTGTGGGTCAGTGTGTGAGTCAGTGTGTGAGTCAGTGTGCGGGTCAGTGTGCGAGTCAGTGTGCGGGTCAGTGTGTGGGTCAATGTGCGAGTCAGTGTGTGAGTCAGTGTGTGAGTCAGTGTGTGAGTCAGTGTGTGGTTCAGTGTGTGAGTCAGTGTGTGAGTCAGTGTGTGAGTCAGTGTGTGAATCAGTGTTTGAGTCAGTGTGTGGGTCAGTGTGTGGGTCAATGTGTGGATCAGTGTGTGAGTCAGTGTGTGGGTCAGTGTGCGGGTCAGTGTCTGCGTCAGTGTGTGGGTCAGTGTTTGAATCAGTGTGTGAGTCAGTGTGTGTGTCAGTGTTTGGTCAGCGTGTGGATCAGTGTGTGGATCAGTGTGTGAGTCAGTGTGTGGGTCAGTGTGCGGGTCAGTGTCTGCGTCAGTGTGTGGGTCAGTGTTTGAATCAGTGTGTGAGTCAGTGTGTGTGTCAGTGTTTGGTCAGCGTGTGGATCAGTGTGTGAGTTAGTGTGTGAGTCAGTGTGCAGGTCAGTGTGTGAGTCAGTGTGCAGGTCAGTGTGTGAGTCAGTGTGCGGGTCAGTGTGCGAGTCTGGGTGCGAGTCATTGTGTGAGTCAGTGTGTGAGTCAGTGTGTGGATCAGTGTGTGAGTCAGTGTGTGAATCAGTGTGGGGGTCAGTGTGCAGGTCAGTCTGCGGGTCAGTGTGTGAGTCAGTGTGCGGGTCAGTGTGTCGGTTAGTGTGGGGGTCAGTGTGTGAGTCAGTATGAGGGTCAGTGTGCGGGTCAGTGTGTGGGTCAGTGTGTGGTTCAGTGTGGGGGTCAGTGTGTGGGTCAGTGTGGGGGTCAGTGTGTGAGTCAGTATGTGATTCAGTGTGCGGGTCAGTGTGCGAGTCAGTGTGTGGTTCAGTGTGTGGGTCAGTTTGCGGGTCTGTGTGTGAGTCAGTATGTCGGTCAGTGTGCGGGTCAGTGTGTGGGTCAGTGTGTGGGTCAGCATGTGTGTCAGTGTGCGGGTCAGTGTGCGAGTCAGTGTGTGGGTCAGTGTGTGAGTCATTCTGTGTGTCAGTGTGTGAGTCAGTATGTGAGTCATTGTGTGGTCAGTGTGTGAGTCAGTGTGTGAGTCATTGTGCGGGTCAGTGTGCGGGTCAGTGTGCGGGTCAGTGTGCGGGTCTGTGTGCGTGTCAGTGTGCGGGTCAGTGTGCGAGTCAGTGTGCGAGTCAGTGTGTGGGTCAGTGTGTGAGTCAGTGTGAGTTAGTGTGTCAGTCAGTGTGCGGGTCAGTGAGTGAGTCTGTGTTTGGCCAGTGTGTGGGTCAGTGTGTGAGTCAGTGTGTGAGTCAGTGTGCGAGTCAGTGTGCGAGTCAGTGTGCGGGTCAGTGTGTGGGTCAGTGTGCGAATCATTGTGCGAGTCATTGTGCGAGTCAGTGTGCGAGTTATTGTGTGAGTCAGTGTGTGAGTCATTGTGTGAGTCAGTGTGTGGTTCAGTGTGTGAGTCAGTGTGTGAGTCTGTGTGTGAGTCAGTGTGTGGGTCAGTGTGTGGGTCAATGTGAGGATCAGTGTGTGAGTCAGTGTGTGGGTCAGTGTGAGGGTCAGTGTGTGCGTCAGTGTGTGGGTCAGTGTTTGAATCAGTGTGTGAGTCAGTGTGTGTGTCAGTGTTTGGTCAGCGTGTGGATCAGTGTGTGAGTTAGTGTGTGAGTCAGTGTGCAAGTCAGTGTGTGGGTCAGTGTGTGGGTCAGTGTGTGAGTCAGTGTGCGAGTCAGTGTGTGCGTCAGTGTGCGGGTCAGTGTGTGGGTCAGTGTGGGGTTCAGTGTGTGAGTCAGTATGAGGGTCGGTTTGCGGGTCAGTGTGTGGGTCAGTGTGTGGTTCAGTGTGGGGGTCAGTGTGTCGGTCAGTGTGGGGGTCAGTGTGTGAATCAGTATGTGGGTCAGTGTGCGGGTCAGTGTGCGGGTCAGTGTGTGGGTCAGTGTGTTGTTCAGTGTGGGGGACAGTGTGTGAGTCAGTATGTGGTTCATTGTGTGAGTCAGTGTGTGAGTCATTGTGTGGGTCAGTGTGTGGGTCAGTGTGTGAGTCATTGTGCGTCAGTGTGTGGTTCAACGTGTGGGTCAGTATGTGGGTCAGTGTGTGAGTCAGTGTGTGAATCAGTGTGTGAGTCAGTGTGTGTGTCAGTGTGCGAGTCAGTGTGTGAGTCAGTGTTTGATTCAGTGTGCTAGTCAGTGTGTGCGTCAGTGTGTGAGTCAGTGTGCGGGTCAGTGTGCGGGTCAGTGTGTGAGTCAGTATGAGGGTCAGTGTGCGGGTCAGTGTGTGGGTCAGTGTGTGGGTCAGTGTGGGGGTCAGTGTGTGGGTCAGTGTGGGGGTCAGTGTGTGAATCAGTATGTGGGTCAGTGTGCGGGTCAGTGTGCAGGTCAGTGTGTGGGTCAGTGTGTGGGTCAGTGTGGGGGACAGTGTGTGAGTCAGTATGTGGGTCAGTGTGCGGGTCAGTGTGTGGGTCAGTGTGTGGGTCCGTGTGTGGGTCCGTGTGTGGGTCAGTATGTGGGTCAGTGTGCGGATCAGTGTGTGAGTCAGTGTGTGGGTCAGTGTGTGAGTCAGTTTGTGTGTCAGTGTGTGAGTCAGTATGTGAGTCATTGTGTGGTCAGTGTGTGAGTCAGTGTGTGAGTCATTGTGCGGGTCAGTGTGCGGGTCAGTGTGCGGGTCAGTGTGCGGGTCTGTGTGTGTGTCAGTGTGCGGGTCAGTGTGCGAGTCAGTGTGCGAGTCAGTGTGTGGGTCAGTGTGTGAGTCAGTGTGTGAGTTAGTGTGTCAGTCAGTGTGCGGGTCAGTGAGTGAGTCTGTGTTTGGCCAGTGTGTGGGTCAGTGTGTGAGTCAGTGTGTGAGTCAGTGTGCGGGTCAGTGTGCGAGTCAGTGTGCGGGTCAGTGTGTGGGTCAGTGTGCGAATCATTGTGCGAGTCATTGTGCGAGTCAGTTTGCGAGTTATTGTGTGAGTCAGTGTGTGTGTGTCATTGTGTGAGTCAGTGTGTGAGTCAGTGTGAGGGTCAGTGTGTGAGTCAGTGTGTGGGTCAGTGTGTGAGTCAGTTTGTGTGTCAGTGTGTGAGTCAGTGTGTGAGTCATTGTGTGGTCAGTGTGTGAGTCAGTGTGTGAGTCATTGTGCGGGTCAGTGTGCGGGTCAGTGTGCGGGTCAGTGTGCGGGTCTGTGTGCGAGTCAGTGTGCGGGTCAGTGTGCAAGTCAGTGTGCGAGTCAGTGTGCGAGTCAGTGTGCAGGTCAGTGTGTGGGTCAGTGTGCGAATCATTGTGCGAGTCATTGTGCGAGTCAGTGTGCGAGTCATTGTGCGAGTCAATGTGTGAGTCAGTGTGTGAGTCAGTGTGTGAGTCATTGTGCGAGTCAGTGTGTGAGTCAGTGTGTGAGTCAGTGTGTGAGTCAGTGTGTGGTTCAGTGTGTGAGTCAGTGTGTGAGTCAGTGTGTGAATCAGTGTGTGAATCAGTGTGTGGGTCAGTGTGTGGGTCAATGTGTGGATCAGTGTGTGAGTCAGTGTGTGGGTCAGTGTGCGGGTCAGTGTCTGCGTCAGTGTGTGGGTCAGTGTTTGAATCAGTGTGTGAGTCAGTGTGTGTGTCAGTGTTTGGTCAGCGTGTGGATCAGTGTGTGAGTTAGTGTGTGAGTCAGTGTGCAGGTCAGTGTGTGAGTCAGTGTGCAGGTCAGTGTGTGAGTCAGTGTGCGGGTCAGTGTGCGAGTCTGGGTGCGAGTCATTGTGTGAGTCAGTGTGTGAGTCAGTGTGTGGATCAGTGTGTGAGTCAGTGTGTGAATCAGTGTGGGGGTCAGTGTGCAGGTCAGTCTGCGGGTCAGTGTGTGAGTCAGTGTGTGGGTCAGTGTGGGAGTCAGTGTGTGAGTCAGTGTGTGGGTCAGTGTGTGAGTCAGTGTGCGGGTCAGTGTGCGGGTCAGTGTGCGAGTCTGGGTGCGAGTCATTGTGTTAGTCAGTGTGTGAGTCAGTGTGTGGGTCAGTGTGTGAGTCAGTGTGTGAATCAGTGTGGGGGTCAGTGTGCAGGTCAGTCTGCGGGTCAGTGTGTGAGTCAGTGTGTGGGTCAGTGTGCGAGTCAGTGTGTGAGTCAGTGTGTGGGTCAGTGTGTGAGTCAGTGTGTGAATCAGTGTGTGAGTCAGTGTGTGGGTCAGTGTGTGAGTCAGTGTGTGAGTCAGTGTGTGGGTCAGTGTGTGAGTCAGTGTGTGAATCAGTGTGTGAGTCAGTGTGTGGGTCAGTGTGTGGGTCAGTATGCGAGTCCGTGTGCAAGTCAGTGTGTGGGTCAGTGTGTGGGTCAGTGTGTGAGTCAGTGTGCGAGTCAGTGTGTGCGTCAGTGTGCGGGTCAGTGTGTGGGTCAGTGTGGGGTTCAGTGTGTGAGTCAGTATGAGGGTCGGTTTGCGGGTCAGTGTGTGGGTCAGTGTGTGGTTCAGTGTGGGGGTCAGTGTGTCGGTCAGTGTGGGGGTCAGTGTGTGAATCAGTATGTGGGTCAGTGTGCGGGTCAGTGTGCGGGTCAGTGTGTGGGTCAGTGTGTTGTTCAGTGTGGGGGACAGTGTGTGAGTCAGTATGTGGTTCATTGTGCGGGTCAGTGTGTGGGTCAGTGTGTGGGTCAGTATGTGGGTCAGTGTGAGGGTCAGTGTGTGAGTCAGTGTATGGGTCAGTGTGTGTGTCAGTTTGTGTGTCAGTGTGTGAGTCAGTGTGTGAGTCATTGTGTGGGTCAGTGTGTGGGTCAGTGTGTGAGTCATTGTGCGTCAGTGTGTGGTTCAACGTGTGGGTCAGTATGTGGGTCAGTGTGCGTGTCAGTGTGCGAGTCAGTGTGTGAACCAGTGTGTGGGTCAGTGTGTGAGTCAGAGTGCGGGTCAGTGTGCGGGTCAGTGTGTGGGTAAGTGTGTGAATCAGTGTGTAGGTCAGTGTGCGGGTGAGTGTGTGAGTCAGTGTGAGGGTCAGTGTGTGAGTCAGTATGAGGTTCAGTGTGCGAGTCAGTGTGTGGGTCAGTGTGTGGGTCAGTGTTTGGGTCAGTGTGCGGGTCAGTGTGCGAGTCAGTGTGTGAGTCAGTGTGTGGGTCAGTGTGTGAGTCAGTGTGTGAATCAGTGTGTGAGTCAGTGTGTGGGTCAGTGTGTGAGTCAGTGTGCGACTCAGTGTGTGAGTCAGTGTGTGGGTCAGTGTGTGAGTCAGTGTGTGGGTCAGTGTGTGAGTCAGTGTGTGAATCAGTGTGTGAGTCAGTGTGTGTGTCAGTGTCCGAGTCAGTGTGCGAGTCAGTGTGTGAGTCTGTGTGTGATTCAGTCTGCGAGTCAGTGTTTGCGTCAGTGTGCGGGTCAGTGTGCGGGTCAGTGTGCGGGTCAGTGTGCAGGTCAGTGTGCGGGTCGGTGTGTGGGTCAGTGTGGGGGTCAGTGTGTGAGTCAGTATGAGGGTCAGTGTGCGGGTCAGTGTGTGGGTCAGTGTGTGATTCAGTGTGGGGGTCAGTGTGCGGGTCAGTGTGTGAGTCAGTGTGTGGGTCAGTGTGTGAGTCAGTGTGTGAATCAGTGTGTGAGTCAGTGTGTGGGTCAGTGTGTGAGTCAGTGTGCGAGTCAGTGTGTGATTCAGTGTGTGGGTCAGTGTGTGAGTCAGTGTGTGAATCAGTGTGTGAGTCAGTGTGTGTGTCAGTGTGCGAGTCAGTGTGTGAGTCAGTGTTTGATTAAGTGTGCTAGTCAGTGTGTGCGTCAGTGTGCGGGTCAGTGTGCGGGTCAGTGTGCGGGTCAGTGTGTGAGTCAGTATGAGGGTCAGTGTGCGGGTCAGTGTGTGGGTCAGTGTGTGGGTCAGTGTGGGGGTCAGTGTGTGGGTCAGTGTGGGGGTCAGTGTGTGAATCAGTATGTGGGTCAGTGTGCGGGTCAGTGTGCAGGTCAGTGTGTGGGTCAGTGTGTGGGTCAGTGTGGGGGACAGTGTGTGAGTCAGTATGTGGGTCAGTGTGCGGGTCAGTGTGTGGGTCAGTGTGTGGGTGTGTGTGTTGGTCCGTGTGTGGGTCAGTATGTGGGTCAGTGTGCGGATCATTGTGTGAGTCAGTGTGTGGGTCAGTGTGTGAGTCAGTTTGTGTGTCAGTGTGTGAGTCAGTATGTGAGTCATTGTGTGGTCAGTGTGTGAGTCAGTGTGTGAGTCATTGTGCGGGTCAGTGTGCGGGTCAGTGTGCGGGTCAGTGTGCGGGTCTGTGTGTGTGTCAGTGTGCGGGTCAGTGTGCGAGTCAGTGTGCGAGTCAGTGTGTGGGTCAGTGTGTGAGTCAGTGTGTGAGTTAGTGTGTCAGTCAGTGTGCGGGTCAGTGAGTGAGTCTGTGTTTGGCCAGTGTGTGGGTCAGTGTGTGAGTCAGTGTGTGAGTCAGTGTGCGGGTCAGTGTGCGAGTCAGTGTGCGGGTCAGTGTGTGGGTCAGTGTGCGAATCATTGTGCGAGTCATTGTGCGAGTCAGTTTGCGAGTTATTGTGTGAGTCAGTGTGTGTGTGTCATTGTGTGAGTCAGTGTGTGAGTCAGTGTGAGGGTCAGTGTGTGAGTCAGTGTGTGGGTCAGTGTGTGAGTCAGTTTGTGTGTCAGTGTGTGAGTCAGTGTGTGAGTCATTGTGTGGTCAGTGTGTGAGTCAGTGTGTGAGTCATTGTGCGGGTCAGTGTGCGGGTCAGTGTGCGGGTCAGTGTGCGGGTCTGTGTGCGAGTCAGTGTGCGGGTCAGTGTGCAAGTCAGTGTGCGAGTCAGTGTGCGAGTCAGTGTACAGGTCAGTGTGTGGGTCAGTGTGCGAATCATTGTGCGAGTCATTGTGCGAGTCAGTGTGCGAGTCATTGTGCGAGTCAATGTGTGAGTCAGTGTGTGAGTCAGTGTGTGGTTCAGTGTGTGAGTCAGTGTGTGAGTCAGTGTGTGAGTCAGTGTGCGGGTCAGTGTGCGGGTCAGTGTGTGGGTCAGTGTGTGAGTCTGTGTGCGGATCAGTGTGCGGGTCAGTGTGCGAGTCTGTGTGTGAGTCAGTGTGTGAATCAGTGTGTGAGTCAGTGTGTGTGTCAGTGTTTGGTCAGACTGTGGATCAGTGTGTGAGTTAGTGTGTGAGTCAGTGTGCAGGACAGTGTGTGTGTCAGTGTGCAGGTCAGTGTGTGAGTCAGTGTGCGGGTCAGTGTGCGAGTCTGGGTGCGAGTCAGTGTGTGAGTCAGTGTGTGAGTCAGTGTGTGAGTCAGTGTGTGGGTCAGTGTGTGAGTCAGTGTGTGAATCAGTGTGGGGGTCAGTCTGCGGGTCAGTGTGTGAGTCAGTGTGTGGGTCAGTGTGCGAGTCAGTGTGTGGGTCAGTGTGTGAGTCAGTGTGTGAATCAGTGTGTGTGTCAGTGTTTGGTCAGCGTGTGGATCAGTGTGTGAGTTAGTGTGTGAGTCAATGTGCAGGTCAGTGTGTGAGTCAGTGTGCAGGTCAGTGTGTGAGTCAGTGTGCGGGTCAGTGTGCGAGTCTGGGTGCGAGTCATTGTGTGAGTCAGTGTGTGAGTCAGTGTGTGGATCAGTGTGTGAGTCAGTGTGTGAATCAGTGTGGGGGTCAGTGTGCAGGTCAGTCTGCGGGTCTGTGTGTGAGTCAGTGTGCGGGTCTGTGTGCGGGTCAGTGTGCGGGTCAGTGTGCGAGTCAGTGTGCGAGTCAGTGTGTGGGTCAGTGTGTGAGTCAGTGTGTGAGTTAGTGTGTCAGTCAGTGTGCGGGTCAGTGAGTGAGTCAGTGTTTGGCCAGTGTGTGGGTCAGTGTGTGAGTCAGTGTGTGAGTCAGTGTGCGGGTCAGTGTAGGAGTCAGTGTGTGGGTCAGTGTGTGGGTCAGTGTGCGAATCATTGTGCGAGTCATTGTGCGAGTCAGTGTGCGTGTCATTGTGCGAGTCAGTGTGTGAGTCAGTGTGTGAGTCAGTGTGTGAGTCAGTGTGTGGTTCAGTGTGTGAGTCAGTGTGTGAGTCAGTGTGTGAGTCAGTGTGTGGGTCAGTGTGTGGGTCAATGTGTGGATCAGTGTGTGAGTCAGTGTGTGGGTCAGTGTGCGGGTCAGTGTGTGCGTCAGTGTGTGGGTCAGTGTTTGAATCAGTGTGTGAGTCAGTGTGTGTGTCAGTGTTTGGTCAGCGTGTGGATCAGTGTGTGAGTTAGTGTGTGAGTCAGTGTGCAGGTCAGTGTGTGAGTCAGTGTGCAGGTCAGTGTGTGAGTCAGTGTGCGGGTCAGTGTGCGGGTCAGTGTGCGAGTCTGGGTGCGAGTCATTGTGTGAGTCAGTGTGTGAGTCAGTGTGTGGGTCAGTGTGTGAGTCAGTGTGTGAATCAGTGCGGGGGTCAGTGTGCAGGTCAGTCTGCGGGTCAGTGTGTGAGTCAGTGCGTGGGTCAGTGTGCGAGTCAGTGTGTGAGTCAGTGTGTGGGTCAGTGTGTGAGTCAGTGTGTGAATCAGTGTGTGAGTCAGTGTGTGGGTCAGTGTGTGAGTCAGTGTGTGAGTCAGTGTGTGGGTCAGTGTGTGAGTCAGTGTGTGAATCAGTGTGCAAGTCAGTGTGTGGGTCAGTGTGTGGGTCAGTGTGTGAGTCAGTGTGCGAGTCAGTGTGTGCGTCAGTGTGCGGGTCAGTGTGCGGGTCAGTGTGTGGGTCAGTGTGGGGTTCAGTGTGTGAGTCAGTATGAGGGTCGGTGTGCGGGTCAGTGTGTGGGTCAGTGTGTGGGTCAGTGTGGGGGTCAGTGTGTCGGTCAGTGTGGGGGTCAGTGTGTGAATCAGTATGTGGGTCAGTGTGCGGGTCAGTGTGCGGGTCAGTGTGTGGGTCAGTGTGGGGGACAGTGTGTGAGTCAGTATGTGGTTCATTGTGCGGGTCAGTGTGTGGGTCAGTGTGTGGGTCAGTATGTGGGTCAGTGTGAGGGTCAGTGTGTGAGTCAGTGTATGGGTCAGTGTGTGTGTCAGTTTGTGTGTCAGTGTGTGAGTCAGTGTGTGAGTCATTGTGTGGGTCAGTGTGTGGGTCAGTGTGTGAGTCAGTGTGTGCGTCAGTGTGTTGTTCAACGTGTGGGTCAGTATGTGGGTCAGTGTGCGTGTCAGTGTGCGAGTCAGTGTGTGAGCCAGTGTGTGGGTCAGTGTGTGAGTCAGAGTGCGGGTCAGTGTGCGGGTCAGTGTGTGGGTAAGTGTGTGAATCAGTGTGTAGGTCAGTGTGCGGGTCAGTGTGTGAGTCAGTGTGAGGGTCAGTGTGTGAGTCAGTATGAGGTTCAGTGTGCGGGTCAGTGTGTGGGTCAGTGTGTGGGTCAGTGTTTGGGTCAGTGTGCGGGTCAGTGTGCGAGTCAGTGTGTGAGTCAGTGTGAGGGTCAGTGTGTGAGTCAGTGTGTGAATCAGTGTGTGAGTCAGTGTGTGGGTCAGTGTGTGAGTCAGTGTGCGACTCAGTGTGTGAGTCAGTGTGTGGGTCAGTGTGTGAGTCAGTGTGTGGGTCAGTGTGTGAGTCAGTGTGTGAATCAGTGTGTGAGTCAGTGTGTGTGTCAGTGTCCGAGTCAGTGTGCGAGTCAGTGTGTGAGTCTGTGTGTGATTCAGTCTGCGAGTCAGTGTTTGCGTCAGTGTGCGGGTCAGTGTGCAGGTCAGTGTGCGGGTCGGTGTGTGGGTCAGTGTGGGGGTCAGTGTGTGAGTCAGTATGAGGGTCAGTGTGCGGGTCAGTGTGTGGGTCAGTGTGTGGTTCAGTGTGGGGGTCAGTGTGCGGGTCAGTGTGTGAGTCAGTGTGTGAGTCAGTGTGTGAATCAGTGTGTGAGTCAGTGTGTGGGTCAGTGTGTGAGTCAGTGTGCGAGTCAGTGTGCGATTCAGTGTGTGGGTCAGTGTGTGTGTCAGTGTGCGAGTCAGTGTGTGAGTCAGTGTTTGATTCAGTGTGCTAGTCAGTGTGTGCGTCAGTGTGCGGGTCAGTGTGCGGGTCAGTGTGCGGGTCTGTGTGTCGGTTAGTGTGGGGGTCAGTGTGTGTGTCAGTATGAGGGTCAGTGTGCGGGTCAGTGTGTGGGTCAGTGTGTGGTTCAGTGTGGGGGTCAGTGTGTGGGTCAGTGTGGGGGTCAGTGTGTGAGTCAGTATGTGATTCAGTGTGCGGGTCAGTGTGCGAGTCAGTGTGTGGTTCAGTGTGTGGGTCAGTTTGCGGGTCTGTGTGTGAGTCAGTATGTCGGTCAGTGTGCGGGTCAGTGTGTGGGTCAGTGTGTGGGTCAGCATGTGTGTCAGTGTGCGGGTCAGTGTGCGAGTCAGTGTGTGGGTCAGTGTGTGAGTCATTTTGTGTGTCAGTGTGTGAGTCAGTATGTGAGTCATTGTGTGGTCAGTGTGTGAGTCAGTGTGTGAGTCATTTTGCGGGTCAGTGTGCGGGTCAGTGTGCGGGTCAGTGTGCGGGTCTGTGTGCGTGTCAGTGTGCGGGTCAGTGTGCGAGTCAGTGTGCGAGTCAGTGTGTGGGTCAGTGTGTGAGTCAGTGTGTGAGTTAGTGTGTCAGTCAGTCTGCGGGTCAGTGAGTGAGTCTGTGTTTGGCCAGTGTGTGGGTCAGTGTGTGAGTCAGTGTGTGAGTCAGTGTGCGAGTCAGTGTGCGAGTCAGTGTGCGGGTCAGTGTGTGGGTCAGTGTGCGAATCATTGTGCGAGTCATTGTGCGAGTCAGTGTGCGAGTTATTGTGTGAGTCAGTGTGTGAGTCATTGTGTGAGTCAGTGTGTGGTTCAGTGTGTGAGTCAGTTTGTGAGTCTGTGTGTGAGTCAGTGTGTGGGTCAGTGTGTGGGTCAATGTGAGGATCAGTGTGTGAGTCAGTGTGTGGGTCAGTGTGAGGGTCAGTGTGTGCGTCAGTGTGTGGGTCAGTGTTTGAATCAGTGTGTGAGTCAGTGTGTGTGTCAGTGTTTGGTCAGCGTGTGGATCAGTGTGTGAGTTAGTGTGTGAGTCAGTGTGCTGGTCAGTGTGTGAGTCAGTGTGCAGGTCAGTGTGTGAGTCAGTGTGCGGGTCAGTGTGCGAGTCTGGGTGCGAGTCAGTGTGTGAGTCAGTGTGTGAGTCAGTGTGTGGATCAGTGTGTGAGTCAGTGTGTGAATCAGTGTGGGGGTCAGTGTGCAGGTCTGTCTGCGGGTCAGTTTGTGAGTCAGTGTGCGGGTCTGTGTGCGGGTCAGTGTGCGGGTCAGTGTGCGAGTCAGTGTGTGAGTCAGTGTGTGAGTTAGTGTGTCAGTCAGTGTGCTGGTCAGTGAGTGAGTCAGTGTTTGGCCAGTGTGTGGGTCAGTGTGTGAGTCAGTGTGTGAGTCAGTGTGCGGGTCAGTGTGCGAGTCAGTGTGCGGGTCAGTGTGTGGGTCAATGTGCGAGTCAGTGTGTGAGTCAGTGTGTGAGTCAGTGTGTGAGTCAGTGTGTGGTTCAGTGTGTGAGTCAGTGTGTGAGTCAGTGTGTGAGTCAGTGTGTGAATCAGTGTTTGAGTCAGTGTGTGGGTCAGTGTGTGGGTCAATGTGTGGATCAGTGTGTGAGTCAGTGTGTGGGTCAGTGTGCGGGTCAGTGTCTGCGTCAGTGTGTGGGTCAGTGTTTGAATCAGTGTGTGAGTCAGTGTGTGTGTCAGTGTTTGGTCAGCGTGTGGATCAGTGTGTGGATCAGTGTGTGAGTCAGTGTGTGGGTCAGTGTGCGGGTCAGTGTCTGCGTCAGTGTGTGGGTCAGTGTTTGAATCAGTGTGTGAGTCAGTGTGTGTGTCAGTGTTTGGTCAGCGTGTGGATCAGTGTGTGAGTTAGTGTGTGAGTCAGTGTGCAGGTCAGTGTGTGAGTCAGTGTGCAGGTCAGTGTGTGAGTCAGTGTGCGGGTCAGTGTGCGAGTCTGGGTGCGAGTCATTGTGTGAGTCAGTGTGTGAGTCAGTGTGTGGATCAGTGTGTGAGTCAGTGTGTGAATCAGTGTGGGGGTCAGTGTGCAGGTCAGTCTGCGGGTCAGTGTGTGAGTCAGTGTGCGGGTCAGTGTGTCGGTTAGTGTGGGGGTCAGTGTGTGAGTCAGTATGAGGGTCAGTGTGCGGGTCAGTGTGTGGGTCAGTGTGTGGTTCAGTGTGGGGGTCAGTGTGTGGGTCAGTGTGGGGGTCAGTGTGTGAGTCAGTATGTGATTCAGTGTGCGGGTCAGTGTGCGAGTCAGTGTGTGGTTCAGTGTGTGGGTCAGTTTGCGGGTCTGTGTGTGAGTCAGTATGTCTGTCAGTGTGCGGGTCAGTGTGTGGGTCAGTGTGTGGGTCAGCATGTGTGTCAGTGTGCGGGTCAGTGTGCGAGTCAGTGTGTGGGTCAGTGTGTGAGTCATTCTGTGTGTCAGTGTGTGAGTCAGTATGTGAGTCATTGTGTGGTCAGTGTGTGAGTCAGTGTGTGAGTCATTGTGCGGGTCAGTGTGCGGGTCAGTGTGCGGGTCAGTGTGCGGGTCTGTGTGCGTGTCAGTGTGCGGGTCAGTGTGCGAGTCAGTGTGCGAGTCAGTGTGTGGGTCAGTGTGTGAGTCAGTGTGTGAGTTAGTGTGTCAGTCAGTGTGCGGGTCAGTGAGTGAGTCTGTGTTTGGCCAGTGTGTGGGTCAGTGTGTGAGTCAGTGTGTGAGTCAGTGTGCGGGTCAGTGTGCGAGTCAGTGTGCGGGTCAGTGTGTGGGTCAGTGTGCGAATCATTGTGCGAGTCATTGTGCGAGTCAGTGTGCGAGTTATTGTGTGAGTCAGTGTGTGAGTCATTGTGTGAGTCAGTGTGTGGTTCAGTGTGTGAGTCAGTGTGTGAGTCTGTGTGTGAGTCAGTGTGTGGGTCAGTGTGTGGGTCAATGTGAGGATCAGTGTGTGAGTCAGTGTGTGGGTCAGTGTGAGGGTCAGTGTGTGCGTCAGTGTGTGGGTCAGTGTTTGAATCAGTGTGTGAGTCAGTGTGTGTGTCAGTGTTTGGTCAGCGTGTGGATCAGTGTGTGAGTTAGTGTGTGAGTCAGTGTGCTGGTCAGTGTGTGAGTCAGTGTGCAGGTCAGTGTGTGAGTCAGTGTGCGGGTCAGTGTGCGAGTCTGGGTGCGAGTCAGTGTGTGAGTCAGTGTGTGAGTCAGTGTGTGGATCAGTGTGTGAGTCAGTGTGTGAATCAGTGTGGGGGTCAGTGTGCAGGTTTGTCTGCGGGTCAGTTTGTGAGTCAGTGTGCGGGTCTGTGTGCGGGTCAGTGTGCGGGTCAGTGTGCGAGTCAGTGTGTGAGTCAGTGTGTGAGTTAGTGTGTCAGTCAGTGTGCTGGTCAGTGAGTGAGTCAGTGTTTGGCCAGTGTGTGGGTCAGTGTGTGAGTCAGTGTGTGAGTCAGTGTGCGGGTCAGTGTGCGAGTCAGTGTGCGGGTCAGTGTGTGGGTCAATGTGCGAGTCAGTGTGTGAGTCAGTGTGTGAGTCAGTGTGTGGTTCAGTGTGTGAGTCAGTGTGTGAGTCAGTGTGTGAGTCAGTGTGTGAATCAGTGTGTGAGTCAGTGTGTGGGTCAGTGTGTGGGTCAATGTGTGGATCAGTGTGTGAGTCAGTGTGTGGGTCAGTGTTTGAATCAGTGTGTGAGTCAGTGTGTGTGTCAGTGTTTGGTCAGCGTGTGGATCAGTGTGTGGATCAGTGTGTGAGTCAGTGTGTGGGTCAGTGTGCGGGTCAGTGTCTGCGTCAGTGTGTGGGTCAGTGTTTGAATCAGTGTGTGAGTCAGTGTGTGTGTCAGTGTTTGGTCAGCGTGTGGATCAGTGTGTGAGTTAGTGTGTGAGTCAGTGTGCAGGTCAGTGTGTGAGTCAGTGTGCAGGTCAGTGTGTGAGTCAGTGTGCGGGTCAGTGTGCGAGTCTGGGTGCGAGTCATTGTGTGAGTCAGTGTGTGAGTCAGTGTGTGGATCAGTGTGTGAGTCAGTGTGTGAATCAGTGTGGGGGTCAGTGTGCAGGTCAGTCTGCGGGTCAGTGTGTGAGTCAGTGTGTGGGTCAGTGTGGGAGTCAGTGTGTGAGTCAGTGTGTGGGTCAGTGTGTGAGTCAGTGTGCGGGTCAGTGTGCGGGTCAGTGTGCGAGTCTGGGTGCGAGTCATTGTGTTAGTCAGTGTGTGAGTCAGTGTGTGGGTCAGTGTGTGAGTCAGTGTGTGAATCAGTGTGGGGGTCAGTGTGCAGGTCAGTCTGCGGGTCAGTGTGTGAGTCAGTGTGTGGGTCAGTGTGCGAGTCAGTGTGTGAGTCAGTGTGTGGGTCAGTGTGTGAGTCAGTGTGTGAATCAGTGTGTGAGTCAGTGTGTGGGTCAGTGTGTGAGTCAGTGTGTGAGTCAGTGTGTGGGTCAGTGTGTGAGTCAGTGTGTGAATCAGTGTGTGAGTCAGTGTGTGGGTCAGTGTGTGGGTCAGTAAGCGAGTCCGTGTGCAAGTCAGTGTGTGGGTCAGTGTGTGGGTCAGTGTGTGAGTCAGTGTGCGAGTCAGTGTGTGCGTCAGTGTGTGGGTCAGTGTGTGGGTCAGTGTGTGGGTCAGTGTGGGGTTCAGTGTGTGAGTCAGTATGAGGGTCGGTTTGCGGGTCAGTGTGTGGGTCAGTGTGTGGGTCAGTGTGGGGGTCAGTGTGTCGGTCAGTGTGGGGGTCAGTGTGTGAATCAGTATGTGGGTCAGTGTGCGGGTCAGTGTGCGGGTCAGTGTGTGGGTCAGTGTGTGGGTCAGTGTGGGGGACAGTGTGTGAGTCAGTATGTGGTTCATTGTGCGGGTCAGTGTGTGGGTCAGTGTGTGGGTCAGTATGTGGGCTAGTGTGAGGGTCAGTGTGTGAGTCAGTGTATGGGTCAGTGTGTGTGTCAGTTTGTGTGTCAGTGTGTGAGTCAGTGTGTGAGCCATTGTGTGGGTCAGTGTGTCGGTCAGTGTGCGTGTCAGTGTGCGAGTCAGTGTGTGAGCCAGTGTGTGGGTCAGTGTGTGAGTCAGAGTGCGGGTCAGTGTGCGGGTCAGTGTGTGGGTAAGTGTGTGAATCAGTGTGTAGGTCAGTGTGCGGGTCAGTGTGTGAGTCAGTGTGAGGGTCAGTGTGTGAGTCAGTATGAGGTTCAGTGTGCGGGTCAGTGTGTGGGTCAGTGTGTGGGTCAGTGTTTGGGTCAGTGTGCGGGTCAGTGTGCGAGTCAGTGTGTGAGTCAGTGTGTGGGTCAGTGTGTGAGTCAGTGTGTGAATCAGTGTGTGATTCAGTGTGTGGGTCAGTGTGTGAGTCAGTGTGCGACTCAGTGTGTGAGTCAGTGTGTGGGTCAGTGTGTGAGTCAGTGTGTGGGTCAGTGTGTGAGTCAGTGTGTGAATCAGTGTGTGAGTCAGTGTGTGTGACAGTGTCCGAGTCAGTGTGCGAGTCAGTGTGTGAGTCTGTGTGTGATTCAGTCTGCGAGTCAGTGTTTGCGTCAGTGTGCGGGTCAGTGTGCGGGTCAGTGTGCGGGTCAGTGTGCAGGTTAGTGTGCAGGTCAGTGTGCGGGTCGGTGTGTGGGTCAGTGTGGGGGTCAGTGTGTGAGTCAGTATGAGGGTCAGTGTGCGGGTCAGTGTGTGGGTCAGTGTGTGATTCAGTGTTGGGGTCAGTGTGCGGGTCAGTGTGTGAGTCAGTGTGTGGGTCAGTGTGTGAGTCAGTGTGTGAATCAGTGTGTGAGTCAGTGTGTGGGTCAGTGTGTGAGTCAGTGTGCGAGTCAGTGTGTGATTCAGTGTGTGGGTCAGTGTGTGAGTCAGTGTGTGAATCAGTGTGTGAGTCAGTGTGTGTGTCAGTGTGCGAGTCAGTGTGTGAGTCAGTGTTTGATTCAGTGTGCTAGTCAGTGTGTGCGTCAGTGTGCGGGTCAGTGTGCGGGTCAGTGTGCGGGTCAGTGTGTCGGTTAGTGTGGGGGTCAGTGTGTGAGTCAGTATGAGGGTCAGTGTGCGGGTCAGCGTGTGGGTCAGTGTGTGGTTCAGTGTGGGGGTCAGTGTGTGGGTCAGTGTGGGGGTCAGTGTGTGAGTCAGTATGTGGGTCAGTGTGCGGGTCAGTGTGCGAGTCAGTGTGTGGTTCAGTGTGTGGGTCAGTTTGCGGGTCTGTGTGTGAGTCAGTATGTGGGTCAGTGTGCGGGTCAGTGTGTGGGTCAGTGTGTGGGTCAGCATGTGTGTCAGTGTGCGGGTCAGTGTGTGAGTCAGTGTGTGGGTCAGTGTGTGAGTCAGTTTGTGTGTCAGTGTGTGAGTCAGTATGTGAGTCATTGTGTGGTCAGTGTGTGAGTCAGTGTGTGAGTCATTGTGCGGGTCAGTGTGCGGGTCAGTGTGCGGGTCAGTGTGCGGGTCTGTGTGTGTGTCAGTGTGCGGGTCAGTGTGCGAGTCCTTGTGCGAGTCAGTGTGTGGTTCAGTGTGTGAGTCAGTGTGTGAGTTAGTGTGTCAGTCAGTGTGCGGGTCAGTGAGTGAGTCTGTGTTTGGCCAGTGTGTGGGTCAGTGTGTGAGTCAGTGTGTGAGTCAGTGTGCGGGTCAGTGTGCGAGTCAGTGTGCGGGTCAGTGTGTGGGTCAGTGTGCGAATCATTGTGCGAGTCATTGTGCGAGTCAGTGTGCGAGTTATTGTGTGAGTCAGTGTGTGTGTGTCATTGTGTGAGTCAGTGTGTGAGTCAGTGTGTGGTTCAGTGTGTGAGTCAGTGTGTGAGTCTGTGTGTGAGTCAGTGTGTGAATCAGTGTGTGAGTCAGTGTCTGGGTCAATGTGAGGATCAGTGTGTGAGTCAGTGTGTGGGTCAGTGTGAGGGTCAGTGTGTGAGTCAGTGCGTGGGTCAGTGTTTGGTCAGCGTGTGGATCAGTGTGTGAGTTAGTGTGTGAGTCAGTGTGCTGCTCAGTGTGTGAGTCAGTGTGCAGGTCAGTGTGTGAGTCAGTGTGCGGGTCAGTGTGCGAGTCTGGGTGCGAGTCAGTGTGTGAGTCAGTGTGTGAGTCAGTGTGTGGATCAGTGTGTGAGTCAGTGTGTGAATCAGTGTGGGGGTCAGTGTGCAGGTCAGTCTGAGGGTCAGTTTGTGAGTCAGTGTGTGGGTCTGTGTGCGGGTCAGTGTGCGGGTCAGTGTGCGAGTCAGTGTGTGAGTCAGTGTGTGAGTTAGTGTGTCAGTCAGTGTGCTGGTCAGTGAGTGAGTCAGTGTTTGGCCAGTGTGTGGGTCAGTGTGTGAGTCAGTGTGTGAGTCAGTGTGCGGGTCAGTGTGCGAGTCAGTGTGCGGGTCAGTGTGTGGGTCAATGTGCGAATCATTGTGCGAGTCATTGTGCGAGTCAGTGTGCGAGTCATTGTGCGAGTCAGTGTGTGAGTCAGTGTGTGAGTCAGTGTGTGAGTCAGTGTGTGAATCAGTGTGTGAGTCAGTGTGTGGGTCAGTGTGTGGGTCAATGTGTGGGGGTCAATGTGAGAGTCAGTATGTGGGTCAGTGTGCGGGTCAGTGTGTGGGTCAGTTTGTGTGTCAGTGTGTGAGTCAGTGTGTGAGTCATTGTGTGGGTCAGTGTGTGGGTCAGTGTGTGAGTCAGTGTGTGGGTCAGTGTGTGGTTCAACGTGTGGGTCAGTATGTGGGTCAGTGTGCGGGTCAGTTTGCGAGTCAGTGTGTGAGCCAGTGTGTGGGTCAGTGTGTGAGTCAGAGTGCGGGTCAGTGTGCGGGTCAGTGTGTGGGTAATGTGTGAATCAGTGTGTAGGTCAGTGTGCGGGTCAGTGTGTGGGTCAGTGTGAGGGTCAGTGTGTGAGTCAGTGTGTGGGTCAGTGTGTGAGTCAGTTTGTGTGTCAGTGTGTGAGTCAGTGTGTGAGTCATTGTGTGGTCAGTGTGTGAGTCAGTGTGTGAGTCATTGTGCGGGTCAGTGTGCGGGTCAGTGTGCGGGTCAGTGTGCGGGTCTGTGTGCGGGTCAGTGTGCGGGTCAGTGTGCAAGTCAGTGTGCGAGTCAGTGTGCGAGTCAGTGTGCAGGTCAGTGTGTGGGTCAGTGTGCGAATCATTGTGCGAGTCATTGTGCGAATCAGTGTGCGAGTCATTGTGCGAGTCAGTGTGTGAGTCAGTGTGTGAGTCAGTGTGTGGTTCAGTGTGTGAGTCAGTGTGTGAGTCAGTGTGTGAGTCAGTGTGCGGGTCAGTGTGCGGGTCAGTGTGTGGGTCAGTGTGTGAGTCAGTGTGCGGGTCAGTGTGCGGGTCAGTGTGCGAGTCTTTGTGTGAGTCAGTGTGTGAATCAGTGTGTGAGTCAGTGTGTGTGTCAGTGCTTGGTCAGACTTTGGATCAGTGTGTGAGTTAGTGTGTGAGTCAGTGTGCAGGTCAGTGTGTGTGTCAGTGTGCAGGTCAGTGTGTGAGTCAGTGTGCGAGTCTGGGTGCGAGTCAGTGTGTGAGTCAGTGTGTGAGTCAGTGTGTGAGTCAGTGTGTGGGTCAGTGTGTGAGTCAGTGTGTGAATCAGTGTGGGGGTCAGTCTGCGGGTCAGTGTGTGAGTCAGTGTGTGGGCCAGTGTGCGAGTCAGTGTGTGAGTCAGTGTGTGAATCAGTGTGTGAATCAGTGTGTGTGTCAGTGTTTGGTCAGCGTGTGGATCAGTGTGTGAGTTAGTGTGTGAGTCAGTGTGCAGGTCAGTGTGTGAGTCAGTGTGCAGGTCAGTGTGTGAGTCAGTGTGCGGGTCAGTGTGCGAGTCTGGGTGCGAGTCATTGTGTGAGTCAGTGTGTGAGTCAGTGTGTGGATCAGTGTGTGGATCAGTGTGTGAGTCAGTGTGTGAATCAGTGTGGGGGTCAGTGTGCAGGTCAGTCTGCGGGTCTGTGTGTGAGTCAGTGTGCGGGTCTGTGTGCGCGTCAGTGTGCGGGTCAGTGTGCGAGTCAGTGTGCGAGTCAGTGTGTGGGTCAGTGTGTGAGTCAGTGTGTGAGTTAGTGTGTCAGTCAGTGTGCGGGTCAGTGAGTGAGTCAGTGTTTGGCCAGTGTGTGGGTCAGTGTGTGAGTCAGTGTGTGAGTCAGTGTGTGGGTCAGTGTGCGAGTCAGTGTGCGGGTCAGTGTGTGGGTCAGTGTGCGAATCATTGTGCGAGTCATTGTGCGAGTCAGTGTGCGAGTCATTGTGCGAGTCAGTGTGCGAGTCAGTGTGTGAGTCAGTGTGTGAGTCAGTGTGTGGTTCAGTGTGTGAGTCAGTGTGTGAGTCAGTGTGTGAGTCAGTGTGTGAATCAGTGTGTGAGTCAGTGTGTGGGTCAGTGTGTGGGTCAATGTGTGGATCAGTGTGTGAGTCAGTGTGTGGGTCAGTTTTTGAATCAGTGTGTGAGTCAGTGTGTTTGTCAGTGTTTGGTCAGCGTGTGGATCAGTGTGTGAGTTAGTGTGTGAGTCAGTGTGCAGGTCAGTGTGTGAGTCATTGTTCAGGTCAGTGTGTGAGTCAGTGTGCGGGTCAGTGTGCGGGTCAGTGTGCGAGTCAGTGTGCGAGTCATTGTGTGAGTCAGTGTGTGGGTCAGTGTGTGAGTCAGTGTGTGAATCAGTGTGGGGGTCAGTGTGCAGGTCAGTCTGCGGGTCAGTGTGTGAGTCACTGTGTGGGTCAGTGTGCGAGTCAGTGTGTGAGTCAGTGTGTGGGTCAGTGTGTGAGTCAGTGTGTGAATCAGTGTGTGAGTCAGTGTGTGGGTCAGTGTGTGAGTCAGTGTGTGAGTCAGTTTGTGGGTCAGTGTGTGAGTCAGTGTGTGAATCAGTGTGTGAGTCAGTGTGTGGGTCAGTGTGTGGGTCAGTATGCGAGTCCGTGTGCAAGTCAGTGTGTGGGTCAGTGTGTGGGTCAGTGTGTGAGTCAGTGTGCGAGTCAGTGTGTGCGTCAGTGTGCGGGTCAGTGTGCGGGTCAGTGTGTGGGTCAGTGTGGGGTTCAGTGTGTGAGTCAGTATGAGGGTCGGTGTGCGGGTCAGTGTGTGGGTCAGTGTGGGGGTCAGTGTGTCGGTCAGTGTGGGGGTCAGTGTGTGAATCAGTATGTGGGTCAGTGTGCGGGTCAGTGTATGGGTCAGTGTGTGGGTCAGTGTGTGGGTCAATGTGGGGGACAGTGTGTGAGTCAGTATGTGGTTCATTGTGCGGGTCAGTGTGTGGGTCAGTGTGTGGGTCAGTATGTGGGTCAGTGTGAGGGTCAGTGTGTGAGTCAGTGTATGGGTCAGTGTGTGTGTCAGTTTGTGTGTCAGTGTGTGAGTCAGTGTGTGAGTCATTGTGTGGGTCAGTGTGTGGGTCAGTGTGTGAGTCAGTGTGTGCGTCAGTGTGTGGTTCAACGTGTGGGTCAGTATGTGGGTCAGTGTGCGTGTCAGTGTGCGAGTCAGTGTGTGAGCCACTGTGGGGGTCAGTGTGTGAGTCAGAGTGCGGGTCAGTGTGCGGGTCAGTGTGTGGTTAAGTGTGTGAATCAGTGTGTAGGTCAGTGTGCGGGTCAGTGTGTGAGTCAGTGTGAGGGTCAGTGTGTGAGTCAGTATGAGGTTCAGTGTGCGGGTCAGTGTGTGGGTCAGTGTGTGGGTCTGTGTTTGGGTCAGTGTGCGGGTCAGTGTGCGAGTCAGTGTGTGAGTCAGTGTGTGGGTCAGTGTGTGAGTCAGTGTGTGAATCAGTGTGTGAGTCAGTGTGTGGGTCAGTGTGTGAGTCAGTGTGCGACTCAGTGTGTGAGTCAGTGTGTGGGTCAGTGTGTGAGTCAGTGTGTGGGTCAGTGTGTGAGTCAGTGTGTGAATCAGTGTGTGAGTCAGTGTGTGTGTCAGTGTCCGAGTCAGTTTGCGAGTCAGTGTGTGAGTCTGTGTGTGATTCAGTCTGCGAGTCAGTGTTTGCGTCAGTGTGCGGGTCAGTGTGCGGTTCAGTGTGCGGGTCGGTGTGTGGGTCAGTGTGGGGGTCAGTGTGTGAGTCAGTATGAGGGTCAGTGTGCGGGTCAGTGTGTGGGTCAGTGTGTGGTTCAGTGTGGGGGTCAGTGTGCGGGTCAGTGTGTGAGACAGTGTGTGGGTCAGTGTGTGAGTCAGTGTGTGAATCAGTGTGTGAGTCAGTGTGTGGGTCAGTGTGTGAGTCAGTGTGCGAGTCAGTGTGTGATTCAGTGTGTGGGTCAGTGTGTGAGTCAGTGTGTGAATCAGTGTGTGAGTCAGTGTGTGTGTCAGTGTGCGAGTCAGTGTGTGAGTCAGTGTTTGATTCAGTGTGCTAGTCAGTGTGTGCGTCAGTGTGCGGGTCAGTGTGCGGGTCAGTGTGCGGGTCAGTGTGTCGGTTAGTGTGGGGGTCAGTGTGTGAGTCAGTATGAGGGTTAGTGTGCGGGTCAGTGTGTGGGTCAGTGTGTGGTTCAGTGTAGGGTGGTCAGTGTGTGGGTCAGTGTGGGGGTCAGTGTGTGAGTCAGTATGTGATTCAGTTTGCGGGTCAGTGTGCGAGTCAGTGTGTGGTTCAGTGTGTGGGTCAGTTTGCGGGTCTGTGTGTGAGTCAGTATGTGGGTCAGTGTGCGGGTCAGTGTGTGGGTCAGTGTGTGGGTCAGCATGTGTGTCAGTGTGCGGGTCAGTGTGTGAGTCAGTGTGTGGGTCAGTGTGTGAGTCATTTTGTGTGTCAGTGTGTGAGTCAGTATGTGAGTCAGTGTGCGGGTCAGTGTGCGGGTCAGTGTGTCGGTTAGTGTGGGGGTCAGTGTGTGAGTCAGTATGAGGGTTAGTGTGCGGGTCAGTGTGTGGGTCAGTGTGTGGTTCAGTGTAGGGTGGTCAGTGTGTGGGTCAGTGTGGGGGTCAGTGTGTGAGTCAGTATGTGATTCAGTTTGCGGGTCAGTGTGCGAGTCAGTGTGTGGTTCAGTGTGTGGGTCAGTTTGCGGGTCTGTGTGTGAGTCAGTATGTGGGTCAGTGTGCGGGTCAGTGTGTGGGTCAGTGTGTGAGTCAGTATGAGGGTTAGTGTGCGGGTCAGTGTGTGGGTCAGTGTGTGGTTCAGTGTAGGGTGGTCAGTGTGTGGGTCAGTGTGGGGGTCAGTGTGTGAGTCAGTATGTGATTCAGTTTGCGGGTCAGTGTGCGAGTCAGTGTGTGGTTCAGTGTGTGGGTCAGTTTGCGGGTCTGTGTGTGAGTCAGTATGTGGGTCAGTGTGCGGGTCAGTGTGTGGGTCAGTGTGTGGGTCAGCATGTGTGTCAGTGTGCGGGTCAGTGTGTGAGTCAGTGTGTGGGTCAGTGTGTGAGTCATTTTGTGTGTCAGTGTGTGAGTCAGTATGTGAGTCATTGTGCGGGTCAGTGTGCGGGTCAGTGTGCGGGTCAGTGTGCGGGTCTGTGTGTGTGTCAGTGTGCGGGTCAGTGTGCGAGTCAGTGTGCGAGTCAGTGTGTGGGTCAGTGTGTGAGTCAGTGTGTGAGTTAGTGTGTCAGTCAGTGTGCGGGTCAGTGAGTGAGTCTGTGTTTGGCCAGTGTGTGGGTCAGTGTGTGAGTCAGTGTGTGAGTCAGTGTGCGGGTCAGTGTGCGAGTCAGTGTGCGGGTCAGTGTGTGGGTCAGTGTGCGAATCATTGTGCGAGTCATTGTGCGAGTCAGTGTGCGAGTTATTGTGTGAGTCAGTGTGTGAGTCATTGTGTGAGTCAGTGTGTGAGTCAGTGTGTGGTTCAGTGTGTTAGTCAGTGTGTGAGTCTGTGTTTGAGTCAGTGTGTGAATCAGTGTGTGAGTCAGTGCGTGGGTCAGTGTGTGGGTCAATGTGTGGATCAGTGTGTGAGTCAGTGTGTGGGTCAGTGTGAGGGTCAGTGTGTGCGTCAGTGGGTGGGTCAGTTTTTGAATCAGTGTGTGAGTCAGTGTGTGTGTCAGTGTTTGGTCAGCGTGTGGATCAGTGTGTGAGTTAGTGTGTGAGTCAGTGTGCTGGTCAGTGTGTGAGTCAGTGTGCAGGTCAGTGTGTGAGTCAGTGTGCGGGTCAGTGTGCGAGTCTGGGTGCGAGTCATTGTGTGAGTCAGTGTGTGAGTCAGTGTGTGGATCAGTGTGTGAGTCAGTGTGTGAATCAGTGTGGGGGTCAGTGTGCAGGTCAGTCTGCGGGTCAGTTTGTGAGTCAGTGTGCGGGTCTGTGTGCGGGTCAGTGTGCGGGTCAGTGTGCGAGTCAGTGTGTGAGTCAGTGTGTGAGTTAGTGTGTCAGTCAGTGTGCTGGTCAGTGAGTGAGTCAGTGTTTGGCCAGTGTGTGGGTCAGTGTGTGAGTCAGTGTGTGAGTCAGTGTGCGGGTCAGTGTGCGAGTCAGTGTGCGGGTCAGTGTGTGGGTCAATGTGCGAATCATTGTGCGAGTCATTGTGCGAGTCAGTGTGCGAGTCATTGTGCGAGTCAGTGTGTGAGTCAGCGTGTGAATCAGTGTGTGAGTCAGTGTGTGGTTCAGTGTGTGAGTCAGTGTGTGAGTCAGTGTGTGAGTCAGTGTGTGAATCAGTGTGTGAGTCAGTGTGTGGGTCAGTGTGTGTGTCAATGTGTGGATCAGTGTGTGAGTCAGTGTGTGGGTCAGTGTGCGGGTCAGTGTCTGCGTCAGTGTGTGGGTCAGTGTTTGAATCAGTGTGTGAGTCAGTGTGTGTGTCAGTGTTTGGTCAGCGTGTGGATCAGTGTGTGAGTTAGTGTGTGAGTCAGTGTGCAGGTCAGTGTGTGAGTCAGTGTGCAGGTCAGTGTGTGAGTCAGTGTGCGGGTCAGTGTGCGAGTCTGGGTGCGAGTCATTGTGTGAGTCAGTGTGTGAGTCAGTGTGTGGATCAGTGTGTGAGTCAGTGTGTGAATCAGTGTGGGGGTCAGTGTGCAGGTCAGTCTGCGGGTCAGTGTGTGAGTCAGTGTGTGGGTCAGTGTGGGAGTCAGTGTGTGAGTCAGTGTGTGGGTCAGTGTGTGAGTCAGTGTGTGAATCAGTGTGTGAGTCAGTGTGTGGGTCAGTGTGTGAGTCAGTGTGTGAGTCAGTGTGTGGGTCAGTGTGTGAGTCAGTGTGTGAATCAGTGTGTGAGTCAGTGTGTGGGTCAGTGTGTGGGTCAGTATGCGAGTCCGTGTGCAAGTCAGTGTGTGGGTCAGTGTGTGGGTCAGTGTGTGAGTCAGTGTGCGAGTCAGTGTGTGCGTCAGTGTGTGAGTCAGTGTGCGAGTCAGTGTGTGCGTCAGTGTGCGGGTCAGTGTGCGGGTCAGTGTGTGGGTCAGTGTGGGGTTCAGTGTGTGAGTCAGTATGAGGGTCGGTGTGCGGGTCAGTGTGTGGGTCAGTGTGTGGGTCAGTGTGGGGGTCAGTGTGTGGGTCAGTGTGGGGGTCAGTGTGTGAATCAGTATGTGGGTCAGTGTGCAGGTCAGTGTGCGGGTCACTGTGTGGGTCAGTGTGTGGGTCAGTGTGGGGGTCAAAGTGAGAGTCAGTATGTGGGTCAGTGTGCGTGTCAGTGTGTGGGTCAGTTTGTGTGTCAGTGTGTGAGTCAGTGTGTGAGTCATTGTGTGGGTCAGTGTGTGGGTCAGTGTGTGATTCAGTGTGTGGGTCAGTGTGTGGTTCAACGTGTGGGTCAGTATGTGGGTCAGTGTGCGGTTCAGTTTGCGAGTCAGTGTGTGAGCCAGTGTGTGGGTCAGTGTGTGAGTCAGAGTGCGGGTCAGTGTGCGGTTCAGTGTGTGGGTAAGTGTGTGTATCAGTGTGTAGGTCAGTGTGCGGGTCAGTGTGTGGGTCAGTGTGTGGGTCAGTGTGTGAGTCAGTTTGTGTGTCAGTGTGTGAGTCAGTGTGTGAGTCATTGTGTGGTCAGTGTGTGAGTCAGTGTGTGAGTCATTGTGCGGGTCAGTGTGCGGGTCAGTGTGCGGGTCAGTGTGCGGGTCTGTATGCGGGTCAGTGTGCGGGTCAGTGTGCAAGTCAGTGTGCGAGTCAGTGTGCGAGTCAGTGTGCAGGTCAGTGTGTGAGTCAGTGTGTGAATCAGTGTGTGAGTCAGTGTGTGGGTCAGTGTGTGAGTCAGTGTGTGAGTCAGTGTGTGAGTCAGTGTGTGGGTCAGTGTGTGAGTCAGTGTGTGAATCAGTGTGTGAGTCAGTGTGTGGGTCAGTGTGTGATTCAGTGTGTGAGTCAGTGTGTGAGTCAGTGTGTGGGTCAGTGTGTGGGTCAGTATGCGAGTCCGTGTGCAAGTCAGTGTGTGGGTCAGTGTGTGGGTCAGTGTGTGAGTCAGTGTGCGAGTCAGTGTGTGCGTCAGTGTGCGGGTCAGTGTGCGGGTCAGTGTGTGGGTCAGTGTGGGGTTCAGTGTGTGAGTCAGTATGAGGGTCGGTGTGCGGGTCAGTGTGTGGGTCAGTGTGTGGGTCAGTGTGGGGGTCAGTGTGTGGGTCAGTGTGGGGGTCAGTGTGTGAATCAGTATGTGGGTCAGTGTGCGGGTCAGTGTGCGGGTCAGTGTGTGGTTCAGTGTGTGGGTCAGTGTGGGGGACAGTGTGTGAGTCAGTATGTGGTTCATTGTGCGGGTCAGTGTGTGGGTCAGTGTGTGGGTCAGTATGTGGGTCAGTGTGAGGGTCAGTGTGTGAGTCAGTGTATGGGTCAGTGTGTGTGTCAGTTTGTGTGTCAGTGTGTGAGTCAGTGTGTGAGTCATTGTGTGGGTCAGTGTGTGGGTCAGTGTGTGAGTCAGTGTGTGCGTCAGTGTGTGGTTCAACGTGTGGGTCAGTATGTGGGTCAGTGTGCGTGTCAGTGTGCGAGTCAGTGTGTGAGCCAGTGTGTGGGTCAGTGTGTGAGTCAGAGTGTGGGTCAGTGTGCGGGTCAGTGTGTGGTTAAGTGTGTGAATCAGTGTGTAGGTCAGTGTGCGGGTCAGTGTGTGAGTCAGTGTGAGGGTCAGTGTGTGAGTCAGTATGAGGTTCAGTGTGCGGGTCAGTGTGTGGGTCAGTGTGTGGGTCAGTTTTTGGGTCAGTGTGCGGGTCAGTGTGCGAGTCAGTGTGTTAGTCAGTGTGTGGGTCAGTGTGTGAGTCAGTGTGTGAATCAGTGTGTGAGTCAGTGTGTGGGTCAGTGTGTGGGTCAATGTGTGGATCAGTGTGTGAGTCAGTGTGTGGGTCAGTGTGCGGGTCAGTGTCTGCGTCAGTGTGTGGGTCAGTGTTTGAATCAGTGTGTGAGTCAGTGTGTGTGTCAGTGTTTGGTCAGCGTGTGGATCAGTGTGTGAGTTAGTGTGTGAGTCAGTGTGCAGGTCAGTGTGTGAGTCAGTGTGCAGGTCAGTGTGTGAGTCAGTGTGCGGGTCAGTGTGCGAGTCTGGGTGCGAGTCATTGTGTGAGTCAGTGTGTGGGTCAGTGTGTGAGTCAGTGTGTGCGTCAGTGTGTGGTTCAACGTGTGGGTCAGTATGTGGGTCAGTGTGCGTGTCAGTGTGCGAGTCAGTGTGTGAGCCAGTGTGTGGGTCAGTGTGTGAGTCAGAGTGCGGGTCAGTGTGCGGGTCAGTGTGTGGTTAAGTGTGTGAATCAGTGTGTAGGTCAGTGTGCGGGTCAGTGTGTGAGTCAGTGTGAGGGTCAGTGTGTGAGTCAGTATGAGGTTCAGTGTGCGGGTCAGTGTGTGGGTCAGTGTGTGGGTCAGTGTTTGGGTCAGTGTGCGGGTCAGTGTGCGAGTCAGTGTGTTAGTCAGTGTGTGGGTCAGTGTGTGAGTCAGTGTGTGAATCAGTGTGTGAGTCAGTGTGTGGGTCAGTGTGTGAGTCAGTGTGTGGGTCAGTGTGTGAGTCAGTGTGTGAATCAGTGTGTGAGTCAGTGTGTGTGTCAGTGTCCGATTCAGTGTGCGCGTCAGTGTGTGAGTCTGTGTGTGATTCAGTCTGCGAGTCAGTGTTTGCGTCAGTGTGCGGGTCAGTGTGCGGGTCAGTGTGCAGTTCAGTGTGCGGGTCGGTGTGTGGGTCAGTGTGGGGGTCAGTGTGTGAGTCAGTATGAGGGTCAGTGTGCGGGTCAGTGTGTGGGTCAGTGTGTGGTTCAGTGTGGGGGTCAGTGTGCGGGTCAGTGTGTGAGTCAGTGTGTGGGTCAGTGTGTGAGTCAGTGTGTGAATCAGTGTGTGAGTCAGTGTGTGGGTCAGTGTGTGAGTCAGTGTGCGAGTCAGTGTGTGATTCAGTGTGTGGGTCAGTGTGTGAGTCAGTGTGTGAATCAGTGTGTGAGTCAGTGTGTGTGTCAGTGTGCGAGTCAGTGTGTGAGTCAGTGTTTGATTCAGTGTGCTAGTCAGTTTGTGCGTCAGTGTGCGGGTCAGTGTGCGGGTCAGTGTGCGGGTCAGTGTGTCGGTTAGTGTGGGGGTCAGTGTGTGAGTCAGTATGAGGGTCAGTGTGCGGGTCAGTGTGTGGGTCAGTGTGTGGTTCAGTGTAGGGGGGTCAGTGTGTGGGTCAGTGTGGGGGTCAGTGTGTGAGTCAGTATGTGATTCAGTGTGCGGGTCAGTGTGCGAGTCAGTGTGTGGTTCAGTGTGTGGGTCAGTTTGCGGGTCTGTGTGTGAGTCAGTATGTGGGTCAGTGTGCGGGTCAGTGTGTGGGTCAGTGTGTGGGTCAGCATGTGTGTCAGTGTGCGGGTCAGTGTGTGAGTCAGTGTGTGGGTCAGTGTGTGAGTCATTTTGTGTGTCAGTGTGTGAGTCAGTATGTGAGTCATTGTGTGGTCAGTGTGTGAGTCAGTGTGTGAGTCATTGTGCGGGTCAGTGTGCGGGTCAGTGTGCGGGTCAGTGTGCGGGTCTGTGTGCGAGTCAGTGTGTGGGTCAGTGTGTGAGTCAGTGTGTGAGTTAGTGTGTCAGTCAGTGTGCAGGTCAGTGAGTGAGTCTGTGTTTGGCCAGTGTGTGGGTCAGTGTGTGAGTCAGTGTGTGAGTCAGTGTGCGGGTCAGTGTGCGAGTCAGTGTGCGGGTCAGTGTGTGGGTCAGTGTGCGAATCATTGTGCGAGTCATTGTGCGAGTCAGTGTGCGAGTTATTGTGTGAGTCAGTGTGTGAGTCATTGTGTGAGTCAGTGTGTGAGTCAGTGTGTGGTTCAGTGTGTGAGTCAGTGTGTGAGTCTGTGTTTGAGTCAGTGTGTGAATCAGTGTGTGAGTCAGTGTGTGGGTCAGTGTGTGGGTCAATGTGAGGGTCAGTGTGTGCGTCAGTGTGTGGGTCAGTGTTTGAATCAGTGTGTGAGTCAGTGTGTGTGTCAGTGTTTGGTCAGCGTGTGGATCAGTGTGTGAGTTAGTGTGTGAGTCAGTGTGCTGGTCAGTGTGTGAGTCAGTGTGCAGGTCAGTGTGTGAGTCAGTGTGCGGGTCAGTGTGCGAGTCTGGGTGCGAGTCAGTGTGTGAGTCAGTGTGTGAGTCAGTGTGTGGATCAGTGTGTGAGTCAGTGTGTGAATCAGTGTGGGGGTCAGTGTGCAGGTCAGTCTGCGGGTCAGTTTGTGAGTCAGTGTGCGGGTCTGTGTGCGGGTCAGTGTGCGAGTCAGTGTGTGAGTCAGTGTGTGAGTTAGTGTGTCAGTCAGTGTGCTGGTCAGTGAGTGAGTCAGTGTTTGGCCAGTGTGTGGGTCAGTGTGTGAGTCAGTGTGTGAGTCAGTGTGCGGGTCAGTGTGCGTGTCAGTGTGCGGGTCAGTGTGTGGGTCAATGTGCGAATCATTGTGCGAGTCATTGTGCGAGTCAGTGTGCGAGTCATTGTGCGAGTCAGTGTTTGAGTCAGTGTGTGAGTCAGTGTGTGAGTCAGTGTGTGGTTCAGTGTGTGAGTCAGTGTGTGAGTCAGTGTGTGAGTCAGTGTGTGAATCAGTGTGTGAGTCAGTGTGTGGGTCAGTGTGTGGGTCAATGTGTGGATCAGTGTGTGAGTCAGTGTGTGGGTCAGTGTGCGGGTCAGTGTCTGCGTCAGTGTGTGGGTCAGTGTTTGAATCAGTGTGTGAGTCAGTGTGTGTGTCAGTGTTTGGTCAGCGTGTGGATCAGTGTGTGGTTCAACGTGTGGGTCAGTATGTGGGTCAGTCTGCGTGTCAGTGTGCGAGTCAGTGTGTGAGCCAGTGTGTGGGTCAGTGTGTGAGTCAGAGTGCGGGTCAGTGTGCGGGTCAGTGTGTGGTTAAGTGTGTGAATCAGTGTGTAGGTCAGTGTGCGGGTCAGTGTGTGAGTCAGTGTGAGGGTCAGTGTGTGAGTCAGTATGAGGTTCAGTGTGCGGGTCAGTGTGTGGGTCAGTGTGTGGGTCAGTGTTTGGGTCAGTGTGCGGGTCAGTGTGCGAGTCAGTGTGTTAGTCAGTGTGTGGGTCAGTGTGTGAGTCAGTGTGTGAATCAGTGTGTGAGTCAGTGTGTGGGTCAGTGTGTGAGTCAGTGTGTGGGTCAGTGTGTGAGTCAGTGTGTGAATCAGTGTGTGAGTCAGTGTGTGTGTCAGTGTCCGATTCAGTGTGCGCGTCAGTGTGTGAGTCTGTGTGTGATTCAGTCTGCGAGTCAGTGTTTGCGTCAGTGTGCGGGTCAGTGTGCGGGTCAGTGTGCAGTTCAGTGTGCGGGTCGGTGTGTGGGTCAGTGTGGGGGTCAGTGTGTGAGTCAGTATGAGGGTCAGTGTGCGGGTCAGTGTGTGGGTCAGTGTGTGGTTCAGTGTGGGGGTCAGTGTGCGGGTCAGTGTGTGAGTCAGTGTGTGGGTCAGTGTGTGAGTCAGTGTGTGAATCAGTGTGTGAGTCAGTGTGTGGGTCAGTGTGTGAGTCAGTGTGCGAGTCAGTGTGTGATTCAGTGTGTGGGTCAGTGTGTGAGTCAGTGTGTGAATCAGTGTGTGAGTCAGTGTGTGTGTCAGTGTGCGAGTCAGTGTGTGAGTCAGTGTTTGATTCAGTGTGCTAGTCAGTTTGTGCGTCAGTGTGCGGGTCAGTGTGCGGGTCAGTGTGCGGGTCAGTGTGTCGGTTAGTGTGGGGGTCAGTGTGTGAGTCAGTATGAGGGTCAGTGTGCGGGTCAGTGTGTGGGTCAGTGTGTGGTTCAGTGTAGGGGGGTCAGTGTGTGGGTCAGTGTGGGGGTCAGTGTGTGAGTCAGTGTGTGGGTCAGTGTGTGGGTCAGTGTGGGGGTCAGTGTGTGAGTCAGTGTGTGGGTCAGTGTGTGGGTCAGTGTGGGGGTCAGTGTGTGAGTCAGTATGTGATTCAGTGTGCGGGTCAGTGTGCGAGTCAGTGTGTGGTTCAGTGTGTGGGTCAGTTTGCGGGTCTGTGTGTGAGTCAGTATGTGGGTCAGTGTGCGGGTCAGTGTGTGGGTCAGTGTGTGGGTCAGCATGTGTGTCAGTGTGCGGGTCAGTGTGTGAGTCAGTGTGTGGGTCAGTGTGTGAGTCATTTTGTGTGTCAGTGTGTGAGTCAGTATGTGAGTCATTGTGTGGTCAGTGTGTGAGTCAGTGTGTGAGTCATTGTGCGGGTCAGTGTGCGGGTCAGTGTGCGGGTCAGTGTGCGGGTCTGTGTGCGAGTCAGTGTGTGGGTCAGTGTGTGAGTCAGTGTGTGAGTTAGTGTGTCAGTCAGTGTGCAGGTCAGTGAGTGAGTCTGTGTTTGGCCAGTGTGTGGGTCAGTGTGTGAGTCAGTGTGTGAGTCAGTGTGCGGGTCAGTGTGTGGATCAGTGTGTGGGTCAGTGTGTGAGTCAGTGTGTGGGTCAGTGTGTGAGTCAGTGTGTGAATCAGTGTGTGAGTCAGTGTGTGTGTCAGTGTCCGAGTCAGTTTGCGAGTCAGTGTGTGAGTCTGTGTGTGATTCAGTCTGCGAGTCAGTGTTTGCGTCAGTGTGCGGGTCAGTGTGCGGTTCAGTGTGCGGGTCGGTGTGTGGGTCAGTGTGGGGGTCAGTGTGTGAGTCAGTATGAGGGTCAGTGTGCGGGTCAGTGTGTGGGTCAGTGTGTGGTTCAGTGTGGGGGTCAGTGTGCGGGTCAGTGTGTGAGACAGTGTGTGGGTCAGTGTGTGAGTCAGTGTGTGAATCAGTGTGTGAGTCAGTGTGTGGGTCAGTGTGTGAGTCAGTGTGCGAGTCAGTGTGTGATTCAGTGTGTGGGTCAGTGTGTGAGTCAGTGTGTGAATCAGTGTGTGAGTCAGTGTGTGTGTCAGTGTGCGAGTCAGTGTGTGAGTCAGTGTTTGATTCAGTGTGCTAGTCAGTGTGTGCGTCAGTGTGCGGGTCAGTGTGCGGGTCAGTGTGCGGGTCAGTGTGTCGGTTAGTGTGGGGGTCAGTGTGTGAGTCAGTATGAGGGTTAGTGTGCGGGTCAGTGTGTGGGTCAGTGTGTGGTTCAGTGTAGGGTGGTCAGTGTGTGGGTCAGTGTGGGGGTCAGTGTGTGAGTCAGTATGTGATTCAGTTTGCGGGTCAGTGTGCGAGTCAGTGTGTGGTTCAGTGTGTGGGTCAGTTTGCGGGTCTGTGTGTGAGTCAGTATGTGGGTCAGTGTGCGGGTCAGTGTGTGGGTCAGTGTGTGGGTCAGCATGTGTGTCAGTGTGCGGGTCAGTGTGTGAGTCAGTGTGTGGGTCAGTGTGTGAGTCATTTTGTGTGTCAGTGTGTGAGTCAGTATGTGAGTCATTGTGTGGTCAGTGTGTGAGTCAGTGTGTGAGTCATTGTGCGGGTCAGTGTGCGGGTCAGTGTGCGGGTCAGTGTGCGGGTCTGTGTGTGTGTCAGTGTGCGGGTCAGTGTGCGAGTCAGTGTGCGAGTCAGTGTGTGGGTCAGTGTGTGAGTCAGTGTGTGAGTTAGTGTGTCAGTCAGTGTGCGGGTCAGTGAGTGAGTCTGTGTTTGGCCAGTGTGTGGGTCAGTGTGTGAGTCAGTGTGTGAGTCAGTGTGCGGGTCAGTGTGCGAGTCAGTGTGCGGGTCAGTGTGTGGGTCAGTGTGCGAATCATTGTGCGAGTCATTGTGCGAGTCAGTGTGCGAGTTATTGTGTGAGTCAGTGTGTGAGTCATTGTGTGAGTCAGTGTGTGAGTCAGTGTGTGGTTCAGTGTGTTAGTCAGTGTGTGAGTCTGTGTTTGAGTCAGTGTGTGAATCAGTGTGTGAGTCAGTGCGTGGGTCAGTGTGTGGGTCAATGTGTGGATCAGTGTGTGAGTCAGTGTGTGGGTCAGTGTGCTGGTCAGTGTGTGCGTCAGTGGGTGGGTCAGTTTTTGAATCAGTGTGTGAGTCAGTGTGTGTGTCAGTGTTTGGTCAGCGTGTGGATCAGTGTGTGAGTTAGTGTGTGAGTCAGTGTGCTGGTCAGTGTGTGAGTCAGTGTGCAGGTCAGTGTGTGAGTCAGTGTGCGGGTCAGTGTGCGAGTCTGGGTGCGAGTCATTGTGTGAGTCAGTGTGTGAGTCAGTGTGTGGATCAGTGTGTGAGTCAGTGTGTGAATCAGTGTGGGGGTCAGTGTGCAGGTCAGTCTGCGGGTCAGTTTGTGAGTCAGTGTGCGGGTCTGTGTGCGGGTCAGTGTGCGGGTCAGTGTGCGAGTCAGTGTGTGAGTCAGTGTGTGAGTTAGTGTGTCAGTCAGTGTGCTGGTCAGTGAGTGAGTCAGTGTTTGGCCAGTGTGTGGGTCAGTGTGTGAGTCAGTGTGTGAGTCAGTGTGCGGGTCAGTGTGCGAGTCAGTGTGCGGGTCAGTGTGTGGGTCAATGTGCGAATCATTGTGCGAGTCATTGTGCGAGTCAGTGTGCGAGTCATTGTGCGAGTCAGTGTGTGAGTCAGCGTGTGAATCAGTGTGTGAGTCAGTGTGTGGTTCAGTGTGTGAGTCAGTGTGTGAGTCAGTGTGTGAGTCAGTGTGTGAATCAGTGTGTGAGTCAGTGTGTGGATCAGTGTGTGTGTCAATGTGTGGATCAGTGTGTGAGTCAGTGTGTGGGTCAGTGTGCGGGTCAGTGTCTGCGTCAGTGTGTGGGTCAGTGTTTGAATCAGTGTGTGAGTCAGTGTGTGTGTCAGTGTTTGGTCAGCGTGTGGATCAGTGTGTGAGTTAGTGTGTGAGTCAGTGTGCAGGTCAGTGTGTGAGTCAGTGTGCAGGTCAGTGTGTGAGTCAGTGTGCGGGTCAGTGTGCGAGTCTGGGTGCGAGTCATTGTGTGAGTCAGTGTGTGAGTCAGTGTGTGGATCAGTGTGTGAGTCAGTGTGTGAATCAGTGTGGGGGTCAGTGTGCAGGTCAGTCTGCGGGTCAGTGTGTGAGTCAGTGTGTGGGTCAGTGTGGGAGTCAGTGTGTGAGTCAGTGTGTGGGTCAGTGTGTGAGTCAGTGTGTGAATCAGTGTGTGAGTCAGTGTGTGGGTCAGTGTGTGAGTCAGTGTGTGAGTCAGTGTGTGGGTCAGTGTGTGAGTCAGTGTGTGAATCAGTGTGTGAGTCAGTGTGTGGGTCAGTGTGTGGGTCAGTATGCGAGTCCGTGTGCAAGTCAGTGTGTGGGTCAGTGTGTGGGTCAGTGTGTGAGTCAGTGTGCGAGTCAGTGTGTGCGTCAGTGTGTGAGTCAGTGTGCGAGTCAGTGTGTGCGTCAGTGTGCGGGTCAGTGTGCGGGTCAGTGTGTGGGTCAGTGTGGGGTTCAGTGTGTGAGTCAGTATGAGGGTCGGTGTGCGGGTCAGTGTGTGGGTCAGTGTGTGGGTCAGTGTGGGGGTCAGTGTGTGGGTCAGTGTGGGGGTCAGTGTGTGAATCAGTATGTGGGTCAGTGTGCAGGTCAGTGTGCGGGTCACTGTGTGGGTCAGTGTGTGGGTCAGTGTGGGGGTCAAAGTGAGAGTCAGTATGTGGGTCAGTGTGCGTGTCAGTGTGTGGGTCAGTTTGTGTGTCAGTGTGTGAGTCAGTGTGTGAGTCATTGTGTGGGTCAGTGTGTGGGTCAGTGTGTGATTCAGTGTGTGGGTCAGTGTGTGGTTCAACGTGTGGGTCAGTATGTGGGTCAGTGTGCGGTTCAGTTTGCGAGTCAGTGTGTGAGCCAGTGTGTGGGTCAGTGTGTGAGTCAGAGTGCGGGTCAGTGTGCGGTTCAGTGTGTGGGTAAGTGTGTGTATCAGTGTGTAGGTCAGTGTGCGGGTCAGTGTGTGGGTCAGTGTGAGGGTCAGTGTGTGAGTCAGTGTGTGGGTCAGTGTGTGAGTCAGTTTGTGTGTCAGTGTGTGAGTCAGTGTGTGAGTCATTGTGTGGTCAGTGTGTGAGTCAGTGTGTGAGTCATTGTGCGGGTCAGTGTGCGGGTCAGTGTGCGGGTCAGTGTGCGGGTCTGTATGCGGGTCAGTGTGCGGGTCAGTGTGCAAGTCAGTGTGCGAGTCAGTGTGCGAGTCAGTGTGCAGGTCAGTGTGTGAGTCAGTGTGTGAATCAGTGTGTGAGTCAGTGTGTGGGTCAGTGTGTGAGTCAGTGTGTGAGTCAGTGTGTGAGTCAGTGTGTGGGTCAGTGTGTGAGTCAGTGTGTGAATCAGTGTGTGAGTCAGTGTGTGGGTCAGTGTGTGAGTCAGTGTGTGAGTCAGTGTGTGGGTCAGTGTGTGAGTCAGTGTGTGAATCAGTGTGTGAGTCAGTGTGTGGGTCAGTGTGTGGGTCAGTATGCGAGTCCGTGTGCAAGTCAGTGTGTGGGTCAGTGTGTGGGTCAGTGTGTGAGTCAGTGTGCGAGTCAGTGTGTGCGTCAGTGTGCGGGTCAGTGTGCGGGTCAGTGTGTGGGTCAGTGTGGGGTTCAGTGTGTGAGTCAGTATGAGGGTCGGTGTGCGGGTCAGTGTGTGGGTCAGTGTGTGGGTCAGTGTGGGGGTCAGTGTGTGGGTCAGTGTGGGGGTCAGTGTGTGAATCAGTATGTGGGTCAGTGTGCGGGTCAGTGTGCGGGTCAGTGTGTGGTTCAGTGTGTGGGTCAGTGTGGGGGACAGTGTGTGAGTCAGTATGTGGTTCATTGTGCGGGTCAGTGTGTGGGTCAGTGTGTGGGTCAGTATGTGGGTCAGTGTGAGGGTCAGTGTGTGAGTCAGTGTATGGGTCAGTGTGTGTGTCAGTTTGTGTGTCAGTGTGTGAGTCAGTGTGTGAGTCATTGTGTGGGTCAGTGTGTGGGTCAGTGTGTGAGTCAGTGTGTGCGTCAGTGTGTGGTTCAACGTGTGGGTCAGTATGTGGGTCAGTGTGCGTGTCAGTGTGCGAGTCAGTGTGTGAGCCAGTGTGTGGGTCAGTGTGTGAGTCAGAGTGTGGGTCAGTGTGCGGGTCAGTGTGTGGTTAAGTGTGTGAATCAGTGTGTAGGTCAGTGTGCGGGTCAGTGTGTGAGTCAGTGTGAGGGTCAGTGTGTGAGTCAGTATGAGGTTCAGTGTGCGGGTCAGTGTGTGGGTCAGTGTGTGGGTCAGTGTTTGGGTCAGTGTGCGGGTCAGTGTGCGAGTCAGTGTGTTAGTCAGTGTGTGGGTCAGTGTGTGAGTCAGTGTGTGAATCAGTGTGTGAGTCAGTGTGTGGGTCAGTGTGTGGGTCAATGTGTGGATCAGTGTGTGAGTCAGTGTGTGGGTCAGTGTGCGGGTCAGTGTCTGCGTCAGTGTGTGGGTCAGTGTTTGAATCAGTGTGTGAGTCAGTGTGTGTGTCAGTGTTTGGTCAGCGTGTGGATCAGTGTGTGAGTTAGTGTGTGAGTCAGTGTGCAGGTCAGTGTGTGAGTCAGTGTGCAGGTCAGTGTGTGAGTCAGTGTGCGGGTCAGTGTGCGAGTCTGGGTGCGAGTCATTGTGTGAGTCAGTGTGTGGGTCAGTGTGTGAGTCAGTGTGTGCGTCAGTGTGTGGTTCAACGTGTGGGTCAGTATGTGGGTCAGTGTGCGTGTCAGTGTGCGAGTCAGTGTGTGAGCCAGTGTGTGGGTCAGTCTGTGAGTCAGAGTGCGGGTCAGTGTGCGGGTCAGTGTGTGGTTAAGTGTGTGAATCAGTGTGTAGGTCAGTGTGCGGGTCAGTGTGTGAGTCAGTGTGAGGGTCAGTGTGTGAGTCAGTATGAGGTTCAGTGTGCGGGTCAGTGTGTGGGTCAGTGTTTGGGTCAGTGTGCGGGTCAGTGTGCGAGTCAGTGTGTTAGTCAGTGTGTGGGTCAGTGTGTGAGTCAGTGTGTGAATCAGTGTGTGAGTCAGTGTGTGGGTCAGTGTGTGAGTCAGTGTGTGGGTCAGTGTGTGAGTCAGTGTGTGAATCAGTGTGTGAGTCAGTGTGTGTGTCAGTGTCCGATTCAGTGTGCGCGTCAGTGTGTGAGTCTGTGTGTGATTCAGTCTGCGAGTCAGTGTTTGCGTCAGTGTGCGGGTCAGTGTGCGGGTCAGTGTGCAGTTCAGTGTGCGGGTCGGTGTGTGGGTCAGTGTGGGGGTCAGTGTGTGAGTCAGTATGAGGGTCAGTGTGCGGGTCAGTGTGTGGGTCAGTGTGTGGTTCAGTGTGGGGGTCAGTGTGCGGGTCAGTGTGTGAGTCAGTGTGTGGGTCAGTGTGTGAGTCAGTGTGTGAATCAGTGTGTGAGTCAGTGTGTGGGTCAGTGTGTGAGTCAGTGTGCGAGTCAGTGTGTGATTCAGTGTGTGGGTCAGTGTGTGAGTCAGTGTGTGAATCAGTGTGTGAGTCAGTGTGTGTGTCAGTGTGCGAGTCAGTGTGTGAGTCAGTGTTTGATTCAGTGTGCTAGTCAGTTTGTGCGTCAGTGTGCGGGTCAGTGTGCGGGTCAGTGTGCGGGTCAGTGTGTCGGTTAGTGTGGGGGTCAGTGTGTGAGTCAGTATGAGGGTCAGTGTGCGGGTCAGTGTGTGGGTCAGTGTGTGGTTCAGTGTAGGGGGGTCAGTGTGTGGGTCAGTGTGGGGGTCAGTGTGTGAGTCAGTATGTGATTCAGTGTGCGGGTCAGTGTGCGAGTCAGTGTGTGGTTCAGTGTGTGGGTCAGTTTGCGGGTCTGTGTGTGAGTCAGTATGTGGGTCAGTGTGCGGGTCAGTGTGTGGGTCAGTGTGTGGGTCAGCATGTGTGTCAGTGTGCGGGTCAGTGTGTGAGTCAGTGTGTGGGTCAGTGTGTGAGTCATTTTGTGTGTCAGTGTGTGAGTCAGTATGTGAGTCATTGTGTGGTCAGTGTGTGAGTCAGTGTGTGAGTCATTGTGCGGGTCAGTGTGCGGGTCAGTGTGCGGGTCAGTGTGCGGGTCTGTGTGCGAGTCAGTGTGTGGGTCAGTGTGTGAGTCAGTGTGTGAGTTAGTGTGTCAGTCAGTGTGCAGGTCAGTGAGTGAGTCTGTGTTTGGCCAGTGTGTGGGTCAGTGTGTGAGTCAGTGTGTGAGTCAGTGTGCGGGTCAGTGTGCGAGTCAGTGTGCGGGTCAGTGTGTGGGTCAGTGTGCGAATCATTGTGCGAGTCATTGTGCGAGTCAGTGTGCGAGTTATTGTGTGAGTCAGTGTGTGAGTCATTGTGTGAGTCAGTGTGTGAGTCAGTGTGTGGTTCAGTGTGTGAGTCAGTGTGTGAGTCTGTGTTTGAGTCAGTGTGTGAATCAGTGTGTGAGTCAGTGTGTGGGTCAGTGTGTGGGTCAATGTGAGGGTCAGTGTGTGCGTCAGTGTGTGGGTCAGTGTTTGAATCAGTGTGTGAGTCAGTGTGTGTGTCAGTGTTTGGTCAGCGTGTGGATCAGTGTGTGAGTTAGTGTGTGAGTCAGTGTGCTGGTCAGTGTGTGAGTCAGTGTGCAGGTCAGTGTGTGAGTCAGTGTGCGGGTCAGTGTGCGAGTCTGGGTGCGAGTCAGTGTGTGAGTCAGTGTGTGAGTCAGTGTGTGGATCAGTGTGTGAGTCAGTGTGTGAATCAGTGTGGGGGTCAGTGTGCAGGTCAGTCTGCGGGTCAGTTTGTGAGTCAGTGTGCGGGTCTGTGTGCGGGTCAGTGTGCGAGTCAGTGTGTGAGTCAGTGTGTGAGTTAGTGTGTCAGTCAGTGTGCTGGTCAGTGAGTGAGTCAGTGTTTGGCCAGTGTGTGGGTCAGTGTGTGAGTCAGTGTGTGAGTCAGTGTGCGGGTCAGTGTGCGTGTCAGTGTGCGGGTCAGTGTGTGGGTTAATGTGCGAATCATTGTGCGAGTCATTGTGCGAGTCAGTGTGCGAGTCATTGTGCGAGTCAGTGTTTGAGTCAGTGTGTGAGTCAGTGTGTGAGTCAGTGTGTGGTTCAGTGTGTGAGTCAGTGTGTGAGTCAGTGTGTGAGTCAGTGTGTGAATCAGTGTGTGAGTCAGTGTGTGGGTCAGTGTGCGGGTCAGTGTGTGGTTAAGTGTGTGAATCAGTGTGTAGGTCAGTGTGCGGGTCAGTGTGTGAGTCAGTGTGAGGGTCAGTGTGTGAGTCAGTATGAGGTTCAGTGTGCGGGTCAGTGTGTGGGTCAGTGTGTGGGTCAGTGTTTGGGTCAGTGTGCGGGTCAGTGTGCGAGTCAGTGTGTTAGTCAGTGTGTGGGTCAGTGTGTGAGTCAGTGTGTGAATCAGTGTGTGAGTCAGTGTGTGGGTCAGTGTGTGAGTCAGTGTGTGGGTCAGTGTGTGAGTCAGTGTGTGAATCAGTGTGTGAGTCAGTGTGTGTGTCAGTGTCCGATTCAGTGTGCGCGTCAGTGTGTGAGTCTGTGTGTGATTCAGTCTGCGAGTCAGTGTTTGCGTCAGTGTGCGGGTCAGTGTGCGGGTCAGTGTGCAGTTCAGTGTGCGGGTCGGTGTGTGGGTCAGTGTGGGGGTCAGTGTGTGAGTCAGTATGAGGGTCAGTGTGCGGGTCAGTGTGTGGGTCAGTGTGTGGTTCAGTGTGGGGGTCAGTGTGTGAATCAGTGTGTGAGTCAGTGTGTGGGTCAGTGTGTGAGTCAGTGTGCGAGTCAGTGTGTGATTCAGTGTGTGGGTCAGTGTGTGAGTCAGTGTGTGAATCAGTGTGTGAGTCAGTGTGTGTGTCAGTGTGCGAGTCAGTGTGTGAGTCAGTGTTTGATTCAGTGTGCTAGTCAGTTTGTGCGTCAGTGTGCGGGTCAGTGTGCGGGTCAGTGTGCGGGTCAGTGTGTCGGTTAGTGTGGGGGTCAGTGTGTGAGTCAGTATGAGGGTCAGTGTGCGGGTCAGTGTGTGGGTCAGTGTGTGGTTCAGTGTAGGGGGGTCAGTGTGTGGGTCAGTGTGGGGGTCAGTGTGTGAGTCAGTATGTGATTCAGTGTGCGGGTCAGTGTGCGAGTCAGTGTGTGGTTCAGTGTGTGGGTCAGTTTGCGGGTCTGTGTGTGAGTCAGTATGTGGGTCAGTGTGCGGGTCAGTGTGTGGGTCAGTGTGTGGGTCAGCATGTGTGTCAGTGTGCGGGTCAGTGTGTGAGTCAGTGTGTGGGTCAGTGTGTGAGTCATTTTGTGTGTCAGTGTGTGAGTCAGTATGTGAGTCATTGTGTGGTCAGTGTGTGAGTCAGTGTGTGAGTCATTGTGCGGGTCAGTGTGCGGGTCAGTGTGCGGGTCAGTGTGCGGGTCTGTGTGCGAGTCAGTGTGTGGGTCAGTGTGTGAGTCAGTGTGTGAGTTAGTGTGTCAGTCAGTGTGCGGGTCAGTGTGCGAGTCAGTGTGCGGGTCAGTGTGTGGGTCAGTGTGCGAATCATTGTGCGAGTCATTGTGCGAGTCAGTGTGCGAGTTATTGTGTGAGTCAGTGTGTGAATCATTGTGTGAGTCAGTGTGTGAGTCAGTGTGTGGTTCAGTGTGTGAGTCAGTGTGTGAGTCTGTGTTTGAGTCAGTGTGTGAATCAGTGTGTGAGTCAGTGTGTGGGTCAGTGTGTGGGTCAATGTGAGGGTCAGTGTGTGCGTCAGTGTGTGGGTCAGTGTTTGAATCAGTGTGTGAGTCAGTGTGTGTGTCAGTGTTTGGTCAGCGTGTGGATCAGTGTGTGAGTTAGTGTGTGAGTCAGTGTGCTGGTCAGTGTGTGAGTCAGTGTGCAGGTCAGTGTGTGAGTCAGTGTGCGGGTCAGTGTGCGAGTCTGGGTGCGAGTCAGTGTGTGAGTCAGTGTGTGAGTCAGTGTGTGGATCAGTGTGTGAGTCAGTGTGTGAATCAGTGTGGGGGTCAGTGTGCAGGTCAGTCTGCACGTCAGTTTGTGAGTCAGTGTGCGGGTCTGTGTGCGGGTCAGCGTGCGAGTCAGTGTCTGCGTCAGTGTGTGAGTTAGTGTGTCAGTCAGTGTGCTGGTCAGTGAGTGAGTCAGTGTTTGGCCAGTGTGTGGGTCAGTGTGTGAGTCAGTGTGTGAGTCAGTGTGCGGGTCAGTGTGCGTGTCAGTGTGCGGGTCAGTGTGTGGGTCAATGTGCGAATCATTGTGCGAGTCATTGTGCGAGTCAGTGTGCGAGTCATTGTGCGAGTCAGTGTTTGAGTCAGTGTGTGAGTCAGTGTGTGAGTCAGTGTGTGGTTCAGTGTGTGAGTCAGTGTGTGAGTCAGTGTGTGAGTCAGTGTGTGAATCAGTGTGTGAGTCAGTGTGTGGGTCAGTGTGTGTGTCAATGTGTGGATCAGTGTGTGAGTCAGTGTGTGGGTCAGTGTGCGGGTCAGTGTCTGCGTCAGTGTGTGGGTCAGTGTTTGAATCAGTGTGTGAGTCAGTGTGTGTGTCAGTGTTTGGTCAGCGTGTGGATCAGTGTGTGGTTCAACGTGTGGGTCAGTATGTGGGTCAGTGTGCGTGTCAGTGTGCGAGTCAGTGTGTGAGCCAGTGTGTGGGTCAGTGTGTGAGTCAGAGTGCGGGTCAGTGTGCGGGTCAGTGTGTGGTTAAGTGTGTGAATCAGTGTGTAGGTCAGTGTGCGGGTCAGTGTGTGAGTCAGTGTGAGGGTCAGTGTGTGAGTCAGTATGAGGTTCAGTGTGCGGGTCAGTGTGTGGGTCAGTGTGTGGGTCAGTGTTTGGGTCAGTGTGCGGGTCAGTGTGCGAGTCAGTGTGTTAGTCAGTGTGTGGGTCAGTGTGTGAGTCAGTGTGTGAATCAGTGTGTGAGTCAGTGTGTGGGTCAGTGTGTGAGTCAGTGTGTGGGTCAGTGTGTGAGTCAGTGTGTGAATCAGTGTGCAAGTCAGTGTGTGTGTCAGTGTCCGATTCAGTGTGCGCGTCAGTGTGTGAGTCTGTGTGTGATTCAGTCTGCGAGTCAGTGTTTGCGTCAGTGTGCGGGTCAGTGTGCGGGTCAGTGTGCAGTTCAGTGTGCGGGTCGGTGTGTGGGTCAGTGTGGGGGTCAGTGTGTGAGTCAGTATGAGGGTCAGTGTGCGGGTCAGTGTGTGGGTCAGTGTGTGGTTCAGTGTGGGGGTCAGTGTGCGGGTCAGTGTGTGAGTCAGTGTGTGGGTCAGTGTGTGAGTCAGTGTGTGAATCAGTGTGTGAGTCAGTGTGTGGGTCAGTGTGTGAGTCAGTGTGCGAGTCAGTGTGTGGGTCAGTGTGTGGGTCAGTGTGTGATTCAGTGTGTGGGTCAGTGTGTGGTTCAATGTGTGGGTCAGTATGTGGGTCAGTGTGCTGTTCAGTTTGCGAGTCAGTGTGTGAGCCAGTGTGTGGGTCAGTGTGTGAGTCAGAGTGCGGGTCAGTGTGCGGTTCAGTGTGTGGGTAAGTGTGTGTATCAGTGTGTAGGTCAGTGTGCGGGTCAGTGTGTGGGTCAGTGTGAGGGTCAGTGTGTGAGTCAGTGTGTGGGTCAGTGTGTGAGTCAGTTTGTGTGTCAGTGTGTGAGTCAGTGTGTGAGTCATTGTGTGGTCAGTGTGTGAGTCAGTGTGTGAGTCATTGTGCGGGTCAGTGTGCGGGTCAGTGTGCGGGTCAGTGTGCGGGTCTGTATGCGGGTCAGTGTGCGGGTCAGTGTGCAAGTCAGTGTGCGAGTCAGTGTGCGAGTCAGTGTGCAGGTCAGTGTGTGAGTCAGTGTGTGAATCAGTGTGTGAGTCAGTGTGTGGGTCAGTGTGTGAGTCAGTGTGTGAGTCAGTGTGTGAGTCAGTGTGTGGGTCAGTGTGTGAGTCAGTGTGTGAATCAGTGTGTGAGTCAGTGTGTGGGTCAGTGTGTGAGTCAGTGTGTGAGTCAGTGTGTGGGTCAGTGTGTGAGTCAGTGTGTGAATCAGTGTGTGAGTCAGTGTGTGGGTCAGTGTGTGGGTCAGTATGCGAGTCCGTGTGCAAGTCAGTGTGTGGGTCAGTGTGTGGGTCAGTGTGTGAGTCAGTGTGCGAGTCAGTGTGTGCGTCAGTGTGCGGGTCAGTGTGCGGGTCAGTGTGTGGGTCAGTGTGGGGTTCAGTGTGTGAGTCAGTATGAGGGTCGGTGTGCGGGTCAGTGTGTGGGTCAGTGTGTGGGTCAGTGTGGGGGTCAGTGTGTCGGTCAGTGTGGGGGTCAGTGTGTGAATCAGTATGTGGGTCAGTGTGCGGGTCAGTGTGCGGGTCAGTGTGTGGTTCAGTGTGTGGGTCAGTGTGGGGGACAGTGTGTGAGTCAGTATGTGGTTCATTGTGCGGGTCAGTGTGTGGGTCAGTGTGTGGGTCAGTATGTGGGTCAGTGTCAGGGTCAGTGTGTGAGTCAGTGTATGGGTCAGTATGTGTGTCAGTTTGTGTGTCAGTGTGTGAGTCAGTGTGTGAGTCATTGTGTGGGTCAGTGTGTGGGTCAGTGTGTGAGTCAGTGTGTGCGTCAGTGTGTGGTTCAACGTGTGGGTCAGTATGTGGGTCAGTGTGCGTGTCAGTGTGCGAGTCAGTGTGTGAGCCAGTGTGTGGGTCAGTGTGTGAGTCAGAGTGTGGGTCAGTGTGCGGGTCAGTGTGTGGTTAAGTGTGTGAATCAGTGTGTAGGTCAGTGTGCGGGTCAGTGTGTGAGTCAGTGTGAGGGTCAGTGTGTGAGTCAGTATGAGGTTCAGTGTGCGGGTCAGTGTGTGGGTCAGTGTGTGGGTCAGTGTTTGGGTCAGTGTGCGGGTCAGTGTGCGAGTCAGTGTGTTAGTCAGTGTGTGGGTCAGTGTGTGAGTCAGTGTGTGAATCAGTGTGTGAGTCAGTGTGTGGGTCAGTGTGTGGGTCAATGTGTGGATCAGTGTGTGAGTCAGTGTGTGGGTCAGTGTGCGGGTCAGTGTCTGCGTCAGTGTGTGGGTCAGTGTTTGAATCAGTGTGTGAGTCAGTGTGTGGGTCAGTGTTTGGTCAGCGTGTGGATCAGTGTGTGAGTTAGTGTGTGAGTCAGTGTGCAGGTCAGTGTGTGAGTCAGTGTGCAGGTCAGTGTGTGAGTCAGTGTGCGGGTCAGTGTGCGAGTCTGGGTGCGAGTCATTGTGTGAGTCAGTGTGTGGGTCAGTGTGTGAGTCAGTGTGTGCGTCAGTGTGTGGTTCAACGTGTGGGTCAGTATGTGGGTCAGTGTGCGTGTCAGTGTGCGAGTCAGTGTGTGAGCCAGTGTGTGGGTCAGTGTGTGAGTCAGAGTGCGGGTCAGTGTGCGGGTCAGTGTGTGGTTAAGTGTGTGAATCAGTGTGTAGGTCAGTGTGCGGGTCAGTGTGTGAGTCAGTGTGAGGGTCAGTGTGTGAGTCAGTATGAGGTTCAGTGTGCGGGTCAGTGTGTGGGTCAGTGTGTGGGTCAGTGTTTGGGTCAGTGTGCGGGTCAGTGTGCGAGTCAGTGTGTTAGTCAGTGTGTGGGTCAGTGTGTGAGTCAGTGTGTGAGTCAGTGTGTGGGTCAGTGTGTGAGTCAGTGTGTGAATCAGTGTGTGAGTCAGTGTGTGTGTCAGTGTCCGATTCAGTGTGCGCGTCAGTGTGTGAGTCTGTGTGTGATTCAGTCTGCGAGTCAGTGTTTGCGTCAGTGTGCGGGTCAGTGTGCGGGTCAGTGTGCAGTTCAGTGTGCGGGTCGGTGTGTGGGTCAGTGTGGGGGTCAGTGTGTGAGTCAGTATGAGGGTCAGTGTGCGGGTCAGTGTGTGGGTCAGTGTGTGGTTCAGTGTGGGGGTCAGTGAGCGGGTCAGTGTGTGAGTCAGTGTGTGGGTCAGTGTGTGAGTCAGTGTGTGAATCAGTGTGTGAGTCAGTGTGTGGGTCAGTGTGTGAGTCAGTGTGCGAGTCAGTGTGTGATTCAGTGTGTGGGTCAGTGTGTGAGTCAGTGTGTGAATCAGTGTGTGAGTCAGTGTGTGTGTCAGTGTGCGAGTCAGTGTGTGAGTCAGTGTGTGAGTCAGTTTGTGCGTCAGTGTGCGGGTCAGTGTGCGGGTCAGTGTGCGGGTCAGTGTGTCGGTTAGTGTGGGGGTCAGTGTGTGAGTCAGTATGAGGGTCAGTGTGTGGGTCAGTGTGTGGGTCAGTGTGTGGTTCAGTGTAGGGGGGTCAGTGTGTGGGTCAGTGTGGGGGTCAGTGTGTGAGTCAGTATGTGATTCAGTGTGCGGGTCAGTGTGCGAGTCAGTGTGTGGTTCAGTGTGTGGGTCAGTTTGCGGGTCTGTGTGTGAGTCAGTATGTGGGTCAGTGTGCGGGTCAGTGTGTGGGTCAGTGTGTGGGTCAGCATGTGTGTCAGTGTGCGGGTCAGTGTGTGAGTCAGTGTGTGGGTCAGTGTGTGAGTCATTTTGTGTGTCAGTGTGTGAGTCAGTATGTGAGTCATTGTGTGGTCAGTGTGTGAGTCAGTGTGTGAGTCATTGTGCGGGTCAGTGTGCGGGTCAGTGTGCGGGTCAGTGTGCGGGTCTGTGTGCGAGTCAGTGTGTGGGTCAGTGTGTGAGTCAGTGTGTGAGTTAGTGTGTCAGTCAGTGTGCAGGTCAGTGAGTGAGTCTGTGTTTGGCCAGTGTGTGGGTCAGTGTGTGAGTCAGTGTGTGAGTCAGTGTGCGGGTCAGTGTGCGAGTCAGTGTGCGGGTCAGTGTGTGGGTCAGTGTGCGAATCATTGTGCGAGTCATTGTGCGAGTCAGTGTGCGAGTTATTGTGTGAGTCAGTGTGTGAGTCATTGTGTGAGTCAGTGTGTGAGTCAGTGTGTGGTTCAGTGTGTGAGTCAGTGTGTGAGTCTGTGTTTGAGTCAGTGTGTGAATCAGTGTGTGAGTCAGTGTGTGGGTCAGTGTGTGGGTCAATGTGAGGGTCAGTGCGTGCGTCAGTGTGTGGGTCAGTGTTTGAATCAGTGTGTGAGTCAGTGTGTGTGTCAGTGTTTGGTCAGCGTGTGGATCAGTGTGTGAGTTAGTGTGTGAGTCAGTGTGCTGGTCAGTGTGTGAGTCAGTGTGCAGGTCAGTGTGTGAGTCAGTGTGCGGGTCAGTGTGCGAGTCTGGGTGCGAGTCAGTGTGTGAGTCAGTGTGTGAGTCAGTGTGTGGATCAGTGTGTGAGTCAGTGTGTGAATCAGTGTGGGGGTCAGTGTGCAGGTCAGTCTGCGGGTCAGTTTGTGAGTCAGTGTGCGGGTCTGTGTGCGGGTCAGTGTGCGAGTCAGTGTGTGAGTCAGTGTGTGAGTTAGTGTGTCAGTCAGTGTGCTGGTCAGTGAGTGAGTCAGTGTTTGGCCAGTGTGTGGGTCAGTGTGTGAGTCAGTGTGTGAGTCAGTGTGCGGGTCAGTGTGCGTGTCAGTGTGCGGGTCAGTGTGTGGGTCAATGTGCGAATCATTGTGCGAGTCATTGTGCGAGTCAGTGTGCGAGTCATTGTGCGAGTCAGTGTTTGAGTCAGTGTGTGAGTCAGTGTGTGAGTCAGTGTGTGGTTCAGTGTGTGAGTCAGTGTGTGAGTCAGTGTGTGAGTCAGTGTGTGAATCAGTGTGTGAGTCAGTGTGTGGGTCAGTGTGTGGGTCAATGTGTGGATCAGTGTGTGAGTCAGTGTGTGGGTCAGTGTGCGGTTCAGTGTCTGCGTCAGTGTGTGGGTCAGTGTTTGAATCAGTGTGTGAGTCAGTGTGTGTGTCAGTGTTTGGTCAGCGTGTGGATCAGTGTGTGGTTCAACGTGTGGGTCAGTATGTGGGTCAGTGTGCGTGTCAGTGTGCGAGTCAGTGTGTGAGCCAGTGTGTGGGTCAGTGTGTGAGTCAGAGTGCGGGTCAGTGTGCGGGTCAGTGTGTGGTTAAGTGTGTGAATCAGTGTGTAGGTCAGTGTGCGGGTCAGTGTGTGAGTCAGTGTGAGGGTCAGTGTGTGAGTCAGTATGAGGTTCAGTGTGCGGGTCAGTGTGTGGGTCAGTGTGTGGGTCAGTGTTTGGGTCAGTGTGCGGGTCAGTGTGCGAGTCAGTGTGTTAGTCAGTGTGTGGGTCAGTGTGTGAGTCAGTGTGTGAATCAGTGTGTGAGTCAGTGTGTGGGTCAGTGTGTGAGTCAGTGTGTGGGTCAGTGTGTGAGTCAGTGTGTGAATCAGTGTGTGAGTCAGTGTGTGTGTCATTGTCCGATTCAGTGTGCGCGTCAGTGTGTGAGTCTGTGTGTGATTCAGTCTGCGAGTCAGTGTTTGCGTCAGTGTGCGGGTCAGTGTGCGGGTCAGTGTGCAGTTCAGTGTGCGGGTCGGTGTGTGGGTCAGTGTGGGGGTCAGTGTGTGAGTCAGTATGAGGGTCAGTGTGCGGGTCAGTGTGTGGGTCAGTGTGTGGTTCAGTGTGGGGGTCAGTGTGCGGGTCAGTGTGTGAGTCAGTGTGTGGGTCAGTGTGTGAGTCAGTGTGTGAATCAGTGTGTGAGTCAGTGTGTGGGTCAGTGTGTGAGTCAGTGTGCGAGTCAGTGTGTGATTCAGTGTGTGGGTCAGTGTGTGAGTCAGTGTGTGAATCAGTGTGTGAGTCAGTGTGTGTGTCAGTGTGTGAGTCAGTGTGCGAGTCAGTGTGTGATTCAGTGTGTGGGTCAGTGTGTGAGTCAGTGTGTGAATCAGTGTGTGAGTCAGTTTGTGCGTCAGTGTGCGGGTCAGTGTGCGGGTCAGTGTGTCGGTTAGTGTGGGGGTCAGTGTGTGAGTCAGTATGAGGGTCAGTGTGCGGGTCAGTGTGTGGGTCAGTGTGTGGTTCAGTGTAGGGGGGTCAGTGTGTGGGTCAGTGTGGGGGTCAGTGTGTGAGTCAGTATGTGATTCAGTGTGCGGGTCAGTGTGCGAGTCAGTGTGTGGTTCAGTGTGTGGGTCAGTTTGCGGGTCTGTGTGTGAGTCAGTATGTGGGTCAGTGTGCGGGTCAGTGTGTGGGTCAGTGTGTGGGTCAGCATGTGTGTCAGTGTGCGGGTCAGTGTGTGAGTCAGTGTGTGGGTCAGTGTGTGAGTCATTTTGTGTGTCAGTGTGTGAGTCAGTATGTGAGTCATTGTGTGGTCAGTGTGTGAGTCAGTGTGTGAGTCATTGTGCGGGTCAGTGTGCGGGTCAGTGTGCGGGTCAGTGTGCGGGTCTGTGTGCGAGTCAGTGTGTGGGTCAGTGTGTGATTCAGTGTGTGAGTTAGTGTGTCAGTCAGTGTGCAGGTCAGTGAGTGAGTCTGTGTTTGGCCAGTGTGTGGGTCAGTGTGTGTCAGTGTGTGAGTCAGTGTGCGGGTCAGTGTGCGAGTCAGTGTGCGGGTCAGTGTGTGGGTCAGTGTGCGAATCATTGTGCGAGTCATTGTGCGAGTCAGTGTGCGAGTTATTGTGTGAGTCAGTGTGTGAGTCATTGTGTGAGTCAGTGTGTGAGTCAGTGTGTGAGTCAGTGTGTGTGTCAGTGTTTGGTCAGCGTGTGGATCAGTGTGTGAGTTAGTGTGTGAGTCAGTGTGCTGGTCAGTGTGTGAGTCAGTGTGCAGGTCAGTGTGTGAGTCAGTGTGCGGGTCAGTGTGCGAGTCTGGGTGCGAGTCAGTGTGTGAGTCAGTGTGTGAGTCAGTGTGTGGATCAGTGTGTGAGTCAGTGTGTGAATCAGTGTGGGGGTCAGTGTGCAGGTCAGTCTGCGGGTCAGTTTGTGAGTCAGTGTGCGGGTCTGTGTGCGGGTCAGTGTGCGAGTCAGTGTGTGAGTCAGTGTGTGAGTTAGTGTGTCAGTCAGTGTGCTGGTCAGTGAGTGAGTCAGTGTTTGGCCAGTGTGTGGGTCAGTGTGTGAGTCAGTGTGTGAGTCAGTGTGCGGGTCAGTGTGCGTGTCAGTGTGCGGGTCAGTGTGTGGGTCAATGTGCGAATCATTGTGCGAGTCATTGTGCGAGTCAGTGTGCGAGTCATTGTGCGAGTCAGTGTTTGAGTCAGTGTGTGAGTCAGTGTGTGAGTCAGTGTGTGGTTCAGTGTGTGAGTCAGTGTGTGAGTCAGTGTGTGAGTCAGTGTGTGAATCAGTGTGTGAGTCAGTGTGTGGGTCAGTGTGTGGGTCAATGTGTGGATCAGTGTGTGAGTCAGTGTGTGGGTCAGTGTGCGGGTCAGTGTCTGCTCAGTGTGTGGGTCAGTGTTTGAATCAGTGTGTGAGTCAGTGTGTGTGTCAGTGTTTGGTCAGCGTGTGGATCAGTGTGTGAGGTAGTGTGTGAGTCAGTGTGCGGGTCAGTGTGTGGGTCAGTGTGTGAGTCAGTGTGTGGGTCAGTGTGTGAGTCAGTTTGTGTGTCAGTTTGTGAGTCAGTGTGTGAGTCAGTGTGTGAGTCTGTGTGTGGATCAGTGTGTGAGTCAGTGTGTGAATCAGTGTGGGGGTCAGTGTGCAGGTCAGTCTGCGGGTCAGTGTGTGAGTCAGTGTGTGGGTCAGTGTGGGAGTCAGTGTGTGAGTCAGTGTGTGGGTCAGTGTGTGAGTCAGTGTGTGAATCAGTGTGTGAGTCATTGTGTGGGTCAGTGTGTGAGCCAGTGTGTGAGTCAGTGTGTGGGTCAGTGTGTGAGTCAGTGTGTGAATCAGTGTGTGAGTCAGTGTGTGGGTCAGTGTGTGGGTCAGTATGCGAGTCCGTGTGCAAGTCAGTGTGTGGGTCACTGTGTGGGTCAGTGTGTGAGTCAGTGTGCGAGTCAGTGTGTGCGTCAGTGTGCGGGTCAGTGTTGGGTTCAGTGTGTGAGTCAGTATGAGGGTCGGTGTGCGGGTCAGTGTGTGGGTCAGTGTGTGGGTCAGTGTGGGGGTCAGTGTGTGGGTCAGTGTGGGGGTCTGTGTGTGAATCAGTATGTGGGTCAGTGTGCGGGTCAGTGTGCGGGTCACTGTGTGGGTCAGTGTGTGGGTCAGTGTGGGGGTCAATGTGAGAGTCAGTATGTGGGTCAGTGTGCGGGTCAGTGTGTGGGTCAGTTTGTGTGTCAGTGTGTGAGTCAGTGTGTGAGTCATTGTGTGGGTCAGTGTGTGGGTCAGTGTGTGATTCAGTGTGTGGGTCAGTGTGTGGTTCAACGTGTGGGTCAGTATGTGGGTCACTGTGCGTTTCAGTTTGCGAGTCAGTGTGTGAGCCAGTGTGTGGGTCAGTGTGTGAGTCAGAGTGCGGGTCAGTGTGCGGGTCAGTGTGTGGGTAAGTGTGTGAATCAGTGTGTAGGTCAGTGTGCGGGTCAGTGTGTGGGTCAGTGTGAGGGTCAGTGTGTGAGTCAGTGTGTGGGTCAGTGTGTGAGTCAGTTTGTGTGTCAGTGTGTGAGTCAGTGTGTGAGTCATTGTGTGGTCAGTGTGTGAGTCAGTGTGTGAGTCATTGTGCGGGTCAGTGTGCGGGTCAGTGTGCGGGTCAGTGTGCGGGTCTGTATGCGGGTCAGTGTGCCGGTCAGTGTGCAAGTCAGTGTGCGAGTCAGTGTGCGAGTCAGTGTGCAGGTCAGTGTGTGGGTCAGTGTGCGAATCATTGTGCGAGTCATTGTGCGAGTCAGTGTGCGAGTCATTGTGCGAGTCAGTGTGTGAGTCAGTGTGTGAGTCAGTGTGTGGTTCAGTGTGTGAGTCAGTGTGTGAGTCAGTGTGTGAGTCAGTGTGCGGGTCAGTGTGCGGGTCAGTGTGTGGGTCAGTGTTTGAGTCAGTGTGCGGGTCAGTGTGCGGGTCAGTGTGCGAGTCTGTGTGTGAGTCAGTGTGTGAATCTGTGTGTGAGTCAGTGTGTGTGTCAGTGTTTGGTCAGACTGTGGATCAGTGTGTGAGTTAGTGTGTGAGTCAGTGTGCAGGTCAGTGTGTGTGTCAGTGTGCAGGTCAGTGTGTGAGTCAGTGTGCGGGTCAGTGTGCGAGTCTGGGTGCGAGTCAGTGTGTGAGTCAGTGTGTGAGTCAGTGTGTGAGTCAGTGTGTGAATCAGTGTGTGGGTCAGTCTGCGGGTCAGTGTGTGAGTCAGTGTGTGGGTCAGTGTGCGAGTCAGTGTGTGGGTCAGTGTGTGAGTCAGTGTGTGAATCAGTGTGTGTGTCAGTGTTTGGTCAGCGTGTGGATCAGTGTGTGAGTTAGTGTGTGAGTCAGTGTGCAGGTCAGTGTGTGAGTCAGTGTGCAGGTCAGTGTGTGCGTCAGTGTGCGGGTCAGTGTGCGAGTCTGGGTGCGAGTCATTGTGTGAGTCAGTGTGTGAGTCAGTGTGTGAATCAGTGTGGGGGTCAGTGTGCAGGTCAGTCTGCGGGTCTGTGTGTGAGTCAGTGTGCGGGTCTGTGTGCGGGTCAGTGTGCGGGTCAGTGTGCGAGTCAGTGTGCGAGTCAGTGTGTGGTTCAGTGTGTGAGTCAGTGTGTGAGTTAGTGTGTCAGTCAGTGTGCGGGTCAGTGTGCGAGTCAGTGTGCGGGTCAGTGTGTGGGTCAGTGTGCGAATCATTGTGCGAGTCATTGTGCGAGTCAGTGTGCGAGTCATTGTGCGAGTCAGTGTGTGAGTCAGTGTGTGAGTCAGTGTGTGAGTCAGTGTGTGAATCAGTGTGTGAGTCAGTGTGTGGGTCAGTGTGTGGGTCAATGTGTGGATCAGTGTGTGAGTCAGTGTGTGGGTCAGTGTGCGGGTCAGTGTGTGCGTCAGTGTTTGAATCAGTGTGTGAGTCAGTGTGTGTGTCAGTGTTTGGTCAGCGTGTGGATCAGTGTGTGAGTTATTGTGTGAGTCAGTGTGCAGGTCAGTGTGTGAGTCAGTGTGCAGGTCAGTGTGTGAGTCAGTGTGCGGGTCAGTGTGCGGGTCAGTGTGCGAGTCTGGGTGCGAGTCATTGTGTGAGTCAGTGTGTGAGTCCGTGTGTGGGTCAGTGTGTGAGTCAGTGTGTGAATCAGTGTGGGGGTCAGTGTGCAGGTCAGTCTGCGTGTCAGTGTGTGAGTCAGTGTGTGGGTCAGTGTGCGAGTCAGTGTGTGAGTCAGTGTGTGGGTCAGTGTGTGAGTCAGTGTGTGAATCAGTGTGTGAGTCAGTGTGTGGGTCAGTGTGTGAGTCAGTGTGTGAGTCAGTGTGTGGGTCAGTGTGTGGGTCAGTGTGTGAGTCAGTGTGTGAATCAGTGTGTGAGTCAGTGTGTGGGTCAGTGTGTGGGTCAGTATGCGAGTCCGTGTGCAAGTCAGTGTGTGGGTCAGTGTGTGGGTCAGTGTGTGAGTCAGTGTGCGAGTCAGTGTGTGCGTCAGTGTGCGGGTCAGTGTGCGGGTCAGTGTGTGGGTCAGTGTGGCGTTCAGTGTGTGAGTCAGTATGAGGGTCGGTGTGCGGGTCAGTGTGTGGGTCAGTGTGTGTGTCAGTGTGGGGGTCAGTGTGTGGGTCAGTGTGGGGGTCAGTGTGTGAATCAGTATGTGGGTCAGTGTGCGGGTCAGTGTGTGGGTCACTGTGTGGGTCAGTGTGTGGGTCAGTGTGGGGGTCAGTGTGTGAGTCAGTATGTGGGTCAGTGTGCGGGTCAGTGTGTGGGTCAGTTTGTGTGTCAGTGTGTGAGTCAGTGTGTGAGTCATTGTGTGGGTCATTGTGTGGGTCAGTGTGTGAGTCAGTGTGTGGGTCAGTGTGTGGTTCAACGTGTGGGTCAGGATGTGGGTCTGTGTGTGGGTCACTGTGCGAGTCAGTGTGTGAGCCAGTGTGTAGGTCAGTGTGCGTGTCAGTGTGTGGGTCAGTGTGAGGGTCAGTGTGTGAGTCAGTGTGTGGGTCAGTGTGTGAGTCAGTTTGTGTGTCAGTGTGTGAGTCAGTGTGTGAGTCATTGTGTGGTCAGTGTGTGAGTCAGTGTGTGAGTCATTGTGCGGGTCAGTGTGCGGGTCAGTGTGCGGGTCTGTGTGCGGGTCAGTGTGCGAGTCAGTGTGCGAGTCAGTGTGCGAGTCAGTGTGCGGGTCAGTGTGTGGGTCAGTGTGCGAATCATTGTGCGAGTCATTGTGCGAGTCAGTGTGTGAGTCATTGTGCGAGTCAGTGTGTGAGTCAGTGTGTGAGTCAGTGTGTGGTTCAGTGTGTGAGTCAGTGTGCGGGTCAGTGTGCGGGTCAGTGTGTGGGTCAGTGTGTGAGTCAGTGTGCGGGTCAGTGTGCGGGTCAGTGTGCGAGTCTGTGTGTGAATCAGTGTGTGAATCAGTGTGTTAGTCAGTGTGTGGGTCAATGTGTGGGTCAATGTGTGGATCAGTGCGTGAGTCAGTGTGTGGGTCAGTGTGCGGGTCAGTGTGTGCGTCAGTGTGTGGGTCAGTGTTTGAATCAGTGTGTGAGTCAGTGTGTGTGTCAGTGTTTGGTCAGACTGTTGATCAGTGTGTGAGTTAGTGTGTGAGTCAGTGTGCAGGTCAGTGTGTGTGTCAGTGTGCAGGTCAGTGTGTGAGTCAGTGTGCGGGTCAGTGTGCGAGTCTGGGTGCGAGTCAGTGTGTGAGTCAGTGTGTGAGTCATTGTGTGGGTCAGTGTGCGAGTCAGTGTGTGCGTCAGTGTGCGGTTCAGTGTGCGGGTCAGTGTGCGAGTCAGTGTGTGAGCCAGTGTGTGGTTCAGTGTGTGAGTCAGAGTGCGGGTCAGTGTGCGGGTCAGTGTGTGGGTAAGTGTGTGAATCAGTGTGTAGGTCAGTGTGCGGGTCAGTGTGTGGGTCAGTGTGTGAGTCAGTGTGTGGGTCAGTGTGTGAGTCAGTTTGTGTGTCAGTGTGTGAGTCAGTGTGTGAGTCATTGTGTGGTCAGTGTGTGAGTCAGTGTGTGAGTCATTGTGCGGGTCAGTGTGCGGGTCAGTGTGCGGGTCTGTGTGCGGGTCAGTGTGCGGGTCAGTGTGCGAGTCAGTGTGCGAGTCAGTGTGCGAGTCAGTGTGCGGGTCAGTGTGTGGGTCAGTGTGCGAATCATTGTGCGAGTCATTGTGAGAGTCAGTGTGTGAGTCATTGTGTGAGTCAGTGTGTGGTTCAGTGTGTGAGTCAGTGTGTGAGTCAGTGTGTGAGTCAGTGTGCGGGTCAGTGTGCGGGTCAGTGTGTGGGTCAGTGTGTGAGTCAGTGTGCGGGTCAGTGTGCGGGTCAGTGTGCGAGTCTGTGTGTGAATCAGTGTGTGAATCAGTGTGTGAGTCAGTGTGTGGGTCAGTATGTGGGTCAATGTGTGGATCAGTGTGTGAGTCAGTGTGTGGGTCAGTGTGCGGGTCAGTGTGTGCGTCAGTGTGTGGGTCAGTGTTTGAATCAGTGTGTGAGTCAGTGTGTGTGTCAGTGTTTGGTCAGACTGTTGATCAGTGTGTGAGTTCGTGTGTGAGTCAGTGTGCAGGTCAGTGTGTGTGTCAGTGTGCAGGTCAGTGTGTGAGTCAGTGTGCGGGTCAGTGTGCGAGTCTGGTTGCGAGTCAGTGTGTGAGTCTGTGTGTGAGTCAGTGTGTGGATCAGTGTGTGGGTCAGTGTGTGAGTCAGTGTGTGAATCAGTGTGGGGGTCAGTCTGTGGGTCAGTGTGTGAGTCAGTGTGTGGGTCAGTGTGCGAGTCAGTGTGTGGGTCAGTGTGTGAGTCAGTGTGTGAATCAGTGTGTGAGTCAGTGTGTGGGTCAGTGTGTGGGTCAGTATGCGGGTCCGTGTGCAAGTCAGTGTGTGGGTCAGTGTGTGGGTCAGTGTGTGAGTCAGTGTGCGAGTCAGTGTGTGCGTCAGTGTGCGGTTCAGTGTGCGGGTCAGTGTGCGGGTCAGTGTGTGGGTCAGTGTGGTTGTCAGTGTATGAGTCAGTATGAGGGTCAGTGTGCGGGTCAGTGTGTGGGTCAGTGTGTGGGTCAGTGTGGGGGTCAGTGTGTGGGTCAGTGTGGGGGTCAGTGTGTGAATCAGTATGTGGGTCAGTGTGCGGGTCAGTGTGCAGGTCAGTGTGTTAGTCAGTTTGTGGGTCAGTGTGGGGGACAGTGTGTGAGTCAGTATGTGGGTCAGTGTGCGGGTCAGTGTGTGGGTCAGTGTGTGGGTCCGTGTGTGGGTCCGTGTGTGGGTCAGTATGTGGGTCAGTGTGCGGATCAGTGTGTGAGTCAGTGTGTGGGTCAGTGTGTCTGTCAGTTTGTGTGTCAGTGTGTGAGTCAGTGTGTGTGTCATTGTGTGGGTCAGTGTGTGGGTCAGTGTGTGAGTCAGTATGTGGGTCAGTGTGCGGGTCAGTGTGTGGGTCAGTGTGTGGGTCAGTGTGTGGGTCAGTGTGCGGGTCAGTATTTTTGTCAGTGTGCAGGACAGTGTGTGAGTCAGTGTGTGGGTCAGTTTGTGTGTCAGTGTGTGATTCAGTGTGTGAGTCATTGTGTGGGTCAGTGTGTGGGTCAGTCTGTGAGTCAGTGTGTGGGTCAGTGTGTGGTTCAATGTGTGGGTCAGTATGTGGGTCAGTGTGCGGGTCAGTGTGCGTATCAGTGTGTGAGCCAGTGTGTGGGTCAGTGTTTGAGTCAGAGTGCGGGTCAGTGTGCGGGTCAGTGTGTGGGTAAGTGTGTGAATCAGTGTGTAGGTCAGTGTGCGGGTCAGTGTGTGGGTCAGTATGAGGGTCAGTGTGTGAGTCAGTGTGTGGGTCAGTGTGTGAGTCAGTTTGTGTGTCAGTGTGTGAGTCAGTGTGTGAGTCCGTGTGTGAGTCATTGTGTGGTCAGTGTGTGAGTCAGTGTGTGAGTCATTGTGCGGGTCAGTGTGCGGGTCACTGTGCGGATCAGTGTGCGGGTCTGTGTGCGGGTCAGTGTGCGGGTCAGTGTGCGAGTCAGTGTGCGAGTCAGTGTGCGAGTCACTGCGCGGGTCAGTGTGCGGGTCAGTGTGCGAGTCAGTGTGTGAGTCAGTGTGTGAATCAGTGTGTGAATCAGTGTGTGAGTCAGTGTGTGGGTCAGTGTGTGGGTCAATGTGTGGATCAGTGTGAGAGTCAGTGTGTGGGTCAGTGTGCGGGTCAGTGTTTGCGTCAGTGTGTGGGTCAGTGTGGGGGTCAGTGTGTGGGTCAGTGTGGGGGTCAGTTTGTGAATCAGTATGTGGGTCAGTGTGTGGGTCAGTGTGCGGGTCACTGTGTGGGTCAGTGTGTGGGTCAGTGCTTGGGTCAGTGTGTGAGTCAGTATGTGGGTCAGTGTGTGCGTCAGTGTGTGGGTCAGTTTGTGTGTCAGTGTGTGAGTCAGTGTGTGAGTCATTGTGTGGGTCAGTGTGTGGGTCAGTGTGTGAGTCAGTGTGTGGGTCAGTGTGTGGTTCAACATGTGGGTCAGTATGTGGGTCATTGTGCGGGTCACTGTGCGAGTCAGTGTGTGAGCCAGTGTGTGGGTCAGTGTGTGAGTCAGAGTGCGGGTCAGTGTGTGGGTAAGTGTGTGAATCAGTGTGTAGGTCAGTGTGCGGGTCAGTGTGTGGGTCAGTGTGAGGGTCAGTGTGTGGGTCAGTGTGTGGGTCAGTGTGTGAGTCAGTTTGTGTGTGCAGTGTGTGCGTCAGTGTGTGAGTCATTGTGTGGTCAGTGTGTGAGTCAGTGTGTGAGTCATTGTGCGGGTCAGTGTGCGGGTCAGTGTGCGGGTCAGTGTGCAGGTCTGTGTGCGGTTCAGTGTGCAGGTCAGTGTGCGAGTCAGTGTGCGAGTCAGTGTGCGAGTCAGTGTGCGGGTCAGTGTGTGGGTCAGTGTGCGAATCATTGTGCGAGTCATTGTGCGAGTCAGTGTGCGAGTCATTGTGCGAGTCAGTGTGTGAGTCAGTGTGTGAGTCAGTGTGCGGGTCAGTGTGCGGGTCAGTGTGTGGGTCAGTGTGTGAGTCAGTGTGCGGGTCAGTGTGCGGGTCAGTGTGCGAGTCTGTGTGTGAATCAGTGTGTGAAAAATTGTGTGAGTCAGTGTGTGGGTCAGTGTGTGGGTCAATGTGTGGATCAGTGTGTGAGTCAGTGTGTGGGTCAGTGTGCGGGTCAGTGTGTGCGTCAGTGTGTGGGTCAGTGTTTGAATCAGTGTGTGAGTCAATGTGTGTGTCAGTGTTTGGTCAGACTGTTGATCAGTGTGTGAGTTAGTGTGTGAGTCAGTGTGCAGGTCAGTGTGTGTGTCAGTGTGCAGGTCAGTGTGTGAGTCAGTGTGCGGGTCAGTGTGCGAGTCTGGGTGCGAGTCTGTGTGTGAGTCAGTGTGTGAGTCAGTGTGTGAGTCAGTGTGCGAGTCAGTGTGTGCGTCAGTGTGCGGTTCAGTGTGCGGGTCAGTGTGCGAGTCAGTGTGTGAGCCAGTGTGTGGGTCAGTGTGTGAGTCAGAGTGCGGGTCAGTGTGCGGGTCAGTGTGTGGGTAAGTGTGTGAATCAGTGTGTAGGTCAGTGTGCGGGTCAGTGTGTGGGTCAGTGTGTGAGTCAGTTTCTGTGTCAGTGTGTGAGTCAGTGTGTGAGTCATTGTGTGGTCAGTGTGTGAGTCAGTGTGTGAGTCATTGTGCGGGTCAGTGTGCGGGTCAGTGTGCGGGTCAGTGTGCGGGTCCGTGTGCGGGTCAGTGTGCGGGTCAGTGTGCGAGTCAGTGTGTGAGTCATTGTGTGGTCAGTGTGTGAGTCAGTGTGTGAGTCATTGTGCGGGTCAGTGTGCGGGTCAGTGTGCGGGTCAGTGTGCGGGTCTGTGTGCGGGTCAGTGTGCAGGTCCGTGTGCGAGTCAGTGTGCGAGTCAGTGTGCGAGTCAGTGTGCGAGTCAGTGTGTGGGTCAGTGTGCGAATCATTGTGCGAGTCATTATCCATGTCAGTGTGTGAGTCAGTGTGTGAGTCAGTGTGTGGTTCAGTGTGTGAGTCAGTGTGTGAGTCAGTGTGTGTTTCAGTGTGCGGGTCAGTGTGCGGGTCAGTGTGTGGGTCAGTGTGTGAGTCAGTGTGCGGGTCAGTGTGCGGGTCAGTGTGCGAGTCTGTGTGTGAATCAGTGTGTGAATCAGTGTGTGAGTCAGTGTGTGAGTCAGTGTGTGGGTCAATGTGTGGATCAGTGTGTGAGTCAGTGTGTGGGTCAGTGTGCGGGTCAGTGTGTGCGTCTGTGTGTGAATCAGTGTTTGAATCAGTGTGTGAGTCAGTGTGTGTGTCAGTGTTTGGTCAGACTGTAGATCAGTGTGTGAGCTAGTGTGTGAGTCAGTGTGCAGGTCAGTGTGTGTGTCAGTGTGTGGGTCAGTGTGTGAGTCAGAGTGCGGGTCAGTGTGTGGGTAAGTGTGTGAATCAGTGTGTAGGTCAGTGTGCGGGTCAGTGTGTGGGTCAGTGTGAGGGTCAGTGTGTGAGTCAGTGTGTGGGTCAGTGTGTGAGTCAGTTTGTGTGTCAGTGTGTGCGTCAGTGTGTGAGTCATTGTGTGGTCTGTGTGTGAGTCAGTGTGTGAGTCATTGTGCGGGTCAGTGTGCGGGTCAGTGTGCGGGTCAGTGTGCAGGTCTGTGTGCGGGTCAGTGTGCAGGTCAGTGTGCGAGTCAGTGTGCGAGTCAGTGTGCGAGTCAGTGTGCGGGTCAGTGTGTGGGTCAGTGTGCGAATCATTGTGCGAGTCATTGTGCGAGTCAGTGTGCGAGTCATTGTGCGAGTCAGTGTGTGAGTCAGTGTGTGAGTCAGTGTGTGGTTCAGTGAGTGTGTCAGTGTGTGAGACAGTGTGTGAGTCAGTGTGCGGGTCAGTGTGCGGGTCAGTGTGTGGGTCAATGTGTGAGTCAGTGTGCGGGTCAGTGTGCGGGTCAGTGTGCGAGTCTGTGTGTGAATCAGTGTGTGAAAAATTGTGTGAGTCAGTGTGTGGGTCAGTGTGTGGGTCAATGTGTGGATCAGTGTGTGAGTCAGTGTGTGGGTCAGTGTGCGGGTCAGTGTGTGCGTCAGTGTGTGGGTCAGTGTTTGAATCAGTGTGTGAGTCAATGTGTGTGTCAGTGTTTGGTCAGACTGTTGATCAGTGTGTGAGTTAGTGTGTGAGTCAGTGTGCAGGTCAGTGTGTGTGTCAGTGTGCAGGTCAGTGTGTGAGTCAGTGTGCGGGTCAGTGTGCGAGTCAGTGTGTGAGCCAGTGTGTGGGTCAGTGTGTGAGTCAGAGTGCGGGTCAGTGTGCGGGTCAGTGTGCGGGTCAGTGTGTGCGTCTGTGTGTGAATCAGTGTTTGAATCAGTGTGTGAGTCAGTGTGTGTGTCAGTGTTTGGTCAGACTGTAGATCAGTGTGTGAATTAGTGTGTAGGTCAGTGTGCGGGTCAGTGTGTGGGTCAGTGTGTGAGTCAGTTTCTGTGTCAGTGTGTGAGTCAGTGTGTGAGTCATTGTGTGGTCAGTGTGTGAGTCAGTGTGTGAGTCATTGTGCGGGTCAGTGTGCGGGTCAGTGTGCGGGTCAGTGTGCGGGTCCGTGTGCGGGTCAGTGTGCGGGTCAGTGTGCGAGTCAGTGTGTGAGTCATTGTGTGGTCAGTGTGTGAGTCAGTGTGTGAGTCATTATGCGGGTCAGTGTGCGGGTCAGTGTGCGGGTCAGTGTGCGGGTCTGTGTGCGGGTCAGTGTGCAGGTCAGTGTGCGAGTCAGTGTGCGGGTCAGTGTGTATGTCAGTGTGCGAATCATTGTGCGAGTCATTATCCGTGTCAGTGTGTGAGTCAGTGTGTGAGTCAGTGTGTGGTTCAGTGTGTGAGTCAGTGTGTGAGTCAGTGTGTGTTTCAGTGTGCGGGTCAGTGTGCGGGTCAGTGTGTGGGTCAGTGTGTGAGTCAGTGTGCGGGTCAGTGTGCGGGTCAGTGTGCGAGTCTGTGTGTGAATCAGTGTGTGAATCAGTGTGTGAGTCAGTGTGTGGGTCAGTGTGTGGGTCAATGTGTGGATCAGTGTGTGAGTCAGTGTGTGGGTCAGTGTGCGGGTCAGTGTGTGCGTCAGTGTGTGAATCAGTGTTTGAATCAGTGTGTGAGTCAGTGTGTGTGTCAGTGTTTGGTCAGACTGTTGATCAGTGTGTGAGCTAGTGTGTGAGTCAGTGTGCAGGTCAGTGTGTGTGTCAGTGTGCAGGTCAGTGTGTGAGTCAGTTTGCGGGTCAGTGTGCGAGTCTGGGTGCGAGTCAGTGTGTGAGTCAGTGTGTGAGTCAGTGTGTGAGTCAGTGTGTGGGTCAGTGTGTGAGTCAGTGTGTGAATCAGTGTGGGGGTCAGTCTGTGGGTCAGTGTGTGAGTCAGTGTGTGGGTCAGTGTGCGGGTCAGTGTGTGGGTCAGTGTGCGAATCATTGTGCGAGTCATTGTGCGAGTCAGTGTGTGAGTCATTGTGCGAGTCAGTGTGTGAGTCAGTGTGTGAGTCAGTGTGTGGTTCAGTGTGTGAGTCAGTGTGCGGGTCAGTGTGCGGGTCAGTGTGTGGGTCAGTGTGTGAGTCAGTGTGCGGGTCAGTGTGCGGGTCAGTGTGCGAGTCTGTGTGTGAATCAGTGTGTGAATCAGTGTGTTAGTGTGTGGGTCAATGTGTGGGTCAATGTGTGGATCAGTGTGTGAGTCAGTGTGTGGGTCAGTGTGCGGGTCAGTGTGTGCGTCAGTGTGTGGGTCAGTGTTTGAATCAGTGTGTGAGTCAGTGTGTGTGTCAGTGTTTGGTCAGACTGTTGATCAGTGTGTGAGTTAGTGTGTGAGTCAGTGTGCAGGTCAGTGTGTGTGTCAGTGTGCAGGTCAGTGTGTGAGTCAGTGTGCGGGTCAGTGTGCGAGTCTGGGTGCGAGTCAGTGTGTGAGTCAGTGTGTGAGTCATTGTGTGGGTCAGTGTGCGAGTCAGTGTGTGCGTCAGTGTGCCGTTCAGTGTGCGGGTCAGTGTGCGAGTCAGTGTGTGAGCCAGTGTGTGGTTCAGTGTGTGAGTCAGAGTGCGGGTCAGTGTGCGGGTCAGTGTGTGGGTAAGTGTGTGAATCAGTGTGTAGGTCAGTGTGCGGGTGAGTGTGTGAGTCAGTGTGCGGGTCAGTGTGTGGGTCAGTGTGTGAGTCAGTGTGTGGGGCAGTGTGTGAGTCAGTTTGTGTGTCAGTGTGTGAGTCAGTGTGTGAGTCATTGTGTGGTCAGTGTGTGAGTCAGTGTGTGAGTCATTGTGCGGGTCAGTGTGCGGGTCAGTGTGCGGGTCTGTGTGCGGGTCAGTGTGCGGGTCAGTGTGCGAGTCATTGTGCGAGTCAGTGTGCGAGTCAGTGTGCGGGTCAGTGTGTGGGTCAGTGTGCGAATCATTGTGCGAGTCATTGTGAGAGTCAGTGTGTGAGTCATTGTGTGAGTCAGTGTGTGGTTCAGTGTGTGAGTCAGTGTGTGAGTCAGTGTGTGAGTCAGTGTGCGGGTCAGTGTGCGGGTCAGTGTGTGGGTCAGTGTGTGAGTCAGTGTGCGGGTCAGTGTGCGGGTCAGTGTGCGAGTCTGTGTGTGAATCAGTGTGTGAATCAGTGTGTGAGTCAGTGTGTGGGTCAGTATGTGGGTCAATGTGTGGATCAGTGTGTGAGTCAGTGTGTGGGTCAGTGTGCGGGTCAGTGTGTGCGTCAGTGTGTGGGTCAGTGTTTGAATCAGTGTGTGAGTCAGTGTGTGTGTCAGTGTTTGGTCAGACTGTTGATCAGTGTGTGAGTTAGTGTGTGAGTCAGTGTGCAGGTCAGTGTGTGTGTCAGTGTGCAGGTCAGTGTGTGAGTCAGTGTGCGGGTCAGTGTGCGAGTCTGGTTGCGAGTCAGTGTGAGTCAGTGTGTGAGTCAGTGTGTGGATCAGTGTGTGGGTCAGTGTGTGAGTCAGTGTGTGAATCAGTGTGGGGGTCAGTGTGTGGGTCAGTGTGTGAGTCAGTGTGTGGGTCAGTGTGCGAGTCAGTGTGTGGGTCAGTGTGTGAGTCAGTGTGTGAATCAGTGTGTGAGTCAGTGTGTGGGTCAGTGTGTGGGTCAGTATGCGGGTCCGTGTGCAAGTCAGTGTGTGGGTCAGTGTGTGGGTCAGTGTGTGAGTCAGTGTGCGAGTCAGTGTGTGCGTCAGTGTGCGGTTCAGTGTGCGGGTCAGTGTGCGGGTCAGTGTGTGGGTCAGTGTGGTGGTCAGTGTGTGAGTCAGTATGAGGGTCAGTGTGCGGGTCAGTGTGTGGGTCAGTGTGTGGGTCATTGTGGGGGTCAGTGTGTGGGTCAGTGTGGGGGTCAGTGTGTGAATCAGTATGTGGGTCAGTGTGCGGGTCAGTGTGCAGGTCAGTGTGTGAGTCAGTGTGTGGGTCAGTGTGGGGGACAGTGTGTGAGTCAGTATGTGGGTCAGTGTGTGGGTCAGTGTGTGGGTCAGTGTGTGGGTCCGTGTGTGGGTCCGTGTGTGGGTCAGTATGTGGGTCAGTGTGCGGATCAGTGTGTGAGTCAGTGTGTGGGTCAGTGTGTCTGTCAGTTTGTGTGTCAGTGTGTGAGTCAGTGTGTGTGTCATTGTGTGGGTCAGTGTGTGGGTCAGTGTGTGGGTCAGTATGTGGGTGAGTGTGCGGGACAGTGTGTGAGTCAGTGTGTGGGTCAGTTTGTGTGTCAGTGTGTGATTCAGTGTGTGAGTCATTGTGTGGGTCAGTGTGTGGGTCAGTCTGTGAGTCAGTGTGTGGGTCAGTGTGTGGTTCCATGTGTGGGTCAGTTTGTGTGTCAGTGTGTGATTCAGTGTGTGAGTCAGTGTGTGAGTCAGTGTGTGGGTCAGTGTGTGAGTCAGTGTGTGAATCAGTGTGGGGGTCAGTCTGTGGGTCAGTGTGTGAGTCAGTGTGTGGGTCAGTGTGCGGGTCAGTGTGTGGGTCAGTGTGCGAATCATTGTGCGAGTCATTGTGCGAGTCAGTGTGTGAGTCATTGTGCGAGTCAGTGTGTGAGTCAGTGTGTGAGTCAGTGTGTGGTTCAGTGTGTGAGTCAGTGTGCGGGTCAGTGTGCGGGTCAGTGTGTGGGTCAGTGTGTGAGTCAGTGTGCGGGTCAGTGTGCGGGTCAGTGTGCGAGTCTGTGTGTGAATCAGTGTGTGAATCAGTGTGTTAGTGTGTGGGTCAATGTGTGGGTCAATGTGTGGATCAGTGTGTGAGTCAGTGTGTGGGTCAGTGTGCGGGTCAGTGTGTGCGTCAGTGTGTGGGTCAGTGTTTGAATCAGTGTGTGAGTCAGTGTGTGTGTCAGTGTTTGGTCAGACTGTTGATCAGTGTGTGAGTTAGTGTGTGAGTCAGTGTGCAGGTCAGTGTGTGTGTCAGTGTGCAGGTCAGTGTGTGAGTCAGTGTGCGGGTCAGTGTGCGAGTCTGGGTGCGAGTCAGTGTGTGAGTCAGTGTGTGAGTCATTGTGTGGGTCAGTGTGCGAGTCAGTGTGTGCGTCAGTGTGCCGTTCAGTGTGCGGGTCAGTGTGCGAGTCAGTGTGTGAGCCAGTGTGTGGTTCAGTGTGTGAGTCAGAGTGCGGGTCAGTGTGCGGGTCAGTGTGTGGGTAAGTGTGTGAATCAGTGTGTAGGTCAGTGTGCGGGTGAGTGTGTGAGTCAGTGTGCGGGTCAGTGTGTGGGTCAGTGTGTGAGTCAGTGTGTGGGGCAGTGTGTGAGTCAGTTTGTGTGTCAGTGTGTGAGTCAGTGTGTGAGTCATTGTGTGGTCAGTGTGTGAGTCAGTGTGTGAGTCATTGTGCGGGTCAGTGTGCGGGTCAGTGTGCGGGTCTGTGTGCGGGTCAGTGTGCGGGTCAGTGTGCGAGTCATTGTGCGAGTCAGTGTGCGAGTCAGTGTGCGGGTCAGTGTGTGGGTCAGTGTGCGAATCATTGTGCGAGTCATTGTGAGAGTCAGTGTGTGAGTCATTGTGTGAGTCAGTGTGTGGTTCAGTGTGTGAGTCAGTGTGTGAGTCAGTGTGTGAGTCAGTGTGCGGGTCAGTGTGCGGGTCAGTGTGTGGGTCAGTGTGTGAGTCAGTGTGCGGGTCAGTGTGCGGGTCAGTGTGCGAGTCTGTGTGTGAATCAGTGTGTGAATCAGTGTGTGAGTCAGTGTGTGGGTCAGTATGTGGGTCAATGTGTGGATCAGTGTGTGAGTCAGTGTGTGGGTCAGTGTGCGGGTCAGTGTGTGCGTCAGTGTGTGGGTCAGTGTTTGAATCAGTGTGTGAGTCAGTGTGTGTGTCAGTGTTTGGTCAGACTGTTGATCAGTGTGTGAGTTAGTGTGTGAGTCAGTGTGCAGGTCAGTGTGTGTGTCAGTGTGCAGGTCAGTGTGTGAGTCAGTGTGCGGGTCAGTGTGCGAGTCTGGTTGCGAGTCAGTGTGAGTCAGTGTGTGAGTCAGTGTGTGGATCAGTGTGTGGGTCAGTGTGTGAGTCAGTGTGTGAATCAGTGTGGGGGTCAGTGTGTGGGTCAGTGTGTGAGTCAGTGTGTGGGTCAGTGTGCGAGTCAGTGTGTGGGTCAGTGTGTGAGTCAGTGTGTGAATCAGTGTGTGAGTCAGTGTGTGGGTCAGTGTGTGGGTCAGTATGCGGGTCCGTGTGCAAGTCAGTGTGTGGGTCAGTGTGTGGGTCAGTGTGTGAGTCAGTGTGCGAGTCAGTGTGTGCGTCAGTGTGCGGTTCAGTGTGCGGGTCAGTGTGCGGGTCAGTGTGTGGGTCAGTGTGGTGGTCAGTGTGTGAGTCAGTATGAGGGTCAGTGTGCGGGTCAGTGTGTGGGTCAGTGTGTGGGTCATTGTGGGGGTCAGTGTGTGGGTCAGTGTGGGGGTCAGTGTGTGAATCAGTATGTGGGTCAGTGTGCGGGTCAGTGTGCAGGTCAGTGTGTGAGTCAGTGTGTGGGTCAGTGTGGGGGACAGTGTGTGAGTCAGTATGTGGGTCAGTGTGCGGGTCAGTGTGTGGGTCAGTGTGTGGGTCCGTGTGTGGGTCCGTGTGTGGGTCAGTATGTGGGTCAGTGTGCGGATCAGTGTGTGAGTCAGTGTGTGGGTCAGTGTGTCTGTCAGTTTGTGTGTCAGTGTGTGAGTCAGTGTGTGTGTCATTGTGTGGGTCAGTGTGTGGGTCAGTGTGTGAGTCAGTATGTGGGTCAGTGTGCGGGTCAGTGTGTGGGTCAGTGTGTGGGTCAGTGTGTGGGTCAGTGTGTGGGTCAGTATGTGGGTGAGTGTGCGGGACAGTGTGTGAGTCAGTGTGTGGGTCAGTTTGTGTGTCAGTGTGTGATTCAGTGTGTGAGTCATTGTGTGGGTCAGTGTGTGGGTCAGTCTGTGAGTCAGTGTGTGGGTCAGTGTGTGGTTCCATGTGTGGGTCAGTTTGTGTGTCAGTGTGTGATTCAGTGTGTGAGTCAGTGTGTGAGTCAGTGTGTGGGTCAGTGTGTGAGTCAGTGTGTGAATCAGTGTGGGGGTCAGTCTGTGGGTCAGTGTGTGAGTCAGTGTGTGGGTCAGTGTGCGGGTCAGTGTGTGGGTCAGTGTGCGAATCATTGTGCGAGTCATTGTGCGAGTCAGTGTGTGAGTCATTGTGCGAGTCAGTGTGTGAGTCAGTGTGTGAGTCAGTGTGTGGTTCAGTGTGTGAGTCAGTGTGCGGGTCAGTGTGCGGGTCAGTGTGTGGGTCAGTGTGTGAGTCAGTGTGCGGGTCAGTGTGCGGGTCAGTGTGCGAGTCTGTGTGTGAATCAGTGTGTGAATCAGTGTGTTAGTGTGTGGGTCAATGTGTGGGTCAATGTGTGGATCAGTGTGTGAGTCAGTGTGTGGGTCAGTGTGCGGGTCAGTGTGTGCGTCAGTGTGTGGGTCAGTGTTTGAATCAGTGTGTGAGTCAGTGTGTGTGTCAGTGTTTGGTCAGACTGTTGATCAGTGTGTGAGTTAGTGTGTGAGTCAGTGTGCAGGTCAGTGTGTGTGTCAGTGTGCAGGTCAGTGTGTGAGTCAGTGTGCGGGTCAGTGTGCGAGTCTGGGTGCGAGTCAGTGTGTGAGTCAGTGTGTGAGTCATTGTGTGGGTCAGTGTGCGAGTCAGTGTGTGCGTCAGTGTGCCGTTCAGTGTGCGGGTCAGTGTGCGAGTCAGTGTGTGAGCCAGTGTGTGGTTCAGTGTGTGAGTCAGAGTGCGGGTCAGTGTGCGGGTCAGTGTGTGGGTAAGTGTGTGAATCAGTGTGTAGGTCAGTGTGCGGGTGAGTGTGTGAGTCAGTGTGCGGGTCAGTGTGTGGGTCAGTGTGTGAGTCAGTGTGTGGGGCAGTGTGTGAGTCAGTTTGTGTGTCAGTGTGTGAGTCAGTGTGTGAGTCATTGTGTGGTCAGTGTGTGAGTCAGTGTGTGAGTCATTGTGCGGGTCAGTGTGCGGGTCAGTGTGCGGGTCTGTGTGCGGGTCAGTGTGCGGGTCAGTGTGCGAGTCATTGTGCGAGTCATTGTGCGAGTCAGTGTGCGGGTCAGTGTGTGGGTCAGTGTGCGAATCATTGTGCGAATCATTGTGAGAGTCAGTGTGTGAGTTATTGTGTGAGTCAGTGTGTGGTTCAGTGTGTGAGTCAGTGTGTGAGTCAGTGTGTGAGTCAGTGTGCGGTTCAGTGTGCGGGTCAGTGTGCGGGTCAGTGTGTGGGTCAGTGTGTGGGTCAGTGTGTGGGTCAGTGTGCGGGTCAGTGTGCGAGTCTGTGTGTGAATCAGTGTGTGAATCAGTGTGTGAGTCAGTGTGTGGGTCAGTATGTGGGTCAATGTGTGGATCAGTGTGTGGGTCAGTGTGCGGGTCAGTGTGTGCGTCAGTGTGTGGGTCAGTGTTTGAATCAGTGTGTGAGTCAGTGTGTGTGTCAGTGTTTGGTCAGACTGTTGATCAGTGTGTGAGTTAGTGTGTGAGTCAGTGTGCAGGTCAGTGTGTGTGTCAGTGTGCAGGTCAGTGTGTGAGTCAGTGTGCGGGTCAGTGTGCGAGTCTGGTTGCGAGTCAGTGTGAGTCAGTGTGTGAGTCAGTGTGTGGATCAGTGTGTGGGTCAGTGTGTGAGTCAGTGTGTGAATCAGTGTGGGGGTCAGTCTGTGGGTCAGTGTGTGAGTCAGTGTGTGGGTCAGTGTGCGAGTCAGTGTGTGGGTCAGTGTGTGAGTCAGTGTGTGAATCAGTGTGTGAGTCAGTGTGTGGGTCAGTGTGTGGGTCAGTATGCGGGTCCGTGTGCAAGTCAGTGTGTGGGTCAGTGTGTGGGTCAGTGTGTGAGTCAGTGTGCGAGTCAGTGTGTGCGTCAGTGTGCGGTTCAGTGTGCGGGTCAGTGTGCGGGTCAGTGTGTGGGTCAGTGTGGTGGTCAGTGTGTGAGTCAGTATGAGGGTCAGTGTGCGGGTCAGTGTGTGGGTCAGTGTGTGGGTCATTGTGGGGGTCAGTGTGTGGGTCAGTGTGGGGGTCAGTGTGTGAATCAGTATGTGGGTCAGTGTGCGGGTCAGTGTGCAGGTCAGTGTGTGAGTCAGTGTGTGGGTCAGTGTGGGGGACAGTGTGTGAGTCAGTATGTGGGTCAGTGTGCGGGTCAGTGTGTGGGTCAGTGTGTGGGTCCGTGTGTGGGTCCGTGTGTGGGTCAGTATGTGGGTCAGTGTGCGGATCAGTGTGTGAGTCAGTGTGTGGGTCAGTGTGTCTGTCAGTTTGTGTGTCAGTGTGTGAGTCAGTGTGTGTGTCATTGTGTGGGTCAGTGTGTGGGTAAGTGTGTGAATCAGTGTGTAGGTCAGTGTGCGGGTCAGTGTGTGGGTCAGTATGAGGGTCAGTGTGTGAGTCAGTGTGTGGGTCAGTGTGTGAGTCAGTTTGTGTGTCAGTGTGTGAGTCAGTGTGTGAGTCCGTGTGTGAGTCATTGTGTGGTCAGTGTGTGAGTCAGTGTGTGAGTCATTGTGCGGGTCAGTGTGCGGGTCACTGTGCGGATCAGTGTGCGGGTCTGTGTGCGGGTCAGTGTGCGGGTCAGTGTGCGAGTCAGTGTGCGAGTCAGTGTGCGAGTCACTGCGCGGGTCAGTGTGCGGGTCAGTGTGCGAGTCAGTGTGTGAGTCAGTGTGTGAATCAGTGTGTGAATCAGTGTGTGAGTCAGTGTGTGGGTCAGTGTGTGGGTCAATGTGTGGATCAGTGTGAGAGTCAGTGTGTGGGTCAGTGTGCGGGTCAGTGTTTGCGTCAGTGTGTGGGTCAGTGTGGGGGTCAGTGTGTGGGTCAGTGTGGGGGTCAGTTTGTGAATCAGTATGTGGGTCAGTGTGTGGGTCAGTGTGCGGGTCACTGTGTGGGTCAGTGTGTGGGTCAGTGCTTGGGTCAGTGTGTGAGTCAGTATGTGGGTCAGTGTGTGCGTCAGTGTGTGGGTCAGTTTGTGTGTCAGTGTGTGAGTCAGTGTGTGAGTCATTGTGTGGGTCAGTGTGTGGGTCAGTGTGTGAGTCAGTGTGTGGGTCAGTGTGTGGTTCAACGTGTGGGTCAGTTTGTGGGTCAGTGTGCGGGTCACTGTGCGAGTCAGTGTGTGAGCCAGTGTGTGGGTCAGTGTGTGAGTCAGAGTGCGGGTCAGTGTGTGGGTAAGTGTGTGAATCAGTGTGTAGGTCAGTGTGCGGGTCAGTGTGTGGGTCAGTGTGAGGGTCAGTGTGTGGGTCAGTGTGTGGGTCAGTGTGTGAGTCAGTTTGTGTGTGCAGTGTGTGCGTCAGTGTGTGAGTCATTGTGTGGTCAGTGTGCGAGTCATTGTGCGAGTCAGTGTGCGAGTCATTGTGCGAGTCAGTGTGTGAGTCAGTGTGTGAGTCAGTGTGTGGTTCAGTGAGTGAGTCAGTGTGTGAGTCAGTGTGTGAGTCAGTGTGCGGGTCAGTGTGCGGGTCAGTGTGTGGGTCAGTGTGTGAGTCAGTGTGCGGGTCAGTGTGCGGGTCAGTGTGCGAGTCTGTGTGTGAATCAGTGTGTGAAAAATTGTGTGAGTCAGTGTGTGGGTCAGTGTGTGGGTCAATGTGTGGATCAGTGTGTGAGTCAGTGTGTGGGTCAGTGTGCGGGTCAGTGTGTGCGTCAGTGTGTGGGTCAGTGTTTGAATCAGTGTGTGAGTCAATGTGTGTGTCAGTGTTTGGTCAGACTGTTGATCAGTGTGTGAGTTAGTGTGTGAGTCAGTGTGCAGGTCAGTGTGTGTGTCAGTGTGCAGGTCAGTGTGTGAGTCAGTGTGCGGGTCAGTGTGCGAGTCTGGGTGCGAGTCTGTGTGTGAGTCAGTGTGTGAGTCAGTGTGTGAGTCAGTGTGCGAGTCAGTGTGTGCGTCAGTGTGCGGTTCAGTGTGCGGGTCAGTGTGCGAGTCAGTGTGTGAGCCAGTGTGTGGGTCAGTGTGTGAGTCAGAGTGCGGGTCAGTGTGCGGGTCAGTGTGTGGGTAAGTGTGTGAATCAGTGTGTAGGTCAGTGTGCGGGTCAGTGTGTGGGTCAGTGTGTGAGTCAGTTTCTGTGTCAGTGTGTGAGTCAGTGTGTGAGTCATTGTGTGGTCAGTGTGTGAGTCAGTGTGTGAGTCATTGTGCGGGTCAGTGTGCGGGTCAGTATGTGGGTCAGTGTGCGGGTCCGTGTGCGGGTCAGTGTGCGGGTCAGTGTGAATGTCAGTGTGTGAGTCATTGTGTGGTCAGTGTGTGAGTCAGTGTGTGAGTCATTGTGCGGGTCAGTGTGCGGGTCAGTGTGCGGGTCAGTGTGCGGGTCTGTGTGCGGGTCAGTGTGCAGGTCCGTGTGCGAGTCAGTGTGCGAGTCAGTGTGCGAGTCAGTGTGCGAGTCAGTGTGTGGGTCAGTGTGCGAATCATTGTGCGAGTCATTATCCATGTCAGTGTGTGAGTCAGTGTGTGAGTCAGTGTGTGGTTCAGTGTGTGAGTCAGTGTGTGAGTCAGTGTGTGTTTCAGTGTGCGGGTCAGTGTGCGGGTCAGTGTGTGGGTCAGTGTGTGAGTCAGTGTGCGGGTCAGTGTGCGGGTCAGTGTGCGAGTCTGTGTGTGAATCAGTGTGTGAATCAGTGTGTGAGTCAGTGTGTGGGTCAGTGTGTGGGTCAATGTGTGGATCAGTGTGTGAGTCAGTGTGTGGGTCAGTGTGCGGGTCAGTGTGTGCGTCAGTGTGTGAATCAGTGTTTGAATCAGTGTGTGAGTCAGTGTTTGTGTCAGTGTTTGGTCAGACTGTTGATCAGTGTGTGAGCTAGTGTGTGAGTCAGTGTGCAGGTCAGTGTGTGTGTCAGTGTGTGAGTCAGTGTGTGAGTCAGAGTGCGGGTCAGTGTGTGGGTAAGTGTGTGAATCAGTGTGTAGGTCAGTGTGCGGGTCAGTGTGTGGGTCAGTGTGAGGGTCAGTGTGTGAGTCAGTGTGTGGGTCAGTGTGTGAGTCAGTTTGTGTGTCAGTGTGTGCGTCAGTGTGTGAGTCATTGTGTGGTCTGTGTGTGAGTCAGTGTGTGAGTCATTGTGCGGGTCAGTGTGCGGGTCAGTGTGCGGGTCAGTGTGCAGGTCTGTGTGCGGGTCAGTGTGCAGGTCAGTGTGCGAGTCAGTGTGCGAGTCAGTGTGCGAGTCAGTGTGCGGGTCAGTGTGTGGGTCAGTGTGCGAATCATTGTGCGAGTCATTGTGCGAGTCAGTGTGCGAGTCATTGTGCGAGTCAGTGTGTGAGTCAGTGTGTGAGTCAGTGTGTGAGTCAGTGTGTGGTTCAGTGAGTGAGTCAGTGTGTGAGACAGTGTGTGAGTCAGTGTGCGGGTCAGTGTGCGGGTCAGT